>CM070580.1:61798853-62423853 GCA_036346355.1 Rhipidocladum racemiflorum | reverse complement strand
AAGACGCGGTTATGGTGATCACCCCATGCGGCCCGGGCATCTTCGACCAGGTAGGTGTAGTTGGGGATCGCCATGAACTTCAGCGTAGCATGGTCTCCCAGGATGGCGTGGTAGGAGCCGGGAAAATCCACGACCTCGAAGGTGAGGGTCTCGGTCGCGGAAGTTAACCGGGCTCCGAGCGTGACGGCAGGTCGACTGCCCGAGCGGTGGGGCTTGCTGGCCAGGAACGGCGCCGTGAAAGGGTGCTCTGCTTGGTCGAAGGCTCGGCGGGGATCCCCATGGCGTCGAGGGTCTCAACGTAAGGATGTTGAGGCTGCTGCCGCCGATCCATGAGCACCTTAGTCAGCGCTTTGTTCCCACGATGGGGTCAATGACGGCGGGTACCTCCCGGTTGCGGGGCGTGGTCGGGGTGGTCGGCCCGATCCAAAGGTGATCGGGGACTCACCACCGAAGGTATTTAGGTACTGGTGGGCTTGCCGCGAACACCTCTCGGCAGCGAGCTTGAGCCGCCTCCGGCCGGCGTAACTTGCCGGTCCGCCGAAGATCATGAGGCAACCGTCGGTCTCGGGAAGCCGACGTCTGCCTCTCGATCTCGGTGGTCGGCGCCGAGTCTTGCCTCTTTCCTTTGCCCCGTGGCGTCGTGGGGTTCCGGAAGAAAACGCCAGGACTTCGCAGTCCGATACTTGTGCCTGACGGGTATCCGTGGTTCGGACACGTGCTCTCCATCGCCTTCGAAGTGGTCGGGGGTTGCCGGCCTTGCGGCTTTCCCGACTGCCGTGCCATAAGAGGCGGTCCTCGCGGACTGTTTGCCGTGGCGCTTTCGCTTGTCGGGCGGTCGGAGGAGGGGCCGGGCTCGGTGTCGATCCTCGCCCGACTTCCCTTTGTCGAAGATGACATCTACGGCCTCCTCGCCGAGGCGTGGTTGGTGGCAATGTCCAGGAGTTCTTTGGTGGTCTGGGCTTCGCACACCCCGATTTATGGACCAGGGTCTTGGAAGTGGTGCCGTAGATGAATGCCCCACGACATCGGCGTCGCGGATGTCGTGGAGCTCGTTGCATTGTTGGGAAAACGCGTCGGATGTAGTCCGGAGGTTCTCCACAGGCTGCTTGCGCCTTCAGTCCCAGAATTCCCTGGTCGCTTGTAGGTGCCACGGAAGTTGCCGACGAAGTGGTGCTTGAGGTCGGCCCGATCCGGATGATGTTGGCGGCGGATACTCGAGCCATGCCCGGCCGAGTCCGCCAAGTAGATGGGGAGGTATTGGATGACAAAAGGTCGTCCGTCGCTCCCCGCCCGGCATCTGGCCGGTAATCTTCCAGCCACACACCTGCCCGGGTTTGTAGCCCTGCGTGCCAGCTATGTTGGCCGGCGCCCGGAATCGGCGAGGAACCGGCGCGCGAATCCTGACAGAATGCCCGTGGCCGGGGCCATCGGGGCTCGGGCTGCGGTCATGCAGCGGAAGCCTGTCGGCGACGTCTGGCCGGTCGGTCGTTCCTCGTTCTTCGCGTTTGGAGGGTGGTGCGGCGTCGCGTTCGTCCCCAAGCGTTGGTGCACCGGTGCGCGATGCCTGAGGTTGTCGGAAGGTGACGCTGCCCTTGTTTATTCCGACGGCCTCGGATGGCGTCGCGGCGCGGGCCGTCCGAAGAGGCGTCGAACGCCGCGATCCGTGGCATCGTCTGGCGTCTTCTTGTGACCGCTTCGCTCCACCAGGCCCGGAGGTTCTCGGTGGGTAGCCTTAGGCTGCAGGATCGTCTGGCTCGGAATGCCGCGGGCGGCATTGCCGCCTGCGGCGAGGTTTTGGCCAGCGTG
Organism: Rhipidocladum racemiflorum; assembly: GCA_036346355.1. NCBI lineage: Eukaryota > Viridiplantae > Streptophyta > Magnoliopsida > Poales > Poaceae > Rhipidocladum > Rhipidocladum racemiflorum. The sequence continues at coordinate 62,422,047 of CM070580.1, read as the reverse complement.
GGGAAAAAACGATGAATCGTCCGTCCCCTAGCCCCGGTGGTGGTGGACTGGCGTCTTGTGGCCTTGTGCCGCCAGCGCAGTGGAGCAGCGGGCGAGCACTGCTCCAGGTCGGCCTGGAGCTTGTCGAGCTCGGCCTTTTGAGCCTCCAGCTCGTCGCGTCGCCGCTGAAGGTCGGCGCGGCGAGCACGGTGATCCTCCTCGGTGTGTTGGCGGAGAGTCTTCGGCGTGGCCGGGGTAGCGGCGCCTGCCGCGGTGTCGGGGTCGCGGTAGCGTGGTCTGTTCTTGTCTCTTCCTCCGCTAGAGCCGTGGTCGGAGGAGTTGTCCGAGTGGTGGTCGTCGGGTACGTGGCCGACCATTGCCACGAAGCGCGAGGTCGCGGCGGGTGCGACCGCCACTGCTCGATGCCTCCGCGCATCGCTTGGGGTGATGGGGCCTCTGGCGTGCTTCGGCGTCGGGGTCCGTCACGGGGACCTCGGCCCGGAGGTCTCTGAAAGCGGTGAAGCGTCGGGGTCCTCGGTGGACACTTGGCGCCGAGTCTGGCGAGGGCGATCACTATCGATCCGCCGTGGTGGTGACGAAGTCGAGGGGCGAAACGGATCGGCCTTCTCGGCATGGCGATGTCGGAGAAAGAAAGGGAACCGTCGAGGAAGCTAAGCGGAAAAATGGCGGCAACGTCGTGCACAGGCCCCTACAGCGCGCCAATCGCCGGTGTTTGAGCACCGCCAATGAATTTGTATAGGTAAGAGGGTGCACGCTTCCTCTCCTCGGCAGCTTACTCGGGTGAGCACAAGATGTATCTTGGTTGGGCTGAACGTCCCTACTCCAGTTCGTGTGGGTTTGATTGTATTGATTTCCCGGTTGTCCGTTGTCTTACATGCTCGCTCCCTCCCCCTTTATATAGGCGAGGGGGGAGGTTACATTGTTGCTTAAAAAAAGAGAAAAAGGACTGTGCTCCTAGTCGCCCGCAAGTGGCGGGCTGATGGGACTGGCCGCCGGCCCCCCTTGCCCTGCTGCTGGTCGGCGTAGTTGCTGCGCCGCTCGTAGTAAATGCGAGAGTAGGGGACTTGTGCCGCTGCGTCATCAATATCACGGCCAGCATTTAATGCGCTCGATACGCAATAAATGCTGTCGCTTCTTCAGGATTTTCTTTGACTTGGTCATGGCTACGGCTTTTCCTCGCCAGCCGTGGCTTTGGGCCCCGACCGGCCTGGTTCGGCCCACGCGCCCTTCCGGGCCGCTGGGGGTACCCATGGCCTGGGTACCCGTCACCATGCTATAGAAATGGGATAACAGATGGTTGGATATGTTGTTCGTTATGAATATAAATTTTGGATATGTTGAGAAATATGGTTCAAGTATTTTGGTATAAAAGTAAAAATATAGTTTGAGATTGGCGAGATATGGCAATAGCCAGATATGCATGGGACTTGCACATAGTGTAGGCAGAGTGTTCTCTCTCGGGTCGGATTAAGGACTGAATGTAGTGTCCGCTAAACCCAACATAATTAGTGCAACTTTAAGTGCTATTATGGGGTAGCTTTAACCTATTAAATTAATTAGGTCTAGCTTTGCACATTAGAAGCCCGAAATAGTATGGGCTTTCTGAGATGAATTGCTTGAAGGGATGCCCTCACTGAGGTGTTGGGAATAATGACTGCCGATATAACAGTGTATACCTTACTATGGGAAAAATGGGATGACAGGGCGTATAACCGTTCATCATACAGAGATTGTACAAATATCTTTCGCTGCCATAGCAAGGGTTTGTTATCATCGGGTTGGTGCAAAAGTTAGGTCTAAGTGATGTAACGATCCTATGATGATCTTTTTGTCGCACACCAAAGGAAGTGTAAAACTAGCTTGGCAACAAGAGTTGATCATGTCTTGTAGGTAAAGATGTATGCCTTTGCAACGTGTAAAACTTCTCAAAAAGCCATTCCCGTGGCTACAGGAGACTTGGTGCGCCAACGCTAGTTAGAGCTTTGATATTTTTATAAAAAGGGTTGAATTGGAAGTATTGTTGAAATGTTTGTTACAAATTTTATGCCAAGTGTTAGCATGGAATGGTTCAATTCTCACCTTCATGGAGGACTATGAGTTGTTACAATTTATGGTATTCATACTTGCTATTTACCTATCAGTCAAATTACTCTTACAAAATTTCTCTTGCAATCTACTATTCAGTATTTACAACTTAATTTTGTTTTATACAAATAAACGTAGTAGCCTTCTCCTTTGATTTAGACTGCATTTATTATAAATTGGGATACACTACAAGTCTTGTTGAGTAAGAAAGTATTCAACCTTGCTAATGTTGAAATTATGTGGGTGAAGAAGTTGAAGCTCATGGCCGTGGTGTGCCACCCATGGCCTTGGCGGTATTCTCTGTTCTGTCCCTTTATAGGAAGAAGATGGTGCCACATCATAACACTGCCGGCAAACTGACCGATTTTGACGGTAGTGATAAAAAGGAGATGCAAAATAAACTTCTGGTGGCAAAAATTAAAGGTGCGATCTTTCTATAACTCCAACAGGATGGCAGATATTAAGATCCCGTTTGGAACATGGGTTCTTTTTCCTTTCTTGGAGGAATTAAATTTATTTCGGTGAAATTTTTTACAATTTTTTTTTGAAATTCCTGTGTTCTAAACAGGGGCTAAGAGTGGCAAAAACAAAAGTTTTCCTACGGGATAGTACACTGTATTGCACATAATCGTGTTTTGTTAGATGGATGAAACAAACAGAAGAAGGATGAACCCTCTACAAATAAATGCAACATGAGCTCATCCAAAGAAACGACTTGTAGCAACCAATGCACGATGAGCTCAGCCACCTGCACCGTCCCATATATACATACAAGTTCATCCCCTAATCAAACAATACCAAAGGTTCAACGGCCATGGATTCAGTGTCTTTTTTTTTAAATATCAAACTGGAGTTCACAACTTGCAGTTCTCTTGAACTGCAGTTGATCTGTTTCCTACTTTCCTTCTCCAAAATATTGTCTTCTTTGAAATCCTTATAGGACATGTTTGCAGAGCAGGAATTTCGCAGTAAACAATACCACCCTTTCTACTTTTCATATAAATAGATACTCCCTCTGTCCCACAAAGAGTGCATTTCTAGTGTTCAAATTTTGTCCCACAAAGAGTGCATCTTTAGTCCGTAGGGCCCAGCTGTAAGTGTATGCATGCTCATTTAAGTGCTTGTGGAAACCGAAGCACCACCATGCTTGTGTATGGAGTAATGAGGGTCACATTAGTCATTTACCTTGCACACTAATCTGTCTTAAAAATCCTAGAAATGCACTCTTTGTGGGACAGAGGGAGTAGAAACGAATTCGTACATGAATCTAGCAAAATTCGCGTGTTCCAAGTTACAGCCAGCAGGGAGCAGTGAGTACGTTGTAGGAGAGACCTAACCTTTTCTTGGACATGTCTGAATAAAGAAGAGCATGCACCTCGATCGCAACAAGGCAGTTTCAGGAATGCGCTCATCATTATTCGAATGGAATTTGGCTTCCTCTATGGGCTATTAAATCAGGCGATACTTCTCCTCACGTATTTTTTAATGATATTGTTTATAAAATGTACGATGTACTTTACATTTTAATATAAAATTAGTGTGATGTATATTTTTTCTATATCTTTAATAAATATTTATGTTTACTTTATATTCCCTACACATATATTTAATATAATAATTAATAATTATAGTTAAAGTTAATCTAGTTAATTCCAATATCGTCTTGCTGGAGCTCGTAAAATTAATGATGAATATCTCGCAGCGATACAACCGCTGCTAATAAGTAGCACTAGAGGAATAGCTGCCTATGTCAAGTCGAAGAGCGTAGCCACTAGATTGCTTGCCCGGCCGGTCGGAACGCACGCAATGGCCAGTGCCGGCGGCGGCGCGTCTGGCCCGACGAGCGTACGCAGCCGCGCGCGACGCATGTTACCACGTCGGCGAAATTGGCCGCACGCTGTGAGGTGTGAGCTATGGCTTTGTGCGAATGGTTGCAACTGCCGTAAAGCACGTCCATTTATGGCGCCTTTTGGTTAGGCGTCATGCATCGATCTCTTCCCTAACTGATCGAACGGGAGCCATTGCATCACCGTAGCTGCCGCAGTGTTACGAAATTCTGTCATGCCAACCATCGACAGTGGGCAGGCAAGGTGAGGCAAGCTCTCCCCCCTTCATCCTTGATCCTACTATCTTTTTTTGTTTTGTTTTGAGAGGTGCTTTTATACTTTCTTTTTTAAAAATTATATAAATATTAAAATATAAATGAAGAATAGATAGTAGAAACGATCATCTATTAAAAAAAACATATAAACACTGCTCTTATGTTTTTCTTTTGAGAAAATTGAGCCGCGTCTTCCAACTTGTGCGAATGATCGACCATCTCTAACGTTTACCTTTTGCATAAAAAACTTATTTGAAACATCACATGATAACTGAAGTCCTGTTCGGAACGTCGGACTATTTTTCCAATTTCTACGAGAATCGAACCGTCTTCTGTGGAATTTTTCTAAAAATTATGTGAAATTCCTGTGTTGATCTAAATTTCGAGATGCATCGCCATTTAAGTGATCCACGTCACTCACTCCATTCTAGTGTTGCCTTGTCTTCGTTAGCTAATAAAAAAGCTAAATGACGTGACAGAATTAGCTTTTTAATGTCAAAAAAGGAAATAATTTTCCGAAGGACCTAATTATGTAGTAGACCAATTTTCCTTTTTATTTTCATTATGATAGGGGAAGTTAGAACTGGCTCATGCATTGGGTGCAGGGTGGACCCAGAATATCAATCTCATGGCCTGCGACTTTTTACTTCTTAGTAGAATATAAATGGGTTGGGTAATACTCGATTCGTATCTGTATCCGGATGCAAAATTACCCAAATGAAAAACTATTTTACACTATCCGCCGCGATACGGGTACAGATAGTGCCCGGGTAGGTTAGGTTCGGGTTCGGGTACCCGGATAATTCTCACAATCTGGGTACCCGAATATAATCATGCCATAGCCCACAAGGCCTGTCAAGCGCGTAAGAAAGCTAGCAAGGCAGTTTACCACCTCATTCAATTCACTACTAATCATGCAACTAATTCGATATATAGGCCAATAAAGAACCCAAAAAAAATAGGAAATTTGCAGCAATGCTTAGGCGCTTGACAGGCCTTCCAGTTGCGGTTAGAATCTGTGAGGCAGTCCTGCAAACGAACCAAGGTAATTGCAAGATAACTGATGGTAATGAAGGAAAGAAGAGAGTTGTGTGCGGTAGCAGAACAACAAAATTTTGTTTTTTGAAACAAAGCAGAACAGGTTGGAACTACGAACAGGAGGAGAAGACGCGTTTGGGAGTGAGGAGGATGACGATGCCTAGAGGGACAGGTAAAGGGTGGCGCACTCGTTGAGCTGCTTCACGTTCTCGTCCTCCTTGTCCGCATCCGTTGTGTGGAGGGGGCGCGGTGGCTCAGACGGTGCCGGTGCTGGCGGCGGCGGCGCGGGCGCATCGCAGGTGTTGCTCGCGGAATAGCCCATGCGATAACCTGGTTTGGTTTGGTGCCGACTCGGTCGCCTCTGTGTTATCAAATCAGTCGGTCGGAAGGTTGAGTCTGACAGCCTTGAAAACGTAAAGCAAAAGTGTGTATTTGAGATGCGAAGAGCTACTCTGTTCTTGTACTAGAAATGCACTTGCGTAGTTCTCTGAGCGGGTAAAGTAGAAGTCTGTTTTGAGGAAGGACTAGTATAATCTACTCTGTTCTAGTGGTTCAACAAATTATGAATGAGAGCATGTGCCGAAACAAATATGCAAGAGGTATGTGTAATTTGCTCTTTTCCATTCAAATATATGCATGAAGAAATTTATTTTGTATAATCTAACTCTATATGTTGGACTATATGTGTTGAACTATGTGTGTGAATTTCACTTTATGTATTGGACTTTGTGTGTTTATTGAACTCCATGTGTTTGATTATGTACTATTTGAACTCTTTGTTGGACTATGTATGTTTGTTAGACTATACAGCATTATCTATTGTATTATGTGATGTATCAATGTGATGGTTAGATTATTTTTATCGCATATTTTGATCCTAGGTATTTCGTGTACTACTCGATGAAGTACCTGTTGTCTGTATTATATTCGTTCGCACACTACTCGGAACCCAATTTCTAACCGTTCGTAGAAAATATTACTCGTTATCCGTACACTATCCGATTTTTACTATCCGTACCTGTACCCAGAGAAAAAAATAATAAGGTAAGGTATGGGATAACCTACTACCCGCTCGTACCCGACCCGTTTACACCCCTAAGCTTCTCATATGCACGCATAAGTTTCATAAAAGTGGATTTCCTCTTTTAAAAAAATCATTAAAGGGTTTGTGTATTTACTTTTGTTTTACTTGTGCCTTTTACGTTGCACGTGTGATGATCTTTTTTTTTTTTTTCGCAAACGCACGTGTTCTAACATGCTCTATATCTATACATTTGTTGAGAATTTAGTTGGGGAGTACGACTTCATCTAATAGATTCAAATTCTAATACTCACCTTTACACAAACAAGCATGTCTTAGTGAGAAAGCACAAGAGAGCATGTGCTTATGCTCCATAAGATTGTAGATTTATCTCCGACATCCCCATCTTAGGGATGTGTTAGGTGGGCCCAACAAACTTAGATGCAGTCTCCAAACGTGGGGGCAACCTCTAGGTTGGAGGTTGCTGCCGCACCCCTACAATGTTTGGGACAGCTTCCAAGCCATCATATCTTTTTCTTAGAGTGAAAAAAAGACCATATTATGGATGCTTTTTATTGGATATAAATGTTGAAAGGGAATGGGAATTTAGGGGTGGAATTATAAAATACCTTATTTGGTTGGTGGACTTGGGAATTTAGGTGGGATAAGTTTGGGAGTTCGAGGGCCCAATATGTACAATTTTTAACCTATGGTGAGGGATTTGGAATTTAGGGGTGGAATTATAAAATCTCTTATTTGGTTGGTGCCTTGGTGGGCTGAGGAATTTGGGTGGGATGGGATGGGGAGCTCGACTTTAAAACCTAAGGTCAGAGTGGAAAATGATAGAGAGTTGCTCTTTGTAGAAAGGTAGATGCATTTCAGTCCTACGTCGTGACTTATCTTTCGATGTTTCGCAAGTTGAAAATCAATATTACCAAAGTTTCCATCCTTTTGACAGATCGGGGATTCTAAAAATCGAACTCCCATACGTAGTCCCATCACAGACTACCTTTTTCAAAACTGGGAGATGGAAGATCGTCTATACTCTACGGAGCTTCATGGATCAAACGTACAAGACAGTAGAGATTATATTTAGTTTCCTTTTTAGAAAAAAGATTAGTATAACTAATAGCACTTTAGGTGTCCCGATCTTTCGATGAGAAACACACGTTCGATTTCGATGGAGATGATTTTGACGATCCGACTACACCGTACGATAAAGATGCATCTTAGCAATCGCTAAACCAACTCCAGAGGGTTATTGACCTTGCCATGAGCACGATCAATCTGATTACGAAGATCAATTCCTGCAAGCAATCGAAGAACAAGCAAGAACATGATAAAAGATAATCTGAAATTGCAAATATGGTTGAAGGCGAAAACAAGATAGAGTCTTATTGACGATCTTGACAAGATGGCTGTCTAGCACAACTCGCAAGATCAAGTTTGCACTTGGCTAAACTAATCAAATAAAACTTAAGATCTAAAAGAGGCAGCGACTGGCTATTTATGAGAGATAGGGGCGTGGGAAGCACGTCCAAAACAGGTGGGGGACAATTACAACTCAATTTACAAGGCCCAAGGCCTATGTCATCTTGGATTTGAAAAAGTGATGTCACTTGTTTAGTAGATTCCTGTCGACTCGGATGGAATTTGAAAATGAGACCGAATCCGTTAGAAAGAGGACGAAGAAACCTTTCAAACAAGTACTCATGGATCCCGAATACCCTTAAAAGTTATGGTCATTTTAAGTTGATGCTGTCCAGGAGGCTGAATCCGAGTAGATCTTGTGCACTTGAAGAACTGGCTTCATGCTTGACATTTGGAGGTTATTCTCTTTGGTTCCTAAGGACAATAAAATCATCACAAGGATTAAATAGTATTCTATTCATTAAAATATTTGTATGCAACCTGAGGAACGCATTCACCTGGTAATTGAATTAACGCGCGCGAGCTCGAGTAATTGGTCCTTGTATTACGTCATCGGTTTCACTTGGATGTGTAGGCGTGGCCGTATCCATGGCAGTGATATCCTCATCAATAGCTATACTCATTGGTAAATATCTATGATGTACAGATACGAATACATCGATATGACATCGACACAAAATTTACCATTTTCTAAAAATATCAATACATCTATATACATTTAAATAATAGTAATAATATTAATAACATATGTATGTATGTATGTATTATTCTTTATTTTTCTATATGCTTGTCAAACTAAAATAATGTAAAACGTAAACAAGAAATATGTATCTTAGCCTTTGCAATTTCACTTCTAAGCTAAACAAAAATAGGTACCGTCACCTAAGGATATATCTTTCAATCAACATTAGTAATTTTCAGCAACTACACTTTGAATCTAGAGTAGTTACTGGTGCAAATATATTTGTAATACTTTCATCTCCATTTCACATTTTCTCTAGACGGACCACCCTTTATCTAGAATGTTAATATGGTTCCACAATGAAGCTTTGATGTGGCTGTTTTGCTCATCTCGAGTGGCTAAGGTTACCCACTAAACTGCTCCAGGTTGTGTCATCATGTGTTGGATACTTGGATATCTATCAAGTGGTGTGTCAGTGTTGGACACGTGTCGATTCCACAGAGGTAAACATCACTAGATCCGTGCAGCGCAGATCTCTTGCACTTCCGTCGGTTCATTTTCAACTATATATCCTTGTGCTATACACGCCAGCGAGTGCTCTGTCTCTCCGAACAGGGTTGCATAATACGAAGAATTATACCTGACTGATCTAACGTTTGATTCGATAAAGTTCTAAATGCAACAGATATTATGTAACAATGTACAAATTGAAAAAAGGTAAGATGACATCGTAGAAAAGACTACACATATCCTCGCAAAGAAAAAGAAAAGGCTACACAAATTCAATGTGTACCTTAAGGAAAATCTGCATTAATTCATTTAAATGTCTATGATTTTTCCCGTGCCCTCTCCATTTGATCCATTTCAAGTCTGGGTACGTGGAAGCCTTGAACAACCATTGGAAGCTTCTTCTACCCATAGAGAAAACAAAGAAATCATCAAGAAAAAGAATCTTGTCCGGAGCAGAAGAGTAAGGAGTCACAAGAAGAGAAGCCTCCTCAATTGAGGAGGAAACCATGGCAGGAAGCAAGGAGCAAAGAAAGGACAACACGTATTTAGCATGGAGAGGTGCTCGCTCATGCAAACCAACTGATCCTTGTTCTTCGATCAACGCTGCATCATGGGAGACCGGAGACAGCAAGCCATCATATGCACGCATGGTCTGCATCAAATTCACGACGGATTTATGATTATCTTGTCCAGCTTAGATTTGGCGTTTCAAAAACTAGCATATTTACCCACATATATGGCTAGATATTATAATACAGTTGTCTTTGATATACATCTATAACTCATAAAAATTGAAATACAATTGTATTTGTTATATAATTATATTATCTATATATAATTAATCTGCATCGTTATAGTCAGTGGTCTTGCCCTACCAAAATAAGTGGTGAAGATCTTTCTTTTCTTTATTGGGACTAATGTGAGAATTTCTAGAATTTATTTTTCTATTTCTTTTTATTGTGGGATTTTTTTTGGTCTTGAAACAAGGACGTACCTTAAATATCTCCACATGTTTTAATTAATTTATATAGATAAGAAATAACTTGGAAACTGGAGAACAAGAACTAGTACATTTCGCCGGGTTGTCTACCATCCAAAGTTGATCCAACGATCCATTCTGCAGTTCGCAATCTGATTGCGTTCTCCAGTCCTATTTGAGGAACATGGTCCCCCATCTCCCAAATACTAAGGCCCTATTTGGTACAGTTCCAGATTTTAGTAGAAACGAAAACGGTTTCAGATTCTTGGTAGAAACGTTCAGGTTAGATTCTGTGAATCAGATGGAACTGGGTTGAGACCGATTCAACCACAATGTGGAAAAAGAAAAAACGATCTAAGGAGAATCGTTCCGAGCTTTAGCCCGTTTGGTTGGGTTTCTTCCAGAATTTAGTAGAAACGATCCGGTTCCAAGTTGCCAAACGGGGCCTAAATATATTGGACATGATCTGGCGCTCACTGCTTCCTCTCATTCCGGTACCTACTGCCATCTGAGTCGTTTCGTCCCGTCGTCCGTCATATTGAGAGCAGTGTCTTTGACCCGACGCTGGTCTTTGACGACCTGCACGAGAGACCGGCGATCAGGCTCCTGAGAAGCACTGTACCACGCGACGCTCATCTTCATCTTCGATCGTCGTGTCTCTCCTACACAGCTTCTTTTTCTTTACCACCAAGCTCGATGTAAATATTTCGGACCGATTAGTTGTTGATCTAAACAATATTTTCTATTGTAATTACATCTAATGAGAATACATGCTGCTATGATAGTATTGTTTATGTTTATATGTCAGTTGGGCTATCTAGCATATGCATGTAGATGTACGTACCTTCTTTATTAGCATGTTATGTATTTATCGAATAATTGCTTGTTACTAGTAATCTTGTCGTAGATGTAATATTTAATTTCATGATTTTATTGTGTAACTATAGAATTAAATGGCCATGTTAATTTTCGAGCATCTGAGCCTCGATCTCTAGCAACACATGGATCGCAACCAGACACAGATATTCCCTTGGCAGGTTCCCATTTTTCGGACAAGCCGCAACAAGTATCAACTGCATAATTGAAAGCAGACGCAACACAACTAAACAAGCTAAGTACAGAAAGATATAGATACCATCTTGATAGGATTGTACGGCTCAGATTGAGTCATCATTATAACAAATGGAAGTCGCGGGAACATGCATGGAAGATTTGTCCATGATCGATGTACCTTAACAACCAAGTACATTGAAAAACATCAAGGAAGGTTCGCAAAACGGTCTTCTTAATCGGTTCTTAGAATCATAGAATGCCTTCAACAGAGCGTTGATTGGAGACCTGACTCTGATCTGAGGTAGTTGCACCGTCGACCCTGCAATGATCGATTCATCTGGTCAGCAGATGCTGGACATGTTGTTCCAATGGCAGGCGCCGTCGAGCTGGCTCCAGTCCTGCTCCGACGAGCCGGCGCCACCGATGACCGGCAGCTCCATGCCGAGGTCGACGTTGGAGTGGTCCTGGTCGTCGCTGCTGTGCTGCGAGATCGAGCCGGAGTGGTTGGGTGCAGCGGCCGGCACCGCCGGCTCCGGCGTGGGGAACGTCGTCGGTATCATCAGGTCGAACAGCGTGTCCATGTCATCTTTCTGCTCGTCCTCCGATTTGTTGTTGTTGCCTGGAATTAAGTGACCGATTAGAGCAAGCCACGATCCAAATTGTCTAGCATAATACCATCAAATTGTCTAAATCTGGAGCAACAAGCCATGTTTCATATTTGCACGCACTTTCGTACATTTGATTCTATTCCATGCTAGTTATTAGATGCTAGTTATAATAAAATTATGACTAAGGATAATATGTTCGAGAGGGGCATTGACAAAGGGGTCTATTGTAGCTTTTGCAATGAAAATGAATCTGTTGTCCATCTCTTCTTCGATTGTGTGATAGCTAAAAATACTTGGACAATAGTTTGTGATTTTTTTGACATAGATATTGGTTATAATTATGAATCAGTGGCGCGTTTTTGGTTGAGTAATAAGAAGAATGCTGCTTTAAATACTATCTGTGCTGCCATTTTGTGGAGTTTGTGGAATCATAGAAATGCTATGTTTTTTCAATCGCAGAACTGGAGGGACATAAAGGTGATTTGGTGGAGAATCCTCACTTCTTTAAGAGATTGGAGACCTCTACACAGAGAGGAGATGCTAAGTCAGATAGACTACTTCTGCACTTCGCTGAGGGCAAAAATCCAAGCTCCATTGCCCCTGGCTTTGGGCACAACATAGCCTGCGAAGATAATGTGGATAAAGGCAGTTGCTTATGAGAGTCTTCCGTGAATCAGTTGTCTTCAGTTTTGTCTTTAGGTCTTTACGTTAAATAAGTTTTTGTGGTGATGGAGTGCTAGCTGGTAGTTGTCGAAGTCCTCTGGCGGCAAGTTTTTGGTCTTTGTGTTGTCCTGTTTCTTTACTTTCTGTGCGTAGAGATGAGCTTGGAGTTTTTTTTTTTTTCCTTTGGGTACTCTTTTATCTGAGCTCAGGTGGGCTTCAGCCTTGAGCTTTAGATGAGCTTTGCTGGGTTTTGTTTTCCTCTTGTAATCAGGGGATGAGCTTTGCCCCAGGATACATTTCCTGTTTGTTTTCAATCTGGTTGGTTTCATGAATGGAACCGGGACATCAGGTTTGATGTCCTATTGATCTAAAAAAGTTATTAGATGAGTCGCTAACTTGCATACATTAATTCTCATTTGATTTTATTCTACACCAGCTAGCTAGTTACAAGATCACGAGACTGTCAGGTTATAATCTCCGAAAATAGTCTTAGATATGATCACGTTTACATATAGAGACATTTTTACCATATTTGAAGGTACCAAAATTTATAACGAACTAGTACGAAGAGGTATCAAATTAAAGTTAGTGCATTCATCATATAAATTTTTGATACCTCTTGTACTAGCTTAATGTATAACTTGCTACCTCTCAAGGATAGGAAAAATGCTCTTTATTTAACCACTGAATGATATGACAGGAATTGACGTGCTGTTATTGGATCCAATAAGCAATCATGGAAGAGCAAATAGGAGACATGAATTAGCAGCACATTAGATTAGGTACATAGTAAAGCAGTACATGTAGAGTGCGAGAGAGAGAAAAGAGGAAAAGGAAATAAAGGTGTTAAAGTACTTGTCGAGATAAGGAAAAGTAATCAAGGAACAAGTTCAAAAGCAGTCACTGTCCTGCAAGGACAAAAGAAATCCTCTGTACCCTGCACCTGCAGCAGTGTACAAACCTTAAAACTATCAAAAAGAAAAACAAAAGAAGACTCCGAACAGTACTGGCCACGGCACAGATTTTGCCCAACTCCTAAAATAAACAGAGTACAATAATATAAATTCATTTTTTTTTACTAAGACATAGAATAACCGGTGTGTAAAGAAATCAGTCTTCTTTTGCTTTTCAAGAAGCAGGTAGAATTTAGCAAGGAAACAAATGGAGATTTTGGAAGCACAAACAAAAAGGTTCATCTGCATGCTAATGTATCTGTTCACGTCATAATCATTCCCATTTGTTCTCTTCTCCAACAAAGCAACAAATTGAAACACTGGATGCATCCAAGGAATGGAAGGAAAATGTGAGAAATGCTTCACGCACGGCATGCACTACTCACCACTGACGCCGTGATGCTCGCCGCCTCCGTTCGCCGGCGCCGGCTGCTCGATCTTGATGGTGTCATGCAGCTCCTGCAGCATCGCCTCGAGGTTTGAGGTGTTTTGATGATCCTGCAGCGCTTCTCCGCCCAAGCCGCCGTCACTGGCGGCGGCGGCTGAGGACAGCGGCATCGCCGGGTGCAATTGGCTTGAAGGGAGCTCCACTCTGGCGCCCGCGGACGGAGAGAGAGGCGGGAATCGGGTCAGGTCACCGCTGTGCAGGCCGTAACCTAACGACAGCTCCGGCGTGATGGGGTGCACCGGCCCGGTCGGCGTTGTCGGCAACGAGTGCGGGAACTGGAAGTACTGCGCGTTCCGTGCGAATGGCTTTGCCCAAGGGGAAGATGGCGCGGAGAAGGGCGTCGGGGCGAGGAACTGCACCGGACGGCTGGCCATGGCGAGCTGCCCAGCAAGGTCCAGCGCCGGCGGGCGTGCGCTGGTGTACCCAGCCGAGGCGGCGTCGACGGCATCCAGCGACAGGACATTGCTCCCCGATTGGTGCGGGGACGACAACGGCGAGAAGTCGTCGTAGCGGCAGCGCTTGGAGAGAGCAAGCTGGAGCTGCACCTCCGGCGGGTACACCGGCAGGCCGGCGCGCTGGCGCCGCTTGGTCCTCGTGTTCCAGTAGTTCTTGATCTCGTTGTCCGTCCTCCCCGGCAGCTGCGGACGCGCACCAAGAACACACATCGCATCAAGATCTTGCAATAAATCGAGATGAAAGATAGAACAACCCGAATAGGAGAAGGATTAGTTGTTCTCTGTTGCTTACATGGGAGGCCATGCGTGCCCACTTGTTGCCGAGCTGGGCGTGGAGTTGGGCGATGAGAAGTTCCTCGTCGGGGGAGAAGGAGCCCTTCTTGAGGTTTGGGCGGAGGTGGTTGGTCCAGCGCAGCCGGCAGCTCTTGCCGCAGCGCAGCAGCCCGGTCATGCGCTGCACCGCGTTCCAGTTGCCCTCGCCGTGCTGCCGCACGTGCTTCATCAGCACGGCGTCCTCCGCCGTCGTCCACGGCCCTTTCTTCAGCACCACCGGCGTTGTCGTCTCTTCATCCTGCTCCTCCCCTTCCGCCACGTCGTCACGACTCTCCGCCACAGCAGCGGCCGCCACCTTCTCCTCCTCCAGAGATGTCGGCGCCGCGTCGGGCTTACTCTCCATAGGCGGCAGCAGAGAAGGATGGAGGAGATGGAGAGATACGGTTGTTTGGGGGAAGGTGGCAGGGAGGGGAGGGAAGGGGTGCAAGGGGAGATTTAAGGGAAAGGATGCTAAAAATGGAGGGGAGGGGAGCTGGCGTTTTCGGTTTGTGTGGTTTGCATGTGGTTTTTGCAGGTGAAAGGAGTTCGAGTCAGTGAAGGGCTATGGTGGGGTTATGGGCAGGTTACCGAAAATGCATTCGTCAGTCACATATAAGATTCGGGTTCGTGGTTCTTTGCTTTTTTTTCCTTCTTATTTTCGCTGCGAACACAGACCCTGTACTTTAAATCGATTTGGGTTAGATGAATCCTGTTCGCGATTCGCAGGGATTTAGAGTGAATCCGGTACTATGCTCTTTTGTTTCAGGCTCTTTTCTTGTTCTCTAAAGGGCCTGATTTATTCTTGCTCTTAGAGAACAAGATAGGCTGCGAACACGACCCTGTACATTTAATTAAATCAGGCCTTTAGAGAACAAGATAGGCTGGAGTATCTGATGCTTAGTGTTTTGGTGCTATTCTTGCATTTGGTGTGGGGAGGAAAGCGAGGGAACTTGATTAGGAGAGGGGAGTTCAGGGAAGTGTCACACAATGATGGAGGGCAGAAAGAGGTGGCAGCAAAAAAGGGTATGAATGTGGTGGGAGAAAGAGAGTGTGGTCAGGATTGTGGCTGGGGCCATCCCATGGCCGTAGGGCCAATGCTGCTCTCTTTGTTACTGTTGTTTTTTATAAACTTAATTTGCTGGTAGAATTTATGTGTATGACGTATAAATGTTGAGCATGTTAGTATAGCGGAGAGAGCGCCGTAGAGTTAATAACAGCTTCAATTAAACTTTCCGGGTTGGTTCACTTCAAACTCTGGCACCATTCAAGCATGTGCATTTTATGCCGATGACACGGATTTACGATGGATATGGTTATACTAGATATGCATTACCATGTTTTGCCATAGTTTTTTTTTTCCTAACTTGTCTAAAATTAGGTCATCAAAATTGAAGTCACACTTTGGCTAGAAAAATGAAGTTTGTCACACTTTGGCTAGAAAAATGAAGTTTGTCACACTTTTTTGAGCCAATGACGCGTGGGACCAAAATGGCAAAAAAAAAAAAAATTTTGCCACAAGTGTGACTATGAACCAAACATATACCTGACTCGGTCAAACTTGCCTAACCTAATGTGTGGCAAATTATGATAATGTTTGGCTATAAACCAAACAACCCCTAAAATACCACACCTAAATCAAAAGATTTAAGGTATGCATCCATTGGTGTAAAAGGAGTGATTAATATCTAACCATCCAACTTGTTGATAAAATATGAATTTAATAGTAAATTCAACGTCTGAACAATACTTCTATGTTCATTTCCTAATCAAATTTGTGGAAGGCATTTGAATCAAAATTATAATGTAATAATATATGTATTAGCGTGAGTAAGATGAATGCATCTATAGGCATTTTATATTTCTATTTCAACTAAAAATTTAAAAAATGCAACAACCTAGAAAAACCGTGACACCCTAATTTATTAAAATGCAAAACCACATTACAAAAAAGGAACACTCTAAAACAAAAAAATGCAACACACCAAAACATTTAATTAAATGACAAAAAAGAGAAAAATGCAACATCTAAACACTATAAAAATATAATTCATGAAATATAAGAAAATGCAGTAATAAAAAAACAAAAAAATTACATAAAAATAGAAAATGCACACAATGAAATGGAACGAGTTTTTGTGAAACGACTAGCGGTTGATGGTGTGTCAGATTTATTAACAGTGGCGGTGGTAACAACAATACTAAGGAAGCCAACCGTGAATCTCAACACAACACCTATCGTCGAGATAATCATCCAATGCAACTACTATTTGGACTCATATAGAAAGTAAAGACTAGTAAAACCCACTAGGTTCACACATAGAAGGAGGTGCACACCGATCCTTTTCCTCCTCGGCAGCACCTTACTTTCCTCTTTTATTGCTTGTCTTGGCTTGGTGGCAGCTTGGCTAGT
This sequence comes from Rhipidocladum racemiflorum, assembly GCA_036346355.1. Taxonomy (NCBI): domain Eukaryota; kingdom Viridiplantae; phylum Streptophyta; class Magnoliopsida; order Poales; family Poaceae; genus Rhipidocladum; species Rhipidocladum racemiflorum. The sequence continues at coordinate 62,405,298 of CM070580.1, read as the reverse complement.
GGAAACCAATTCAAATTGCCACAAGGGGAGGTCTAATGCACACAAAATCCCCACAACACACACAAAATATATAATGTAATGACCTAAACATAAAAAGTAAAACATCCAACAGGATAAAAATGTAATTCACGGAAACATACAAATACTACTTCCTAATATACCAAAATTAAACACACAAGTAAAATGCACACCATAAATTTGAATGTGTTTTTTTGTTCATGATCAAAGGTCGATAGAAAACTAATCCAAACTGGCGTTCACGACAAAAACAAAGGTAGCTGGTTGTATATTAATTTTTGTGACCTAACAATGAGAAAACAACAATATGAGTGAACACATAACATATCATTGAGATAATAATCGAACCAAAGTTTGGATTCATGTGAAAGTAAAAGCTTGCAAAACTAAAACTTACAAAATCCACGTGGATCAAGCATGGAGTAGGCGCACACAGTTTGGGATGATATGGCACAACCTCCCTCCTTTTCATCCTCAGCCTCATCTTCTTCTCCCTTTTCCATTTTCTCCCTTGGCTTGTCTCGGTGACGGCTTTGTCTAGTGAAAGTGAACTCAGCCTTGGAAGTGGGCCCTCCCAATTAAGATAAACCATAGAAGGAGGTTGAATATCCTTCAGGGCTTGTTTGGAAGCCCGATTCCCGGTCGGTATCCTCGCCTGATCCCATCGGCCAAAAACCCTGTGGTAAATTTCCCTAGGTTAGTTGAACCGATGTTTGGATGGCAGACAAAGGTGGATTTCCCAGTCCAATCCCCCTCATTTCCACGGGGACAAAATCATCTAGTCCGGACACCAGGAATTATTCTAATGGCACATCGCGAACTCCTCCTGCATTGGCGCTGCCATGCGCCTCCCTCCCTCCTCTACTGAGCGCTTCCTCCTCCCTCTCCGGCAGCTGCACCTCACTGGTAAAGATTCCCCCTCCTCCCACTAGCGTTTTGCATCTAACTCCTTTTTTCTTGTACCCGTTTTGAGGAAACAAAGAAGGTAGTTGTTGTTTTGTGAGAAGGTTACTGAGGTGCAGAGGTTGGGAGAGGAGGGAGCCGCCAGCCATTGGAGTTGCCCTTGGGGAGGATGCTGTGAAGGTGAGTCCCCTGCTCCTCTCACTCTCTCTATACTGAAAATGCATTTACAACTTTTATGGTGGAGTAGTAGTAGGCTATAGGGTAATTGTACTTGGTTTGCAGAGGGTGTTTGGGTTCTTATCGAGATGATTTCCATGGGATTTTGGACCTGGGGGTTCTTGATTTGCAGAGGGTGTTAGAGGTGAGGATTGAGGATGAAGATGCAAGAGAGAGATAGATAGAGAGAGAGAGAGAGAGCTCAAGGCCGGCTTAATTCCTGCCATGCTCCGTAATTCTTTTGCACAGAAAATTTGTCCCTATCAATGTTAGGATACGATGATATAATAGTACACAGTTACAGAAGTGCAGTCTTTCTTTTGTTAGATTGTCTAAGGAGTACAAAATCTTTCTTTTGTTAGATTGTGTAAGGAGTATGGAGGTCATTTGTTAGGTAATATTTAGTTCTCAGCTAGTAGTGTTGTGATGTATGTTCTACTATTCCTCCAAATACTAACAAAAGTGCCATTCTTTTGCTTACACATCTATCTTAAAAGTAGAAAGAAAAGAAACAGGACATCAAGAATGGGGAAGAAAAGTGGTACCAATTTCTGATTTGGCCTATTTTAATCTTTGCTTGCAGGTTCCTTAAAGTTGACTGACAGTCTAAAGAATTATGAAGTTGATTATGATAGCTTCCTAACAGATCTGGTGATAGTTTCCTAAGGATATGAACTCTCTTTTTTAGGGAATACTATAGGTTTGGGTTTGTTAGATATGTTGTTGCACTTCTTTAATCTTGTCTAGGAAAAAAATGTTGTTGTATTGGGAGAAGTATGTATTGTTGCATGCTATTTGGATGAAATCTGCAAGTATGGTTCTAGTTTCTAAGTTTAGTTAACTATTCTACACATTCTTGTTCTGCCATGGGATGCAATTAATCTTGGTCTAGTTGTAGTTACTTTGTTGTCACATGCTATAATAATTCAGTAAGTCATATGTTATCGATTTGTTTGGAAGAGCAATGTATTGTTTTCAAACTCTTCCATGCCATTACTTGATGTGTTTTTTTAGTCAGTGCAAGATATAGTTTGTACATGTGATTACTTAAGTACAAGATAATGTTTCAAGTAATGTCAAAGTCAATTACTAGCCAATTCAACAAGTAATGCCAAAGTCCGGACTTGGCTATATACATCCAGCCATCCAAGAAGTTACTACAACCAAAGAAGTTCAAGGAACAAAAGATCAGCCATCCAACAAATTAAAGTTGTCAATGTTGTCGTTGTTGGCTGAAGCACAAGTTGATCCATCTACAGCAGCACCCCCCACATGTAACAAAGGAATAAAAGAATCTTGCATGAGATAAGCATATTTCACTCATATTGAACTGAAACTTTACTAATTCACTACATACATATTCATTATTCCATGTCCTAACACATAACTCCTAAATCTTTTTGAAACTACCCTTTTGCCTTAATTTTCAATCTATTTATACCACTTTCTTCAACTGAACAGTTATTGGGTGTAACAGAAATTCTAGTTTCTACTTTTTAAACTGTAACAAATAAAGTAGTAGTAGACAACTCTCATTAGTGGTAGAAGTAGCAATTTGATGAGAGGATCTGGGAGGAAACACTACTACAGAATGATACATCACTATCATCTGTGTCGGTTCCAAACTTTTGACTAAAAAATCGATTGTGATACGTGTATGTCATCTATAAATTTTGGTAACAGGTTATCACAATCAGTTCTGAGAATGAATCGATTGTGATAAGAATAATCATCACAATCGGTTCTTTCTAAAAACCGATTGTGATAACCCGTTTCCTCATCACAATCGGTTCTGAGAAAGAACCGATTGTGATAAGGGGTCTCATTACAATCGGCTCTTAGAAAGAACTGATTGTGATGAGCCTCATTAGATTTTATATCCCCTCGGGATGAACTCTCCTCTGTTGGTGTTCTAGAGCCAAAAAAACCGCCGCCACCTCAAAAAAACAGAACATACTCTCGTTGAGACTTAGGCTTGAGGGAGAAAATCTGAAATCCTTGAGGATGTGTGTTGAGAGGGTAAGTAAAAGCCCTAGCTTGAGGAGATTTCCCCTCTATTTGCCCTCATTTGAGGTTTTCTTCAAAAGGTGAGCATTCCTTCAAATCCCTTCAATTTTGCATTAAGAAATTCGATTTTGATTTGGTGAATGTGTTATATGTCATTAATGCTATTATGGTTGAAACAATATTGGTGAGAAATTATAAAATCCTCGAGGAGAGATGGTGGTTTGAGACTAAAGTTGAAACTCTAGCTTGAGTATATTTCCCCTCATTTGTGGTTAATTTTCTTCAAAAGGAGAGCATGTGAATGGGTTATATGTCATTATTGTTGCTATAATGTGATCAATGGTAGAGTTTAGGTTGCGTAACCTATGCGTCTCCCATTCGAGGGTGCTTCTTTATAAATATGCTAAAATGGCATATTTATAAATAAACAGTCTCAAATTGTCCACGTTTTTTTGGACAATTCGAGGATATGTGGTTCGGGCAAGTTCCTGAGCTATTGTACAACTCTAGAGAGTTTCGGTAGCATGCATCTCCCTGGTGTTCTCCAGATACACACACTCTTGACCTGTTGTCTAGACATGTATTTGGAGAACAGCAGGGAGATGCTGTCGAAATTTTCTTTTGAGTTGTACAACAGCTTAGTAACTTGCCCGAAGCACATATCCTCGAATGGGATTAGGACATGACCTAATTGAAATTAGGAGTCATCTTTGGTACGTACCCAATTCCTCGACTTTGTTAATGCTTCAACCCTTCTTTTCTTTCATTGATTAGTGCATGTCTCTCTATTGTACGAAGGTAATTACATAATATTCCCCATGACCATTTGTTCCAAATTCCACCGGAACCGGCACATTCACTCAAAAACCGAAATGCACTAAAATGGCAATAACTTGGCCGTTTCTTCACGAAAATGCGTGGTTCCACTTCCTAAACCTTCGTCCCGGAGCCCTCTATCCCGTACTCATCTCCATTCGCAGCCACTCCCTCCCATCTCACCGGAAGATCGCAAGAACCGACGACGAACACCGTTCTTCGTTCTTGCCGTGATATCTTTCGTTTCGGTGAGTCAAACTCGAACCCGCTTGTTCTTTTGTGTGCGTATGGATGTGAAGATAACAACCCCTCAATCAATTTTAGGTTTCCTCAAAGTTTGAATCCGAATTTCGCGTTTGTTCATCATCAACCGAAGAGTTTGCGACCTTGATTGCTCTCAATCCGGTAATCCTCTCCGAAATCCGACACCACCATTGGGTACGCATCATCGAGACCTTTCCGGGGCTCACCTTCTCCAATCCCGCCACCCCTTCCATTGCAAAGTCAATTTGTTCAAACCCTAGGTTCAATGAGCTCTGTTCTGGATGCAAAATTCGCGATTTTACGGTAGTTACAGTAACTTTTGCGTCCGAACTCCGATTCACTCCGTTCAAATTCCTAAATTCATGTAAATTCAAGATCTATCTGCCAGTACTAATTTTATAATTTTATTTTATTTTTGGTTATTTATTTGTGTCTCGTTTTGCGCGTAGCCGAAGAATCCATCGAAGCCGCTGATGCCGTCGCTGATCATCAAGTCTTCGATATCTTAGCTGCTGGTGAAGGCAAGTCATAGTCCTTGACCATGTTGGACCTATGTTTGCAAAAATATTTTTGTTTCATACAAATGCATGCTATTTGTTTACAAGTATTATTTACGGGAATAGTTAAATACCTGATTGCCATAATGACACCTTGAATCATTGAAATGCCATGTATCCATTGTCACCCTAGGTTGGGTCATTTACTAGTTGGATATGATTGTAGTACCAACATTGGGTTATCGTCACTATGCTTAGACATGCTTAGTTGTACGATGGGTTCATGTCACATGATGAATTAATAATATTGACTTAATGAGATATGAAATCGTGGCGGGTAGCCACTGTTGTAAAATTTGTTGTACCATGGCAGGGTGTGTCATTGGTATTGGTTATACAAAATTGTTTTCACTCGGGCAAGTGATCGTGCAGTAAAGGGGGTGCTTTTAGAACATTTGGGATGTGGTTGTCTTGCCTGAGTATACTTAAGGACTTAATCTTGTGCGCCATTGAACTGGGCCTAACCGTACAACCACGTGTCTGGTGACAGACCTGGCTGATTAATTTGCAATGTCTAAATTTTAGTACTGTTGTGGTTGTGTGGGTTCCGGGATAGACGGGAAGACTCACAAGGCGCAAGAGGGGGCCCTATGGGGTGAAACCTTAGCGGGCAGTACTGGGTTTATACAGAGCATTGTAAAGGACTTGTTATGATCTCTTTGCCAACACACCAAAGGAAGTGTGTTAATTACGTATGGCAATAAGAGTTGGTCATATCTTGTGGGTAAAGCTGTACAACCTCTGTAGAGTGTGTGTTAAACTATTCGAATAGCCATGTCCACGGTCATGGACGTGCCTGGGAATTTCACCCGGAGTATAGTGTTTTCAGAAAATGTTGAGGGACGGTATTGTTGGGAGTGAACGGGGAGTTCACTATTGTTTTTGATGTCAAATTATTAATACTGTTGAGTTTAGTGGTTGATAATGATCTAGTTGGTGATGGGTGATGCCTCACCAATCTTGTGTTGTTGTTTACCATTGATTTACCAGTTATTATTATCTTTGTCAATTATGCTTTGAATCTATACATTGTATTTACATTCAAGTTATCACTTTCTACAAAATAACCATATGGTTATCCTTTGTCAAGCCGTACATTATTTGCATCATTCCCTGCGGCTTGCTGAGTACTTTTTGTACTCACAGTTTTATGCCTCTGTTGATCAATTGCTGAGGGAGAACAGGAAAATATTGAGTTCTACGAGGAGTATTATGAAGACTACGTGAACTAGGATGGCGTTTCCCCAGACGATTGCCTGTGGCATGTCGTATGGCCCAGTTATTTTATTTTCTGCTGTAAGAGTTTTATTTGTTTCTTAAGCCCTTAAGACACAGTTATGTAAACTTGACCATAAGGTCCGTTGTTACTATTTGCTACTTTCATAGTTAATTCGATGATGGAATGATATGTCAATTTTGTTGCCACTGTGTGCACTAGCGTGATCCTGGACTATTGCAGTAAACACAGAGGGTTTCAGATTTGTAAATCTGGGTCCCAACAATATCACAATTGAGATAAACCATCCAGATTCGGATCTAACTACCATTTCCCACCATTTAAATATTTGTACCACTTACTTATGCATGCGTAATAGTTTGGAAGAAACAATGTACATTTGCAATTATAGGTTCAATATGTTTAAAGGGGGTGCTTGCCTGTTTGCTCTGCTTCTACGTCACACGTATTCTCGGGGACGTAGTCTGGATCCTCGTCAACTGCTCCCGAAGTGTCAACGGCTAATCGAATGCGCAACAAAAGAAACAACGAGAAGATGAATAAGACCCATTGAAAAAAAAATAAGGCATTAAGCTCCTAAACTCAGACAATAACCCATAAACAAACACGAGAAGGAATAACCAACGAAAACAAATTTTTTTGAACTAAGCCCGGTAGTACCGGCTATTGTTGGGCAGTAGTGCCGCCCTAGGCCGTCAGTACCGTCCAGCAAGCCCGGTAGTGCCGCTGGCCGGGAACCAAAAAAAGTGCTCTTTGGAAAAAAGGTACCGGGGCTACCTCCGGTTCTGCCGTGGGAGTGGCAGTACCGGCCTCACGTCTCGGTAGTGCCGGCCGCCAGAGATCAGGAGGGGAACCTCTCTGGAAAAAACTGCCGACGGTGTGGGGCGGTAGTGCCGGTCTGAGCGGTAGTACCGGCCTCACCACGTCGGTAGTGCCAGCTAGAGAAAGAATTTAGGTTTGCTAAAATGGGTTTTTATGCAAACGGCTTCAGAACTTCGCAGCGATTGCATGGATGGGTTCTCAGCGACGATAAGGACCCATTCACGCAAACCATTCGAGGTTTTGACTTCGTTTGACCTAATTTCTTACTCGAGGAACTCGAGAGTCCTAATTCACGTCAAATTTCGACTTTCGACCCGAATCGAATTCGAACTCGATTCTTTTCGCGAAACTCGAACTTCAACGGCATCAAATATATTATAGTGTCATTTTCCCAGCTTTTGGAACTAGGGTTTCAAGAACTACGTCCGAAAGTTATGAAAATGACTTTTAACCGAATAATCCGACGAAATAAGGAACTAGGATTTTGAACTTGGTTTTTGCACTAACTAGAATCTCTGCCATCTAACCTAGGTTTAGAAACCCAACTCACTAGAGGTTGAGCATTACCACTAGGTTTTCTTGGGTTCAACTAATAAAAGAAGGGTAGAAGAAGAATGAAATAAAGGAGAGAACTCAGATCGCAATAGATTTGGTTAGAACTCGACCCACTCACCACAAATCGTTGCTAGGGTTTGAAGGAGACATCCACTCCTACACTTGTTTCAACACGAGCTCAAGAACACCGGAAGGAGAGGTTTAGCTGGAGGGAATGCTTGAGGGAGAGAGAGAGGGAGCTCCATGGGAGAGAGATGGAGTGAGAGTTAGAGGGAGGGAGAGAGAGTGCGTGAGAGAGTGAGGGAGAGGGAGTCGGCTGGGGGAGGAGAGTGAGAGGTGAAGCCTCTGGAAATAGGTGAGGTGGCAGGGCAACGGGCAGTAGCGAGGGCTCTGCCCCTTGCCCGGTCGCCTTGGCCGGTAGTACCGGCCTGGGCCGGCGGTACTGTCGCCCCTGGCAGAAAACTCCCAAAACTTTCCGAAAGGCTCCGAAACTTGGAAATTATTCTCGGGAACTTTTGGGATGGGTTCTAGTATACTAATGAGGGTTTAGGAACTACGAATTACTAAGGAATTCTAGACGAAATGCAGTCGGGAAAACTTGAGCAACAACGATCGAAACGGCTCGAGCAAACAAATCCAAACACAATTAACTCCAAATTGGATTCCAAATGACTCTCAAGGCGATAATTAACATTTGAAAAGGATGGTTACAAACTCAGGATGTTACACCAGACCTCCTGCTAGAGGACGAAAACTCACGCCGTTGATATCCACTTCGTCTGGAAAATTGAGAAATATCATGAGGATGGCGGAAAGACTGACTACGGATAGCCCGGGGGTGAACTCTAGAGGTAGAAGCCTGAAAACCAACCCCCGAACGCTATCCAAAAATAGGAGACTCTCCTACCTATCTAAAAGCAGTGTGTGCTAAAGGAGCACCCAGAATCTGGGGATGACCCCGAATATCCCTAAGGGCACGAACACGCTCACGCCGAGTGATCTTGTCGTGTTGAAGCAAAAGTTAGCAAGGTGTCCATCCTTCTGACAGAAGGTGCAAGTATACTTCGGCTTGGAGGCTGAAGTGGAAGGGGGTTTCACCTTCGCGTTAGAGATCCCGTGGACAATCCCGGCTAATCTAAACATCGTGGTGCTCATCTGTGGAGCAACCACAATCTCTCCACTCTTGGAGACGTGCAAAACTTGTAGGTGGATGCGCCCGTGCGTGCTCCATGTAATCAAATCCTAGACCTTGATTGAATCTGCTAATCTTGGACTGGCCTAGAATGAGATTGAGCTTCTTCTTGACTGCAATAAATTTCTCGAGAGTGCTCACAAGATACTGACACTCTCGGAAAAGTGAGGCACATGAAGAGCAAGGGGAAGGAGTAGAAGAAGAGCCAGAAGAAGAGGATCAAATATCGTGTGCATATCTCTCCTTATACACGGGTGCTTCCATCTTGAGGGACTCGCAAGAAACACAAGGACCATCTCTAATTCTCCCAACCTAGGCCTCTAGCTTCTTCCTAAGCTCTACGTAGATTTTCTCCTCGTCCTCCTTAACCCCAATACACAACAATCAACCATTTTGTGACTTAAATAGTAAGTCCTTAGCAAGTTGAGCACATTTGACATTCAAAGCATCATTGTCAAGTTTTAGTTGCTTACAGTCCTCACATGAGCTGACTGGGTCCTTAGAAGCATGTGTTTCAAGTTCACCATTTCTAGCAGAAAGCTTCTTAAGGTGTGAGCTCATGGCATAAATTTTAGCAATTATCTTAGGGCAACTGTTACAAGTAATATTTGTGTGAGCATGAAGAATGCTAGCATAAGTATGAATATCAATAGTAATAAATCTAGCATTCTTTGACCTAAGATCCTCAAGATCAACAAGCCCACTATCATGTAAGGTCCTTAGGTTCTCTAGCTCCACAAGCAAAGCATCACAGAGAGTACAACTATCAGTGTCTCGGGAGGAACTTGATTTCAGCGAAGCTAACTCCTAGGACATGGTACCTACTTCCTTCTCTGACTCTGTACACCTAGCTCTAGATCTAGCATGAAATTTTCTTAGCTTGCAGAATGCATCATTGAGTTGGTCATAGGAAGGTACCTCATCCGTGTCGCTGTACAGCTCAGAGTCGCTGACTTCAATGGTGTCTCCTACCATGAAGCACAGCAGGATAAGTCGTCGCCACCCTTTATCTTCTCTCGTGGTTCATCCTCACCCTCTTCGCTCCATGTCTCCATTTCAAAGAAGTCGATGTCATCGAGTGCGATGAGTACGCAGTGGAAGAGCTTCTTGTTCTTGGCGAAGTTACAGTACTTCTCTCGCACCGGCTCGCGAATTGGAGGCTTCTTATTGTGGTTCTTGTCAATTTAGTCATTCTTGCCCTTCTCCATCTTGTGGCAGTTTGCTCGAATGTGGTTGGGGCCACCACACTCAAAGCAAGTAATAGTGCCATCTCTCTTCCTCTCTCTCACTCTCTTGTAAATGTTAGAAAATTTGTGAGCGATAAGAGCAAGCTCATTTTCTAGAAATCGTTCTAGAACTTCGTCGCTTACATCATAAAGAGCGAAAAGAGAAAAACTAGAAAAGAAATTGAGAGATGGTCCAAAAGAGGATCTAATGTGTAACACCCCAAAATTTGGCTTTTATTCAATTTATTGAGTCATTTCAATTTTTGGAATTTTCTTGAATTTAGTTGGATTTAACCTGAATTAACTCCTTTCTTGAATTATTTAAATATTTAAAAGATTCAAATAAAACTTTGTTGGTAATATTTTATTTGAGTCCAAAATGTCTCAATGTATTTTTTATAATTTAATTGAGCTTTTTGCTATTTTTCTCAATTTAATTGAATTACTGGAATTATTTTAAAGAATAAAAATGAAAAAGGAATTTCATAAAACACTAATGGGTCTAGCCGTGCGGATTGGACCGTTAATCACGCCGAACCTGTTACCGTTAGCTCGTTAGTCTGTCAGCCGCCACCAAACCCTAATCCGCACCAACCGTTGGATCTAGATCCAACAGCCGGGCTTCGTCTGCATCTACTTGCGCGCGAGTCCGTCGGATCTAGACAAAATGCAGTCGGGAAAACTTGAGCAACAACGATCAAAATGGCTCGAGCAAACAAATCCAAACACAATTAACTCCAAATTGGAATCCAAATGACTCTCAAGGCGATAATTAACATTTAAAAGGATGGTTACAAACTCAGGATGTTACAGTTCTAACCCCTTACAATAATCTCGTCCTCGAGATTAAAAGGACTCGGAAAAGAAGGATGGAAACTCGGATCGAACACGATCTTCACATTCCCAGGTTGCTTCTTCTTCAGTGTGATTGTTCCACTGAACTCGAAGCATCTTGACAACGTGATTACAAGTAAGATGTTCAGCTTCATCCAGAACGCGAATTGGATATTCACGATAAGTCAGATCTGGTTGAAGATTAATTGTGTCCAAGGGAGTGAGTTCAATAGGAACTCGAAGACACTTCTTCAACTGAGAAACATGAAATACGTCGTGCACATCCGCAAGTTGAGGTGGAAGCTCTAACTGATAGGCTACTTCACCTTTCCTTGCAAAAATGCGGTACGGACCGACGTATCTCGGCGCCAACTTTTCGCGAACTTGGAATCGCTTCGTGCCACGCAAAGGCGAGACCTTGAGGTACACGAAGTCGTTAACCTCGAAGCTTAGATCACAGCGGTGATTATCGGCATCGCTCTTTTGCCTAGATTGAGCTTCTTTCAGCCGATCGCGGATCAACCTGACTTCCGTCTTAGCTTCTTGAATCTCTGTTGGTCCAAAGAACTCTCTTTCACCGACTTCGGACCAGAAAAGAGGAGTTTGGCACTTTCTCTCATATAGTGCTTCAAATGGAGACATTTGGAGGCTTGCCTGATAACTGTTATTGTAGGAAAACTCAGCAAAAGCCACTTTTCCCACTTTGAGTTATATGAAAGAACGCAAGCTCTGAGCATGTCTTATAGGACTTGATTTTTCCTTTAGTTTGCCCATCTGTCTGGGGATGGTAAGCTATACTGAAGAGCAGCTTAGTCCCGAGAAGTTCATGCAAATTCTTCCAGAACCACGAAGTGAATTGGGATCCACGGTCAGACACAATGACCCTAGGAACTCCATGCAATCAAACAATGTGGTTCAGGTAGAGCTCTGCAAGCTTAGCTCCATCAAAGGTAATGCGTATCGATATGAAATGAGCCACTTCGGTTAATCGGTCAACGATCACCCAAATAGAGTCATGGCCATTGGCCGATCTTGGCAGGCCAATGATGAGTCCATTCCGACCTCATCCCACTTCCACTCCGGAATCTTCAAAGGTTGGAGCATCCCAGCTGGTAGCTGGTGCTCTGCCTTAACTCGCTGACACACGTCACAAATGGCAACGTATGCGGCGATATCTCTTTTCATACCAGGCCACCAAAACTTCTTCCGGATATCCTGGTACATTTTAGTACTCCCAGGGTGGATCGACAACGGAGTCTCATGAGCTTCCTTCAAGATGAAATCGTTGATCTCCTGATCATTCGGGATGTAAATTTGATGTCCATGCATAATCAGACCATCAGTTCGTCCTGAAAACTCCGATGATGCGCTTTCTCCCAGTTTGCACTTGATCTCAGCTACTCCTTCATCGTTAAGCTGAGCAGACAAAATTTGAGACTCGAGAGTAGGTTGTAAGGTCAATGTAGCAACAAATCCTTCTTCAACCACCTCCAAATTGAGTCTATGAAACTCATTCGGTATCTGGGGTTGATAGGCAACTGTCAAGGCATTTAAAGTGCGTAGCTTGCGACTGAGGGCATCAGCTACCATGTTAGCCTTTTGTAACATCCCAAAATTTGGGTTTTCAAAAATTTTGGTATTGTTTAGCTTTCCAAAAAATTTCGATGATTTTCTCACGTTTATAAAGCTTGATTTGAATTTTCTAAAAGCTAAAACAATTTAATTTTATTATTTTATACTTCAAATAAAAGAAATTTAGTTTTATTTGGGTTCCTTGTTCTTTAAGAAATTTTTCTGTAAATTTGAGATTTTTCAGAGTTCGTTTGCTATTTATCGAATTTATTCGAAATTGATTTTTATTAAGCCCTTTTATTGAAATTAATTAATTATTTGGAAAATTTTATATAAATTTTTGTTTCAAATATTTTATTTGAGTTCAAAATGTTTCAAAATATTTTCTAGAATTTTTCTAGAATTTTTTTTGGTATTTTTATTGCCTCAAATGATTTATTTGCTTTTTTTTGGATTTATTTTAATTTGGAAAAGATTGGAAATTCTGGAAAATCATTTGGGCTTAATCCCCTATCTCTCCTCCCGCACGGCCCATCCGCCGAGCCGGCCCATCCACCTCGCCTAGCCCGCTCGCTTCCACCGCCACCCGGGTCGTTTCCCGCCGCCCCAGCCCATGCTCGCACCGCTCGGCCCAGTCCCCTGCATTGGCCTGCTCCCCGCATCAGCGGCGCCCCGCTAGCTACGCGAGGCCCACGCCAGCGCCAGCCGCCTCGCTTCCACACGCGCGTGCGCTCGCTCGCCCGTGGGCCAACCCCGCCCCATGCGTAGGTACGCCAGCCCAGCCGCGTCGCTGCCTTGCCCGTGGCCGCCAGATTCCGATCCAAGCGCTGAGAACATGCCACGTCAGCCCTAAACCAGGACGCACGCGAGGTGTTAGGTTTAATGCCCGAAATTGATCCAAACACCTCCAAAAATTATTTTTATTAACCTAGTCACCACTCCAACTTGGTATAGACCCCCATGACCTCTCCCATGTCCTCTCAACCTCAGATGAATTTTTCCAAAATTCCAAAACCGCCGTTGAGAACTCCGGACGTCGCCCGACAATGGCTGAAATTTGGAGCATGATTGCCGTCATCTCATCAACTTTTTTCGAGATCCGTCTTCTCCATGGTGAGCTATGATGTCCCATCTGTTTCCCCTCCAAATTTCATCCAATTTGGCCCACGGAATCAAAAGTTATGGTCGTTTCAATGTCGAATCTTGCCGAGGCTATATCTCCCTCAATTTTTGGAGTTTGACCATGAAATTTTTTGTGTAGACTCCTAGTGATGTCCTCTATGTTATGCATATACTTTCCCATGGTTTTGCCATATAGATTTTGCGCAGAAAATTATTTTCTCCGATCAGACTGCGTTCCAAATAGCGACAATCATCCTCGCGCGTTCTCTGCTGTTCCAGAAGGTAAAAGTCCAAGCCACCTACATCACGGTGTTCATCTTGGTCACATCTAGCTCTCGGTCAAATTTCGTTAAGTTCTGATCATTATTCTAGAAGTTATGACCGTCTAAAGTTTGGATCTGAAATCCGTTAATTGCCGTTAACGTTTCTTTGTTAACGTTTTGCCGTTAACGTTTCACCGTTAACGCTCCGCATTAATGCTCCGCCGTTAGCGTTTCGTCGTTAACGTTTCACCGTTAACGCTCTGCCGTTAGCGTTTCACCGTTAACGCTCCGCCGTTAGCGTTTCACCGTTAACGCTCCGCCGTTAACGTTTCACCGTTAACGCTCCGTCGTTAACGTCTACCGTTAGTGCTTCATTGCTAACGCATAGCTCTCATCGCTTCGTTGTCATCGCATGCGTCCATTCATGCAAGAGCCCTAGTGCGATGTCCTCATCTGTTCTATCATCATGATGCGAGCCTAGCCTCATCGTCATATCATCTTCAAAGCCAAACCAAAACCCTAACCTAAGACTTGTTCGATGAACTAAGTTCATCGTGAGCCGCGTTGTTATCTTGCAATCTTTCCCGTTGTTTCAATCATGGAAAGACACTTGTCTTGTCTTATCCCTGAAAACCTAATCTACCATTGATCATGAATCGTTCGTGGACTTGGTTGATAGACCATTGGCCATGTGTCATGTCCTTGTACTCAGATCTAATCTATCAGTCTATCCCTCTTTTGTTTGACCGTGTTCTGTTCGTTCAACAAAAGTCAACCTCGAGAATCAGCTTAGTTCATTGTGAACTAACGTATCCTTATGGACCCGGTCTATAGATCGATAGCCCATATGTCCTTGTTCGTCCAATCAAGATAATAACTTTGGAAGAAATATTCTTCGGAATATTATTTTTTCTTCCCCAGTTATTAGTCTTTCCCTTTTTGGTGTTTTCCCGAAAGCCCGTTCTCTTTTGTCTAATCTTCGATCTAATCCGTTCGAGTTCCTAAATTCATCCAAACCGTTGTGCCCAATGCTATTTGTTCTTAATTTGGAGTTTATTTGATTTGTCTTTTGAGTTTTGTTGTATTTGTGTTTCCATACCGTTAGACGCGTCGTCCGGAAGTCGTTCCACGGAGCTGATGGTCCAGGAAGCGAAGATCGAAGATCGAGGACAAAGAATCAAAGATAAAGAGTAAAGAACAGTAAAAATTGCAAGGGCCAGGCAAGTTTTGCTTTGACCATGTTGATCCCATTTTCGAAAATTATGTTGTTTCAAATTATTGCATGCTAGTTTGTGTTAAACTGATTTCTATTAATTTGGGATTAGATAATCAACCTACTTGTTATCGCCACCTTGCCTATAATGATTGTATGCCATGATTCATTTGTCACCCTAGGATTGTTGATTAATAGTTGGGAGCTAAATACTTTGCCAACAAGGGTTAGTTAGACCGTCAGTAGTTGCTTAGCCATGCAACGTACCTTTGACATCATTTTGGAAATACAAAACCCAATATTGATTAATGGAATATGCAATGTATTTTGAAATAGTGTGACGTGTTGCCGACACGATGATGTTGATATGCGGAGGCCTTCGTGCTGCTTTAAGGATGTTGAGTTGTTGTTGGCATTGTGTTGCGCATTAATCAACTAGGGTGATAAAATGATTTAGACTGGGGCAAGTGGCAAGATTTATGGTGGGCCAGTTTGGCGGTTGGGAATGTTTGAAACATGATATATGTATGAGTGATAGTGAGATGGATTTCTTTGAGAGTATTGATGTAAGTCTTGCCCTGGTCACTCTAAGGACATAACCTTGCAAGCCTTTGAACTAAGTCAAACATACAACCACATGTCTGTAATGGGACGGACCTAGTTGAGTAGGTTGCTAATAACTTGCATATGGTACCTCGGGGTGTCAACTACATCTTTTGTGTAGCTTGAAGGGGGAGCGTACCAGAGCTGTGGCATGGTACCCGTCCAACGGTATGTCAGTCCCATACTTCTCCTTTGTTAACAGAAGGGATGGTGTATGGCAAAAACCGGAGAGGTTCACTTGTGTAGTTAGAAGTTTCCGAAAGGCTTTGTTATGATCACTCTGTAGGATTGAAATATACGAATATAGCAATCAGAGGGGGGGGTGAATGATTGTGCGGAAGCTAAAACCAAATTCTTGATCTATTAAAAGTTCACCCCAAAACAGAACCAAATAATTGCCTCGTTTTCGACAAAAATAGAATGATAGAGGTTTGGTAAAACGCAAATTCCCGGAGATCCAACCGTCGGATTGATCTGAAATTTGGACACAAGAAACTAGATTCCAGTACGAACCGAACCCAAAAAGAATCAGCTCAATCGGACTTACGGATCAAAAGTTATAAGCTTCGCAAGCTTGCTGTTTCAGAACTTGACGAGAATCAATCTCATCAAAACTTCAAGATTAAACAAGATCTTCAAAAGATTAATCAACTAGACTTTGAAAAACTCTAAATCAATACCCTAGAACGGTTTTTGATGGATCAAATCAAGATGAAACTCAACGATCAAAAACCAATCTAGAATTAGAACAAGCATGCAAACAAGAACCAAAACAGAAAACACTGTAGCGACGTGGTTACTGTAGCACGCAAAAATCTTGGAAGAATTGATCTTTATTTCTTGTCTAAAATACTCTCATCAAAAGAGTACAAACCCTAAAACCAAGCTCAAAGCTTGATGCGCTCAGCTCTACTTGGTGCCTTTCAACAGGAGACCCCCCACCTATTTAAAGCACCAACCCACAAGGAGTTCTGAATACGATTCCTATTCCTAGAAGGAATCAGTATCCAACACAACTCTACTTGGCCCAACCTGGCCGAGTACAACTCTTACTGCCAGCGTATGGCAACCCTACCATACTCATGTGACTAACACTTTGCACGCGTATGGCCACCTGCCATACTCACGTGACTAACACTTTGCACGCGAATGACCTCCTGCCATTCTCACGTGACTAACCATTCTTCATGTGCACCATTCTCCTAGCCCGAACGTCCCGCATGACATCCTTGACCACCAAGACCTCAGTTCCTCCTGAACCTAGTCTCGAACCTCAGTTCCTCCATGAACCTAGTTCCGGTCCTGTCATCGACCACATTCGTCTTCGAGCAATACCTGCACATGAACAAACCACAAAACAAATCCGAGCACAAGTCCACGACTTGACTCAATGTCAATCCATGCAACTACTCACACGAGCATTGCATAAAGTCCACTTCAAAAGAAGCATCATGAAATCATCACAAATTTCATAATCTTAAATTCAAATTATTTCAATTCTGCTCAAAACCCTAATTCAGCAAAAACGCATTCACGACGGACAAGGAAATATGGTCCGGCGTACACATGAAAAATCACTCAAAAAAAAACATTCACAACGGACAGACAAAATCGGTCCGTTGTACAAGTGAAAGTTTCGGTTCCAAGAAGAAATCATTCTGGCGAAAACACGTTCACGACGGACAAACAAAATCGGTCCGTCGTACATGCGAAATCAAACCTCAAAAAGCCATTCACGACTGACCAAAGAAGTTTGTCCGCCGTACATGCAAAACTTACTGGTTTCTTGGAAGATTGAGTTCGACTCATGAGCTCAAAAATACGTTCACGACAGACCCAAAAACTTTATCCGTCGTACATGCACAACTTACTGGTTTTTGAGGAAAATTGAGTTTGGCTCAATGAGTTCAAAAGCATGTCCACGACAGACCAACAAAGTTTGTCCGTTGTAGATGGGAAACTTACTGTTTCTTGAGATCTTGGTCCGGCGCAAAAGCGAAACTTACTGCTTCTTGTCAAATTGACAAAACACATGAACAAACATATTTGCAAATTCAATTCTAAGCCAATTTTTCAGCACATGATTTCACACACTCATTCGCATACTCTTGTATGGCGATTCACGGCGGGCGTGGTGAGTGGATTGTATCTTGTGGGTAAAGTGTATAACCTCTATAGACTGTAAAATCTATTTGAATAGCCGTGTTCGCGGTACTTGACAATGCTCGGGGATTACAATGAAGGGTTAGCTTTTCATAAAATTGAACTTGGGCTTGGAGGCAGTTTGCCTGTGGAAAAGTGATAACTGTTTAAGGATGTGGAATGTTTTACTTGTGAAATAACTGTGAAATCTATTACTCTCATTATTTGTTTTACTGCTTTACAATCTATTATGTTTATTTGTGATTATTGCTTTTCTGCAAAATAACCATTCAGCTTGTTACATGGTATAAGCCATGCATATAGTTATTAGACTTACATTCTGTGCATGACTTGCTGAGTGCTTTATGTACTCACCCCTTGCAAACCAATCACCAGTGCATGACTTGCTGAGTGCTTTATGTACTTAGCCATGCAATGTACCTTTGACATCGTTTTGGAAATACAAATGCCAATATTGATTAATGGAATATGCAATGTATTTTGAAATGGTGTGACGTGTTGCCGACACGATGATGTTGATATGCGGAGGCCTTCGTGCTTCTTTAAGGATGTTGAGTTGTTGTTGGCATTGTGTTGCGTAATAATCAACTAGGGTGATAAAATGTTTTGGACTAGGGCAAGTGGCAAGAATGAGCTGGTGGGCCATGGTTGGCACCGGGAAGGTTGATTTGGTTCTTTGGGTAGTCTTGCCCTGGTCACTCTAAGGACTTAACCTTGCAAGCCTTTGAATTGAGTCAAACATGCAACCATATGTCTGTAGTGGGACGGACCTAGTTGAGTAAATTACTAATAACTTGCATGTGGTACCTCGGGGTGTCAACTACATCTTTTGTGTAGCTTGAAGGGGGAGCGTACCAGTGCTGTGGCATGGTACCCATCCAACGGTATGTCGGTCCCATACTTCGCCTTTGTTAAGAGAAGGGATGGTGTATGGCAAAAACTGGAGAGGTTCACTTGTGTAGTTAGAAGTTTCTGAAAGGCTTTGTTATGATCACTCATTCGCATACTCTTGTATGGCGATTCACGGCTGACGTGGTGAGTTGATTGTATCTTGTGGGTAAAGTGTATAACCTCTGCAGAGTGCAAAATCTATTCGAATAGTCGTGTCCGTGGTATTGGACAATGCTCGGGGATTACAGTCAAGGGTTAGCTTTTCATAAAATTGATCTTGGGTTTGGAGGCAGTTGCCTGTGGAAAAGTGATAACTGGTTAAGGATGTGGAATGGTTTACTTGTGAAACAACTATGAAATTATTACTATTGTTATCTATTTTACCGCTTTACAATCTATTATGAATATTTGTGAATGTTATTTATTGCAAAATAACCCCTTTAGCCTGTCATTTGGAGTAAGCCATGCATATAGTTATTAGACTTGCATTCTGTGCATGACTTGCTAAGTGCTTTATGTACTCACCCCTTGCAAACAAACAATTACCAGTGAGCAGAAGTCTACATCGTCAAAGAATAAGAAGTTCCGTGAGAAGGCGATTATCTAGGAGTTGAACCCCGTCAGTTGCTTGTGGCGTATTGATGGGATTCACCGATGTTCTTCATTCCGCTACTGCTTATTTGGAGTTGAAGCCGTCAAGGTTTCACAAATGTAAGGTTGACCTTAAGGTCGTACATTAGTTTATATTTTATAATTGGGTTACTTTTATTATTCCGCTGTGTACGATTTTGATATTCATCTATGTTTAGACTGTGTGCACTAGCGTGATCCTGGACTAGTGCAGAATACACAGAGCGTCCGGATTTGCATATTCGGGTCCCGACAGAAACTCAGCCAACTGTGACTGGGGTTGCATTGCCGCCATTCCACCGTGAGCAGCAGCACCAAGGTCCTCGGAATTCTGCACGAGCCGCTCTAGCAAGCGGGTCTGCATGACAAGAACCTGGGCCATCGATGGAGGAGGAGGTCATTCGTCACTTTGGGCATCATGATGGCTAGGCGACGCCTCCTGATTACCTACTTGCACATTGGAGTGATGGGATCCTTGGCTATGGGATCTTGGCAAAGGTGGATCATGATGTTCCGGATTCAGCACAACTACAGCTGGATCATAGCTACCCTGAGCAGCACCCCGGGTCATCACTGAACAGACAACACGTCTCTTCGGCGGCATCCTGCTGACATAAGGTTTTAGTAACAAGTACAACAAGAGCAATCGAGAACGAGACGACTGGAGCAATAATTGCGGAAATTAATGCATCTCCAACATGCAGTAATACAAGACATAAAGCATGCATCACGGCGAAAGGATAGCAAGTGCGATAGATTTACAGATGGTAACTTAGCACGTCTTTTCGCGCTACAGGAGGGTTAATTACAACACCACCATCAACTACCACAAGTTCCATGGAGATAATTACAATAAAAGGTTCCTTCAACCTGCTCGTAATTATAACAAAAGCGAGCTGTACAACCAACTACTTACTAAATTAAAGATATAAACCTGTACATGACCACCATTCGCGGCAGGGACATTCGAGGTGCCTAGGGCTGCAGAGGTAGCAGTCGACTCTGCAGGAAACATCAACTCGTACACATGGCCGCCAAACAAAAGGTTTCGCCCCAGCATGGCAGTCGCAGAGGCACTAGGGCGTGTGGCCAAGATACGGCGATGTTTACCACCTCGAACAGACATCCTAGCGTTGCGGGAAACCCGGCGATAGGATCCATACGGACGAGGTAACTCCTCAGCAGGCTCGAGGTCATCATGCTCCCCATATACCATCGCAGTAGTAAAGAAACCGTAGTTGACGAAGGGCGCCATATTGCTCTCTAACTCAGAGATACGGCGTCGAGCAAGTAACAATTCCTCCCGGAGACGGAGCAGATAGCGATCAAGGGACCTCACAAACCCAGTCTGCCAAGACTGCATAGGATCCAACAGCGGATAGACTAGCACATACATGTTCTCCTGGCTCCTGGCCGTCCGGCTCACGAGAGGGACAATCAGGGAACAACTGTGCCATCTCCGGTACATCGAAATGAAGCCTCAGGATTGCAATATATGCCCCATCGAGTAGAGATGCAAGAGGACTTGACGCTGTACCGTGATACTAACGGGTTTGCTCCCCTTTGTGGCGTCCACGAATGGAAACTTCTGCCACGTACAGAGAGGAAGCAGGACTAAGTCCAGCATGTGAGATTAAATACCCTGGCTGTGACACCCCAGAATGTGACATCATGGAAAGTGACATTATGGAATGTGACTTTATAGAATGTGGCATTACGGTATGAGTTATTTCATGTTTTTTTGTTCCCTTCAGGGTGTTCGGGCTTCTCCGGGGGAATTGTGGGCCTAAGTGGGCTGGTTTGGGCCCAAGAGGGGGGTGCTTGGGCAGCAAACCCTAGCCTCCCCCACCCCTTGGGTGCCACCCCCCTTCCCCCACTTCCTCCCCCTCCTAGCCGCCATCCCCTTTGCCCCCTTCCTCCCTTGCGCCTCCCCCCTTTGCCCCCTTCCTCCCTTGCGCCTCCCCTCCACCTCCTAGCTGGCCCTAGCTAGGAACCTCCCTATCCTTGCTGCCACACCCTCCCCCTCCATTGATCTCTCTGTTGGGAAGCTCCGCGACGAGAGGATCCATCGGGATTGGTGCGTGGAAGGAGATCGGGCGACCGTGAGGAGTTTTTGTCGGTTCGTCGTTCGTCGGGCTAAGGTATGGTGATGGGAGATCCTTGGGGGTGGATTAGGTGCTGTGCTAGTAGTGTTTTTGATGCTTTAGATCCATGTTTAGATGCTGCCCCTAGATGAGATTAGGGAGTTTGCTTTGTTGTCCCAAGTTCTATCTCGGGCAGATGGGACGTCCGACCTAGGGTTTGAGTTTTAGCAATTTTAGATTCTGAATTTGGTCGGCTGCCTGTTGAGAAAGTGGTAGGTAATTTCAATACCTTTCAGTGGACACCAAGAACGTGAAATTCTGATCAGCCGTTTGAAAGTTATGGCTGTTTAACCAAACGTTTTCAAAACTATGACGTAATTGGGACAGATCGTGTTGATCTGTAGATTAGGCCATTTTTGAAGCCGAATCAGTTTTTCCCAATACTTAAAAAAAGCTAGGAAATTTCCTAAGCTTCGAGCAAATGTACTCGTTTACTTAATTTGGAGTTTTAGAACTCAAGTTGTACTAGTTGGAAGCCCGCTGTCCCGTTGGGACAGATTCTCTGTTTTCGGGTTTTAGGGGTAGTTTGCGGAGTCGGGTTAGAGGTTCGATCTTGTACTATTTTGTGGGCACGTTTTGAGTATGTGGTACCTATGTGAAGGTGGTGTGACCCCAGGAGTGCCCTCAAGCTCTCGCCAATCCGTCGCCCGCGGTTGAAGGCAAGTGTATTGGGATGGTTGTGTCCATGTGCTATGTTGAATTGTGTGAAATCATGTGCTGAAAAATTGGCTTTGAACTGAAAAATTAACTTAGATTTGAATTTGCAAAATGTGTTTGTTCATGTGTTTTGACAATTTGACAAGAACAAAGTTAGTTACGACATTAGCGGACAAAGTTCTCAAGAAACAAGAAGTTTCATCCGCGACGACAAGGTTTTTGGGTCTCATAGAACATGTTTTTGAGCCCATGACCAAGTCATTTTTCACATGTACAACGGACAGCTTTTTCTTGGTCCGCTGTGAACAAGCTTTTTCGGTTTGGATAATTTCTTGGAACCAAGATTTTCATATGTACAACTGACTAATTCTTTTGTCCGTCGTGAATGGACTTTTTCTAGGTTTTACTTGTGAAACCGAAGCTGGCACGCTTGTACGGACAAGCTTCCTGGGGTCCGCTAGAACTTGTTTTGAGCTCATGACCCGAAGCTTATTTTTGCATGTACAATGCACCAACTTTGTTTGTCCGCTGTGAACGTGTTTTTCCATGCTTGGTTGGCTTCTTGGAGCAGAAATCTTTCTATACAACCACCAACTTTGTTTGTCCGTCAGGACGCGCCGCTTCAATTAGGTTTTGAGCGATTTGGATTTGAATTTTGAATGTGAATTTGAAATTTGTAATGATTTCATGATGCTTCTTTTGAAGTGGGACTTTATGCAATACTCATGTGAGTAGTTGCATGATTGACATTGAGTCAAGTCGTGACTTGTGCTCGGATTTGTTTTAGGTTTGTTCATGTGCAGTATTGCTCGAAGACGAATGTGGTCGATGACGGGACCGGAACTAGGTTCATGGAGGAACTGAGGTTCGGACTAGGTTCAGAGGAACCGAGGTCTTGGTGGTCAAGGATGTCATGCGGGACGCTCGCGGCTAAGAGAATGGTGCACATGAAGAATGGTTAGTCACGTGAGAATGGCAGGAGGTCATTCAAGGCAAAAGTGTTAGTCACGTGAGTATGGCAGGTGGCCACACGTGCAAAGTGTTAGTCACGTGAGTATGGTAGGGTTGCCATATCGCTACAGAAGAGTTGTACTGGCCTGGTTGGGCCAAGTAGAGTTGAGTTGGATACTGATTCCTTCTAGGAATAGGAATCGATTCAACTCCTGTGGGTTGGTGCTTTAAATAGGTGGGGGTCTCCTGCTGAAAGGCATCAAGTAGAGCTGAGCGCATCAAGCTTTGAGCTTGGTTTTAGGGTTTGTACTCTTTTGATGAGAGTATTTTAGACAAGAAATAAAGATCAATTCTTCCAAGATTTTTGGCGTACAAGAACCACGCCGCTACAAAAGATTTTCTGCTTTGGTTCTTGTTTGCATGCTTGTTCTAGTTCTAGATTGGTTTGTTCTTCAAGTTTTATCTTGATTTGATCCATCAAAACCTCTCTAGGTATTGATCTAGTATTTCTCAAAGTCTAGTTGATCAATCTTTTGTCGTTCTTGTTTAATCTTGAAGTTTTGATTAGATTGATTCACGTCAAGTTCTGGATCAGCAAGCTATGCGAAGCTCATAACTTTGATCCGTAAGTCCGATCGAGCTGATTCTTTTGGGTTCGGATTCGTATTGAATCTAGTTTCTTGTGTCCAAATTTCAGATCGTTTCGACGGTTGATCTCCGGGAAATTCTCGTTTTACCAAACCTCTATCATTCTGTTTTTGGTCTAAAACGAGGCAATTATTTGGTTCTGTTTTTGGGGTGAACTTTTAATAGGTCAAGAATTTGGTTTTAGCTTCCGACAATCATTCACCCCCTCTGATTGCTATATTCGTGATACTTCGATCCTACAAGTGGTATGAGCAAGGTTTTTCTAATCTATCTTAATCGTGATTAGATCAATGGATCATTATTCGACAAAACCTTGTGTGTTCAATGGTGTTGATTTTCAGTTTTGGAAGGCCAAGATGGAGGCATTCATCCAAGCTCAGGGATTAATTTGGGAGAAGGTCTACAAACCATATGATGTCCCCTGCAAAACGACAACGTCAACGACACCAATCGCGCATGTTGAAGCAAATAGTAAGGCGCAACTTGATCATCCAAGGCTTGGGGACGTGGCGACTCGATCGTGTGATTCATCTTCGATTGCATATGAGGTATGGAAATCTCTTTGTGATTACCATGAGTGTTCTAACACTATTAAAGAGAGGTTCGCAAGATCTTTACAAAAAGAATACATGCGATTTGAGATGAAACCCTGAGTCAGATGACTTCTTTGCACGCTTTTAATGAAGATTCTTAGCAATTTCCTATGCAATGCTGGAGTTAGCTTTGATGATGTCGCTAATGCTAGACAATTGCTTAGTGCTTTGGACATGTCGTGTGGGAGATGAAAGTAACATCTATACAAGAATCTACTACCATGAGTACACTTACTTTAGATGTTCTTTATTCTAAGTTGAAAACTCATGAATTAGATGTTTTTGCTAGAAAGAATGATCATAAATCAATTGCTTTGACATCTCAATCTAGCATATCTCATAATGGTGCTGCTTCAAGTTTTGTTTCATCTTTCTTGTCTTCACTAACTGATGAACGATTGAGCAATTCTCAGAAGAAGACTTGTCTACTTCTCATGTTAACAAAGCTTTGCAAAATGTGATAAAGAGAAAAGAGGTGGTGGTGATCCTCTAAGATGCTATGAGTGTGGTGATCTCGACTATATTCATTCAAACTGTCCAAAACTTGCAAGTAAAGCATCAAGGAGGAGAAGGACAACGACAGAAGAAAAGAGAAGAAGAAGTTCTCTCCAAGTGATAGAAAGAAGAAGAACTTCATCAACCGCAGTTGTCCATCGAGTTCTTTCCGCTCTTGAACAAGTCAATTTGAGCGATGTGGATTCGGAGAGCAATGAGGATGATGCAACTCCAAGCAAGCATGAGTTGACGGGGTTGTGTCTCATGGCCAAAAGCAAATACCACCGAGGGCGATCATGACAAATGACTTCAATGAGGTAGATCCTTCTACGATGAATTAGCTATTGTCATGTTCGACTTGGTAAATTGCTTGATAAACGTGACAAGAAAATTAAGAAACATGATTTTGTTGTGGAGTCATTGAATGCTGAAATTTCTAGACTTAAAACCTTGATTCTGATGACGATGCTTGCAAATCATGTGACTTAATTTACAATGAGCTTACGTTGCTTAGAAAGAACATGTTTCCTTGTTAGAGCAAATCAATGCTGAAAATGAGAAAATGAGAAACTTGTTAAACATGCTAGTTGTTCTACCATTGATTTGCATGATACAACTCCATGTTCTAAATGCTCCATACTAGAATTGAAGTTGCATATAATGCAAAATGCTAGGGTTTCTCAAATGACGTAAGATTTGCTTACACACCTGAGGTTCTTTCATGCTCAACTTGTCGCAAAAGGGAAAAGTGGACGTTCCTCGTAATAATTGTTTAACTTTTCTAAAAATTGATTACTTGGGAAAAGTCATTAGAACGCTTCACTAAAGGAAAGAAAAAACCTAAACATGATCTTGGATCAATCAAAAGTCAAGACTATAACAAAGGTTTAGGTTTTGATTCTATGCTCATCATAAATCACATGCTCCCATCCGTTGTTAAAACACTTGACTGAGGAAAATTTGAAATTGTCAATGAGCCTAAGAAAATTGTCTTTAAGTCTCACTGGAGTGTTATCTTCTCTATGATGAATGCAATGTTGCTTCTACTTCTAAAGCCAAACATCCCGTTAAATACACTTGCACTCATTGTGGTAGAGATGGACATTTAGTAGATTTTTGCTTTAGACTAAGCCAAACAACAAAAGAAAGAAAGAGCTAAAGCTAGGTCTAATTCTCAGAAAGGCACGCTGTTTCTCACTACGTGCCTAGGGGTGATGCAAGCACCTTTTGTTGCTAGAAACACTGAACAGGCAAATTTGATTTGTGCATAAGACTGCTTGTGTTGTGCCTATCGTTGTCCGTCGTGTCTCAAGATCTTGGATTCCTAAACATCTTATTTCTAACCCTAAGATCTGAGACCTCGACACTTTCTGCTTCTATGTAGGCTTCTCACGAGGAGGAGAACATGTGGCTAGTGAATTTTTGATGCTCACTTCATATGTTCATGATAAGATTTGGTTCTCTTCTTCACTGCATCTCATGCCGAAAGTGTTGCCTTTGGAGATGCTTCTTCCACTGCTGCAAAAGGCACTAGTTCAAATGATGCAGGTACAAGTGCATATGTTCAGTGAGAGTGTCTTTGTTCATAAAGATGATGATAATGCTGTTGAGGGACGAGATAATTAGAGGTTTACATGAGAGACTCTTCCCACGTGCTTGTGTGTGCTTGTTTTCAAGCTTCCCACGCAAGGCGCCACATCGACAAGCTATCAAAAGGATTTTCAGGTATCTTCATAGAACTCAAGATTTTGGCATTTGGCTTTCAGCTTCCTCATGGATTAGTTTAAGAGCTTTTTTCTGATGTTGACTTTGAGGATGTTGATTTGATTTGGTCTGCGCTACCTCTTGAGTAATCCCTTTCTTGAGCATATTGATATTGGATTTCACTTTCTTAAAGATCATGTTGAAAAAGAAAAATTGTATGCTTCACCATGTGGATACTGAACATCAATTGGCGACATTTTCACAAAACATTTGTCTTCTTCTCGCTTTGCTTTTATTCGGGGAGAACTTGGAATTGTTCATCCAATGGGATTGTTTTGAGGGGGAGTTTCTTTGCCAAGTTCTTTCACTTAATGAGCTCACTTTATCATATTTCTTTATATGTTATGTAATTGAGCTAATATATGATAATCTAATTATCTCACTTGAACTAAAAATGACATTGCGAATTCCTCGACTGATTACCTATAGCTAAATACTGTGATATCTTACTCTTCTAGGCTTGATATTGAATCCTCTTGACAAATTTGGGCTATGAAGCAAGTGTGGTTTCAACTTTACTCTTTCATAAGACCTTTAATCACTTTTGCATGTTTATAATCAAAGAAAATGAAAAGAAAAGGGAATCAATAAAAAAGGGTTGTTAAAAGCAAAAAACCTCAAGTTATGTGCTTCAGGCTTGCTTTCCCTAAAAAGATAAGATGTATGCTTCAAGCATGCCATTCCCTCAAAGATAAGATGTATGCTTCAAGCATGCCACTCCTAGAAAATAAAAGAAGTATGCTTCAAGCATGCCACATGCAACTTATTGTTTAAAGATTAAATTGGTCTACTAGATTGGAGTTGAAACTACTTGCTCGCCCTAAGTTGTTAGTTGCTTCAACCTTTAAAGTCTTGCTTTTTGCTAAGATCTTGCTTAGTACTTGGCTATAGTTGACTAAATTGAGGTTGAGATGCATGTCATTCCCTAACTTGTTAAAATCATCAAGATCATGTATTTTTCATATTATGTGATATATAAGGTTATATGATCGAATGAGCTCATCTTTTCCTATCTTGGCACTCCCTTGTTTCTCTTGGTGAAATCATTGTTTCAGGAAAAATTTTGAACCTGTTCTCTCTTTTACTCTTGATGAATCCATTGTCAAAGGGGGAGAAATTTGGAAATCCTTCTTTGAAAAGTTTAAAGAAAAAGGGAGAGTTGTATTTGGGGAAATTTGAGAATTTTGGGAGAAGTTTGGAGAATTTTTGAAATTTTTGGGCGATTGCACATTCACACACATTTTCATTCTCGGGAGATTTTGTTTTGCATTTGGTCAAAGAGGGATTTCAGTGTTTTCTTACTTTGGTCTTTGATCCTTTGGATTTCAAAATCTTGGTAAAGTGAATGCCAAATGATCAATTCTAAGTGGTGTTGCCAATGTTTTCATCAAGGGGAGATTGTGAAATCATGTGCTGAAAAATTGGCTTTGAACCGAAAATTAACTTAGATTTGAATTTGCAAATGTTTGTTTGTTCATGTTTTGACAATTTGACAAGAAACAAAGGTTACGCATTAGCGCTGACAAAGTTCTCAAGAAACTGATGAGAGTTTCCCATCCGCGACTTAGACAGTTGTTTTTGGGTCCATAGAACATGTTTTTGAGCCCATGACCGGGTCATTTTTCACATGTACAACTGACAGTTTTTCTTGGTCCGTTGTGGAACAAGCTTTTCGGTTTGGATAATTTCTGAACTAAGATTTTTCACATGTACAACGGACTAATTCTTTTTTGTCCGTCGTGAATGGACTTTTCTAGGGTTTTACTTTTGTGAAACCGAAGCGTGTGGCACGCTTGTCGGACAAGCTTCCGGGGTCCGCTAGAACTTGTTTTGAGCTCATGACCGGGCTATTTGCATGTACAAATGCACTCAACTTTGTTTGTCCGCTGTGAACGTGTTTTTCCGCGCTTGGTTGGCTTCTTGAGCAGAACTTTTCCTTATACAACTGACCAACTTTGTTTGTCCGTCGTGAATGCGCGCTCAATTAGGCTTTGAGCGATTTGGATTTGAATTTTGAATGTGAATTTGAAATTTGTAATGATTTCATGATGCTTCTTTTGAAGTGGACTTTATGCAATACTCATGTGAGTAGTTGCATGGATTGACATTGAGTCAAGTCGTGGACTTGTGCTCGGATTTGTTTTGTGGTTTGTTCATGTGCGTGTATTGCTCAAGACGAATGTGGTCGATGACGGGACCGAACTAGGTTCATGGAGGAATCGAGGTTCGACTAGGTTCAGGAGGAACCGAGGGTCTTGGTGGTCAAGGATGTCATGCGGGACGTTGGCTAAGAGAATGGTGCACATGAAGAATGGTTAGTCACGTGAGAATGGCAGAGGTCATTCGCGTGCAAGAAAGTGTTAGTCACGTGAGTATGGCAGGTACGCTGCAAAGTGTTAGTCACGTGAGTATGGTAGGGTTGCCATGCGCATTTGTAAGAGTTGTACTCGGCCTGGTTGGGCCAAGTAGAGTTGAGTTGGATACTGATTCCTTCTAGGGAATAGGAATCGTATTCGTAACTCCTCAGGGGTTGGTGCTTTTAAATAGGTAGGGGGTCTCCTCGTTGAAAGGCATCAAGTAGAGCTGAGCGCATCAAGCTTTTGAGCTTGGTTTAGGGTTTGTACTCTTTTGATGAGAGTATTTTAGACAAGAAATAAAGATCAATTCTTCCAAGATTTTTTGCTGCTACAGAATCCACGCTGCTACAAAGATTTTCTGCTTTGGTTCTTGATTGCATGCTTGTTCTAGTTCTAGATTGGTTTTTGTTCTTCAAGTTTTATCTTGATTTGATCCATCAAAAACCTCTCTAGGGTATTGATCTAGTATTTCTCAAAGTCTAGTTGATCAATCTTTTGTCGTTCTTGTTTAATCTTGAAGTTTTGATTAGATTGATTCACGTCAAGTTCTGGATCAGCAAGCTTGCGAAGCTCATAACTTTTGATCCGTAAGTCCGATCGAGCTGATTCTTTTTGGGTTCGATTCGTATTGGAATCTAGTTTCTTGTGTCCAAATTTCAGATCGTTTCGACGGTTGGATCTCCGGGAATTCTCGTTTTACCAAACCTCTATCATTCTATTTTTGTCGAAAACGAGGCAATTATTTGGTTCTGTTTTGGGGTGAACTTTTAATAGGTCAAGAATTTGGTTTTAGCTTCCGCACAATCATTCACCCCCCCTCTGATTGCTATATTCGTATACTTCGATCCTACAAATTGCCATGTTGGATTCTCGTATGTTATATGATGGATAGATGTTGGGTTGCCATGTTTGATTCTTGCATGTTATAAGATGATATACGTTGGATTGTCATGTTTGGCTTGAAAGAAGGAATAAAAAAGGCATGTGAATGGGTTTATTGTTATGAATGTGGCTATGATATTGCATAAGATAAATATGATGAGTTTATATGCGAGTTATTCATGTTTATGACATTTATGCATACCTGGCATGAGGACTGGCCAGGACGGTGAGAAAGTCATAACTAGTCCGGTGAGGTCGGTGAGAAAGTTATGACTAGTCCGGAGCGCCATTGAGAAAAACCAACCTCGTGATTCCATCCACAGTTGTGAATGGAAGCGATGAGTAGGCACCCTCCATCTACGGGATGGAAGGGGAAAGAGGGTGCATGCTGACAGGTGTGCACTCGGCAATACCGGTATATGCTTCAAAGAGACATGTGCAGTGCATTGCATTGCATGAATGAAGTGGATGGAAGATGTTATGAGATGATTATGATGTTCTATGAGATGTATATGAAGATGTTATTTGAGATGTTTATGATGATGTTATATGAGAGCATAAATGAAGTTTATGAGTTGATTCTCAAGATATGTGAATGGCATTAAGTATGTATGTGAGTTGTTATTGTTTTTGTATCATTGCAATACACTTTGCTGAGTCATGAACTCACGCTTGTTGTTTTATGTTGTTTTAGGTACCATGAACTCGGCAGTCGGGGAAGGGAGATTAGCATCACATCTCCACATAGATTTGTTCACCTAGACAACTACATACTCCCACTTGTAGTTGTAATGATTATCTTATTGCGTTAAAAACTTGGATTATGCTAGCTTATGTACTTGGTTTTATTGTTCCCTTCGTATTTGTTCATGAAACGTTGGAGTGTATGTTATGGACTTGAGATGATGCTTTAACTCCTGTTAGTCCCGTTTAGATGTCATCTATTATGCTATAATGATGTGATAATATTATTGTTGCTTAAAATCCATGGAAAAACAAAGGGAATGCTGCCGAAATTTTAATTAAACTATTAGCGTAGTTGCTATAATTTATTGATAAATGTGTGATATTGGTTGTGTCTAGAGCTGTTTGGGTGACATTCGCGGCAGACTAGATGCCGTGGTGTTACACTGGCGGCTCGGGAAAGTCGGCACGCTACATCATATCCCAGAGGGTAGCTTGAATTGAGCCCTCCAGAATCGTAGACGTAAAGTAACAGGGTTCCCAACATCCAGACATCTAAGATCAAGAAGGGGAAACAGATTAGTAACAACCTCAACAAGCAGAAATCCAAAATAATCAGGAATCAAAATAAACGGAAAGATACCACAATCAACTAACAAACAGAAATTCACAGCTTAAGCCTTAACCATACCATTACTCGATTCTTAACTAAATCTTGAAGTAGATAAGCTTCCCAGAAATTCTAACTTTGAAAACCGAGATAAGAGGAACATTTCATTTTGAAACTCAAAGCCAAAAGAGATACTATAGAAGAGGAAAGAATAGCATTCTATGTTTTCACACATAAGAAATGTATAATCAAAATAAATTTTTAAGGAAAAAGACTCTTTCTTAATCCTATCGATTGCTACCTAAAATTTTCTTCAAACCTGCATAGCTTTGATACCACTTGTCATGGGGGCTCCGGTCCTGATACAGTGATTCCACCTCTACTGTCGCGCTGGCCTGGTTAATTGCGCAATCAGTACAGTTACTGATCACGGCATCACGACCGACTCAGATTGAGACCACTTGGTCGGCACGACACTCGACTCATGAGGTCATATGCCATCCAATTGGTTCCAATCCGAGCTTCCCGCAGATATGTGATTGTCACTAGTCCCTGGATCAGTAGGCTAGTGTCACATATTGTGTTAGGTAGTATCGTTCCCATGCAAACACAAGTTAAGAGTAGAAGTAATATATTACAACGATAGATAATATTACAACTTGTTCTTTTTACAAAATGCCGACTGGCTTAAAGTAAACTAAAAAGAAGAACATAAGAGAAACAAAACAAAGTGGTCACGGTGTGCCTCTATTCCCATAGGCAATCGGCGAGCATGTCACTTTGCTAGCCGTCAAAAGCACCACCCGCGTCTAGATTGCTGAATTCCTGATCATTTCCGTCTTCTCCTGCATCTTCTGCTCCTCACGCAGATTTCTAGAGAAAACGATGAGTACACGTATGTACTCGCAAGACTTTATTGTTTGCAAGTATATTAATAATGCAGGCTAATCAATGAAGATGGCTGCTATTCTAGTTCAGATTTGCGTGAAGCAGAATTTATTTGCAATAGATTAATAGATTTGAAATGCTACACATTTCGCAAAGCATTTAGCAATAGAAAGTAATTCAATACATATTTGTACATTTCATACCATATTCAATTTCCTCCAACAAATCCAACTTAACCATCAATTAACATCAAGAATCATTACCACAGGTGATTGAATTCACCATTCCAACAGCTCCTTGAGCCCAACGGCTGAACATCACGCTTATTCCAACCCAACCTTTTAAAAGATCTACCATTTCCAAATCATTTTTCGAAAACAAAATCAAAATACTATACCTGACATCAAATACCCAAGTTGCTGGTGACCGTGGGCATGGCTAATCATTTAGTTTAATTAATCTCTGCAAAGAATGCACACTTTACCCACATGACACATTCTAGCAATCATGTCAACCATGTCACGTGATACATACAGTACCCGTTTTGCTAGATTGTGACGAAACTTTTCCAATTGTCGGTTTTTAGTCCTGCGTCAGCCCCGGCGATGTGCGCCCTTTGCTATGGGTGAGGGCTTCACACACACACAGAGTATACCCCCTTGCCGGGCGAGAGTGCCGCAATTACTTGCAGTTCGGCACCAAAGCTCCAAACCCGCTTCACCCACACGGATCTGACAATGGCTAGCGCTCCATCATGCCTTTTACCCACAGCAAAGCATCCACCGTTGTAACGAAAGTTCCCAACACCTGCGCGAGGTGAGGGGGGTATTCTGAACAACACCAGTACGTCGGTGACTATCCAACTACTTCGACCTACAACGGCGCAAGACCAAATCCCAACTCCTGTACTAGGTTCAGGCTATCCCATACTAGCACATGTGGTTGTACGAAAAGACTAAGTTATGAGCATCAAGTTCAGTCCTTAGGATTGCACAAACGAGACCTCCCATCATCTATCCGGCATAAAACCACTTTTCACCTTTCCTTTTTCAACTTTTATCAACATAACCTTTTCCATTGAATCACCAATTCAGAAATTCCAATAATAGTTCATGAAGGTTTTGATTGACTGAGTCCACCGATCAATATTCAATTAGTCTAATGTGGGGCTAAACATATGCAGCTATTAGACATATATCCCCAACTGACACTTAACATAGCGTCTAACCTTATCCTAAGTTAAACAAGGTTCTCATGACAATATCACAATTGAGATAAACCATCCAGATTCGGATCTTACTACCATTTCCCACCATTTAAATATTTGTACCACTTACTTATGCATGCGTAATAGTTTGGAAGAAAACAATGTACATTTGCAATTATAGGTTCAATATGTTCAAAGGGGGTGCTTGCTTGTTTGCTCTGCTTCTGCGTCACACGTATTCTCGGGGTCGTAGTCTAGA
Organism: Rhipidocladum racemiflorum; assembly: GCA_036346355.1. Taxonomy (NCBI): domain Eukaryota; kingdom Viridiplantae; phylum Streptophyta; class Magnoliopsida; order Poales; family Poaceae; genus Rhipidocladum; species Rhipidocladum racemiflorum. Next base: position 62,372,055 of record CM070580.1, on the reverse strand, counting down.
TCCTCGTCAACTGCTCCCGAGGTGTCAACGTCTAATCAAACGTGCAACAAAAGAAACAACAATAAGATGAATAAGATCCATTGAAAAAAATAAGGCATTAATCTCCTAAACTTAGACAACAACCCATAAACAAACACGAGAAGGAATAACCAACGAAAACAAATTTTTTTGAACTAAGCCCGGCAGTATCGGCTACTGTTGGGCAGTAGTGCCGCCCTAGGCCGGCAATACCGTCCAGCAAGCCCGGTAGTGCCGTTGGCCGGGAACCAAAAAAGGTGTTCTCTGGAATAAAGGTACCGGGGCTACCTCCGGTTCTGCCGTGGGAGCGGCAGTACCGGCCTCACGGCCCGGTAGTGCCGGCCGCCAGAGGTCAGGAGGGGAACCTCTCTGGAAAAAACTTCCGACGGTGTGGGGCGGTAGTGCCGGCCTGAGCGGCAGTATTGGCCTCACCACGTCGGTAGTGCCGGCTAAAGAAAGAATTTAGGGTTTGCTAAAATGGGTTTTTACGCAAACGGCTTCGGAACTTCACAGCGATTGCATGGATGGGTTCTCGGCGACGATAAGGACCCATTCACGCAAATCACTTGAGGTTTCGACTTTTTTTGACCTAATTTCTTACCCAAGGAACTCGAGAGTCCTAATTCACGTCAAATTTTGACTTTCGACCCGAATCGAATTCGAACTCGATTCTTTTCATGAAACTCGAACTTCAACATCATCGAATACATTCTAGTATCATTTTCCCAGCTTTTTGAACTAGGGTTTCAAGAACTACGTCCAAAAGTTATGAAAACGACTTTTAACCGAATAATCCGACGAAATAAGGAACTAGGATTTCGAACTCAGTTTTCGCACTAATTAGAATCTCTGACATCTAACCTTGTGACACCACGTAGTGTCGTAACCTTATTTATGCGAATGATGAGGTCAAAAACATTATGAAATATGAAATTTAGGTTAAAACCATAAGGTATGGAGGTTATTAGCGTTTCTGGGCCGTTTCCGGGGAGTTTTGGGCCTAAGAGAAGGGGTCGTGGGCTTTGGTGGGATGGAGTTTGAGTCCAATTGGGAGTAGGAGTCCTGGTTGGGGGCCTTTCCCCTGCCTCTTTTGGGCCCCCACCCCTGCCCCTTGCGCCCCCAAGTGCCCTAGCCGCCTCCCAGACCTCCCCACCTCCTCCTTGGACGCCTCCACCTCCCCCAAGCCTCTCCCCTTGCGCTACCACCCTCTCCACCACCTCTACACCTCCCTTGCTGCACCTAGGTGAGTTCTTGACCTCACCACCTTGAAGACCCATCCATTGGAGCACTCCGCGACAAGGAGATCCGGTGGATTTGGAGCGAGGAAGGAGATAGCGCGAACCGGGTGGAGATCTATTGGGTTTTCGTGCGTCGGGCGAAGGTATGGCCATGGGACTCCTTGGGGTTGGCCTAGGTACTGTTCTTAGGGTCATTATCATGTTTTTAGATCAATTGGTGGTGCTGGAATCGAGTAGATTAGATGAAATCTAGAAGTTGCCACGTTCTCTGTTTCGGGCAGCATGAGCAGTCGACCTAGGGTTTGGGTTTTTGTCAATTTAGAATCGGAATTTGGTCGTACGGCTGTTGAAGAAGTTGTAGGTAATTTCAATATCTTTCCGTGGATATAAAGAACGTCCAATTCCGCCCAGCCGTTTGAATGTTATGGCTGTTTTACCGAGCGTGTTAAAATCTGTGACGTGATTGGAACGGATCACGGTATTTTTTAGATTAAACATCTTTAGAGTCCGAATCAGCTTTTCCATATACTTAGAAAAAGTTAGGAAATTTCCTAAGCTACGCGAGGATGTACTCGTTTAATTGATCCGGAGTCCTAGAACCGAGTTATGCCTTTTGGAAAGCTGCTGTCCCGACGGGACAGAACCTCTGTTTTTTTGAGTTTTGCGAGTAGTTGGCAATGTCGGGGTAGATGAGGGTTTGCGTACTGTTTTGTGGACATGATTGTGAGTGTGTGGTACCTATGTGCAGGTGGTGTGCCCCCGGGAGTGCCTTCTACGTCTCGCCAATCCGTTGCCCGTGGTTGAGGCAAGTGTATTGTAATGGATAGCGGTTTGTAGGTTGCTAGTTGAGACTAGATGAAATTGATTATATGATATGATCACTTGCCATGCTTTAATGATTGCCAATGATATGATGAGTATGCTTATTATGTTATGATGCCATGTGTTAATGTACAAGTTAATTATGATGTTGGCATATTTGCATACATGGCATGTTACATGGCCCGGGCGGTGAGAAAGTCATAACTAGTCCGGGGAAGGTCGGTGAGAAAGTTATGACTATTCCGGAGAGCCAATGAGTAAGTCCTACATCGTGATTCCATCCACCGTGGTGTTTGAAAGCGAGGAGTAGGCACCCTCCATCTTCGGGATGGAAGGGGGGAGAGGGTGCACACCGATGGGTGTGTACTCAACCATACTGGTATGAGTTTCCAAGGAGACATGAGCATCGCATCGCATTGCATACATAATGGTGATAATATTGATATGTGATCATGAATGAGATGAAAGACATGATATGAGTTGTTGTAGCCATGTAATTGTTTTTGTGTACCATTGCAATATGCTTGCTGAGTGTTGAACTCACGCTTGTGCTTTCTTGTTGTTTTAGGTACCATGAGATTGGCATGCGGGGAAGGGAATTAGTCACACTTCTACATGTAGCATCACTCAATTGTTCTCACAGTCACTCAATTGGGTCTTGATAATAAATTAAGTGTGATGCATCTTGATTTATGGTTTAGTTTTGCGATATGAGAGTCTTATTGTTCGTTTGGCTCATAGAAACATTGAATGCTTGGGATTAGACTTATATTGCTGTCATGCCTATAATTATTGCTGTTTTAGATGCCTCTTATATTGCCATATAATGCTATGCTGTTGATGTTCCTTCAATTCATGTTAAAACAAAGGGGATGCTACCGAATTTTCGGTTTTTAGCATTTGCTCCTTTGCTGTAATTTACCTTAATTTATGGTATTTAGATGTTGTTTAGCCTATGTTTGGTAGCATTCGGGCATATTAAATGCTGGGGTGTTATAAACCTAGGTTTAGAAACCCAACTCACTAGAGGTTGAGCATTACCACTAGGTTTTCTAGGTATCAACTAATAAAAGAAGAGTAGAAGAAGAATGAAATAAAGGAGAGAACTCAGATCGCAACAGATTTTGTTAGAACTCGATCCACTCACCACAAATTGTCCTAGGGTTTGAAGGTGACGTCCACTCCTACACTTGCTTCTCCACGAGCTCAAGAACACCAGAAGGAGAGGTTTAGCTGGAGGGAATGCTTGCGGGAGAGAGAGAGGGAGCTCCATGGGAGAGAGAGGGAGTGAGAGCTAGAGGGAGGAAGAGAGAGTGCATGAGAGAGTGAGGGAGAGGGAGTCGGCTAGGGGGAGGAGAGTGAGAGGTGAAGCCTTTGGAAATAGGTGAGGTGGCGGGGGCAGCGGCGGCGAGGGCTCGCCCCTGCCCCGTCATATGGCGGCGATCTGAGCCTTGGCCGTGATCTTGCCGCCCCTGGCAGAAAACTCCCAAAACTTTCCGAAAGGCTCCGAAACTTGGAAATTCTTCCCGGGAACTTTTGGGATGGGTTCTAGGATACTAATGAGGGTTTAGGAACTAGGAATTCTAGACAAAATGCAATCAGGAAAACTTGAGCAACAACGATCGAAACGGCTCGAGCAAACAAATCCAAAAACAATTAACTCCAAATTGGAATCCAAATGACTCTCAAGGCGATAATTAACATTTGAAAAGGATGATTACAAACTCAGGATGTTACACCAGACCTCCTGCTGGAGGACGAAAACTCACGCCGCTTATATCCACTTCGTTTGGAAAAATGAGAAATATCATGAGGATGGAGAAAAGACTGACTACGGATAGCCCGGGGGTGAACTCTAGAGGTAGAAGCCTGAAAACCAACCCCCGAACGCTATCCAAAAATAGGAGACTCTCCTACATATCTAAAAGCAGTGTGTGCTAAAGGAGCACCCAGAATCTAGGGATGACCCTGAATATCCCTAAGGGCACGAACACGCTTACGCTGAGTGATCTTGTCGTGTTGAAGCAAAAGTCAGCAAGGTGTCCATCCTTCTGACAGAAGGTGCAAGTATACTTCGCTTTGGAGGCTGAAGTGGCAGGGGGTGTCACCTTCGCGTTAGAGATCCCGTGGATAATCCCGGCTAATCTAAACATCGTGGTGCTCATCTGTGGAGCAACCACAATCTCTCCACTCTTGGAGACATGCACAACTTGTAGGTGGATGCGCCCGTGCGTGCTCCAAGTAATCAAATCCTAGACCTTGATTGAATCTACTAATCTTGGACTGGTCTAGAATGAGATTGAGCTTCTTCTTGACTCCAATAAATTTCTCGAGAGTGCTCACAAGATACTGACACTCTCGGAAAAGTGAGGCGCATGAAGAGCAAGGGGAATGAGTAGAAGAAGAGGATCAAATAGCGTGTGCATATCTCTCCCTATACACGATTGCTTCAATCTTGAGGGACTCGCAAGAAACACAAGGAGCATCTCTAATTCTCCCAATCTGGGCCTCTAACTTCTTCCTAAGCTCTACGTGGATTTTCTCCATGTCCTCCTTAACCCCAATACACAACAAGCAACCATTTTGTGACTTAAATAGTAAGTCCTTAGCAAGTTAAGCACACTTGACATTCAAAGCATCATTGTCAAGTTTTTAGTTGCTTACAGTCCTCACATGAGCTGACTAGGTCCTTAAAAGCATGTGTTTAAAGTTCACCATTTCTAGCAGAAATCTTCGTAAGGTGTGAGCTCATGGCATCAATTTTAGCAATTAACTTAGGGCAACTATTACAATTAATATTTGTGTGAGCATGAAGAATGCTAGCATAAGTATGAATATCAATAGTAATAAATCTAGTATTCTTTGACCTAAGATCCTCAAGATCAACAAGCCCACTGTCATGCAAGGTCCTTAGGTTCTCTAGCTCCACAAGCAAAGAATCACAGAGAGTACAACTATCAGTGTCTCAGGAGGAACTTGATTTCAGTGAGGCCTCTTGGGGCTGGCACCAGGGGTGTCGTCATCAACGGGGCGTTTGCCACTTCCCTGGTCGCCAGCTAGAGGAGGGTCCCGGATCGTTAGAACCCCTTGGCGTGGTGTGTTCACCAGTCTCGTGGCGTCCATGGCAGGCATTGCACGGGTGATCGCCATGCGCTCCCGGGGCTCCACGAGGCAAAACGGGAGTGCGCCCGCTGGGAAAGGCGGGATGACGCCGAGGGCGCCCAGTAGCACCATCCAGGCGTCGACTTTTGCGGAGGTTAAGTCCCCTGCAGCTGTTAAAAAAAAGAGGAAGAAGAACGCCCTCAGCTCGGCGGCAGTCGCCAAAAGCACCAAAAAAAAAGAAAAAAAAGAAAGACAAGTAGCCTACCTCCGGGAATCGTCCGGGTCACGTCATCGAGGCCCGTGTACTGCCAGGTCGGGCGGGCACGGCGGCGCAGGGGGCTGATTCTCTGAGATATGAAGTCTCAGAGAACCATGCCTCCCGTCAGGCCCGCTGTCCGCAGCTCGTCCACGCGGGCCAGCATCGTCTGGAGCTCGGGTGTCTCGTCGACGTGTGCTCCCCAGGTGGGGTTGCTGACCGCTGGCCCGGTCGGCAACTCCAGGACTTCAATGCCGCTGTCGTCCGCGAAGTAGAGCCACTCGTTGTGCCAGGTCTTCCAGTTGGACCTGAAGTCCAACGGGATGTAGCGCGAAGCCGCGCCATCTCGGAGGCGAAGGTGGCAGCACCCCGACGGGATGGAAGGATCCCTGGCCGCACGCAAGGCATAGAAAAAGTGAAAGAGAGGAAGGTTGGGGGCCACTCCCACAAACATTTCGCAGAAGTAGGAGAAGACAGCAAGGAGGACAATGGAGTTGGGAGGAAGATGAATATTGTGGATGGAGTAGAAGTTGAGGACGGAGAGGTAGAAGTCGGAAACCGACGGGAGTAGGCCCGCCAGCATCGCCCAGCCGAAGAAGATCACTTCTCCCGGGCGGCAGCCGGGCACGGTAGTCCTGGCGCGGATGCGGAGGGTGCCGCCGGTAATATGCCGGAAAAACCTTGCGGCGTCTTCTTCCTCGACGGTCGACGACAGGAGCATAGGTGCTGGAGATGCCATCTGGGTGAAGGAGGCGATGTGCAAGGAGGTAGTTTGCAAGAAGCACGGCTGAGGACTTAGCGGATGAGTGAGACTGAAAGAAATAACCGCTCCCCCCGTGGCGACTTATATATAGGCAAACGAAGGGATGATCTGGCGGGAAACCCGAAGGGGCGTGGCTGTTCAAAGACGGGAACGTGGGCACGTTCCCAAGGATCCTGCATCGGTTACGACGTGGGGGCGGCTGCCTGTTCCGCCTCGGTGCCCAGAAATGGCGGCGGGCATTTAAAGCTGCGATGTTATGTGGGCATTTATAATGGACCCACCCGGGAGACTGAGCTGTTTTCCAAAAAGGGACAAAGGCGCTCCAGGGTGGGCCTGAGGGTTACTGTCGGTGTATTCTACACCAGGGTGCCCACTTCACCGCAGTAAGGGTGCAAGGTGGTCGCCCAGCGGACAGGTGGCGTCCAGGCCATGCCGCTGGGCGACCAGCAAGATAGTCGCCCAACGGACAGGTGGCGTCTAGGCCACGCCGCTGGCGGTCAGTATGGTGGTCGCCCAGCGGACAGGTGGCGACCAGGCCACGCCGCTGGCGGTCAGTATGGTGGTCGCCCAGCGGACTGGTGGTATCCAGGCTACACCGCTGGCGCTCAGCTCCCGAGGGCACCTAGTGGTCTGTGCCACCACACAGAGGATCAAAAGCATTTAATGCGTATCGTGCGCATTAAATGGGGGTAATGAAGGCCACAGTGAGACGGTGCATGTTCCCAACACGCGCATTTATTACGGGTGATGTCACGGCGAAATCCCCCCGTGGCGAGGCGGGCGGAGCCGGCAGGCACGCGGGGCCAGAGGCCGGGGTGAAGTCGGCTGTGTCAGAGCATTAAGTGCGACGCAAGGATAGTGACAGGTGCATTAAATGCGGTATAGCAGTGTAATGAGTGTGGTACACTGATGTAAGCTCCCATGCACCCCAGCCAGCCCAAGTATAAAAGGAAACCGGGGTGCATGGGAGAAGAGGTTCGATGGATTCGGTTTGGTTCTTCAACCTCTGAAGAGCCGTTCTGTCTGTTGGGATTGTCTTAGTTTCCCCCAAGAACACAAGCAAGAACAGATAAACAAGACTAGGGCTATTACTCGTTAGGAGGGCCCGAACCTGGGTAAACCCAAGCGTCCCCTTACAAGCTTCGCCTTTGATTTCTTTTCTCCATCTTTCGAGCGATCTCCACGAAAGCCCCCTGATCGAACTTCATATACACCCGATCCGGAGGTGTCTGTTGGCTCTTACGCCGACACATTGAATTGCCCGAAGGCTTCGAAGGAGAGGTTTTGACCCAGGAACAAGTCCAAGAGCAGGAACAGGTCCTTTTCCAGGCCAAGTTATACTTTGACCATGTTGATCCCACTTTTGCAAATTATGTTGATTTGAATTATTGCATACTAGTTTAATTAAAAATGATTTTAAATAATTCTGGGAATAGTTATATGACCCATTTGTTGCATGCCACCTTGTATATATTAATCATATGCCATGAATCATTTGTCACCCTAGATTGTGGAATACTAGTTGGACATTAATAAATTGCCAACATGGGTTAAATAGATCGTAATTAGCCTGCTTTGCCATGCAATCGTGTTATTGATATAATTTTGAATGTCAGAAATTAATCCTGACTTAATGAGAGATTGGACATGCTTTCAAAAGATGTGACATGAGTTATTTATGATGTTGATGGCACATGGTGCATGGTAATCAACAGGGTGATAAAATGATTTAGACTGAGGCAAGTGGCAAGGTTGTTTCTGGTGGGCCAAAAGTGGCACATGGGAGGTCGTATTTTGTTTTTTGCTGATTTGAACATTGTGATTTCTTGGGTAGTCTTGCCTTGGTCACTTTAAGGACTTAACCTTGCATGAATTTGAATTGAGTCTGACATACAGCCACAAGTCTGGAATGGGACAGACCTGTCCGAGTAAACTGTGATGCCTAGATTTTAGTGATGTCATGGTGGCGTGAGCCCCGGGTTTACAGGTGGACTCATAGGCGCAAGAGGGGGGCCCTGAGTGTGGTAACCAGTCCCTTCAGTGTTGAAACCTTAGCGGAAAGTACCGGGTCTAGAAGTAGCTTTCGAAAGGCTTTGTTATGGTCACTCGCCTTTGTGGTGTTTGATTGTATCTTGTGGGTAAAGTGTATAACGTCTACAGACTGTACAACCTATTCGAATAGCCGAGTCAACGGTATTGGACATTGCTCGGTGATTATAGTCAAGGGTTAGACTTTTATGAAAATGAACTTCGTTTACGGATACCTAGTATTGGAAATGATGAACATGTTTAGGTTGATAAATGCTTTAGTGGGGAAATTGATTATGAAAGTTATTAATTTTATTACTGTTTCACTACCTTCAATCTACTACTGTTATTGGTAAATGTTGCTTTACTGCAAATGAACCACTTAGCCTGTTATTTGGAACAAGCTATGCATATAGCTATTAGACTTACATTCTGTGCATGACTTGTTGAGTGCTTTAAGTACTCACCCTTGCAACAACACAAACACCAGTTGAGGAAGAATCAACACCAGCATTGGAGGAGGAGTTCCAAGAGGAGCCGATGAACTAGGGGTGAGCCCAGTCAGTTGCCTGTGGTAAATTTGTTGGTGCCACACGTTTCTTTTGTTTCTGCTGTAGTTTATTTATTTAAGACTTTGCCTTGCGAGGCATACTTTTGTAACTTGACCATAAGATCGAGCAACCGGTTATATTTCCCTTTCAATAAAGTACTTTCACTATTTCGTTGAGTATGATTGTGGTATTTACCGATGTTGAGACTGTGTGCACTAGCATGATCCTAGACTAGTGCTGAATACACAGAGGGTCCGGATTTGCACATTCAGGTACCGACAGAGGTGGTATCAGAGCCATACTAACTGTAGGGCTTACCCTTAGATAGTATGGTCGTGGTGAGGACAAAACTATTTTCTAAAGGTAAAATTTGCCCATATGAAGAATGAACTCTCGACTTATCCCCTCTCTCTTGTTCATACCCCTTGCTGGATTTTTCTCATTCTCACTTGGTTTTAAAATGTTGCGTTCTTACGAGAGTGTCACTTGGCAGATGAAGATGATCTAGACTTATGGTGAGCGTGAGGGAAGCTACGCCGCAGAGCTGTGGAGGATGCTTCAAGTGTTGGGAGGCTTCAAGAGGCCGATCTACAAAGCCCAGACTTGGATTGAAGGTGGGAAGGTTCGGGGTATGGTGACCAAGATTACCATATATGCCCGGGAGAAGACGAAGGCCAATCGCCCATTCAACTACACTGTGTGGAGATCCACGTTTGAGGCAGGCATCTAGGAGACATCGCGCATCACAATGAGGAGGATTGCGCGAGATCATGCAAAGGAGCTGCAGCAGTCTGTGTTCCACTTCCATCCCCAGAAGGGGGTGATACGAGTGCACCCATCGACTCGGAGGGTGATGCCACCATCGTACACCTTGCATGGTTCACCGCTGCACAAGATGCGATGATGGATCGCACTGGCAATGAGTTGGATGACATGTACACCGCCTTGGAGACAGTGGAGCAGAGGTTTCTGGAGTACATCGCCCTGACTGAGCATAGGATTGGCGAGCTCGAGGAGGATTTGGGACCTATTTGAAGTGATTTTGGGATTTTTGTAGCATTTTTGGACTCGGGTGAAATTTCGGGTACCGGCGGGAACCGAGAAATTCGATTTTTCGAACGGAAGGGAATTAAATCCCGATTTTGGATGGGAAAGGATGCCAAGTTAACATAAACACCAAGAAAACTCCCAATTTTGAATTTAATTAATTTAAATTAGATTTTCTCCAGAAGGCGAAAACTAGGGTGTTACACCAGTTCGCTTCAACCTCGGAACGACACCTACAAGGACACCTGCAAAAGGAGGAAACCATGGAGCTGCTCAAGCTGGAGCCACACCCCAAGCTACGTTGAGAGGTCAAATCAACCACATCACCACCGACACAGCTCAGAACACATCGGATGTAGTACTAGGTAAGTTACTGGTTAACTCAGTACCTGCAACAGTTTTGTTTGATTCTGGAGCATTTCATTCCTTTATCTCTCGGAATTTTGTTGTTGAAAATGGGTTAAGAGTGGTGAACCGTAGACATGTGTTGCTAGTCCAATCCCATAGATTAGAACTCCGATCTAGTGTAGGATGTTCTGGGGTAAAGTTACTAATTAATGGGGTAGAATTCCTAGTGAACCTTATTATATTGGATACCCAGACCCTAGATGTTATACTGGGACTAGATTGGTTGTCCAAGCACAAGGCTGTGTTAGACTGTGTGTGACAATATAGTATGAATTTTTATCGTGTTTTTGGTGATTTCAGGGGTTTCGGGCCCTTCCAGGAGGATTTGGGCTTAGGGGGTTGAATCATGGGCATGTAGTGGGGGCTTTTTGGGCCCATGGGGGGGATTTCTTGCCTACCCTGCCCCATGCACCCAACACTAGCCCCTATTGCGCCCCACCCTCCTCCCCTAGCCGCCCCTCCCACTCTCCCTCAACCCTAGCCGCCACCCTTCCCCTCCCATGCCGTGCGCCTCCTCCCTCCTCCCTAGCGCCTCCCCTTCCACTCCTAGCCGACCCTAGCTGTGATTCATCCCCTCCTTTGCTGACACACCCTCCCTCTCTGTTGATCTCTGTAGGATCGAAGTATACGAATATAGCAATCAGAGGGGGGGTGAATGATTGTGCGGAAGCTAAAACCAAATTCTTGATCTATTAAAAGTTCACCCCAAAACAGAACCAAATAATTGCCTCGTTTTCGACAAAAACAGAATGATAGAGGTTCGGTAAAACGTGAATTCCCGGAGATCCAACCGTTAGATTGATCTGCAATTTGGACACAAGAAACTAGATTCCAATACGAATCGAACCCAAGAAGAATCAGCTCGATCAGACTTACGGATCAAAAGTTATAAGCTTCGCAAGCTTGCTGATCCAGAACTTGACGAGAATCAATCTAATCAAAACTTCAAGATTAAACAAGAACGACAAAAGATTGATCAACTAGACTTTGAGAAACACTAGATCAATACACTAGAACGGTTTTTGATGGATCAAATCAAGATGAAACTCAACGATCAAAAACCAATCTAGAATTAGAACAAGCATGCAAACAAGAACCAAAACAGAAAATACTGTAGCGACGTGGTTACTGTAGCACGCAAAAATCTTGGAAGAATTGATCTTTATTTCTTGTCTAAAATACTCTCATCAAAAGAGTACAAACCCTAAAACAAGCTCAAAGCTTGATGCGCTCAGCTCTACTTGGTGCCTTTCAACAGGAGACCCCCCACCTATTTAAAGCACCAACCCACAAGGAGTTCTGAATACGATTCCTATTCCCTAGAAGGAATCCGTATCCAACACAACTCTACTTGGCCCAACCAGGCCGAGTACAACTCTTGCACGCGTATGGCAACCCTACCATACTCACGTGACTAACACTTTGCACGCGTATGGCCACCTGCCATACTCACGTGACTGACACTTTGCACGCGAATGACCTCCTGCCATTCTCACGTGACTAACCATTCTTCATGTGCACCATTCTCTTAGCCCGAACGTCCCGCATGACATCCTTGACCATCAAGACCTCAGTTCCTCCTGAACCTAGTCCCGAACCTCAGTTCCTCCATGAACCTAGTTCCGGTCCGTCATCGACCACATTCGTCTTGAGCAATACCTGCACATGAACAAACCACAAAACAATTCCGAGCACAAGTCCACGACTTGACTCAATGTCAATCCATGCAACTACTCACATGAGCATTGCATAAAGTCCACTTCAAAAGAAGCATCATGAAATCATCACAAATTTCATAATCTCAAATTCAAATTATTTCAATTCTGCTCAAAACCCTAATTCAGCAAAAATGCGTTCACGACGGACAAACAAAACCAGTCCGGCGCAAATGCCAAGTGAAACCCTAGAAAAGCTTGATTCACAACGGACCAACAAAGTCTGTCCGTTGTACAAGGAAAACTCTTGGTTCCAAAAGAAAACATTCCGGCCAAAACATGTTTACGACGGACAATCAAAATCAGTCCGTCGTACATGCAAAAGTCTAAGTTCAAAAACGCTTTCAAATTCATGTTCACGACGGACAAAAAATCTTGTCCGGCGCAAACGTGCCACGCTCGGTTTCAAAAACAACATGGTCCGAACGAAACCCTAAAGCAAAAATGCATTCACGACTGACCAAAGAAGTTTGTCCGCCGTACATGCAAAACTTACTGGTTTCTTGGAAGATTGAGTTTGGCTCAATGAGTTCAAAAGCATGTCCACGACAGACCAACAAAGTTTGTCCGTCGTAGATGGGAAACTTACTGTTTCTTGAGATCTTGGTCCGGCGCAAAAGCGAAACTTACTACTTCTTGTCAAATTGTCAAGCACATGCACCAGCACATTTTGCAAATCCAATTCTAAGTTAATTTTTCAGTTCAAAGCCAATTTTTCAGCACATGATTTCACAATCTCACCATTGGGAAGCTTTGCAACCGAGAAGATCCGGCGTATTCGGCGTTTGAGGGAGATCGAGGCCGAGAAGAGAAGGATTTCGTCGTTCGAGTGGTTCTTCAAGGGAGGTAAGTGTTTGTAGGTTCTTTTGTAGGGTTGTGATGCTGGTTAGAAGGGATAATCCACGCCTAAAATCCATGTATAGGTGCTGTTGTTAGAGGGAATTAGGGAGATTGCAATTCTCTCCCACGTTCTGTCCTCGGGCAGATTTGAACATCGACTTAGGGCTTGAGTTTTGGGAATTTTAGATGCGTTTTCTGGGGGACCGGATCTTGTGAAACTTGTAGTTAATTGAATTCCCTTTAATTGGGCACCGAAAACGTTAAGTTTCGTTCAGCCGTTTGAAAGTTATGATCGATTTACCAAGCGCCGTCCAATCTGTGATGTGAATAGGATAGTCTGTGTTCAACTGTAGATTAGAGGACCTTAGATGCCGAATCAGTTTTTGCGAATACTTAGAAAAAAGTGGAAAATTTCCTGAGGTTCGAGAAAATGTACTTGTTTACCTGACACACGTGGATGCACAGTTGGAAAGGGTATGGGTATCGTTGCTTTATGCTTAAATGTTGTATATAATCCTTGATGTTGAATGCTACATTTGGTAATGTATGTTGCTATGCTTATGAAAGAATTGATTGAGTTGTTCTTATTATTGTGGTTAAGCAAGGTTGTGGTGCCGAAAGGGTTTCGGCCACCTTCTTTTGTTAGTAGGAAGGTTGTGGTTTAACGGTGTGGCCGGTCAAAGCCATCATCAAAGAAATATTAACCTCCTGTGAGGGAAGAGTGCTTACCCTTTCTGTAGTAGATCGGGTAGCTGACTGGAGACAAATAGAAGAGTTTGGTGGTGCATTCTTTCGGAGTTCTCTTACCATTCTTGCAATCAGTCTGGTTGATTTCTTTGGTTTCTGTTGGTTGGAGACAAAGTAAAAGTGTTTGGTATTGGATTTTCGCTGATTGCGTTTCTTGGTTTTGCGCCGAATGTTCCTTCGGCGGTTCTTGGTTTTGCCTTCTTTTGTTGAAGACAAAGAAGAAGAGTCTAGTGTTGCGCCTTTTTTGGTCGCCATTTCGGGTTTGTCGCCCGGTTGTGTGGGTTGCTTTACGGAGAAAGTTATCGATTTATTCTTGTGTTTGCCTTTCTCCGTGGTTAAAAAGAGTTATTGTTGCATTGTGCTAGACCTGGTTGGGAGGGCTGAGGTTCAGTGTCTTTGTAAGAGTAAGGGGTATTTGATCTCGTCGTCTTACTTTTTTGGGAAATCATCTTTTAAAACCCTCCTCTTTCATGGAAGTTTGGAGTTTGGTGTTTAATTGGAAGAGCTTTAGCTACCCGAGTCTCGGAATTTGAGAGTTGATCTCTCTTGTTATCCTGCTTGGGGTTATGTTTGTTCTTTCTTCTCTGGAAAAGATAAACTGAATATTGGTGTTTGTTCTTGATCAAGAGCTGTTGTTATCTTTAAAGATTGGGGTTGCATCCCGTTTGTCAAGGGTAGGTGACACATGAAGGTGTTTAGAAATATTATGTCTATAACATCGAGATGATGTAAACTACCAATTTGGTTGAGCAAGGTTGATGGTTGTTTGAAGACAACTTAAAATGATTATGTTGGTAAAGGAGGATTAAAGGAAGTGTTAATTGATCTAAAGTGAAGGTTGATTAGTTTTGTATACAAAGTGTTGTGAGTCATAGGAGTAATTGGAAATTCGAGATTTTGTGAGAATTGATCCCGCTTGAGAGGATCTAAAATTATCTGCTTGGTGAATCTATGATCGCAGGGTGGTGATGTAAAGCACCGTAGTATGATGGTGTAGAGACATGATGATTGTTGGCTTTTGTTGCTTAGGGGTTAATCAAGTTGTAAATCGACAAAATGACTTAATTAATGTGTAATCAACGAATGGGAGTATATGAAGTGTTTGTACGAAAGGTTGAATATGTCCTTGACAAATGTTTGTCTATGGTCCGTGATTAAAATATGACTATTGAGTTTGTATCGAATGATTAGAAGAGTTTGTTGATGGAACGAACTGGGGGTATTGAATTTGTGATTTAAGGGTTGTATGTAAAGTAATTGTTGATTATATCGAATAAGTGTTGAAAAGGTATGTTTTAGGACTGGAATAGACAATTGTATGGGTGATGGCTCGTACTATGCAGAATTAATATATAAGTTATTTGTATTGAGGAAGAGAGAATGTGGTTCTCCTTGTTAGTTGTCATGAGTGGTGTAACACCCTGGCATTTAATATGCCCGAATGCTACCAAACATAAGCTAAACAACATCTAAGTACCACAATTAAACATAAATTCCAGCAAAGGTTCATATGCTAAAAACCGATATTTCGGCAGCATCTCCTTTGTTTTTCCATGAATTAACACAATCTCAATATCATGGCAAGATATATATCATAGCACACGACATCTAAAACAACAACATAAATGGACATAACATCAAGTTACGCCAATAATACCACGCTTAACCACTTCATAAACTATAACGAAGCAAATAAGGATTCACAAGCATGCTAGATTAAACCATACATTAAGTTTAGGGCACAACTCTTAATATCATGTCTCCAAGTGGTTAATTATGGACTATGATGGTGGAGCTACGTGTAGAAGTGTAGCTAGATCCCTTTTTCCCGCATGCCGATCTCAAAGTACCTAAAAACAACATAAAACACAAGCGTGAGTTCGAAAACTCAGCAAGCATATTGTAATGGACAACAAGATCATTTACAAGACAATAATACCTCACATCACATATAACAACTCATACTTGAGCACATAACAACATCATCATCATCATTAAAAAAAAATGTATTGCAATGCAATGCAATGTTATGCTCATATCTCCATGGAAACTCATACCGGTATGGTTGAGTACACACCCGTCGGTGTGCACCCTCTCCCCCCTTCCATCCCGAAGATGGAGGGTGCCTACTCCTCGCTTCCACAACCCACGGTAGATGGAATCACGATGTAGGACTTACTCTAATGGCTCTTCGGATTAGTCATAACTTTCTCACCGACCTTCCCGGATTAGTTAATGACTTTCTCACCGCCCGGGCCATGTAACATGTCATGCATGCAACTATGCCAATTATCATATTTCACATGTACATAAACATATGGCAACTCATCATGACAAATATAAACACATGGCATCGAACCATGATAATCATACTCAATATTTCACTGGAAAACAGCAAGCATGGCAAGTGAGCATAGCAAGTTTTCAATCTTTCACCCAAAATCAACAAACAACCTACAATCCGCTATACATTACAACACACTTGCCTCAACCGCGGGCGACGGATTTGTGGGACGTAGAGGAACTCCGGTGTCACACCACCTGCACATAGGCATCACACACTCACAATAATGCCCGCAAAACAGTACACAAATCCCCATCTAACCCGACATTGCCCACTACTTGCAAACCTAAAAACAGAGGTTCTGTCCCGGCGGGACAGCAGCCTTGCAAAGGCCATAACTTGAGTTCTGGGACTCCAAATCGATTAAACGAGTACACCATCGCGAAGCTTAGGACATTTCATACCTTTTTCTAGTTATACGGAAAGACTGATTCGGACTCTAAAATTGTTTAATCTACAGATTACTACGATCTGTTCCAATCGCGTCACAGATTTTAACACGCTCGGTAAAACGGCCATAACTTTCAAACGGCTGATCGGATTTTAACGTGCTTTATGTCCACGGAAATATAATTAAATTATCTACAACTTCTTTTAAGTCCGTATGGACATATTCGGATTCTAAATCGATGAAAACTCGAACCCTAGCCCGACTGCTCAATCTGCCCGAAAACAGAAACGTGGCAACGTCTAGATCTAACCCAAAGAACTCCAATCCAGCACCACCAATTGATCTAAAAACTTGATAATCACCCTAATAACAGTACCTAGATCAATTCCAAGGATCCCCATGATAATACCTTTGCCCAACGAACGAATCTCCAATAGATCTCCTCGCGGATCGCTCCTCGCTCCACGCTCCTCGCTCCTCGCTCCTCGCTCCAACGGATGGATCCACAAGGTGCAGAGGTGTGGAGACCACCCTAGGGCAGCAAGGGGGTGGAGGAGAGGTGGTGGAGAGGTGGGGAGTAATGGGGCAAAGGGGGAGGTGGAGGCGCACAAGGGGGAGAGGGAGAGGGGGTGGCGGCTAGGGCTTAGGAGGGGGAGGTGGGGGCGCCCAAGGGCAGGGGGAGCACGCCCAAAAGGCTGGTGGGGAGCCCTTTTACCAGCCCCCACACCCAATTCTAGTCCGTTACGGAGACCTACTCCATCCCACCAAAGCCCACCAAGGCCCAAACTCCCCCGGGAAGGCCCAAAACCCCGGAAACGGCTCGGAAATGCCCCGGAAAAGCTATTAACCTCCATATCCTATAGTTTTAACCTTAATTCCACATCTCATAATGTTATTAACATTATCATGCACGTTAAATAAGGTTACGACACTCCGTGGCGACATAACACTTCAACCGGCCCAAAAACGCGAGAAAACCCTAAGCCGAAAGGTTTTATTCTCTAGTTTCACCTTCTATAACGTCACACCAAACCATAGTGTCACAAGTGGGGCCTGGATTATGGTTTGATGATTATGCGGCTAGTTATGGTTACATGAGTAAGAAGAGGAAATTAAGAGAAGATCGGGTTTTGTAACTTTTGTTCAAGAGTGTTGGACTTTTCAGGATTTTGGTGAGTACAAGATCCTGAATGGTTAAGAGATTGGAGTACTAGAAATGGTGGGATTTGGGTAGAACCTTCTTTGAGAGGTTTGCGGTTGCAATTGATTGTATGATTTGTTTAAGTTGCATTTTTTTGCCAAGTTGCGGACTTGGCTTTGTTAGTCGAAAATGAGGATGAAAGAGTAGTTTTGAAAGTAATTGGTTGATGGATTCTAGAATATTGTGTGTTATTGAACCATGCCAATCTTTGGTTTTGGCAAATTTGTTTAGCTTATGTTATGAGTAGGGATCTACCCCCAAAAGTATTCGAGTGGGATGCTCTCTTTCCCGTTCAACTGAATTATCTTTGGAAACCTTATTTAAAGGAAGCAAGTGTACATGGTAAGATGTGTTGGAAACCCTTGAGTTAAGCACTTAATTTGTAACACTTTTGTGACTAGAGTTGGATTTATTTGGATAATATGTGTGGTGTTTGCGAGTGCTTCAAAAGGTGGACCTTATGAATGTTCCATAAATGATTTTGCTGGTGAGGTGTTTTCTTTTGGGAATGAGTTTCCTTTTCTCTTTGGGAGAATTTGTGGTGGTTGTTGGTGCAGATGTTTGACTTGAGAATTGATGTTCTCTTCCAAAATGTTGATTTTGGTTAAAATGCGAGGTTTTGCAAGTTTAGCTTTCAATTGATGTTGGGTTGGGATATGCTGTGGTGTTTTACTGTTAAGTGTGCTGCTGTCATAGTGTATATGAATTATCGCAATCATCGATGTTATTTCTGTTTCAATCATGTAATACCGAGAATGAAGTCTCTTTGTGAATGATTATTCGATATTGTTGTCACATGATGAATAAATGGTGACAAAGAAAACATGATATCGTTTATATATATATATATTTAATCATAAAAGAGTCGATGAGCCAGGTCGGTGAGAAAGTCATATATGGATATATGACTAATCCGGAGTGCTTTTGAAAAGTTTGCATTCAGGTCATGAATCGAGATTTCCATTGCTTTCTAGCATGAAAAGAAAGAATGAATAATTATGGTATTTTTGCCTGTGGTGTAAGAGATTTGAGTTTTCTTTGCGTTTTGGCTTAGGAAAACAAAATGAGTGCTTTTTGGATGTTGTCGAGTTTCTTCCAAATTGGTTTTTAGCGCATTGGATTCGAATCGATGCATCTGGAACAATTGGGTTCAAAGGAATTGTACTTCTTTGCATTCCTAGAGGAGGATAAGAATAAGAGTGTTCATAGTTTATGGTTGTAACACCCCGGCATTTAATATGCTCGAATGCTACCAAACATAGGCTAAACAACATCTAAATACCATACATCTAAATACAAAGGAGTAAATGCTAATACCGAAAATTTTGGCAGCATCTCCTTTGTTTTTCCATGAATTGAAGCAACAACAATATGATCACAGGGTATAGTATAAAGAATGATATCTAAATCATCAATAATAAAGGTTCTAGCAGTAGTATAAGACAAGAATAAAGATTCCAACCATCTCATGAGCCAAACAAAGTAAATGAGGAAACCAAGCACACAAATTAACCACCACAATTTAAAGGAAGGAACATGTCATTGTCTATATGTGTGATGCTAAGTGATGACGTGTGACTAGCTCCCTTTCCCGCATGCCGGTTTCATGGTACCTAAGAAAAACAACATAAACACAAGCGTGAGTTCATCACTCAGCAAGTATATTGCAATGGAACAAGAAAATACAATCTAATACCTTCATCACCACTTTTCACATACGACATCATACACATCTCATATTCATAGCGTAAGCATATCATTGACATCATCATATATCATCATTGTGAAATCATGTGCTAAAAAATTGGCTTAGAATTGAATTTGCAAATATGTTTGTTCATGTGTTTTGTCAATTTGACAAGAAGCAGTAAGTTTCGCTTTTGCGCCGGACCAAGATCTCAAGAAACAGTAAGTTTCCCATCTACGACGGACAAACTTTGTTGGTCTGTCGTGGACATGCTTTTGAACTCATTGAGCCAAACTCAATCTTCCAAGAAACCAGTAAGTTGTGCATGTACGACGGACCAACTTTCTTGGTCCTTTGTAAACATGCTTTTGACAACCTCATTCTCCCATGTACAACAGACCAACTTTCTTGGTCCTTTGTAAACATGCTTTTGACAACCTCATTCTCCCATGTACATGTGACACCTCGGAGTGTCGTATCCTTAATTTTTGAACATGATAAGGTTAAATACAGTATGAGATGTGGAAATAAGGTTAAAATCATAAGGTTCGGGGGTTAATATCGTTTCCGGGCCGTTTCGGGTGGTTTTGGGCCTTCCTGAGGAGGAGTTTTGGGCCTTGGTGGGCTTTGGTGGGATGGATTAGGACTCCGTAAACGGACTAGGATTGGGTTGAGGGCTGATAAAGGGGCTCCCCAGCCCCTTGCGCCCATGCTGCTGTTGTTGCGCCCCACCTCCCCTCTTGCGCCCCTCTCCTCCCCTCCTCCTAAGCCCTAGCCCCCAAAACCGTGCGCACTCTCCCTTTCCTCCACCTCCACACCACCTCCCCTCCACCCCTTGCTGCCCTAGGGTGGCCTCCCCACCCTGCACCTTGTGGAGTCATCCCGTGGACGGAGCGAGGAGCAAGGAGGAGCGAGGAACGGGAGCGTGGAGCGATTCAGCGGAGATTCAAGCGGAGATTGATTGGAGATTTGTTATTCGGGCAAAGGTATGATCTTGGGGATCCTTGGGGATGATCTAGGTACTGTTATTAGGGTGTTTATCAAGTTTTAGATCAATTGGAGGCGGTGGTATGAAGTAATTTAGGTGAGATCTAAACTTGTCCTCGTTTCTGTTTTCGGGCAGATTGAGAAGTCGAACTAGTGTAAGAGTTTCCGTCGATTTAGAATCGAATCAGACCGTACGGACTTCTAGGAAGCTGTAGATAATTTAATTATCTTTCCGTGGACGTAAAGCACGTTAATTTCCGATCAGCCGTTTGAAAGTTATGGCTGTTTTACCGAGCGCCTAAAAATCTGTGACGTAACTGGAACAGATTGTGGTAATCTGTAGATTAAACAATTTTAGAGTCCGAATCAGTCTTTCCCTATAACTAGAAAAAGTTGGGAAATTTCCTAAGCTTCGCGACGGTGTACTCGTTTATTCGATTTGGAGTCCCAGAACTCAAGTTATGCTCTTTTTAAGGCTGCTGTCCCGCCGGGACAGAACCTCTGTTTTTAGGTTTTGCGAGTAGTTGGCAATGTCGGGTTAGATGGGGGCGTGTGTACTGTTTTGAGGTTATGATTGTGAGTGTGTGATGCCTATGTGCAGGTGGGTGTGACCGAGAGCCCTCTTCTTCCCGCCAATCCGTTGCACGTGTTTGAGGCAAGTGTGTTGTGATGGATAGCAAGTTGTAGGTTGCATGTTGAAATTAGATGGAATTGCCTACATGATATATGTCCACTTGCCATGTTTTAATGATTGATATGATATGATGAGCATGTTTAACATATTATGATGCCATGTGTTAATATGTGAATTGAATAGGATATTTGGCATGGTTGCATGCATGTCATGAGATAGGGCGAGGGCGGTGAGAAAGTCTTAACTAGTCCGGCAAGGTCGGTGAAAGTTATGACTAATCCGAACGCCATTGAGTAAGTCCTATGTCGTGATTCCATCCACGTGGTGTTTGGAAGCGAGTAGGCACCCTCCATCTTCGGGATGGAAGGGAAAGGGTGCACACCGACGGTGTGTACTTCCCATACCGGTATGAGGTTCCGAGGGTCGAGCAATGCATTACATCGCATACAAATTGATGATGATATTGATAAGTATTCATGAATGAGATGTTATACATGTTGAAAGATGTTATCGGACTTGTTGTTATGCTTGTTGTCCATTGCATTATGCTTGCTGAGTTTTCGAACTCACCCTTGTGTTTTCTTGTTGTTTTAGGTACCATGAGAACGGCATGCGGAAAGGGAATAGTGCACTCTCACACGTTGTTTCA
Organism: Rhipidocladum racemiflorum; assembly: GCA_036346355.1. NCBI lineage: Eukaryota > Viridiplantae > Streptophyta > Magnoliopsida > Poales > Poaceae > Rhipidocladum > Rhipidocladum racemiflorum. The sequence goes on along the minus strand of CM070580.1, from coordinate 62,350,627 downwards.
CCTTAATGTTTCCCCAAGTCAATTCATTTAGTTGGATAATAAATTAGTGATGGCCTTTTAAATTAAGTCTTAGCTTGTTAATGAGAGTTCTATTGTTTGTTTGACACTTGGAACTTTAAGAGCTTGATGTTAGTCTTTTATTGTCGTTAAGACTTTATTTATTGCGGTTTAGATGTTTCTCTTATTGCCATATAATGCTATATTGTTGTCGTTTTCTTAAATTCATGATAAAACAAAGGAGGTGCTTTGCCGAAATCTCGGTTTTTAGTCTATGCACCTTTGCTGGAATTTGATGTTAAATGTGGTATTTAGATGTTGTTTAGCTTATGTTTGGTAACATTCGAGGCATAGTAAATGCCTTGGGGTGTTACAGTTGGTATCAGAGCCAGGTTGTAGGTCCTTGGAATGTGAATTTTTAGTGTCATGCTATAGGGTACAACTAAAATGTGATGTGGAATAACTTAGAAACATGGCTTAGGTTCTAACTAAAACCTTGTTATAGGATAGCAACGTTAAAACTTGTAAAAGTGGTATAACTAATCTAAAATCTGACACACTTGGATGCACAGTAGGATGGGTTTTGGTTCATCATTGCATTGCGCTTAATTATTTAATGAAGGATATGCTTATGATGATGTTTGATCTATGATCTTGATTGTGTGCTTTGGTGTTTGGGTGGTTGTCTGCTAGCAATGGTACCATGCCGGTAGAGGCCGTGGGACGTGGCCGTGGAGGCCAGGCGAGGCTCCCGGAGTTGAGGAGTCTGCTTTGAGAGGTAGCGTTTAACCCAATGCTCGTGGGCCAGCTCGGGAGGAGCTTCGGCTACTGTGCGGTCGGGGCGGTGCCCGCCAATGAAGATTTAGTCCGAGGCTCTGGGAAGTAGGAGATTCAGAGCTACGCGCCCAGCCGATTGCAGCAGCCCCTGGCTGTTGTGCCTCCCTGCAGTGGCCCCCTGTTGTTGCCCCATTGCCGGAGCCAGAGATGAGTCTCCTGGAGTGGATGTCCCTCCGCCTTGACACTTTCGATGGAGCGAGCACGCCGATCCAGTCCATGGATTGGCGGTACATGGAAAGCGATTTGAGGTCCTAGATTTGACCTCGGTTCAGAGGACTCGCTTTGTGGCTTTTCAGCCGAAGGGCCAAGGCGATATCTGGTGGAGGGTTTCGCTGCTAGAACCTCTCGATCTGGGTTCGATCACACCGGGAGGACTTTGGCTCGCAAGCCAAGTTCCACCCTGAGTCTTTCCTTGAGAGGATGGAGCTTATCGGCCACTCTTTCCCGGGGAAAGAGGTCGGTGGCAAGTAGATGAGAAGGGAGTTCAACAGCGTGAATGCAGCTTACCATTGTGCGGTGACGATCGGAGAAAGCTAGGAGGTTCCGTAGGGCCTCAACCAGGAGTTCAGAGTTGTCATGGGGCGTGGCACCTCGTGACTTCTGCCTCGTGGTGGAGCAGCGAAGGGCATGGAGCTCGAGTTGGAGCTCTCGGGACAAGCGAACCTGGGAGGTTCGGGGTTCTGCGTGAGCGGGCCCAGAAGAGAGACCTTTAATTGGAGGAGGTGGGTCCTCTCAAATGACCCACCTTCAAGAAGTTCAAGGAGGACAGGCTCCTCCTCGGGGCTAGATGGGGTCGCCCGCCTGCCTCTTCGCGAGCATTTGTTAAATCTGTGCCCCGAGCAGGGCAGAAATGAAATGCTTCAAGTGCGTTGGCGAGCACTGCTTCGCAGTGTGGTTGGGTAGGAGTTGCAACCAGCGCGGTGTAACCGGCCATATGGGGCGAGTCTGCCGGATGAACCCGGTAGCATCATCAAGTGGGAGACGGTGCCTTCTCCTCCCACTCCGTGGCGTCTTCTAGAGGATCGGTGCACATGATGGTTGCTCTGTTTCTCATCCACCCTTTTGGGCGCCACCGCGCGTATCTTGGTGCCCGCCGTCTGCTCCTCCTCAGTTGCCTCCTCGCCCCAGCCTTGATGGGGCATCGACCTGAGTCGGGCTCCTTCCGTCCCGGCGCCACCGGAGTGTACGCTTTGGTCGACCCCGGGTCGGTCAGGGCATCCAGAGGTGGTTTCAGGTACTGCTTCGTGGATTCCGTTGATGCCTTTGTTCTATTTGATTCGAGCATCCTATTCTTTTGTGTCGTCGGAGTTTGCTAGTAGAGCTAAGTTGGGAGTTCGGATTTCGAAGTCCGTGTTAGTCGGGCCCCGGGTTTGATTGCTAGTTCTTTGGTTTGCCCTGGTTGCACCATTGCCATTGATGATGAGGTTTTCTTTGCCAATCTCATGGTGATCCAGCTTGGCTCCTTTTGATGTCATTTTGGGCATGGACTGGCATCGATCTGGTGCTAAGATCTGTTGTTTCGAAGACAGTTTCCTTGCAGGCCCTGGTCCGTGGTGAAGAGTTGACCTTTCAGGTGGTATACCCTCCGATTCCGTCTTTGCTTTGACTAGTTTGTTTTTAGGTAGGCGTTTGAGGTCATAGGTTTCCTCATGACTTTGTCTCGAGAAACCATCTTCCTCGATTCCCATTGAGGAGATTTCTGTAGTGAAGGAGTTCGTTGATGTGTTCACTGACGAGTTGCCTGGTCTACCTCCCTGAGGAATGTGGAGTTCGTATTGATCTTGCTCAGACACTCGACTATTTCTATCTCTCCATACCGCTTGGCTCGACCTTTTCAAGACGAGTTGAAGAAGCGCTTGGAGGATCATGGCCAAAGGTTTCATTCTGGCGTAGCGACGCCATGGGGAGCACCCGTCCTCTTCGTCTCAAGAAGGATGGAAGTTGGCGTATGTGCATTGATTATCGTGCTCTTAATCAAGTGACGATCAAGAACAAGTATCCTTTGCCTCGCATCGAGGATACATTTTGACCAATCAAGGGAGCAAAGGTGTTCTCCAAGATTGATCTTCACGGTATAATCGATCCGTGTGAGGAAGCGAGACATTGAGAAGGCGCTTTCTCCACTAGGTATGGGCATTATGAATTTAAAGTTATGTCTTTTGGACTAACTAATGCCTCGCTGTCTTTATGGAGGCGATGAGCAGTATGCTACACAAGTACCTTGATGAGTTTGTGGTAGTGTTCATCGATGACATTCTGATTTACTCTAAATCGAGGAAGAGGAGCATGAGCGACACTTGAGGCTTGTGCCTTGAGTACACTTAGGAGAATCAATTCTTTGCTAAGCTGAAAAAGTGCGAGTTGGATTTCGAAGTGGAGTTTTCTTGGCCACATCATCAATCCAGGAAGGGCATATCGGTAGATCCTAGCAAAGTCTCAGCGATTTTGGATTGGAAGAGGCCTTCCAATGTCAAAGAAAGTGTAAAGTTTCCTTTGAGTTGGTGGCTACTATCGGCGTTTTGTGCAGGATTTCTCTATCATTGCCAAGCCACTTTCACAAATTGACTCGAAGGGATGAAGTTCCAAGGATCGCAGAGTGTGAGCACACGGCTTGCACTTTGAAGGAGAAGTTAGTGGCTGCTCTCGTTCTTACCCTTCCAGCCGGGAAGCGCTTCACTTGCTTATTCGATGCTTCTCGGTTGGGACTTGGTTGTGTGCTCATGCAAATGGCAAGGTGATTGCTTATGCTTCGAGGCAGCTGAAAAAGCATGGCAGAACTATCCACCCATGATCTTGAGCTAGCCGCCCGTGGTGTTTGCATTGAAGATATGGAGGCATTATTTGTACTGGCGAATCTTGTGGATATTTTTACTGATCACAAGAGCCTCAAGTACATCTTTACTCGAAAGATTTGAACTTGAGGCAGGAGGTGGCTAGAATTGATAAAGGATTATGACCTCACTATCCGGATCATCCGGGAAGGCAAATGTGGCGGTGGCCGACGCAAGACAATGCCCTGTTGTTGATTGTCTTGTTGCTGATTTTGAGCGTTTGGGGAGTCTCTACCTCTTGCTGCGGGGACCGTGCAAGCTGAAACTCAATTGATTCTTGAGTCGTACATTCAGCCGTGTCAGCGGAGGAGAAGATGATCGTTTGCTCCAGGTGAGAAACGCCTTGAGGATGGCAAGTCGGGAGACTTTACCGTTGATGATGCGGGAGTTTTGAGGTTTCAGTGGCTGTCAGTGCCCCGTAAATCTCAAGTGAAAGAAGACGATTCGAGAGAAGCTCATCGCACCTGACACGGTCCATCCGGAGAGACCAAGATGTACTGAGGACTTGAAGAAGAATTCTCGGTGGAAAAGGATGAGAGTGGATATTGCCAAGTTTGGCGTCTTGTGGGATTTGCGAAGATCAAAGCTGAGCATAAGCGTCCCGCCTGGCTCTGCTGCAGCCATTGGAGGTTCTGTGTGGCCATGGGATGACATCTCCATGGATTTAGTGGTTGGTCTACCTCGTTCTCCACGAGGAAGGATCTTTGTTTGGGTTGTGGTGGACCGTCTCACAAATCTAACAGATTCATTCCCATCCGCATGACGACCAATTCGGCGAGTTGGCTCCCTATCTATGTGCGGGAGATTGTGAGATTGCATGGTGTACCCAAGACCATTATCTCTGATCGGGATGCACGGGTTCGTCTCAAGTTAGGAGAGTTTGCAGAGTGCTTTGGGTGCAGCCTTCCGCCTTAGTACCGCTTTTCACCCCTCAGGCAGATGGGCAGTCTGAAAGCGTACCATCAAACTTTGGAGGACATGCTCGGGGCCTATGTGATGGCTTGAAGGGTAGCCGGGAAGACCATTTGCCCCTTGCAGAGTTTGCTTACAATAAAGCCACCATTCCGGATCCCTGCTCCTTATGAGGTCTTCAGATGGCCGGAAGTGCATCGCCACTTTGTTGGGATCTTTGTGGGCGAGAGCTATTCTTGGGCCGGATTGGGTTCAGCGATCGTTGATCGCGTGTCGGAGGTTCGTAGAACCTTCTCTCGCAAGCAGCAGAGAGAAAAGCTATGCCGATGTGAGACGGCGAGATTTGGAGTTTGAGGTGGGCGATAGCGTACTCTTGCCAGTATCTCCCACCAAGGGTGTGGTGCTTTGGCACGAAGGAAAGCTCAGTCCAAGGTATGTTGGGCCTTTTCCTATCCTCGCCAGAGTTGGCAGGTTGGCCTATCGCCTAGAGCTACCAGGAATCCATGCAAGGTGTGCATGATGTGTTCCATGTCTCGATGTTGAAGAAATACTTGCACGATCCGGAGTTGGTGGTTCCATTGGAACCATTAGTGCTTGAGCAGACCTCACCTTCGAGTCCCGTCTGTGGAAATTCTGGGGACTTCAGAGCGAATAGTGATGAAGAACAGGGGCGCTTAAGTTTGTCAAGGTCCTGTGGTCACATCGACCGAGAGAGAAGCGACTTGGGAGCTGGAATCTACGCATGCGGAAGTATCCCGAACTTTTCGCCTCGTGTGTGTGATGTGAAACCTAGGTTCTTTGGTTTTGCTGGTTTCGTGTTGGTGCGTTTAGATTCGAGAGGTCGAATCCTGTTGAAGGAAGAATGTGACACCTCGAGTGTCGATCCTTAATTTTTGAACATGATAAGGTTAAATACAGTATGAGATGTGGAAATAAGGTTAAAATCATAAGGTTCGGGAGTTAATATCGTTTCCGGGCCGTTTCGAACCGTTTTGGTTTTGGGCCTTCCTGGAGGAGTTTTGGGCCTTGGTGGGCTTTGGTGGATGGATTAGGACTCCGTGAACGGACTAGGATTGGGTTGAGGGCTGATAAAAAGGGCTCCTCCCAGCCCCCTTGCGCCCCATGCTGCTGTTGTTGCGCCCCACCTCCTCTTGCGCCTCCTCCTCCCTCCCTCACTAAGCCTAGCCCCCTAAAACCGTGCGCACCCCTCCCTTTCCTCCACCTCCACACCACCTCCCCTCCACCCCTTGCTGCCCTAGGGTGGCCTCCCCACCCCTGCACCTTGTGGAGTCATCCCGTGGAGCGAGGAGCGAGGAGCAAGGAGCGAGGAGCGAGGAACGTGGAGCGAGGAGCGATTCGCGGAGATTGATTGGAGATTTGTTCGTCGGGCAAAGGTATGATCTTGGGGATCCTTGGGGATGATCTAGGTACTGTTATTAGGGTGTTTATCAAGTTTTTAGATCAATTGGAGGCGCTGGTTTGAAGTAATTTGGGTGAGATCTAAACTTGTCCACGTTTCTGTTTTCGGACAGATTGAGCAGTCGAACTAGGGTTCGAGTTTCCGTCGATTTAGAATCCGAATCAGACCGTACGGACTTCTAGGAAGTTGTAGATAATTTAATTATCTTTCCGTGGACGTAAAGCACGTTAATTTCCGATCAGCCGTTTGAAAGTTATGGCTGTTTTACCGAGCGCCTAAAAATCTGTGACGTAACTGGAACAGATTGTGGTAATCTGTAGATTAAACAATTTTAGAGTCCGAATCAGTCTTTCCCTATAACTAGAAAAAGTTGGGAAATTTCCTAAGCTTCGCGACGGTGTACTCGTTTATTCGATTTGGAGTCCCAGAACTCAAGTTATGCCTTTTGCAAGGCTGCTGTCCCGCCGGACAGAACCTCTGTTTTTAGGTTTTGAGAGTAGTTGGCAATGTCGTGTTAGATGGGGGTTATTGTACTGTTTTGAGGATATGATTGTGAGTGTTTGATGCCTATGTGCAGGTGGTGTGACCCCGGGAGAGCCCTCTTCTTCCCGCCAATCCGTTGCGTGTTTGAGGCAAGTGTGTTGTGATGGATAGCAAGTTGTAGGTTGCATGTTGAAATTAGATGGAATTGCCTACATGATATATGTCCACTTGCCATGTTTTAATGATTGATATGATATGATGAGCATGTTTAACATATTATGATGCCATGTGTTAATATGTGAATTGAATATGATATTTGGCATGGTTGCAGGCAGGTCATGAGATAGAGGCGAGGCGGTGAAAGTCTTAACTAGTCCGGCAAGGTCGGTGAGAAAGTTATGACTAATCCGGAACGCCATTGAGTAAGTCCTATGTCGTGATTCCATCCACGTGGTGTTTGGAAGCGAGTAGGCACCCTCCATCTTCGGGATGGAAGGGGGAAAAGGGTGCACACCGACGTGTGTACTTCCACCGGTATGAGGTTCCGTGAGGGTCAGGAGCAATGCATTACATCGCATACAAATTGATGATGATATTGATAAGTATTCATGAATGAGATGTTATACATGCTGAAAGATGTTATCGACTTGTTGTTATGCTTATTGTCCATTGCAGTATGCTTGCTGAGTTTTCGAACTCACCCTTGTGTTTTCTTGTTGTTTTAGGTACCAATGAGAACGGCATGGAAAGGGAATAGTCACACTCTCACACGTTGTTTCACCTTAATGTTTCCCCAAGTCAATTCATTTAGTTGGATAATAAATTGCGTGTGATGGCCTTTAAATTAAGTCTTAGCTTGGTTAATGAGAGTTCTATTGTTTGTTTGACACTTGGAACTTTAAGAGCTTGATGTTAGTCTTTTATTGTCGTTAAGACTTTATTTATTGCTGTTTAGATGTTTCTCTTATTGCCATATAATGCTATATTGTTGTCTTTTTTCTTAAATTCATGATAAAACAAAGGAGGTCTTTAAATCTCGGTTTTTAGTCTATGCACCTTTGCTGGAATTTGATGTTAAATGTGGTATTTAGATGTTGTTTAGCTTATGTTTGGTAACATTCAGGCATAGTAAATGCCGGGGTGTTACAGTACAACAGACCAACTTTCTTGGTCCTTTGTAAACATGCTTTTGACAACCTCATTCTCCCATGTACAACAGACCAACTTTCTTGGTCCTTTGTAAACATGCTTTTGACAACCTCATTCTCCCATGTATGACAGACCAACTTTTTTGGTCCTTTGTAAACATGTTTTTGACAACCTCGTTTTCCCATGTACGACAGACCAACTTTTTTGGTCTATCGTAAATGTGTTTTTGAAGGTTGTTGTGCCAAACCAAGTTATTGAAAAACAGTAAGTTTTACATGTACGCCGGACCAAATTTTTTGGTCCGTCGTGAATGGGTTTTTGAGCGATTTTGAGATTGAAATTTGAATTTGATTTTGAGATTATGAAATTTGTGATAATTTCATGATACTTCTTTTGAAGTGGACTTTATGCAATGCTCATGTGAGTAGTTGCATGGATTGACATTGAGTCAAGTCGTGGACTTGTGCTCGGATTTGTTTTGTGGTTTGTTCATGTGCAGGTATTGCTCGAAGACGAATGTGGTCGATGACGGACCGAACTAGGTTCATGGAAGAACAGAGGTTCGGGACTAGGTTCAGGGAGGAACTGAGGTCTTGGTGGTCAAGGATGTCATGCGGGACGTTCGGGCTAAGAGAATGGTGCACATGAAGAATGGTTAGTCACGTGAGAATGGCAGGAGGTCATTCGCGTGCAAAGTGTTAGTCACGTGAGTATGGCAGGTGGCCATACGCGTGCAAAGTGTTAGTCACGTGAGTATGGTAGGGTTGCCATACGCGTGCAAGAGTTGTATTCGGCCAGGTTGGGCCAAGAGGAGTTGTGTTGAATACGGACTCCTTCTAGATTAGGAATTGTATTCAGAACTCCTTGTGTTTTGCTCCTTTAAATAGGAGGGGTGTCTCCTGTTGAAGGGCATCCAATCAAGTAGAGCTGAGCGCATCAAGCTTTGAGCTTGGTTTTAGGGTTTGTACTCTTTTGATGAGAGTACTTTAGACAAAAGAAATAAAGATCAATTCTTCTAGTTCCCGCATTGCTTCAACGTTCTCTTTTTGGTTCTTGTTTGCATGCTTGTTCTAGTTTTAGATTGGTTTTTGTTCTTTAAGTTTTATCTTGATTTGATCCATCAAAAACCTCTCTAGGGTATTGATCTAGTGTTTCTCAAAGTCTAGTTGATCAATCTTTTGTCGTTCTTGTTTAATCTTGAAGTTTTGATTAGATTGATTCTCGTCAAGTTCTGGATCAGCAAGCTTGCGAAGCTCATAACTTTTGATCCGTAAGTCCGATCGAGTTGATTCTTTTTGGGTTCGATTCGTATTGGAATCTAGTTTCACGTGTCCAAATTTCAGATCAATCTAACGGTTGGATCTCCAGGATTTCTCGTTTTACTAAACCTCTGTCATTCTGTTTTTGTCGAAAACGAAGCAATTATTTGGTTCTGTTTTGGGGTGAACTTTTAATAGATCAAGAATTTGGTTTTAGCTTCCGCACAATCATTCACCCCCCCTCTGATTGCTATATTCGTATACTTCGATCCTACAAGTGGTATCAGAGCAAGGTTTTTCTAATCTATCTTAACCGGTGATTAGATTAATGGATCGTTATTCGACAAAACCTTGTGTGTTCGATGGTGTTGATTTTCAGTTTTGGAAGGCCAAGATGGAGGCATTCATCCAAGCACAAGGCTTCACAATTTGGGAGAAGGTCTACAAGCCATACCAAGTCCCTGCAAACGACAACGTCAACGACACCAATCGCACACATGTTGAAGCAAATAGCAAGGCGCGCAACTTGATCATCCAAGGCTTGGGACGCAGCGACTTTGATCGTGTGGTTCATCTTCGATCCGCATATGAGGTATGGAAATCTCTTTGTGATTACCATGAGGGTTCCAACACTGTCAAAGAGGTTCGCCAAGATATTTACAAAAAAGAATACATGCGTTTTGAGATGAAACCTAGTGAATCTGTAGATGACTTCTTTGCACGTTTCAATAAAATTCTTAGCAATCTACGTCTTTGTTGGGGTTAGCTACACTGATGCTGAAAATGCTCGACAATTGCTTAGTGCTTTGGACATGTCAGTGTGGGAGATGAAAGTAACATCTATACAAGAATCTACTACCATGAGCACACTCACATTAGATGTTCTTTACTCTAAGTTGAAAACTCATGAGTTGGATGTTCTTGCCAGGAAGGGTAACATTAAATCAATTGCTTTGATCTCTAACCCTAACATGTCAAATGCAAATTCTTCTTCTAGCTTTGCCTTGTCTTCCATGTCTTCTTTAACAGATGAGCAACTTGAAGAATTTCCTGAAGAAGATCTGGCATTACTCTCTTCTCGCTTTAACAAAGCTTTGCAGAATGTGAGAATGAGAAAGAGAGGTGGTCCTCCAAGATGCTATGAGTGTGGTGACCTCAACCATATTCGCACAAATTGTCCTAAGCTTGCAGGAAAAACATCAAAGGAGGAGAAGGACAACGACAGAAGGAATGAGAAGAAAAAGTTCTCGTCAAATGATAGGAAGAAGAAGAGCTTCATCAACCGCAAGGTGGTTCACCGAGTTCTTTCCGCTCTTGAACAAGTCAATTTGAGCGATGTGGACTCGGAGAGCAGCGAAGATGATGCAACTCCAAGCAAGCATGATTTAATAGGATTATGTCTCATGGCAAGCAGCAAGGATAGCTTCACCGAGGACGACCACGACAGCGACTTCAATGAGGTAGATCCCTCTTATGATGAATTAGCTATTGCCGTTGCTCATCTTGGAAAATTGCTTGACAAACGTGATAAGAAAATCAAGAAACATGATTTCATTATTGAATCATTGAATGTTGAAATTACTAGACTTAAGACTTTGATTCCTAGTGATGATACTTGCAAATCATGTGACTTAATTTACAATGAGCTCACCTTGCTTAGAAAAGAACATGCTCTTTTGTTACATCTAAATGAGAAAAATGAGAAACATGTTGTACATGCTAGCTGTTCCACTGATGATTTGCATAGTTCAACTTCCTGTTCTAAATGCTCAACTCTTGAATTAAAACTGAAAGATGCAAATGCTAGGGTTTCTCAATTGACTGATAATCTGCTTTCACATGAAATTCTCTCATGCTCAACTTGTCGCAAGCAAAAAGGAAAAATAGATGTTCCCTGCAATAATTGTTTAATTCTTGCTAAGAAAGTTGATTACCTGCAAAACTCTTTGGAACGATTCACTAATGGCAAGAAAAAGTTAAACATGATCTTGGATCAATCTAAGGTTAGCACAAACAAGAGAGGTTTAGGTTTTGATCCTTATGCCACATACGAAACTAAACCTCAGACCGTTGTTCAGGCTCCTTGCAAAATTGAGTTATCTAATGAGCCTAAGAAAATTGCTTTTCAATCTGCTGGTTTTTTATCCTCTACTATGATGAAAGCAAAATGTGCCTTTACTGTTAAAGCTAAACATCATGTCAAGTACACTTGCACTCATTGTGGTAGAGATGGACACTTAGTAGATTATTGCTTTAGACTAGCCAAACAACAAAAGAAGGAAAGAACTGAGGCTAGGTCAAATTTCAGCAAAGTACATTTTACTCCTTATGCGCCTAGAGTGATGAAAACACCTTCTGTTCCTAGAAACATGGGAAAAGGTAAATCTGATTTTGTGCATAAAAATTATCGTGTTGTGCCCTCTTGTTGTGCGTCGTGTGTCTCAAGATCGATTCCCAAAAATCTCATTCCTAACCCCAAGATCGAGACCTCGACATGTTTTGTTGCTATGTAGGCTTCTCGCGAGGAAGGAGAACATATGGCTAGTGGATTCCGGATGCTCACGCCACATGTCCGGTAAAAGAATTGGTTCTCCTCCTCACTCGTGCATCTCGTCTTTGAAAGTGTTACTTTTGGAGATGCTTCTTCCTCTTCTGTTGTGGCAAAAGGTACAAGAAAGGTAAGTGACAAGTTTATGTTCAAGGATGTGGCTCTTGTTGAAAACTTGAAATATAACTTGCTTTCTGTCTCACAAATGCTTGATGAAGATCTTGAGATAAGCTTTAAGAAAAATGAATGCAAAGTGCTAGATGCTTCAGGTGATCTTGTGTTCAAGATTTCTCATTTTGGAAGAGTTTTTAAAGCTGATTTTGATGCATCACCTTCTTCTAAACATAGGTGTCTAATTGCCAATGGTTCTAAAGATTTATTCTTTTGGCATCGTAGACTTGGTCATGTTGGTTTTGATCATCTTACTCGTGTAAGCGATTTAGATCTCATACGTGGCTTGCCTAAGCTTAAGGGTGATAGCATTTTAGTATGTTCCTCTTGTAGACATGGTAAGATGATTGCAGGTTCACATCCACCTCTTACCATGGTGATGACAAACGCCTCCAGACAGCTTCGACATCTGGATACACTTGGACCATCTCGAGTTCCATCCTTTGGAGGCAAATGGTATGTGCTTGTGATTGTTGATGATTTTTCTAGATACTCTTGGGTATACTTTATGGCATCTAAGGATGAGGCTTTTAGTCATTTTAGAAGTCTTGTTCTTAGGCTTTCTATTGACCATCCAGGAGCTCTCAAAGCTATTAGAAGTGATAATGGAACTGAATTCAAAAATGCTTCTTTTAATCACTTTTGTCTTGAAAAGGAATTGATCATCAATTTTCATCACCTAGAGTGCCTCAACGAGAATGGTGTAGTTGAAAGGAAAAAGCAGAACATTGGTTGAGATGGCTAGAACCATGTTAGATGAACATCACACTCCTAGGAACTTTTGGGCTGAAGCGATTTCAACTGCATGTTATGTTTCAAACCGTGTGTTTTTGAGATCAAAATTGGGTAAGACTCCATATGAGCTTCGGTTTGGACATAGACCTTCATTTCTCACTTTCGAGTTTTTGGATGCAAATGTTTTGTCTTGAAATCTGGAAATCTTGATAAATTTGAAGCTAGATCAACTGATGGCATTTTTCTTGGATATCCTGCTTCATACTCGTGGCTATCGTGGTGCTTGTTTTGGAGACTAACAAAATTGTGGAAACTTGTGAAGTTACTTTTGATGAGTCTAGTCCAGGTACTAGTCCAAGTGATGCAGTACAAAGCATACATTCAGTGGGAGAAAATCTTTGAAGATAATGATGATGTTGAAGATGATGTCTTTACTCTTCCTAATGCACAACAAGATGTAGCACCCTTGGCACCTACTACTACATCACCTACAGCTAACCATCCTCAAGCTACAACATCATCTGTACATGCTGAAAATGAAGAAGGAGAAGGAGAAGTCTCAAAAGCCAATGCTCCCTTGCACATTCAAAAAATGCATCCATCTGAACAAATGATTGGAGACCTAAATGAGGGAGTCACTCGATCCAGGTTTATTCATTCTGACACTCATGCTCATTCTGCTTTAGTTGCTTCTTTTGAACCCAAAGATATATCTCATGCATTATCTGACGAATCTTGGATCAATGCCATGCATGAAGAATTAGAGAATTTTGAACAAAATAAAGTTTGGAAACTTGTCTCACCACCTCCAGATTTTAATGTTATTGGAACTAGATGGGTTTTCAAAAATAAACAAAGTGAGGATGGTGTTGTTGTTAGAAACAAGGCTAGATTGGTTGCTCAAGGTTACACTCAAATTGAAGGCTTAGATTTTGATGAAACCTTTGCTCCTGTTGCTAGAATTGAAGCCATTAGAATCCTTTTAGCTTTTGCTGCATCCAAAGGTTTCAAATTATATCAAATGGATGTGAAAAGTGCTTTTCTTAATGGCTACATAAATGAGGAGGTTTTTGTCAAGCAACCACCTGGTTTTGAAAATCCAAAGTTTCCAAATCATGTGTTCAAACTATCAAAAGCTTTGTATGGTTTGAAACAAGCCCCTAGAGCATGGTATGATAGGCTAAAAACCTTTTTACTTGAAAGGGGGTTTTCAATGGGAAAGGTTGACAAAACTCTCTTTTTACTCAAGCAAGGCAATGATCAACTGTTCGTTCAGATTTATGTTGATGATATTATCTTTGGTGGTTCCTCTCATGTTTTAGTGTCTGAGTTTTCAGAAACAATGAGAAAGGAGTTTGAGATGAGTATGATGGGTGAGTTGACATACTTTTTGGGATTTCAAATCAAGCAAACAAAGGATGGTACCTTTGTACATCAAAGCAAATACACAAAAGACTTGTTGCATAGATTTGGGATGGAAAACAACAAACCAATCATGACACCTATGGAAAGCAATTGCACACTTGATCCGGATGAAGATGGTGAGCCGGTTGATCAAAAGGAATATAGAAGTATGATAGGTTCACTTTTGTACCTCACTGCATCAAGGCCGGATATACAATTTGTTGTGTGCTTGTGTGCTCGTTTTCAAGCTTCCCCACGTGCTTCACATCGACAAATTTGTCAAAAGGATTTTCGTGTATCTTCATGGAACTCAAGATTTTGGCATTTGGCTTTCTGCTTCCTCATGCATTAGTTTGACATCTTTTTCTGATGCTGATTTTGGAGGATGTAGAATTGATAGGAAAAGCACTTCTGGTTCATGTCACTTCTTGGGAAATTCTCTCATTGCATGGTCATCTAGAAAGCAATCTTCATTTGCACAATCAATCATGAATCTGAATATATGGTCACTGCTAGTTGTTGTTCTCAAATTCTTTGGATAGTAGCTACTCTTAAAGATTATGGGGTTAATTTGGATAGTGTTCCTCTTTTGTGTGATAACACTAGTGCAATTTGCATTGCTAAGAACCCTGTGCAACACTCTAGAACAAAACACATTGACATCAGATTTCACTTTCTTAGAGATCATGTTGAAAAAGGCAACATTGTGCTTCATCATGTGGATACTGAACATCAATTGGCAGACATTTTCACAAAACCTTTGTCTTCTTCTCGTTTTGCTTTTATTCGGGGAGAACTTGGGATTGTTCATCCAATGGGTTTGTTTTGAAAGGGAATTTTCTTGCCAAGTTCTTTCACTTAATGAGCTCACTTTATCATATTTCTTTATATGTTATGTAATTGAGCTAATATATAATTGTCTCACTTGAACTAAAAATGACATTGCGAAATTCCCTGGACTGATTGCCTATAGCTAAATACTCTGTGATATCTCACTTTTCTAGGCTTGATATTGAATTCTCTTGACAAATTTGGGCTATGAAGCAAGTGTGGTTTCAACTTTACTCTTTCATAAGACCTTTTAATCACTTTTGCATGTTTATAATCAAAGAAAAATGAAAAGAAAAGGGAATCAATAAAAAAGGGTTGTTAAAAGCAAAAGCCTCAAGTTATGAGCTTCAGGATGCTTTCCCTAAAAGATAAGATGTATGCTTCAAGCATGCCATTCCCTCAAAAGACAATATGTATGCTTCAAGCATGCCACTCCAAGGAAATAAAAGAAGTATGCTTCAAGCATGCCACATGCAGTTTACTGTTTAAAGATTAAATTGGTCCACTAGATTGGAGTTGAAACTACTTGCTCGCCCTGATTTGTTATTTGCTTCAACTTTGAGCCTTTGTTTTTCTACTAAAGGTTTTGCTTAGTACTTGGCTATAGTTGACTGAATTGAGGTTGAGATGCATGTCATTCCCTAACTTGTTAAAATCACATCAAGATATATGATATATAAGGTTATATGATCGAATGAGCTCATCTTTTTCTATCTTGGCACTCCCTTGTTTCTCCTTGTGAAATCATTGTTTCAGAAAAATTTTGAACATGTTCTCTCTTTTGTACTCTTGATGAATCCATTGTCAAAGGGGGAGAAAATTGGGAATTGTTGAAAAGATTAATGAAAAAGGGGGAGAAGAAAAAGGGGGAGTTGTTTCTGGAATTTTTGGGAGAAGTTTGGAGAATTTTGAAATTTTTGGGCACATTGCACATTCACACATTTTCCTTCTCAGGGGGAGATTTTGTTTTGCATTTTGGTCAAAGGGGGAATTCTGTGTTTTCTCTTTTTGGTCCTTGATCCTTTGGATTTCAAAATCTTTTGTAAAGTGAATGCCAAATGTTCAATTCTAAGTGGTGTTGCCAATGTTTTCATCAAGGGGGAGATTGTGAAATCATGTGCTGAAAAATTGGCTTAGAATTGAATTTGCAAATATGTTTGTTCATGTGTTTTGTCAATTTGACAAGAAGCAGTAAGTTTCGCTTTTGCGCCGGACCAAGATCTCAAGAAACAGTAAGTTTCCCATCTACGACGGACAAACTTTGTTGGTCTGTCGTGAACATGCTTTTGAACTCATTGAGCCAAACTCAATCTTACAAGAAACCAGTAAGTTGTGCATGTACGACGGACCAACTTTCTTGGTCCTTTGTAAACATGCTTTTGACAACCTCATTCTCCCATGTACAACAGACCAACTTTCTTGGTCCTTTGTAAACATGCTTTTGACAACCTCATTCTCCCATGTACAACAGACCAACTTTCTTGGTCCTTTGTAAACATGCTTTTGACAACCTCATTCTCCCATGTACAACATACCAACTTTCTTGGTCCTTTGTAAACATGCTTTTGACAACCTCATTCTCCCATGTACGACAGACCAACTTTTTTGGTCCTTTGTAAACATGCTTTTGACAACCTCGTTTTCCCATGTACGACAGACCAACTTTTTGGTCTGTCGTAAATGTGCTTTTGAAGGTTGTTGTGCCAAACCAAGTTATTGAAAAACAGTAAGTTTTACATGTACGCCGGACCAAATTTTTTGGTCCGTCGTGAATGGGTTTTTGAGCGATTTTGAGATTGAAATTTGAATTTGATTTTGAGATTATGAAATTTGTGATAATTTCATGATACTTCTTTTGAAGTGGACTTTATGCAATGCTCATGTGAGTAGTTGCATGGATTGACATTGAGTCAAGTCGTGGACTTGTGCTCGGATTTGTTTGTGGTTTGTTCATGTGCGGTATTGCTCGAAGACGACTGTGGTCGATGACGGGACCGGAACTAGGTTCATGGAAGAACAGAGGTTCGGGACTAGGTTCAGGAGGAACTGAGGTCTTGGTGGTCAAGGATGTCATGCGGGACGTTCGGGCTAAGAGAATGGTGCACATGAAGAATGGTTAGTCACGTGAGAATGGCGGAGGTCATTCGCGTGCAAAGTGTTAGTCACGTGAGTATGGCGGTGGCCATACGCGTGCAAAGTGTTAGTCACGTGAGTATGGTAGGGTTGCCATACGCGGTGCAAGAGTTGTATTCGGCCAGGTTGGGCCAAGAGGAGTTGTGTTGAATACGGACTCCTTCTAGATTAGGAATTGTATTCAGAACTCCTTGTGTTTTGCTCCTTTAAATAGGAGGGGTGTCTCCTGTTGAAGGGCATCCAATCAAGTAGAGCTGAGCGCATCAAGCTTTGAGCTTGGTTTTAGGGTTTGTACTCTTTTGATGAGAGTACTTTAGACAAAAGAAATAAAGATCAATTCTTCTAGTTCCCGCATTGCTTCAACGTTCTCTTTTTGGTTCTTGTTTGCATGCTTGTTCTAGTTTTAGATTGGTTTTTGTTCTTTAAGTTTTATCTTGATTTGATCCATCAAAAACCTCTCTAGGGTATTGATCTAGTGTTTCTCAAAGTCTAGTTGATCAATCTTTTGTCGTTCTTGTTTAATCTTGAAGTTTTGATTAGATTGATTCTCGTCAAGTTCTGGATCAGCAAGCTTGCGAAGCTCATAACTTTTGATCCGTAAGTCCGATCGAGCTGATTCTTTTTGGGTTCGATTCGTATTGGAATCTAGTTTCTCGTGTCCAAATTTCAGATCAATCTAACGGTTGGATCTCCGGGATTTCTTGTTTTACTAAACCTCTATCATTCTGTTTTTGTCGAAAACGAAGCAATTATTTGGTTCTGTTTTGGGGTGAACTTTTAATAGATCAAGAATTTGGTTTTAGCTTCCGCACAATCATTCACCCCCCCTCTGATTGCTATATTCGTATACTTCGATCCTACAATCATCATATAACATCCTCATATAATGCAATGCAATGCAATGCAATGCGATGCACATATCTCCTGGAAACTCATACCGGTATGGTTGAGTACACACCCGTCGATGTGCACCCTCTCCCCCCTTCCATCCCGAAGATGGAGGGTGCCTACTCCTCGCTTCCATACAAGGCGGTGGATGGAATCACGATGTAGGACTTACTCATTGGCTCTCCGGAATAGTCATAACTTTCTCACCGACCTTCCCCAGACTAGTTATGACTTTCTCACCGCCCGGGCCATGTATCATGCCATGTATGCAAACATGCCAACATCATAAATAACTTGTACATTAACACATAGCATCATAACATAATAAGCATATTCATCATATCAATGGCAATCATTAAAGCATGGCATGTGAACATATCATATATTCAATTTCAATCTCAACCAATCTAGCAAACTACAACCCGCTACCCATTCCAATACACTTGCCTCAACCACGGGCGACGGATTGGCGAGAAGTAGAAGGCACTCCCGGGGTCACACCACCTGGACATAGGTACCACACAATCACAATCATGTCCACAAAATAGTATGCAAACCCTCTTCTACCCCGACATCGCAAACTACTCACAAAACCCAAAAACAGAGGTTCTGTCCCGTCGGGATAGCAGCCTTCCAAAAGGCATAACTCGGGTTCTAAGACTCCGAATCAATTAAACGAGTACATCCTCGCATAGCTTAGGAACTTTCCTAACTTTTTCTAAGTATACGGGAAAACTGATTCGAACTCTAAAGTGGTTTAATCTACAGAATACCGTGATCTGTTCCAATCAAGTCACAGTTTTTAACACATTCGGTAAAACGAGGATAACTTTCAAACGGCTAGGCGGAATTGGACGTTCTTTGTACCCACTGAAAGGTATTGAAATTTACTACAACTTCTTCAACAGGCGGCCGACCAAATTCCGACTCTAAATTGGCAAAAACCCAAACCCTAGGTCGACTGCTCAATCTGCCTGAAACAGAGAACGTGGCAACTTTAGTTTTCTCCCCAATCTACCCATGGACAGCACCACCACTTGATCTCAAAACATGAAATTAACCCTTAGAACAGATCCTAGACCAACCCCAAGGATCCCGATGGCCATACCTTCGCACGGCGTACGAAAACCCAACGGATCTCCTCCCGGTTCGCGCGATCTCCTTCCTCGCTCCAAATCCACCGAATCTCCTCGTCGCGGAGCGCTCCAATGGATGGATCTTCGAGGTGTTGAGGTGGAGAACTCCCCTAGGGGCAGCAAGGGAGGTGGAGAGGTGGAACTCACCTAGGACCGGCTACAGGATGTGGTGGAGGAAGGGGAACAAGGTGGCGGCTAGGGGAGGCAAGGGGGAGGCGCATGGGGGAACAAGGGAGGCAGCTACGGTTAGTGGGAGGGGGGTGGGGCGCAGGGGGCTGGGCAGCAGGTTTTGCTGCCCAATAACTCCTCCACATGGGCCAAATCTTTCCCACCTTCGGCCTACATTGGTCCCCCAAGGCCCGAGCTCCCCCGAAAGGCCCAAATTCTTCCCCGGAAAGTCCCAAACTCCCAGAAGAGGCCCAAAACATGATACAAAAGTCGTACTTTAATGCCGACGTCGAAAAAGTCTCATACCGTCATTCCGTAGTGTCACAATGGTTGAGTATAATAAAGATTTATACTCTTGGTCTTGGTTGTTTGTGTGGAAATATTGTGAGGGTGACACCCTCTTGGGATATGCTTGGGAGCGGATAGAATGAATTATAACGTGTTTGTGAATTGGAAAGGCAGTTGTGCCTTAGTGAGTTATTTCTTTCGATGGCATTTTTCTGTAATGGTCCATTCGTTTTAAAGGGCGCTCAATTACAAGAGCTGAGAACCAGTATTTTCTTGGTTCTTGGGGGGTCACGTTTAGAACCCCAGTTAGAAACAAGTTACGATTGGTGATTTTGTGGTAGAGAGGTTGTTAAAAGAGATGTGACTCATTTTGATTGTGTCATCTTGAGTTTAATGAAATGTGATAGACAGGTTGACAAATGAGAATAAGGTTTTGTGAATGAAGTTGAAAAGGGAATTTAGAGTTGAGCTCGGATATTGGTTTTATATTTTTTTCTGAAGAAAATTTCTGATTATACAGGTTGTACCTGTAGTGCCAAGAAAAGAAATTTCTCTGAGTTCATCAGATTGTTTGCGATAGTAGTATGAAGTGTTTGATGTGAGGATTTGGGCGTATTAGTTTGATGGAGCCCTTTAGTGGGTGAAATCGAGGATGGCGATTGTCATTTGCAAATTTTATTGGGAATTAAAATCAAAGGTGGAATCGTGAGAGGCTACATTTAGTTGAGCTAAGTCGACTCTCTCTTGCCAGGTGTTGGTTTTGGGAGTTGGTTTGTTGTTTGGTTCGGTTTGAGTCTTTGTGTGGGTGTTTGTGTTGCTAAGAAGCCATTTGTCCCTTGGGGACTTTGCGTTGTTTTGTTCTTGGTGTTCTTCGGATTCGAGGTTGAATCCTGTTAAGGGGTAGAGAATGTGACAATACGATATTAATTTTTTTCATGTTTTTGGTGAATTCAGGGGTTTCAGGCCCTTCCGAGAGGATTTGGGCTTAGGGGGTTGAATCATGGGCATTTAGTGGGGGGTTTTTGGGCCCACGGGAGGAAATAATCTGCCTACCCTGCCCCATGCGCCCAACCCTACCCCCCATTGCACCCCACCCTCCTCCCCTAGCCACCCCTACCAGTCTCCCTCAACCCTAGCCGCCACCCTCCCACTCTCATGTTGTGCGCCCCCTCCCTCCTCCCTAGCGCCTCCCCTTCCACTCCTAGCCGACCCTAGCTGTCAGTCATCCCCTCCTTTACTGCCACACCCTCCCTCTCCGTTGATCTCACCATTGGGAAGCTTTGCAACCGAGAAGATCTGGCGGATTCGGCATTTGGAGGGAGATAGAGGGAATTAGGGAGATTGCAATTCTGTCCCACGTTCTGTCCTCCGACAGATTTGAACCCCGACTTAGGACTTGAGTTTTGGGAATTTTAGATGGGTTTTCTGGGGGACCGGCTGTTGCAAAAGTTGTATTTAATTGAATTCCCTTTAATTGGGCACCGAAAACGTTAAGTTTCGTTCAGCCGTTTGAAAGTTATGATCGATTTGCCGAGCGCTGTTCAATCTGTGACGTGAATGGGACAGTCTGTGTTCAACTTTAGATTAGAGGACCTTAGAAGCCGAATCAATTTTTGCGAATACTTATAAAAAGGTAGAAAATTTCCTATGATTCGATAAAATGTACTCATTTACCTGATTTGGAGTTTTAGAACTCAAGTTATGCTTGTTGGAAGCCTGCTGTCCTATTGGACAGATTCTCTGTTTTTTGAGTTTTAGGAGTGGGTTGCGAAGTGGACATAGTTGATAGTTCTTGTGTTGCTTTGTGGGCATGTTTTGAGTGTATTGTACCTATGTGTAGGTGGTGTGACCTCGGGAGTGCCCTCAACATCTCACCACTCCGTCTCGCGTGGTTGAAGGCAAGTGTGTTGTGGTGATTGTGGCTTGGTTGGCCATTATGTTTTACAATGATACAGTTTCCCATGTGTTACATTAATATTGCCATGTTTGATTTTGCATGTGATATGATGAATGAGAATGGTTAAATGGTTATGCCATTGTTTAAAATGAGTTTGTATGAAAGTTCATTCATGTTTATGGCATATGTGCATGCATAAAGGAAGAGGCGACCCATTTTGATGCGGGCCTCTGTATTCACACGTAGTGAACACGAAAGACCTACCTCGTAGTCCCATCCTCAGTGGTGAATGGGAGCGAGTCAGTAAGAGTAGGCACTCTCCATGGGATGGAAGGGAAAGAGGGTGCACACCGACGAGTGTGCACTCGGCAATACCGGTATGTGCTAAGCAAAGAGGCATGATGCATTGCATTGCATAAATGAGAAAGTGAATGAGGAAGTATATGAGAATGTGAATGAGAAAGTCTTCATGGATTGTTGCCATGGTTGGTGATCGGTATCACGCATGTATGTGGATTGTTATTGTTTTGTTCCATTACAATACACTTTGCTGAGTGATGAACTCACGCTTGTTGTTTGATGTTGTTTTAGGTACCTTGAATCCTGCTTGGGGAAAGGGAGCTAGACTCACGTCATCACTTAGCATCACACAATTAAACAACGACATGCTCCATCCATAGTTGTGATGGTTGTCTTATCCAGTTAGACCTTGGAATAATTACCTCGTTGTTTGCCATGAATAATCGTTTACTTATTGGTTTAGTTGACAATTAAATCTATGTGTTGAGATTGGATTGATGTTGGAATCATGGTTTGACATGTTATAGTTGTCTCCCATTATGCTAGCTTGTTGTGCTATTATTGTTGTTGTATAAAACCATGGAAAACCAAAGGATTTGCTGCCAAAATTTTGTTAAAACCATTAGTGTAGTTGCTGTAATTTTACCTTTAAAGATGATATTGGGTTGTTGTTTTATCTTTTATGGTGACATTCTGGGCATACTAGGTACCGGGGTGTTACAGTTGGTATCAGAGTGGGCTTTAGGTCCGTGGAATATGTATTTAGTGTCATACCATAGGTTCAACTAAAATGTGATGTGGGATAACCTAGAAACATGGCTTAGGCTATACTCAAAATTTTGCCATAGGATAACAACATTAAAACTTGTGTAAGTGGAATAACTAATTTAAAATTTGACACACGTGGATGCACAGTAGGAAAGGGTATGGGTATCGTTGCTTTATGCTTAAATGTTGTATATAAGCCTTGATGTTGAATGCTACATTTCGTAATTTATGTTGCTATGCTTATGAAAGAATTGATTGAGTTGTTCTTATTATTGTGGTTAAGCAAGGTTGTGGTGCCGAAAGGGTTTCAGTCACATTCTTTTGTTCGTAGGAAGGTTGTGGTTTAACGGTGTGGCCGGTCAAAGCCATCACCGAAGAACTATTAACCTCCTGTGAGGGAAGAGTGCTTACCCTTTCTGTAGTAGATCGGGTAGCTGACTGGAGACAAATAGAAGAGTTTGGTGGTGAATTCTTTTGGAGTTCTCTTACCGTTCTTGCAATTAGTCTGGTTGGTTTCTTTGGTTTCTTTTGGTTGGAGATAAAGGAAAAGTGTTTGGTATTGGATTTTCGCTGATTTCATTTCTTGGTTTTGCGCCGAATGTTCCTTCGGTGTTTCTTGGTTTTGCCTTGTTTGGTTGAAGACAAAGAAGAAGAGTCTTGTGTTGCGCCTTTTTTGGTCGCCATTTTGGGTTTGTCGCCCGCTTGTGTGGGTTGCTTTAAAGAGAAAGTTATCGATTTATTCTTGTGTTTGCCTTTCTCCGTGGTTAAAAAAGAGTTATTGTTGCGTTGTGCTAGACCTAGTTGGGAGGGCTGAGGTTCAGTGTCTTTGTAAGAGTAAGGGGTATTTGATCTCGTCGTGTTACTTGCTTGGGAATTGCTAAGAAAGTTGATTACTTGCAAAATTCTTTGAAACGTTTCACTAATGGCAAGAAAAACCTAAACATGATTTTGGATCAATCAAAAGTTAGCACTCAAAACAAAGGTTTACGTTTTGATTTTTATGCTCATCATAAATCACATGCTCTCACTGTTGTTAAAACACTTGAAAGTGGAAAATTTAAAATTGTCAATGAGCCTAAGAAAACTGTTTTTAAGTTTACTGGAGTTTTATCTTCTACTATGATGAATGCAAAATGTGCTTCTACTGTTAAAGCAAAACATCATGTTAAGTACACTTGCACTCATTGCGGTAGAGATGGACATATAGTAGATTTTTGCTTTAGACTGGCCAAACAACAAAAGAAAGAAAGAGGCTAGGTCTAATTTCAGACAGGCACGCTTTGTTTCTCATTATGTGCCTAGGGTGATGCAAACACCTTTTGTTGCTAAGAACACGGGAAAAGACAAATATGTTTTTGTGCATAAGAATGCTCGTGTTGTGCCTACTGTTGTGCGTCGTGTGTCTTAGTACTGGATTCCTAAACATCTTATTTCTAACCCCGGTACCGAGACCTCGACACTTTCTGCTTCTATGTAGGCTTCTCACGCGAGGAAGGAGAACATATGGCTAGTGAATTTCGGATGCTCACGTCACATGTTCGATGATAAGATTTGGTTCTCCTTCACTCGTGCATCTCGTGCTGAAAGTGTTATTTTTGAAAATGCTTCTTCCATATCTGTTTTCGCAAAAGGCACTAGTCCAAATGGTGTAGGTACAGGTGCATATGTTAAGGGGGAGAATATCTTTGTTCATGAAGATGATGATGATGCTATTGAGGATGAGATAATTGGAGTTTGCTATGTGCTTGTGTGCTCGTTTTCAAGCTTCCCCGCGTGCTTCACATCGACAAGCTATCAAGCGAATTTTCAGGTATCTCCATGGTACTCAAGATTTTGGCATTTGGCTTTTTGCTTCCTCATGCATTAGTTTAAGAGCTTTCTTTGATGCTAATTTTGGAGGATGTAGAATTGATAGAAAAAGTACATCTGGTACATGTGATTTCTTGGGCAATTCTCTTATTGCATGGTCTTCTAGAAAACAATCTTATGTTGCACAATCAACTGCCGAATCTGAATATGTGGCTGCTGCTAGTTGTTGCTCTTAAATTCTTTGGATAGTAGCTACACTTAAAGATTATGGGGTTAATTTGGATAGTGTTCCTCTTTTGTATGATAACACTAGTGCAATTTGCATTGCTAAAAACCCTGTGCAACATTCAAGGACAAAACATATTGACATCATATTTCACTTTCTTAGAGATCATGTGGAAAAAGGCAACATTGTGCTTCATCATGTGGATACTGAACATCAATTGGCAGATATTTTCACAAGACCTTTGTCTTCTTCTCGTTTTGCTTCTATTCGGGGAGAACTTGGGATTGTTCATCCAATGGGTTTGTTTTGAGGGGAAGTTTCCTTGCCAAGTTCTTTTACTTGATGAGCTTAATTTATCATATTTCTTTATATATTATGTAATTGAGCAGATATTGTTAGTGTTATCCCCTTGAGGCAGTCATATAGATGATTGTAACATGACTATGTTTATGAATAATAATATGATTATTGGTCCAATGACTATGTTTATGAATAATAATATTGATCAGTAAGTATGTGACTTGCCTATGAAACTCTCTACTCATTAATATAATTCTGTAAGTATCTCTGATCGGATATCATCGTAGTGGACAACGATAAATTGAACATCACATGTAGTGATCGATGATCATGTTTCATAGATCATGGGATATGGAGATATCATCAATACATTATGAACGCATGTTGGATAACATGTGTTAGATGGACCCGCAATGGGACACTGCGAGAATGTTGCATTCTTATATGTCATCAGTGTATCTCATACATAGTAGATGTATGATCCTTAGACCTGAGATTGTCACATTCCCTACATATGTAATAGTTTACCTTGGGGTTACCAAACACTATTTCCTAACCGGATAGTTATAAAGGTAGCTTTCATGTTTACTATGAAACATGCAGAGGGAAGTGAGCAGTCAAGATGGAATTTGCCACTCCAATGTAACGGAGATATATGTCTAGGCCACTCGTGTGATATGATTAAGGAAGTGCATGGCCATGCCGTGATTGAAAAGTCAATCACAGCTTATTAATATATCACGGATACGAGAGATGGATTGAACTATCAAAGGATGACATGCTTCTCGCCTTAAGTTCGATCTTCATATAGTTTGGCAAAGGGATTATTACATCAGTACTTTAATCATATGCGTTTGGGAGTAGGCATGCTCTGCAAGGAGCCGCTACCGACTATTGGATTAGAAAAGGGTTTTCCGAATCTATGTCCAAATGCGCATGAACCTACAGGGTCACACACTTAACGGGCTGGGACGCATTAATTTGGATTGGATCCGTAATTAATGGACCTTGTGGGCTTAGCGCGTAGATGGGCCCTGACTGCCTAGGGTTTCACCTCGTGGCTATATAAGGAGGGGAGGAGGCTAGACGTAGAACACACTTTCGTGCGGTTTAGAGGTGTTTCGCCAGAAACCCTAGCCACCTCTTCTCGTTGCCCCTGTCGAGCAATCCGGTGCTTGCACACCGACGCACGGCGTTGCATCCCTGGACGTGTGGACTGCTGTGATGACGCTGCTGCTACTGCGGCGTGGAGAGGACGATCCGCAGCGAGGACAATCAGCGGCGAGGACGATCCGCGGTGAGGATGATCCGTGGCGAGGACGATCCACACCGAGAATGATCCACTACAACGACGTGTGAAGGATTCCGCAACTGCGCGTCTAGTGGTAATTTTAATTTGTGCTAGAGTAGCTTTTCTAGTTTGCGGTAGAAATTTTAATTTGTGCTAGAGTAGCATACCGCGTTCCTCAACAGTGGTATCATAGCCATCTCGCGTAGATTCATGATCTAGATGTTGCACATATGGTATGTGAGGATAGTAGATTGGATCTATTACATGTTCAACCGATTCATGTGATGAATTGGTGGAGGCAGCCGTCGATTAGATCGATCAGTTTAGGGTTTGAGGAAAGTGCAAATCGAATCTATCTTGATTTGGGTGAGTCCGTTCATGGTACGACGTTGCCCTTACTGGTCAGGTTACAGCCATCAGGGTTCATGAATCGCAACCATTTGGGACCAAGCCAATCAGATTGAATCGGATTGGGTTAATATGATTGATCCGTGGAGATTTTGGGATCGCTGCCAGGGGCGCTGCCCCTTGGACCCCGCTAGGAGCATTGCCCCTTGAACCCCGCCTTGGGCACTGCCCCTTGGAACCCCGCCAGGGGCATTGCCCCTTGGAACCCCGCTGTCGTAGAATCTATTTTGTTTAACTCGTTTTTGCAGGATGTTGTGTGAAATAGTATGGCCTATGTGTATGTGATGCATGTAATATTTACATGGCCTACGTGTCGTGTCAAGCCATAAGGCTATTTCAATCTAAAATGTATAACGACCTGCGTGTCGACTTGTGATGCTTCAAACCCTCATGTAATATTCATTATCAAAGTTGTAAGGAGTTGCATCTACAATTATGAAGTTGGTGGCATAAAGCATGCTGGTTACGTGAACAATCAAGATGATGGCTAGGTGAACAAACAAAGCATAATGGCTAGGTGAACAATCAAGCATGATGATGGAGATCCTAATGTTAAGGGCCATACTATTTCACATCTTAATTTGATTATATGTGGATGTGTGTTTAATCCTTGCTATTTTCTTTATGCTCATTGCATGTGATGCCATGTTCATAGTAGATATTGTTCATCACCATAGTTAAATTTTTTAAATCAAACTTGTCCACCCAATTGTTGCACCTATCAAGAATTTAGATCGTTATTAATATGACTGCCAAAATAGTATATCAATGGCTATCTTAATATATGATAGGGATGTGTTGGACACATTGTGCATAACAATGGTTGATTTAATCAAGCTATCAAAACGGTTTTGGGCTTGAGGACATAAGTGGTTGGGACTTGATTTCGGTAATGAAGGAACTGATACAAGACACTTGGTGTCTAGGAAGACACACATGAGGCTTGGTTCTTTAATTGGCACTCGGAAACGGGAAGTGCTCCCACCCTCATGTGAGCCCTAGGGGCGGGTTGACCTAGCCATGAGTCAAGTTGACGGAGGCATTCATTACATGTTTTCATGCTCAACCAACAAGAGTTACATAAGATGTAATTAGCAAAGTTGTTGCTTACCTATGTCATTAAACTTCTAGCAGTGATGCCAAAGCTCACTAGTGTTTGATGAATATGGATCTTGAATACTCACTATGTGTCCATAAAGGGAACATTAAGATAGGATTGTCTTTTATTAATATGTTTAATGAAAGTTTCACATAAACATAGTGCTTAGAAACTTTGCATGTTTTTATTGTAGTTCAATGGCATCTCCTACTCCTGCTCCTACTGCTACACCTGGTTTTGCTTTGAGATCGGTCTTGAAAAGGGAAAAACTGAATGGAACAAATTTTGTTGATTGGTATCGCAATTTGAGAATTGTTCTCAAACATGAAAAGAAGGACTATGTTCTAGAGAATCCAATTCCTGATGAACCAGCCGAAAATGCTCCTCGCAATTTGAAAGTTGAATATGAAAAACATGTTAATGCTTCTGTAGAGGTTAGCTGTCTCATGCTTGTCACCATGGACTCTGAGCTGCAAAAGCAATATGAGGACCAGGATGCTTACAATATGATTGTGGGCTTGAAGGGCATGTTTGGGAATCAAGCAAGAGCTGAGAGGTATGGTATCTCAAAGCTTCTCTTTGCTTGTAAGCTGGCTGAAGGCAGTCCGGTCAGCCCACATGTAATCAAGATGATTGGCTACATTGGGAGATTGGAAAAACTTGAGTTTTCCCTCTGCATTGGTTTGGCTATAGATGTCATTCTCCAGTCTCTACCTCAGAGCTTTGAGCCATTCATTATGAATTTTCATATGAATAGCATGGAGAAGAGCCTGACCGAACTGCATGGGATGCTCAAGGCTGCAGAAGAAAGCATTAAGAAAAAACCCAATCATGTGACGATGGTTCAAAAAACAACTGCATTCAAAAAGAGGAAGGCTAAGGCTATGGTTAAGGGAAAGGGAAAATGCAAGGCTCAAAATGAGATCGTGAGCCTCAAGAATAAGATTCAGAAGCTTAAAGTTGGCCCTCAGCCTGAAACCCAATGCTTCTATTGCAAGAAGTCGGGACATTGGAAACGGAACTGCGAAAAGTACCTGGCAGATAAGAAGAGTGGAAATGTGACTTCCACTTCAGGTATTAATGTTCCAGAAATTAATCTTGCTACTTCTTCTCTCAGCTCATGGGTATATGGTACCGGTTCGGTTGCTCATATTTGCAATTCTGCAGGGGCTGACAAAGAGTAGAGTCTTAGCAAAAGGAGAAGTGGATCTTCGTGTGAGGAATAAAGAAAGAGTTGTTGGTCTTGCCGTTGGCACCAGCCCACTGCATTTGCCTTCAAGATTAGTTTTAGAACTTAATAATTGATATTTTGTTCCGGTTTTGAGTAGAAACATTATTTCATCTTCTTGTTTGGAACATGAAGGTTATGAATTCAGAATAAAGAACTTTGTTTGTTCAATATTTTTGAATGATATGTATTATGGTCGTTGCCCCATGGTGGATGGGTTGTACATCCTTGAACTCGAAGAAAAGCCTGTCTATAACGTTAATGTCAAAAAACCTCGACCTAATGATTTGAATCCTACCTTTTTATGGCATTGTCGCTTAGGTCACATAAATGAGAAGCGCATGAAGAAGCTCCATGGTGATGGACTTCTCACCACATTTGATTTTGAATCATTTGAAACATGTGAATCTTGTTTACTTGGCAAAATAACAAAAGCCCCTTTCACAGTTTTTAGTAAGAGGGCGAGTGAATTGTTTGCCTTAGTACATACAGATGTATGTGGACCAATGAGCTCGATTGCTAGAGGTGGGTTTGAGTACTTTGTAACTTTTACCGATGACTTTAGTAGATATGGATATATCTACTTAATGAGGCATAAATCTGAAACTTTTGAAAAGTTCAAAGAGTTTCAGAACGAAGTACAAAATCAACTTGGCAAATCAATAAAACACTTACGATCAGATCATGGTGGAGAATACTTGAGCCAAGAGTTTGGTGATCATCTAAAGCAATGTGGAATCGTTCCACAACTTACTCCGCCAGGAACGCCTCAATGGAATGGCGTGTCCGAACGACGGAACCAAACTTTGTTAGACATGGTTCGGTCAATGATGAGCCAAACAGATCTGCCATTATCTTTCTGGGGTTTCGCTTTGGAGACAGCTATGTTCACATTGAATAGGGTCCCATCAAATTCTGTTGAGAAGACGCCATATGAGATATGGACCGGGAGAAGTCCCATGTTGTCATTTCTCAAGATTTGGGGATGCGAGGCTTATGTAAAACGTTTGCAATCAGATAAACTCGCACCTAAATCAGAAAAATGCTTCTTTATGGGGTATCCTAAAGAAACAAAAGGATATTACTTTTACAAAAGAAATGAGAACAACGTTTTTGTTGCTCGAAATGGTGTCTTTTCAGAGAAAGAGTTTCTTTCCAAAGAAATCAGTGGGAGTGATGTGCATCTCGATGAAATTCGAGAATCGCATGAATATGTTCAAGCTACCACTGAACCTTCACAAGATGTACAAAGTGTTGTACAACCTGTGGAAGAGACACCAGCCCTACGTAGGTTAGGGAGGCCGCATCATGAACCCATAAGATATGGACATGACATATTATTGTTGGACAATGATGAGCCCACGACTTACAAAGAAGAGATGATGGACCAAACTCCGAAAAATGGCTTGAAGCCATGAGATCCGAAATTCAATCCATGCATGACAATCAAGTTTGGAACTTGGTGGATCCTCCTCATGGTGTAAAAACCATTGAGTGCAAATGGATTTTCAAAAAGAAAATAGACATGGATGGAAATGTTCAGATCTATAAGGCACGGTTGGTGGCAAAGGGTTTCAAACAAGTTCAAGGAATTGACTATGATGAAAATTTCTCACCGGTAGCCATGCTTAAGTCTATTCGGATCATTTTAGCTATTGCTGCATATTTCGATTATGAAATTTGGCAGATGGACGTCAAAACAGGTTTCCTTAATTGGAATGTTTCTTAGGATGTATACATGATACAACCTAAAGGTTTTGTCGATCCTAAAAATGCTAAAAAGGTATGCAAGCTTCAAAGATCCATTTATGGGTTGAAGCAAGCATCTCGGAGTTGGAGCATTTGTTTTGATGAAGTAGTTAAAGGATTTGACTTCATCAAAAACGAAGAAGAGCCATGTGTTTACAAGAAGGCTAGTGGGAGCGCACTTGTGTTTCTGATCTTGTATGTAGATGACATATTATTGATCGGGAATAATATTCCTATGCTTGAAGATGTTAAAACTTCATTCAAATGGAGTTTTTCAATGAAGGACTTAGGAGAAGCATGTTATATCTTGGGCATAAAGATCTATAGAGATAGATCAAAAAGGTTGATTGGATTAAGCCAGGAAATGTACATTGATAAGGTATTGAAGAGATTCAATATGCATGAATCCAAAAGAGGTTTCATGCCAATGTCACATGGCATCAATCTTAGCAAGAATCAGTGTCCCTCGACAATTGATGAGCGAGACAGGATGAGCAAGATTCCATACACTTCAGCTATTGGGTCTATTATGTATGCCATGATCTGTACGTGCTCAGATGTCTCATATGCTCTAAGTGTCACGAGCAGATACCAAGCGGATCCCAGTGATGGTCATTGCATAGCCGTGAAAAATATTCTGAAGTACTTGAGAAGAACTAAGGATATGTTCCTAGTTTTATGATGTGAGGAAGAACTGGTTGTAAAGGGTTACACCGATGCAAGCTTCCAAACTAACAAAGATGATTTTTGATCGCAATCTGGGTTTGTATTTACACTAAATGGAGGAGCAGTAAGCTGGAAGAGTTCCAAGCAAAGCACGGTGGTCTAGTCTACAACAGAAGCGGAGTACATTGCGGCTTCAGAGGCTATAAAAGAAGCTGTGTGGATAAATAAGTTCATCTCAGAGCTTGGTGTGGTTGCTAGTGCCTCTAGTCCAATGGATCTCTATTGTGATAATAGTGGTGCCATTGCACAAGCAAAAGAGCCTAGATCACATCAGAAGTCCAAACACATACTCCGACGTTTTCACCTTATTCGCGAGATTGTGAATAGAGGTGATGTGAACATATGCAAAGTAGATACGGAAGCCAATGTGGCCGATCCGTTGACAAAGCCACTGCCACAGCCTAAACATGAGGCGCACACGAGGTCTATTGGTATTACATGCTTAATTGACTGGCTCAAGTGCAAGTGGGAGATTGGTAGTGTTATGCCCTTGAGGCAGTCATATATATGATTGTAACATGACTATGTTTATGAATAATAATATGATTATTGGTCCAATGAATGTATATCATTATATTGATCAGTAAGTATGTGACTTGTTTATGAAACTCTCTACTCATTGATATAATTCTGTAAGTATCTCTGATCGGATATCATCGTAGTGGACAACGATAAATTGATCAGCACATGTACTGATCGATGATCATGTTTCATAGATCATACCATATGGAGATATCATCAGTACATTGTGAACGCATGTTGGAGAACATGTGTTAGATGGACCCGCAATGGGACACTGTGAGAATGTTGCATTCTTATATGTCATCAGTGTATTTCATACATAGTAGATGTATGATCCTTAGACCTGAGATTGTCACATTCCCTACATATGTAATAGTTTACCTTGGGGTTACCAAACACTATTTCCTAACCAGATAGTTATAAAGGTAGCTTTCATGTTTACTATGAAACATGCAGAGGGAAGTGAGCAGTCAAGATGGAATTTGCCACTCCAATGTAATGGAGATATATGTCTAGGCCACTCGTGTGATATAATTAAGGAAGTGCATGGCCATGCCGTGATTGAGAAGTCAATTACAACTTATTAATATATCACGGATACGAGAGATGGATTGAACTGTCAAAGGATGACATGCTTCTCGCCTTGAGTTCGATCTTCATATAGTTTGGCAAAGGGATTATTACATCAGTACTTTAATCATATGCATTTGAGAGTTGACATGCTCTGCAAGGAGCCGCTACTGACTATTGGATTAGAAAAGGGTTTTCCGAATCCATGTCCAAATGCGCACGAACCTATAGGGTCACACACTTAACGGGCTGGGACGCATTAATTCGGATTGGATCCGTAATTAATGGACCTCATGGGCTTAGCGTGTAGATGGGCCCTAACTGCCTAGGGTTTCACCTCGTCGCTATATAAGGAGGGGTGGAGGCTAGACGCAGAACACACTTTCGTGCGGTTTAGAGGTGTTTCGCCAGAAACCCTAGCCACCTCCTCTCGTTGCCCCTGCCGAGCGACCCGGTGCGTGCACACCGACGCACGGCGTTGCATCCCCAAACGTGTGGACTGCTGTGGTGACGCTGCTGCTACTGCGGCGTGGAGAGGACGATCCACGGTGAGGATGATCCATGCCGAGAACGATCCCACTACAACGACGTGCGAAGGATTCCGCAACTGCGCGTCTAGTGGTAATAGATGTATGATCCCTTTCTTGTGAGTAGCTTTTCTGGTTTGCGGTAGAAATTTTAATTTGTGCTAGAGTAGCATACCGCGTTCGTCAACAGATATATGATAATCTAAATTGTTTCACTTGAAATAAAAATGACATTGCGGAATTC
Source organism: Rhipidocladum racemiflorum (assembly GCA_036346355.1). Lineage (NCBI taxonomy): Eukaryota > Viridiplantae > Streptophyta > Magnoliopsida > Poales > Poaceae > Rhipidocladum > Rhipidocladum racemiflorum. Next base: position 62,317,773 of record CM070580.1, on the reverse strand, counting down.
CTTGGTCTGATTGTTTATAGCTAAATACTCTGTGATATCTTACTCTTCTTGGCTTGATATTGAATATTCTTGACAAATTTGGGCTATGAAGCAAGTGTGCCTTAAGCTTTACTCTTTCAAAAGGCCTTTTAATCTTTTTGCATGTTTACAATCAAAGAAAAAGGAAAACAAAAGGGAGTCAATAAAAAGGGGTTGTTAAAAGCAAAGGCCTCAAGTTGTGCACTTTAGACATGCTTTTGTGACACTACGGAATGGTGTGACATTATAAAATATGAAATTAGAGAATAAAACTATACGGTATGAGGTTTAATCGCGTTTTCGGGCCGTTTTCGGAAGTTTGGGCTTTAGGGGGAAGAAGTGGGCCGTTGGTGGGGGAGTTTTGGGCCCATGGGGGGGGAACCAGAATTTCCTGCTTGGGGCGCCCCCAACCTTGCTTGTGCGCCTCCCATCCCTTTCCCCAACCCTAGCCGCCACCCCCTAGCCCCCCCGCCTCCACCCTCCCCCTTCCTCTCCATCTTCCCCCATTGTGCCACCACCTCTCCCCTCCCCTCTCCACCCCCCTTGTTGCCATAGAGGAGATCCCCACCTCGACATCCCATAGATCTCTCCATTGGGAAGCCCCACGACGAGGAGATCCGGCGGTTCCCGCGCGAGGAAGATGATCGAGGAAATCGGGAGGAGAGGATTCGGCGTTCATCGTTCGTCGGGCAAAGGTATGGTATGGGTGATCCTTGGGGTTGGTCTAGGTGCTGATCTAGAGGTTGATTTGATGCTTTTAGATCAAGAGGAGGTGCTGTGATTGGGTAGATTGGATGAAAACTAGAGATTGCATAGTTCTCTGTTTCGGGCAGATTGGGCACACGACCTAGGGTTCGAGTTTTCGCAATTTTAGATTCGGAATTTGATCATCTGCCTGTTGAAGAAGTTGTAGATAACTTCCATACCTTTAAGTGGAAACCAAGAACGTCCAATTCCTCATAGCCGTTTGAAAGTTATGATCATTTTACCGAACGTGTTCAAATCTATGACGTAATTGGGACAGAACATATGTTTTGTAGATTAAACAATTTTAGATGCCGAATCAGCTTTTCCCAATACTTAGAGAAAGCTAGAAAATTTCCTAAGCTTCGCGATGATGTACTCGTTTACTTAATTTGGAGACCTAGAAGTAAAGTTATGCGAGATAGAACTCTGCTGTCACGGGGGGACAGATTCTCTGTTTTCGTTTTTGGGAGTAGTTTGCGAAATCGCGGTAGATGAGTGAGTGTGTACTGTTTTGTGGGCACATTTTGAGTATGTGGTACTTGTGTGCAGGTGGTGTGACCCCGGGAGTGCCCTCATCCTCTTGCCAATCTGTCGCCCGCGGTTAAGGCAAGTGTATTGGAATGGGTAGCATTTTGGTTGCTTTCTTGTCTTGATTAGATGCAATTTGTTTTCATGATATGCTATCTTGCCATGCTTAGTGTTGGCCCATGATATGATGAAAAGGGTGTGATATGATGCTATGCAATGATTAATTGTTTATGATTATGGCATATGTTGCATACATGGCATGAAAACTGGCCCGGTCGGTGAGAACGTCGTAACTAGTCCGGTAAGGTCGGTGAGAAAGTTATGACTAATCCGGAGCGCCATGGATGTAAGACCTACCTCGTGATTCCACCCACGTGGTGAGTGGAAGCGAGTAGTAGGCACCCTCCATCTATGGGATGGAAGGGGAACGAGGGTGCACGCCGACGGGTGTGCACTCGGCAATACCAGTATTTGCTTCGAGGAGACATGCGCATTGCATTGCATTGCATACATGACGGTGATAATGAAATGCGTACAATGAGATTGAGACATGGTCATGATGTTGTATATTTAATTATGATTCGATCATGATGTTAAGTATGGTATGTATTGATGTTGGCATTGATTTGTTCTTTATGATCCATTGCAATATACTTGCTAAGTGATGAACTCACGCTTGTGTTTTATGTTGTTTTTAGGTACCATGGGACCGGCATGCGAGAAAGGGCATTAGCTACACATCTACACGTAGCTCCACACTTATAGACAATTTATTCATTTGGGTCATGATAATAAGAATAGTGCCATGTAACTTGGTGCATGGTTAATTTGTGTGCTTGGTTTCCTCATTTCCTTCGTTTGGCTCATGAGATGGTTGAATTCATTATTATAGACTTATACTGTTGCTAGAACCCTCGTTATTGATGATTTAGATGTCATTCATTATGCTATATCCTGTTATCATATTGTTGTTGCTTCAATTCATGGAAAAACAAAGGAGATGCTGCCGAAATTTTTGGTTTGAGCATTTACTCCTTTGCTGTTATTTATCTTTATTTGTGGTTTTGGGATGTGGTTTAGTCTATGTTTGGTAACATTCAGGCATACCAGATGCCGGGGTGTTACAGTTGGTATCAGAGCGGGCTTTAGGTCCGTGGTGTATGAACTTAGTGAAATACCATAGGGTTAACTAAAAATTTTGATGTGGAATAACCTAGAAACATGGCTTAGGTTATACTTAAAATTTTGTCTTAGGATAGCTACATTAATACTTGTGTAAGTGGAATAACTAATTTAAAATTTGATAAACATGGATGCAAAGTAGGGAAGGGTATGGGTATCGTTGCTTTTCGCTTAAATGTTGTATTTAAGCCTTGATGTTGAATGCTATATGTGATAATGTATGTTGCTATGTTATTGAGAGAATTGATTGGATGGTTCTTGTTATTGTGATAAAGTGGGGTTGTGGTGCCGAAGGGTTTCGGTCACCTCTTTTTTTGTTCATAGTAAGGGTGTGGTTTGACGGTGTGGCCGGTTAACGCTATCATCGAAGAATTATTAACCCCTGTAGAAGAAGAGTGCTTATCCTTTCTGTCGTAGACCGGGTAGTTGGTTGGAGTTGATTAGAAAAGTTGATGGTGGATCCTTTTGGATTTCTTTTACTATTTTGACAGTCAATTTGGTTGGTTTTCTTGGTTTTAGTTGATTGAAATAAAAAGAAAAGTGTTTGGTATTGGATTTTCGTGGATTGTTCCGTAGGCGGTTTGTGGTTTTGTCTTCCTTGGTTGAAGACGAAGAAGGAGAGTTTTGAGTTGCGTGTCTTTGGGTCGCCTTTTGTCTTTGACACCGGCTTTGCTGGTTGCTCTGCAAAGAAAAGTATAGTTTTGGATCTTGCGCGTCTCTGTAACACCCCGGCATTTAATATGCCCGAATGCTACCAAACATAAGCTAAACAACATCTAAGTACCACAATTAAACATAAATTCCAGCAAAGGTTCATATGCTAAAAACCGATATTTCGGCAGCATCTCCTTTGTTTTTTCATGAATTAACACAATATCAATATCATGGCAAGATATATCATAGCACACGACATCTAAAACATCAACATAAATGGATGTATCATCAAACTACGCCAATAATACCACGCTCAACCACTTCATAAACTATAACGAAGCAAATAAGGGATCACAAGCATGCTAGATTAAACCATACATTAACTTTATGGCGCAACTCTTAAAATCATGTCTCCAAGTGATTAATCATAGACTATGATGGTGGAGCTACGTGTAGAAGTGTAGCTAAACCCCTTTTTCCCGCATGCCGATCTCAAAGTACCTAAAAACAACATAAAACACAAGCGTGAGTTCGAAACTCAGCAAGCATATTGTAATGGACAACAATAACAATATCATAGAAAATAACATCTCACATCATGTATATCATCTCAATCATGAACACTTTAACAAAATCATCATCATTGTGTATGCAATGCAATGCTCATATCTCCTTGGAAACTCATACCGGTATGGTTGAGTACACACCCGTCGGTGTGCACCCTCTCCCCCCTTCCATCCCGAAGATGGAGGGTGCCTACTCCTCACTTCCACAACCCACGGTAGATGGAATCACGATGTAGGACTTACTCTTTTGGCTCTCCGGATTAGTCATAACTTTCTCACCGACCTTCCCGGATTAGTTAATGACTTTCTCACCGCCCGGGCCATGTAACATGTCATGTATGCAAGCATGCCAACATCATATAAAACTCATATTTTAACACATGGCGTCATAACATCTTAAACATGCTCATCATATCATAGCAATCATTAACACATGGCAAGTGGACATATATCATGTAAACAATTCCATCTAATCTCAACATGCAACCTACAACTCGCTATCCATCACAACACACTTGCCTCAACCACGCGCAACGGATTGGCGGGAAGTAGAAGGCACTCCCGGGGTCACACCTCCTTTGCCCAACGAACGAATCTCCAATAGATCTCCTCGCGGATCGCTCCTCGCTCCACGCTCCTCGCTCCTCGCTCCTCGCTCCTCGCTCCAACGGATGGATCCACAAGGTGCAGAGGTGTGGAGACCACCCTAGGGCAGCAAGGGGGTGGAGGAGAGGTGGGGCAATGGAGGAGAGCAAGGGGGAGGCGCAAGGCTCAAAGGGAAGGGGCGGCTAGGGCTTGGCAAGTGGGGGGAGGTGAGGGGGGCGCACCAAGGCCTCAAGGGGCGCAAAGGCAGCAGGGTGGACGCCCCAAAGGGGTAGGGAAACCCCTTTTACCAGCCCCCACACCCAATTCTAGTCCGTTACGGAGACCTAATCCATCCCACCAAAGCCCACCAAGGCCCAAACTCCCCCGGGAAGGCCCAAAACCCCGGAAACGCCTCGGAAAAGCTATTAACCTCCATATCCTATAGTTTTAACCTTAATTCCACATCTCATACTGTTTTTAACCATATCAAGCACGTTAAATAAGGTTACGACACTCCGTGGCGACATAACACTTCAACCGGCCCAAAAACGCGAGAAAACCCTAAGCCGAAAGGTTTTATTCTCTAGTTTCACCTTCTATAACGTCACACCAAACCATAGTGTCACATTCTTCCCCCCTTCAACAGGATTCGACCTCGAATCCGAAGGACGCCAAAAACAGCAACAAAGTCCCCAAGGGACAAAAGGCTTCTCTGACACAAAACATTCGCTGACAACGACTAGAACCGAAACAAACGACAAACGAGTTCCCAAAACCAACACTTAAAGAAAAAGTGTTGATCTAGCTCAACTAAGGGCAACCGCTCACAGTTCAACTTTCAATTCAAATCCCAAACAGAATCTGCGTTTCAACCTCGAAGGGCTTCAACAACCCAAAACGCTCGAATCCTCACGACAAACACCTCACACTTCTATCACAACCTACCTGACTACACACTGCAATAACCTCAACATGACAAAGTCAAAGGAAGTCACAATTCCTTTAACGACCTCTCTTCATTCCCGAAAGTTTCCATCGAGGGGAATAACTCATTAAGGCACACTAGCCCTTCCGATACACGATCATACTAACATTTTATTCCATCCTTTCCCAGGCAAGACTCAAACCCAAAAACAACTAGTGAAGACAACTGCTCACGGCAGGGCAATTATCACCGATCTACCGTCAACTTCACTTCCACCCATCGCTACTCTTAGTAAAGGTTAAACCCATACATCATCAACCTCCATCACAAACCACCCTTATACCACTAAGGTTCGACACCTAGCCCAAGCTAGGATCGAAAACCTTACCAAACCACAATTGGTTCCTTTCTTAAGAGGGTCTCGCCCTCACACAAAAACACTTAGCTATCAAGCCCAAGTGTACACAACAACTCAAACCCAAAGCATTAACAACCATTTTGGAAAGAATTCGGCAACATCCAAGCCAAAACACAAAGGAAGCATAAATCCCCTACATCACAACCAACATACCAGAAATTGTTCATTGCTTCTTTTCATACTAGAAAGCAAGGGAAATCTCGTTTCATGACATAAATGCACACTCTTCAGAGCACTGGATTAGTCATATCTCCATATATGACTTTCTCACCGACTGGCTCAATGACTCTTTTATCATTTAACATGTAAAAACGATGTCATGTTTACTTTTCACCATTCCCTCATCATGTAACCACACTACCGAATAGTCATTCACATGATGACTTCTGCCTCGGTATCATATGAATAAATCTCGAATAACATCGAGAGTTGCGCAAATTCATATAAACTATGACGGCAACATCGTTAATCAACAAAACACCACATCGTGTGAAAACCCATCTTCGATTTAACACTAGCTTTGCAACACCTCGCAAAATCAAACTCAACCCTTTGGAACAGAACATCGACTCCAAAATCAAACATCTGCAGACACAAGCGCCATAAATTTTTATCAAAAGAGAGGGAAACTCAATCCAAAAAGAAAATTCTTCACTAACCAAATTCACTTATGAAACATTCATAAAAATCCAGACTTGTAAAACACCCGCACACCAGACACATTTTCCAAATGACTCCAACTCTAGTCAAATAGAGTTACACATCAAGGGCTTAACTCAAAAGTTTCCAACACAACCCTTTATGACCATCTGCTTCGTTTTAAAATTAATTCCAAAGGTAAATCGGTCTGACGCGAAAGTGCGCGATCCACTCAAAAACTTTTGGATGTAAACTCAAACTCACAACATGAACTAAACAAATTCGCCAAAACCAAAGGTCGACACCAACCACTACGAGTTTTGGGGAAACTCTGAAACTCAACATAAGGAACACCTCAACCGAAAGCATTCAACCGAGATGGCAAACAACCAAACTAGTTTCAAAGGTTTTTAGACAACAGCTCAGCATGAAAGGAACCATCTCTAGTACTCCACTACGCTTTCCATTAAAGACTTCAATAATCACTATTTACTATCTGAGGAGCCCCAACACAATTCAACCGAAAGTTTCACAACAAATTCTTTCTCTAGTTACCATTCCCAACATTTTTTAATAAGGGTTTATGATGCTTATCAAAAAGGCACCCAACCAAGACTATAATGACATGATCCCCACGGCTCACCGAATCATAATACATCTTATTTTAAATTTGAAACATAGTACTTCCACAAATCTTTCAGCAAGATCAACCTATAAATTTCATACCACCTATATATTCACGTCTCGACAACCGAACCTTATTCAGTTAAACAACGACTTCAACATGTAAATATTATCTCTACAAGACAAAGTTCATAACTAGGATTCCAAGGCATACATTCATTAAGGATGAAATTGTACATCATGTTAATTATCCAAAGCTCACTCCATCGCAACATGTTAAAATTTTCCTCTATTTTAACCATGGTTTTCCAACGAATAATCTAAACAGTTACCACAACTACTTAGTCATCAATAACAACAAATGGGCATAATCATCAACCAACAACATTACTTTTAGCTACCCTATACATAGGTGATAACAAAATTACCACCACACAACATACCCCCACTATTTAAAATAGACTGAATACTAGCATTAACACTACCATTAACAACATCATTAACAATAAGTCTTATGTCTTCTCCATTGATATCAATACTAGCATTGTAGCGACACAACTGCATACTTCCAAAGATACTAGTAGTTTGCAACAACATAAATAGCAACTCTAATCAACATCCAAATTAAAGTCACTAGTCAACACGATTAAATTTCTCTATTAATCCATTAGATTAGAACATCTTTAACAACCAAAGAAAGTTTCTTTTACAATAACAATGAGTCTACATCATCTTAATGTTTTAACTATGCATCAAAGTTTAAACTTTTAACATTAACAAGGATCATAAGCACATTTAAATCAAGGCAACAGATTCTAAGCATGTACATTAACACATTTAATCATTCTCGCTAAGAGTAAACTGCAACACTAGTAGTCTATTTATTCTCAAGCTAGAGATATTAATCACATTGAATTGATTCAACTCAAAATTTAACTTAGCAACACATCAATCCATAAACCACATTGTTACCTACTACATAACATGCTAAACATCAATTCTTACTAGGGACAAACGATTTCAGTCAAAAAACTACTTTGTTTACAGCATTTTAGTTTTAAAACTCATCCCAAGTTCATAAGGAAAATTTGACTCTCAAAATTGCAATGAGACAAACCCAAACTTGGTCATGCAAAGGAATTCTCCAAAACACTTTTTAAATCTCAAAGACTCCTCTTTGGAGGGAACCAATCGATCAAATATACCTTTGCAAATAAACCCTAACTCCAAACTTTCACAAAATAGGAAGGGTTCTTCAAAGATGATTTTCTTAAACCGACAAAATAACGAATCAAACACCACTTACTTCTACAAAGACACGTAACTTCAGCCACGGCGGCAGTGCAGCATAACTCATAATAACTCCGTTAACCTCGGAGAAAGACAAACACAGGGATAAATTTGAATGCTTCTTCCCCATAAAGCCATCAACAAACTAATCATTAAAACTGGAAAGGCGCCCAAAAGAAGCGCAACACTAGTTTCCTCTTCTTCGTCTTCAACCAAGGAAGAAAAAACCACACACCGCATACGGAACGATCCGCGAAAATCCAACACTTTTCATTTGATTCAAATCTACTAAAGCCAAGAAAAGCAAAGAACACCGACCGTCAGAACGGCAAAGAACATACGAAGGAAACCACCATTAACTCTTCTATTTGACTCCAGTCAACTACCCGATCAACGACAGAAAGGATAAGCACTCTTCTCCTACAGGGGTCAATAGTTCTTCGGTGGTGGCGCTAACCGCCACACCACAAACCTCACCCTTACTATGAAATAAGAGAGGTGGCCGAAACCCTTCGGCACCAAAACCCCACTTTTACCACCACAACAGGAATAATTCAATCATTTATCTCATAGACATAGCAACGTACTATATCAAATATACCATTTAGCAACAAGGCTTAAGTACAACATTTAAGCGTAAACAACGATACCCATACCCTTCCTCTTTGTGCATCCATGTGTGTCAAATTTTAGATTAGTTATACCACTTTTGCAAGTTTTAATGTTGCTATCCTATGACAAAATTTTAGTAAAAACCTAAGCCATGTTTCTAAGTTATTCCACATCACATTTTAGTTGTACCCTATAGCATGGCACTAAAAATACACATTCCAAGGACCTACAGCCCGCTCTGATACCAACTGTAACACCCCGGCATTTAATATGCCCGAATGCTACCAAACATAAGCTAAACAACATCTAAGTACCACAATTAAACATAAATTCCAGCAAAGGTTCATATGCTAAAAACCGATATTTCGGCAGCATCTCCTTTGTTTTTTCATGAATTAACACAATATCAATATCATGGCAAGATATATCATAGCACACGACATCTAAAACATCAACATAAATGGATGTATCATCAAACTACGCCAATAATACCACGCTCAACCACTTCATAAACTATAACGAAGCAAATAAGGGATCACAAGCATGCTAGATTAAACCATACATTAACTTTATGGCGCAACTCTTAAAATCATGTCTCCAAGTGATTAATCATAGACTATGATGGTGGAGCTACGTGTAGAAGTGTAGCTAAACCCCTTTTTCCCGCATGCCGATCTCAAAGTACCTAAAAACAACATAAAACACAAGCGTGAGTTCGAAACTCAGCAAGCATATTGTAATGGACAACAATAACAATATCATAGAAAATAACATCTCACATCATGTATATCATCTCAATCATGAACACTTTAACAAAATCATCATCATTGTGTATGCAATGCAATGCAATGCTCATATCTCCTTGGAAACTCATATCGGTATGGTTGAGTACACACCCGTCGGTGTGCACCCTCTCCCCCCTTCCATCCCGAAGATGGAGGGTGCCTACTCCTCGCTTCCACAACCCACGGTGTATGGAATCACGATGTAGGACTTACTCTATTGGCTCTCTGGATTAGTCATAACTTTCTCACCGACCTTCCCGGATTAGTTAATGACTTTCTCACCGCCCGGGCCATGTAACATGTCATGTATGCAAGCATGCCAACATCATATAAAACTCATATTTTAACACATGGCGTCATAACATCTTAAACATGCTCATCATATCATAGCAATCATTAACACATGGCAAGTGGACATATATCATGTAAACAATTCCATCTAATCTCAACATGCAACCTACAACTCGCTATCCATCACAACACACTTGCCTCAACCACGCGCAACGGATTGGCGGGAAGTCGAAGGCACTCCCGGGGTCACACCTCCTTTGCCCAACGAACGAATCTCCAATAGATCTCCTCGCGGATCGCTCCTCGCTCCACGCTCCTCGCTCCTCGCTCCTCGCTCCAACGGATGGATCCACAAGGTGCAGAGGTGTGGAGACCACCCTAGGGCAGCAAGGGGGTGGAGGAGAGGTGGTGGAGAGGTGGGGCAATGGAGGAGAGCAAGGGGGAGGCGCAAGGCTCAAAGGGAAGGGGCGGCTAGGGCTTGGCAAGTGGGGGGAGGTGAGGGGAGCGCACCAAGGCCTCAAGGGGCGCAAAGGCAGCAGGGTGGACGCCCCAAAGGGGCAGGGAAACCCCTTTTACCAGCCCCCACACCCAATTCTAGTCCGTTACGGAGACCTAATCCATCCCACCAAAGCCCACCAAGGCCCAAACTCCCCCGGGAAGGCCCAAAACCCCGGAAACGCCCTGGAAAAGCTATTAACCTCCATATCCTATAGTTTTAACCATAATTCCACATCTCATACTGTTTTTAACCATATCAAGCACGTTAAATAAGGTTACGACACTCCGTGGCGACATAACACTTCAACCGGCCCAAAAACGCGAGAAAACCCTAAGCCGAAAGGTTTTATTCTCTAGTTTCACCTTCTATAACGTCACACCAAACCATAGTGTCACAGTCTCACTCTGAGTTTAAAAGATGTTATTGAAGTTGTGTGCAAAAACTTAAGATGTGTCGATTTATGTTTTGTGCCTTTGTCCGTAAAGGTTTTCTTGATCGCTTGGTTCCCTCCTGTGGGAGTCTTTAAGATTGAAATGTGTTTTGGAGTCATGTCCCACTGCAACTTTGAGAGTCAAGCTTCTTTGTGAGTTTTGGTTGAATATTAAAAGAAAAATGCTGCAAATAAAGTAAGTATTCGTTTGACTGAAATTACTTGTCAAAAGTGAAAATTGTTGTTTAGCATGTTATGTAGTATGTAACAATGTGCTTTATGGAAATGATGTACTCCTTAGTTAATTTGTGAGTTGGATCAATTAAATGTAATTGTTATCTTTAGCTTAAGATTAAATGAACCTCTAGTGATGTAGAGTACCCCCATAGTGGGAATGATTAAATGTGTTAATGTACAGGCTTAGAATATGTTGCTTTGCTGTAAAAGTGCCTATGACCCCCGATAATATTTAAAGTTTTAAACCTTGATGCGTAGTGAGAACATTAGGATGATGTAAACTACTGATATTGTTAAAGAAAATTTGCTGGTGGTTTAGTACAGAAATTTAATCGTGTCGGTTTGTGAACTCAGTTTGGAAGTTGATTAGAGTTGCTATTTATGTTGTTGCAAACTATTAGTATGTTTGGTAGTATGCAGTTGTGCCCCTACAATGCTAGTATCGATGTCAATTGTGAAGACATAGGATTTGTTGTTAATGATGTTGTTAAGAGCATTGAGATGGTCTAACTTATTGAGTTCATTTTTAATGGTTGGAGTATGTTGTGTAGTGGCAATTTTGTTATAACCCATGTATAGGGTAGCTAAAAGCAATGTTGTGGTATTGTGATGATGCCCATTTATTGATATTGATAACTCAGTACTGGTGGTAATTGTTTAGATTACTTGCTGAAACCATGGTTAAATGGAGGTTATAGTAACATGTGTGATGGAGTGAACCATGGGTAATTAACATGATGTAGAATTTTATTCTTAGTGAATGAATGTCTTAGAATCATAGTTACGAACTTTGTCTTGTAGAGATAATATTTACTTGTTGAAGTCATTGATTAATGGAAAAAGTTCGATTGTTGAAAAATTGACGTATGGATGGTATGAAATAGATAGGTTGATCCTGCTAAAGTACTTGTTGAAGTATTATGTTTTTAAATATAGAATATGATGTTATATGAATTGATGGTCCGTGGGGATCATGATGAGGTAGTCTTAGTTGGATGTCTTATGATAAGCATCATAAACTTTATTTATAAATGTTGGGGAAGGTAATTATAGAAAAAATTTGTTGTGTGGTTTTTGTTAAGTCCTGTTGGGCCTTCTCGATGAGTAAATAGTGAATATTGAATGCCCAAATGGTAAGTGTAGTGGAATACTAGATTTGGTGGTCTTCGTGCTGAGCTCGTGTTTAAAGCTTTTGGGCTAGTTTGGCATACCATTTTGGCATTCGTGCTGAGCTCGTGTTTAGAGCTTTCGTGCTGAGTATAGATGTAACACCACGGCATTTAATATGCCTGAATGCTACCAAACATAGACTAAGCAACCTCTAAATACCACAATTACAAGTAAATTATAGCAAAGGCACTAATGCTCAAAACCGACATTTCGGCAGCATCTCCTTTGTTTTAACATGAATTGAAGGAAACACAATAGCATAGCAATGTAAGGCAATATGAGAGACTACTAAAATAGCAATAATTAAAGACTAGACCACCATATAAGTCTAATTTCAAGCATTCAATGTCTCCATGCGCCAAACGAACAATAAGACTCTTATAACGCAAAGCTAAACCATAAAACAATAAGCATCACACTTAGTTTATTATCGAAACCCAATTGAATGACTTGTGAGACGAATGAGTGAAACTACGTGTAGAAGTGTGACTATTTCCCTTCCCCGCATGCCGGTCTCATGGTACCTAAAACAACAAGAAAACACAAGCGTGAGTTCAACACTCAGCAAGCATATTGCAATGGTACAAAAGAACAATTACACGGCTATAACAAATCACATCATGTAAATCATCTCATTCATGATCACATATCATTATCATCATCATTATGTATGCAATGCGATGCTATGCTCATGTCTCCTTGGAAACTCATACCGGTATGGTTGAGTACACACCCGTCGGTGTGCACCCTCTCCCCCCTTCCATCCCGAAGATGGAGGGTGCCTACTCCTTTCTTCCAAACACCGCGATGGATGGAATCACGATGTAGGACTTACTCATTGGCTCTCCGGAATAGTCATAACTTTCTCACCGACCTTCCCCGGACTAGTTATGACTTTCTCACCGCCCGGGCCATGTATCATGCCATGTATGCAAACATGCCAACATCATAATTAACTTGTACAATAACACATGGCATCATAACATAATAAGCATACTCATCATATCATTGGCAATCATTAAAGCATGGCAAGTGATCATATCATATAATCAATTTCATCTAGTCTCAACTAGCAACCTACAAACCGCTATCCATTACAATACACTTGCCTCAACCACGGGCAACGGATTGGCGAGAAGTAGAAGGCACTCCCGGGGTCACACCACCTACACATAGGTACCACACACTCACAATCATGTCCAGAAAACAGTACGCAAACTCTCTTCTAACCCGACATCGCCAACTACTCACAAAACCCAAAAAACAGAGGTTCTGTCCCGTCGGGACAGCAGCCTTCCAAAAGGCATAACTAGGGTTCTAAAACTCCGAATCAATTAAACGAGTACATCCTCGCGTAGCTTAGGAAATTTCCTAACTTTTTCTAATTATATGGAAAAGCTGATTCGGAATCTAAAGTTGCTTAATCTACAAAATACCGTGATTTGTTCCAATCACGTCACAGATTTTAACACGCTTGGTAAAACATCCATAACTTTAAAATGGCTGATCGGAATTATGCGTTCTTTATACACACTGAAAGGTATTGAAATTACCTACAACTTCTTCAAGAGGCGGCCGACCAAATTCCGAATCTAAATTGACGAAAACCCAAACCCTAGGTCGACTGCTCATGCTGCCCGAAACAGAGAACGTGGCAACTTCTAGATTTCATCTAATCTACTCAATTCCAGCACCACCAATTGATCTAAAAATGTGATAATCACCCTTAGAACAGATCCTAGACCAACCCAAGGATTCCCATGGCCATACCTTCGCCCGACGACCGAAAACCCAATGGATCTCTTCCCGGTTCGCGCGATCTCCTTCCTTGCTCCAAATCCACCGGATATCCTCGTCGCGGAGCGCTCCAATGGACGAATCTGTGGGGTGGTGAGGTGGAGAACTCCCCTAGGGGTAGCAAGGGAGGTGGAGAGGGGAGGAGAGGGGTGGTGGCGCCATGGGGGAAGATGGAGAGGAAGGGGAAGGGTGGATGCGCATAGGGGGGGCTAGGGGGTGGTGGCTAGGGTTGGGAGAGGGAGTGGGGGGCGCACCAAGGGGTGGGGGCCAGATTTAGTTGCCCAAAAGTCCCCCCTTGGGCCCAAACCCTTCCACCGGAGGCCCAACTCAACCCCCAAGGCCCAAAGTCCCCCGGAGAGGCCCAAACACCCGAAAACGGCCCAAAACCACGCTATAAACGGCATAACGTAAAGTTTTAACCTCCATTTTCACATTTTATAAAGTTTTTGACCTCAACATTCACATTTTATAAGATACGACACTCCGTGGTGTCACATTCTCCCCCCCTTCTACAGGATTCGACCTCGAATCCAAGACACACCAATACGCAACCCTGTGACACTACGGAATGGTGTGACATTATTTATAGTGAAATGTGGAATTAAGGTTAAAACCATAGGGTATGGAGGTTAATAGCGTTTCCGGGCCGTTTCCGAGCCGTTTCCAGGGTTTTGGGCCTTCCCAGGGGAGTTTGGGCCTAAAAGAGGGGGTTGTGGGCTTTGGTGGGATGGAGTAAGAGTCCATTTAGTACTAGGAATCAGATTTGGGGCTGGTAAAAGGGGGTTCCCCCTGCACTTGGGGCGCCCCATCCCCTCTTGTGCGCCCCACTTCTTCCCCCCCTTGGCCCTAGCTGCCCACCTCCTCTCCTCCCCCCTTTGGCCGTGCGCCTCCACCCCCCCTTGCCTCTTTGTTCCCCACCACTCCACCTCCTCTCCTCCACCCCTTGCTGCCCTAGGGTAGCCTCCCCACCCCTGCACCTCGAGGATCCATCCGTTGGAGCGAGGAGCGAGGAGCGAGGAGCGAGGAGCGAACCGGGAGGAGATCCTTTCAGATTTCGTGCGTCGGGCAAAGGTATGGCCATGGGAATCCTTCGGATTGGTCTAGGTACTGTTCTAAGGGTGTTTATCAAGTTTTTAGATCAATTGGTGGTGCTGGATTTGATTAGATTAGATGGATTCTTGAGTTGGTCACGTTCTCTGTTTCGGACAGCATGAGCAGTCGACATAGAGTTCGGTTTCTCGCCAATTTAGATTATGAATTTGGCCGTACGGATGTTGAATAAGTTGTAGATAATTTCATTATCTTTCCGTGTATATAAAGAACGTTATATTCCGATCAGCCGTTTGAAAGTTATGGCTGTTTTACCGAGCATGTTAGAATCTATGACGTGATTGGAACAGATCACGGTATTTTGTAGATTAAACAACTTTAGAGTCCAAATCAGTCTTTCCCTATACCTAGAAAAAGTTGGGAAATTTCCTAAGCTACGCGAGGATGTACTCGTTTAATTGATTTGGAGTCTTAGAACCTGAGTTATGCCTTTTGGAAGGCTGCTGTCCCGACGGGACAGAACCGCTTTTTTCGGGTTTTGCGAGTAGTTGGCAATGTGGGGGTAGATGAGGGTTTGCGTACTGTTTTGTGGGCTTGATTGTGAGTGTGTGGTCCCTTTGTGCAGGTGGTGTGACCCCGGGAGGGCCTACTACTTCTCGCCAATCCGTCGCCCGTGGTTGAGGCAAGTGTATTGTAATGGATAGCGATTTGTAGGTTGCTAGTTGAGACTAGATGAGATTGATTATATATGATGATCACTTGCCATGCTTTAATGATTGCCATTGATATGATGAGTATGTTTATCATGTTATGATGCCATGTGTTAATGTACAAGTTGATTATGATGTGGCATATTTTCATACATGGCATGATTACATGGCCTGGGCGGTGAGAAAGTCATAACTAGTCCGGGAAGGTCGGTGAGAAAGTTATGACTAATACGGAGAGCCAATGAGTAAGTCCTACATCGTGATTCCATTCACCGCGGTGAACGGAAGCGAGGAGTAGGCACCCTCCATCTTCGGGATGGAAGGGGGGAGAGAGTGCACACCGGCGGGTGTGTACTCAACCATACCGGTATGAGTTTCGAAGGAGATATGTGCATCGCATTGCATTACATTACATTGCATTGCATTATATGAGGATGATTTATGATGATGTCAATGATATGCTTACACTATGAATATGAGATGTGTATGATGTAGTATGTAAAAAGGTGGTGATGAAGGTATTGAAATGTTTTTCTTGTTCCATTGCAGTATACTTGCTGAGTGATGAAGTCACGCTTGTGTTTATGTTATTTTTCTTAGGTACCATGAAACCGGCATGCGGGAAAAAGGGTTTAGCTACACATCTACACGTAGCTCCACAAAAATTAGACAGTGTTATCATTTGGAGTCATGATAATGAATGTATTGCCATGAAACTTGGAGAATTGCTTAACTGTGTGCTCGGTCTTACTATTTGGTTCGTTTAGCTCATGAAGTGGTTGAATGCTTTATCCTGGACTTATATTGTTGCTATGTCACATGTTATTGCTGTTTTAGATGCTTTCCATTATGATATAACTTGTGATACTTTGTTGTTGCTCCGAATCATGGAAAAACAAAGGAGATGTTGTCGAAATTTTTGGTATTAGCATTTGTTCCTTTGCTGTAATTTACTTGTAATTGTGGTATTTAGAGGTTGCTTAGTCAATGATTGTGCTCTTTATCGTGGTCCTTTGAGTGGAAGGTTGTGTATGACTCAATGCAAACCTTCGTGGATAATTGTGTCGTTGAGGTGTTCCTCGGTAGGGTTGATTAAATTATTAGTGGATCACTTGGTGGTTGCTAGTGATCGCTTTTCCTTTTGAAGTGGAGTGGATCTTTTTGTCGTTGGGCAATGAGCGAGTTATGTCAACTGCAGAGGAACGATCAGTCGTTTCTGTTGAGCGAGTCTTAAGGATCCTGGATGTAAAGTAGGTTGTTCCTTCTGGTGGTAATCTTAGAGCGGTGTCTCTTCGGTTTCGCGTCGTCTTAAGTACAAGGAACCTCAGAGGGGAGTTTGGTACCGTGTTTTTCAGGAGGGTAGCATCAGTTAAAGGGATCAGGCACTTCAGTGCCAAGGAATGCTTAAAACGAGGAGTTTGAAACCGTTTTCTTTTGTGGGCTGTTTGAGGTTTTATCTTATCGCTTGGGGTCGTGCAGAGACCATGTGTGAGTACTTTGTGTTTCAATGTTGAGTAAAGTTCTCGCAAGTTTTGATTGTGAGTTATCTTTAGAGCTGTTAGTCTTTGATCCTTAGCTCCTTGCCTCTGAGTGCAGGCTGGTGCAAATCGTAGGGGCTTCTAAGCGGGTTCTGAGGCGTGAAATATAACTCCCTTTGATTTGGTTGCTTGCGAAGTGGCGTGTCTCGGATTCGGGGTCGAATCCTGTTGAAGGGGGGAAGAATGTGACACTACGGAATGCTGTGACATTATTTATTGTGAATATTAAGGTCAAAAACTTTATGAAATGTGGAATTAAGGTTAAAACCATAGGGTATGGAGGTTAATAGCGTTTCCGAGCCGTTTCTGAGCCGTTTCCAGGGTTTTGGGCCTTCTCGGGGGAGTTTGGGCCTAAAAGAGGGGGTTGTGGGCTTTGGTGGGATGGAGTAAGAGTCCATTTAGGACTAGGAATCAGATTTGGGGCTGGTAAAAGGGGGTTCCCCCTGCCCTTGGGGCGCCCCATCCCCTCTTGTGCGCCCCACTTCTTCCCCCCCTTGGCCCTAGGCGCCCACCTCCTCTCCTCCGCACTTTGGCCTTGCGCCTCCACTCCCCCTTGCCTCTTTGTTCCCCACAACTCCACCTCCTCTCCTCCACCCCTTGCTGCCCTAGGGTAGCCTCCCCACCCTTGCACCTCGAGGATCCATCCGTTGGAACGAGGAGCGAACCGGGAGGAGATCCTTTCAGATTTCGTGCGTCGGGCAAAGGTATGGCCATGGGAATCCTTGGGATTGGTCTAGTTACTGTTCTAAGGGTGTTTATAAAATTGTTAGATCAATTATTGGTGCTGGATTTGATTAGATTAGATGGATTCTTGAGTTGGTCACGTTCTCTGTTTCGAACAGCATGAGCAGTCGACCTAGAGTTCAGTTTTTCGCCAATTTACATTCCGAATTTGGTCATACGGATGTTGAAGAAGTTGTAGATAATTTCATTATCTTTCCGTGTATATAAAGAACGTTAAATTCCGATCAGCCGTTTGAAAGTTATGGCCGTTTTACCGAGCGTGTTAGAATCTGTGACGTGATTGTAACAAATCACGGTATTTTGTAGATTAAACAACTTTAGAGTCCGAATCAGTCTTTCCCTATACCTAGAAAAAGATGCAAAATTTCCTAAGCTATGCGAGGATGTCCTCGTTTAATTGATTTGGAGTCTTAGAACCCGAGTTATGCCTTTTGGAAGGCTGCTGTCCCGACGGGACAGAACCGCTTTTTTTGGGTTTTGCGAATAGTTGGCAATGTCGGGGTAGATGAGGGTTTGCGTACTGTTTTGTGGGCTTGATTGTGACTGTGTGGTCCCTTTGTGCAGGTGGTGTGACCCCGGGAGGGCCTACTACTTCTCGCCAATCCGTCGCCCATGGTTGAGGCAAGTGTATTGTAATGGATAGCGATTTGTAGGTTGCTAGTTAAGACTAGATGAGATTGATTATATGTGATGATCACTTGCCATGCTTTAATGATTGCCATTGATATGATGAGTATGTTTATCATGTTATGATGCCATGTGTTAATGTACAAGTTGATTATGATGTGGCATATTTTCATACATGGCATGATTACATGGCCTGGGCGGTGAGAAAGTCATAACTAGTCCGGGAAGGTCGGTGAGAAAGTTATGACTAATCTGGAGAGCCAATGAGTAAGTCCTACATCGTGATTCCATTCACCGCGGTGAACAAAAGCGAGGAGTAGGCACCCTCCATCTTCGGGATGGAAGTGGGGAGAGAGTGCACACCGACGGGTCTGTACTCAACCATACCGGTATGAGTTTCGAAGGAGAAATGTGCTTCGCATTGCATTACATTGCATTGCAATATATGAGGATGATTTATGATGATGTCAATGATATGCTTACACTATGAATATGAGATGTGTCTGATGTTGTATGTAAAAAGGTGGTGATGAAGGTATTGAAATGTTTTTCTTGTTCCATTGCAATATACTTGCTGAGTGATGAAGTCACGCTTGTGTTTATGTTATTTTTCTTAGGTACCATGAAACCGGCATGCCGGAAAAAGGGTTTAGCTACACATCTACACGTAGCTCCACACAAATTAGACAGTGTTATCATTTGGAGTCATGATAATGAAAGTATTGCCATGAAACTTGGAGAATTGCTTAACTGTGTGCTCGGTCATACTATTTGGTTCGTTTAGCTCATGAAGTGGTTGAATGCTTTATCCTGGACTTATATTGTTGCTATGTCACATGTTATTGCTGTTTTAGATTCTTTCCATATGATATAACTTGTGATACTTTGTTGTTGCTCCGAATCATGGAAAAACAAAGGAGATGCTGCCGAAATTTTCAGTACTAGCATTTGTTCCTTTGCTGTAATTTACTTGCAATTGTGGTATTTAGAGTTTGCTTAGTCAATGATTGTGCTCTTTATCGTGGTCCTTTGAGTGGAAGGTTGTGTATGACTCAATGCAAACCTTCGTGGAGAATTGTGTCGTTGAGGTGTTCCTCGGTAGGGTTGATTAAATTATTAGTGGATCACTTGGTGGTTGCTAGTGATCGCTTTTCCTTTTGAAGTGTATTGGATCTTTTTGTCGTTGGGCAATGAGCGAGTTATGTCAACTGCAGAGGAATGATCGGTCGTTTCTGTTGAGCGAGTCTTAAGGATCCTGGATGTAAAGTAGGTTGTTCCTTCTGGTGGTAATCTTAGAGCGGTGTATCTCCGGTTTCGCGTCGTCTTAAGTTCAAGGAACCTCAGAGGGGAGTTTGGTACCGTGTTTTTCGGGAGGGTAGCATTAGTTAAAGGGATCAGGCACTTCAGTGCCAAGGAATGCTTAGAACGAGGAGTTTGAGACCGTTTTCTTTTGTGGGCTGTTTGAGGTTTTATCTTATCGCTTGGGGTCGTGCTGAGACCGTGTGTGAGTACTTTGTGTTTCAATGTTGAGTAAAGTTCTCGCAAGTTTTGATTGTGAGTTATCTTTAGAGCTGTCAGTCTTTGATCCTTAGCTCCTTGCCTCTGAGTGCTGGCTGGTGCAAATCGTAGGGGCTTCTAAGCGGGTTCTGAGGCGTGAACCATAACTCCCTTTGATTTGGTTGCTTGCGAAGTGGCGTGTCTCGGATTCGGGGTCGAATCCTGTTGAAGGGGGGAAGAATGTGACACTACGGAATGCTGTGACATTATTTATTGTGAATGTTAAGGTCAAAAACTTTATGAAATGTGGAATTAAGGTTAAAACCATAGGGTATGGAGGTTAATAGCGTTTCCGGGCCGTTTCCGAGCCGTTTCCAGGGTTTTGGGCCTTCCCGGGGGAGTTTGGGCCTAAAAGAGGGGGTTGTGGGCTTTGGTGGGATAGAGTAAGAGTCCATTTAGGACTAGGAATCAGATTTGGGGCTGGTAAAAGGGGGTTCCCCCTGCCCTTGGGGCGCCCCATCCCCTCTTGTGCGCCCCACTTCTTCTCCCCTTGGCCCTAGCTGCCCACCTCCTCTCCTCCCCCCTTTGGCCGTGCGCCTCCACCCCCCCTTGCCTCTTTGTTCCCCACCACTCCACCTCATCTCCTCCACCCCTTGCTGCCCTAGGGTAGCCTCCCCACCCCTGCACCTCGAGGATCGATCCGTTGGAGCGAGGAGCGAACCGGGAGGAGATCCTTTCAGATTTCGTGCGTCGGGCAAAGGTATGGCGAATCCTTGGGATTGGTCTAGGTACTGTTCTAAGGGTGTTTATCAAGTTTTTAAATCAATTGGTGGTGCTGGATTTGATTAGATTAGATGGATTCTTTAGTTGGTCACGTTCTCTGTTTCGGACAGCATGAGCAGTCGACCTAGAGTTCGGTTTTTCGCTAATTTAGGTTCCGAATTTGGTCGTACAGATGTTGAATAAGTTGTAGATAATTTCATTATCTTTCCGTGTATATAAAGAACGTTAAATTCCGATTAGCCGTTTGAAAGTTATGGCTGTTTTACCGAGCGTATTAGAATCTGTGACGTGATTGGAACAGATCACGGTATTTTGTAGATTAAACAACTTTAGAGTCCGAATCAGTCTTTCCGTATACCTAGAAAAAGTTGGGAAATTTCCTAATCTACGTGTGGATGTACTCTTTTAATTGATTTGGAGTCTTAGAACCCGAGTTATGCCTTTTGGAAGGCTGCTGTCCCGACGGGACAGAACCGCTTTTTTCGGGTTTTGCGAGTAGTTGGCAATGTCGGGGTAGATGAGGGTTTGCGTACTGTTTTGTGGGCTTGATTGTGACTGTGTGGTCCCTTTGTGCAGGTGGTGTGACCCCGGGAGGGCCTACTACTTCTCGCCATTCCGTCGCCCGTGGTTGAGGCAAGTGTATTGTAATGGATAGCGATTTGTAGGTTGCTAGTTGAGACTAGATGAGATTGATTACATGTGATGATCACTTGCCATGCTTTAATGATTGCCATTGATATGATGAGTATGTTTATCATGTTCTTATGCCATGTGTTAATGTACAAGTTGATTATGATGTGGCATATTTTCATACATGGCATGATTACATGGCCTGGGCGGTGAGAAAGTCATAACTAGTCCGGGAAGGTCGGTGAGAAAGTTATGACTAATCCGGAGAGCCAATGAGTAAGTCCTACATCGTGATTCCATTCACCGCGGTGAACGGAAGCGAGGAGTAGGCACCCTCCATCTTCGGGATGGAAGGGGGGAGAGAGTGCACACCGACGGGTGTGTACTCAACCATACCGGTATGAGTTTCGAAGGAGATATGTGCATCGCATTGCATTACATTACATTGCATTGCATTATATGAGGATGATTTATGATGATGTCAATGATATGCTTACACTATGAATATGAGATGTGTATGATGTTGTATGTAAAAAGGTGGTGATGAAGGTATTGAAATGTTTTTCTTGTTCCATTGCAATATACTTGCTGAGTGATGAAGTCACGCTTGTGTTTATGTTATTTTTCTTAGGTACCATGAAATCGGCATGCGGGAAAAACGGTTTAGCTACACATCTACACGTAGCTCCACACAAATTAGACAGTGTTATCATTTGGAGTCATGATAATGAAAGTATTGCCATGAAAATTGGAGAATTGGTTAATTGTGTGCTCGGTCATACTATTTGGTTCGTTTAGCTCATGAAGTGGTTGAATGCTTTATCCTGGACTTATATTGTTGCTATGTCACATGTTATTGCTGTTTTATATGCTTTCCATATGATATAACTTGTGATACTTTGTTGTTGCTCCGAATCATGGAAAAACAAAGGAGATGCTGCCAAAATTTTCGATATTAGCATTTGTTCCTTTGCTGTAATTTACTTGTAATTGTTGTATTTAGAGGTTGCTTAGACTATGTTTGGTAGCATTCGGGCATATTAAATTCCGGGGTGTTACAAACCCAGCAAAGCAAAAGATAGCTAGGTTTCACATCTCATACCTGAGGCGAAAAGCTCGGGGTACTTCTCGCGCATGCGAGACTCCAGTTACCAAACCGCTTCTCTTTCTGACTAAAGCCACTGGAACGACACTGATCGAGACCCGATGGTAAGATGCTTAGGCTCGAAGACCCACAGTTCTAACGATAACCCACGATCAACCTCTTGCAAGAACTTTACTCAACATTGAAACCCAAAGCACCCATACAAGGCCTCGACATGACCCAAGCGATAGGATAAAATCCCAAACATACCATGAAAGAAAACGGTCTCACACTCCTCCTTCGATACATCCCTTGGCACTAAAGTGCCCGATCCCTTTAACCAAAGCCACTCTCTAGAAGGACATGGTACCAACTTCTAGATCCATCTTCCGCTCCCACGCACAACAGTGATTCACGTCTCAACCTCTCAACTGTGGTTCGTCGTATTCGCGACGACGCAAACCAAGTGAGACACAACACTCTAAGATTACTAATTGCTTGAACCATCGGGGTTACATTCTGATCTTTTACAACAAGACCAACACCCACCCCACTACCACCGAAAGGAGAAGCCTACTTTATGGCCAAGGTTCTGAAAACCCGCAAAATCAATAACAACCGAACATTCCACTTTGGTTGGCACAACACGCTCAATAGCCTGGCGACAAAAAGATCCAATACTCTTCGAAAACCGAAAGTAATTACTAGCAACCACCAAGTGGTCCACTAATAATTTGATCAACCCTACCGAGGGACACATAAACGGAAAAAATTCTCCAAGAAGGTTTGAATTGGGACATACACAACCTTCCTTTACTCTTCACTTCTACACCATTTACGATCAACTACTAGCCACACCAGATTTCTCTTACTAAGAAAGCCTCGCCCTCACATCCTTCCACTTAAAGGACTAGGACAAACAGTACCATTGATGAGTCAGCCCAACCGTAACATGAACCCGATTGGTCCACATACAACAACTCGAACTCCAAAGCGCTAAAAGCCACATTGGAAAGAGTTCGGCAACAACCAAGGAGTACTCATTTTATTTTTCCTAAGCCAAGATGCAAAGAAAGCTCGGATCTCTTACACCACAACCAACATACCAGAAGATATTCATTCTTACTTCTCGTACTAGAAGGCAATTGAAATCTCGATTCAGGACATGCATGCAGCTTTCCAAGAGCACTCCGGATTAGTCATATATCCATACATGACTTTCTCACCGACCTGGCTCAACGACTCTTTTATCATTTAACATCTATAAACGATGTCATGATTACTTTTCACCATTCATTCATCATGTAACAACACTACCGAATAGGCATTCACAAGACGACTTCTTCCTCTGTATCACATGAATAAAACTCGAATAACATCGAGGATTGCGCTAATTCATATAAACTATGACTGCAGCATAGTTAACAGCAAAACACCACGTCGCATCACATCCCACATCAATTCAAAATTGAACTTGCAACACATTGCATTTCATCCAAATTCAATATTTTGGAAGAGAACATCAAAATTTCAAGTCGAGCATCTGCTCCCCCAACCGTCACAAATTTTCTCAAGGAGAGGGAAACTCATTTCCAAAAGGGAACACCTCACTAACAAAATCACTTTATAAAACATTCATAAAATCCACCTTTTTGAAGCACTCGCAACCATCATACACATTATGCAAATAAATCCAACTCCAGTCAAAAAGAGTTACAAGTTAAATCTCAAGAGTTTCCAACACAACCCACTATGTCCATCTGCTTCCGTTAAAATTTATTCCAAAGATAATTCAGGGTGAATGCGAAGGAGCGCGACTACTCAAGATCTTTTGGGTGTAAATCCATACTCATAACACAAATTAAACAAAATAGCCAAAACCAAAGATTGGCACCAATAGCTACAGGTTTTAGGGAAACTCGGAAACACAACACAAGGAATACCTTGACCGAAGGCATTCAACCAAAATGGTAAACAACCACACCAGTTCAAAAGGTTTTAAACACCAGCTCAGCATGAATCCCACCATAACTTGTATTCCACTACACTTACCATTTAAGCATTCAATAATCACTATTTACTCATCAAGAGAGTCCAACCGGATTTAACAAAATTTACATAACAATTTCTTTCTCTAGTTACCATTCCCAACACTTTTAATTAAGGTTTAAGATGCTTATCACAAAGGCATCCAACCAAGACTACATTGACATGATCCCCACGGATCACCAAATCATATAACAACGTATTCTATATTTCAAACGTAGTACTTCAACAGCTACTTGAGCATGGTCAACCTATCAATTTTATACTATCCATATGTCAAAATCTTGACAATTGAAACTTGTTCAATCAATAAAATGACTTCAACAAATAAGTAATATCTCTACAAGATAAAATTCGTTATTAGGATTCTAAGATATGCATTCATTAAGGTTAAAATCTTGCATCATGATTATTATCCATTGTTCATCCCATCACAACATGCACTCGACATAATACCACAGTTTTACACTTTTCTTCTATTGGATCAATGGTTTCCAACAATTAACAACACTACCAAGGCATCAATATTAATTCTTTGCATAATCATCAATCAACAGCATTGCTTTTAGCTACCTTACACATAGGTTGCAACAAAATTGTCACTACACAACATACTCCAACTATTAAATTAGATTTAATAAGTTAGATCAGCACAATGTTCTTAACAACATCATTAACAATAAGTCTTATGTCTTCTCAATTGATATCAATACTAGCATTGTAGAGACACAACAGCATACTTCCAAATATACTAGTAGTTTGCAACAACATAAATAGCAACTCTAATCAACTTCCAAATTAAAGCCACTAGTCAACATGATTAAATTTCTCTATTAATCCGTTAGATTATAACATCTTTAAACATCCAGCAAAGTTTCTTTAACAGTATCATTAATTTACATCATCTTAATGCTCTAACTATGCATCAAGGTTTAAACTTTTAACATTAACGAGGATCATAAGCACTTTTAAAGCAAGGCAACAGATTCTAAGCATGTACATTAACCCATTTAATCATTCTCGCTACAAAGTAAACTACAACACTAGTAATCTATTTATTCTCCAGCTAGAGATGATAAACACATTGAATTGATTCAACTCAAAATTTAACTTAGCAACACATCATTCCATAAACCACATTGTTACCTACTACATAGCACGGACATAAACTTTTCTAAACACCTTCATGGGGCACGAACTCTTGACAAACAGGATGCAACTCAACTTTTAAAGATAACCACAACTCAAGAACCAAAACGAACACCAATAGAAAATTTCTCCTTTCCAGGCAAGGAAGAAAAACAAAACTCCAACAGGAATGCAGGAGAGCTCAACTCTCAAATTCCCAAATTTGCCCACAAAACTCTTCAAGAAATCTCAAGATCTATACTTCCAAGAAGGAAGAAGGATGCACCAGGGAAAATCAAATGTTTATTAAATCTTTTCCGATAAAAGATTCAAACTTAGCTCCACCAACTCAGGGCCTGCACAAGGGGAAACTCCAACACTTTTTCTTAGATAGGGAGAACAACAACCACAAAAGTTTCCTCCCGAAGACAGCCCGTAATAACCAACAAAACCGGTGTCAGAGCAAAAATAGCGACCAACAGATGCGCAACACAAAACCTTTCTTCTACGTCTTCAACCAAGGAAGACAAAACCACAAATCGCCTACGAAACAATCCGCGATAAATCAAATACCAAACACTTTTCTTTTGATTTCGATAGAGTAAAACAAAGAAAACCAACCAAACTGACCGTCAGAACGGTAAAGAACATCCATAGGAATCCACCACCAATCTCTTCTATTTGACTCCAGTCAACTACCCGACCTACGACAGAAAAGGTGAGCACTCTTCTCCTACAGGGGTTAATAATTCTTCGGTAATGGCGTTAACAGGCCACACCATCAAATCACACCCTTACTATGAACAAAAAGAGGTGACCAAAACCCTTCGGCATCACAACCCCACTATATCACAACAACAAGAACAATTCAATCATTTATCTCATAGACATAGCAACATGAAGCATTCAACATCATAGCTTAAATACAACATTTAAGCGTAAAGAAACAATACCCATACCCTTTCCTACTGTGCAACCAAGTATGTCAAATTTTAAATTACTTATTCCACTTTTGCAAGTTTTAATGTTGCTATCCTATGACAAAATTTTAGTTAAGACCTAAGCCATGTTTCTAAGTTATTCCACATCACATTTTAGTTGTAACCTAAGGTATGACACTAAAAATACACATTCCAAGGACCTACCGCCCGCTCTAATACCAACTGTAACACCCCGGCATTTAATATGCCTGAATGCTACCAAACATAGACTAAGCAACCTCTAAATACCACAATTACAAGTAAATTACAGCAAAGGAGCAAATGCTAATATCGAAAATTTCGGCAGCATCTCCTTTGTTTTAACATGAATTGAAGGAAACACAATAGCATAGCAATGTAAGGCAATATGAGAGACTACTAAAATAGCAATAATTAAAGACTATACCACCATATAAGTCTAATTTCAAGCATTCAATGTCTCCATGCGCCAAACGAACAATTAGACTCTTATAACGCAAAGCTAAACCATAAAACAATAAGCATCACACTTAGTTTATTATCGAAACCCAATTGAATGACTTGTGAGACGAATGAGTGAAACTACGTGTAGAAGTGTGACTATTTCCCTTCCCCGCATGCCGGTCTCATGGTACCTAAAACAACAAGAAAACACAAGCGTGAGTTCAACACTCAGCAAGCATATTGCAATGGTACAAAAGAACAATTACACGGCTATAACAAATCACATCATGTAAATCATCTCATTCATGATCACATATGATTATCATAATCATTATGTATGCAATGCAATGCTATGCTCATGTCTCCTTGGAAACTCATACCGGTATGGTTGAGTACACACCCGCCGGTGTGCACCCTCTCCCCCCTTCCAACCCGAAGATGGAGGGTGCCTACTCCTCGCTTCCAAACACCGCGGTGGATGGAATCACGATGTAGGACTTACTCATTGGCTCTCCGGAATAGTCATAACTTTCGCACCGACCTTCCCCGGACTAGTTATGACTTTCTCACCGCCCAGGTCATGTTTCATGCCATGTATGCAAACATGCCAACATCATAATTAACTTGTACATTAACACATGGCATCATAACATAATAAGCATACTTATCATATCATTGGCAATCATTAAAGCATGGCAAGTGATCATATCATATAATCAATTTCATCTAGTCTCAACTAGCAACCTACAAACCGCTATCCATTACAATACACTTGCCTCAATCACGGGCAACGGATTGGCGAGAAGTAGAAGGCACTCCCGGGGTCACACCACCTGCACATAGGTACCACACACTCACAATCATGTCCACAAAACAGTACGCAAACTCTCTTCTAACCCGACATCGCCAACTACTCTCTAAACCCAAAAACAGAGTTCTATCCAGTCGGGACAGCAGCCTTCCAAAAGGCATAACTTGGGTTCTAAAACTCCGAATCAATTAAACGAGTACATCCTCGCATAGCTTAGGAAATTTCCTAACTTTTTCTAAGTATATGGAAAAGCTGATTCGGACTCTAAAGTTGTTTAATCTACAAAGTACCGTGATCTGTTCCGATCACGTCACAGATTTTAACACGCTCGGTAAAACAGCCATAACTTTCAAATGGCTCATCGGAATTACACATTCTTTATATCCACTGAAAGGTATTGAAATTACCTACAACTTCTTCAACCTGCGGACGACCAAATTCCGAATCTAAATTGACAACAATCCAAACCCTAGGTCGACTGCTCATGCTGCCCAAAACAGAGAACGTGACAACTTCTAGATTTCATCTAATCTACTCAATTCCAGCACCACCAATTGATCTAAAAACGTGATAATCACCCTTAGAACAGATCCTAGACCAACCCTAAGGATTCCCATGGCCATACCTTCGACCGACGATCGAAAACCCAATGGATCTCCTCCCGGTTCGCGCGATCTCCTTCCTTGCTCCAAATCCACCGAATCTCCTCGTCGCGGAGCGCTCTAATGGACGGATCTGTAGGTTGGTGAGGTGGAGAACTCCCCTAGGGGCAGCAAGGGAGGTGGAGAGGGGAGGAGAGGGGTGGTGGCGCCATGGGGAAGATGGAGAGGAAGGGGAAGGGTGGAGGTGCATGGGGGGGGCTAGGGGGTGGCGGCTAGGGTTGGGAGAGGGAGTGGGGGGCGCACCAAGCGGTGGGGGCCAGATTTGGCTACCCAAAAGTCCCCCCCTTGGGCCCCAAACCCTTCCACCGGAGGCCCAACTCAACCCCCAAGGCCCAAAGTTCCCTGGAGAGGCTCAAACACCCGAAAATGGCCCAAAAACACGCTACAAACGGCATAACGTAAAGTTTTAACCTCCATTTTCACATTTTATAAACTTTTTGACCTCAACATTCACATTTTATAAGATACGACACTCCGTGGTGTCACAATAGATTTGCACCCAAAAGTTTCCGAGGGGATCTTGTCCTTTCGCGTGCAATCTGAATTATCTTTGTAATCAATATTTAAAGGAATCAAATAAACCTAACGGGTTGTGTTGAAGGTTCTTGAGTTGAAAATCCTTGTAACTCTATCTTGATTAGAGCTTGGTTTAATTGAAGAAGTGTGTGGTGTTTGCAAGTGTTTGAAAAGTATGAACTTATGATTGTTCATAAATGCTCTGTGGTTGTTCAAGAGATGTTTTGCCTTAGTAAAGGCTTGGTGTTTGCCTTTGTGAAAATGAGTAGCCAAAATAAAAGAGTTGTTGAGCCAGGTCGGTGAGAAAGTCATATAGGGGTATATGACTAATCCGGAGTGCTCTTGAAAAGTTTGCATTCTTGTCATGAATCGAAATTTCTATTGCTCTCTAGCATGAAAAGAAAGAGTGAATAATTTCTGCCATTTGGCTATGTTGTAAGAGGATTGGGTTTCCTTGTCTCCTTGAGAGTTATTACTGCGGTTGTGGATTCTTTCGATTGATTTGAGAATCAGTTTTCTCTTCCACAATGTTGTTTTTGGTTAAAATGAGATGTTTGGCTGTGGTGAAAGTGAGTCGAGTTGTCATTGATTGTTGAGAACTTCTGTCACTGAATTGTGTGGAGTCTCTCTTTTTGTTTGAGTGCTCCCTGAGGCGAAATGTTTCGCATTGATTTGAGATTTGAGTTTTTCCTTTGAGGCTTGACTTAGAAAAAAAAAGAGTGGTCTTTGGATGTTGTCGAATCTTTGTTCCAAAGTGATTTGTAGCGCTTTGGGTTCAAGTTGATGAATGTGGTTCATCCGGCTAAAAGGGAGTTGCTTCTTGTTGGCATTCTCGTTTGAGATAGAATAGAAATGCTTATGAAATTGTTGAGTATAATGGAAGATTATGCTCATGGGCTTGGTAGTATTTGAGTGAGGAAATGTGAGGGCAACACCCTCATAGAAAAAGAATCAGTTGTGGTTGATAAGAATCAGTTTTGGTTGAAAAGAATCTACAGCCCTAGCTTGGGCTAGGCGTAGAAGATTGGTTGTGATTCAAAAGGTGGTTATGATGGAAGCTTGTGATGTCGGTTCAAATTTTGTTGAGATTATGGTTGGTTGTTAAAAGGGTGATGGTAATTTGAAATGAAGTGTTCTATCGTGAACATTGCCTTAGCTAGTTGTCCCTGGGTGTGGATCATGCCTGGGAGAGGATAGAATGAAAGAGTACCGTGGTTTGTGCTCGAAAGGAAAGTATTGTCGATGAAGGCTGTGTGCGTAGATGTCATTAGTTAATTTTGATTCTTAGTGAAAAAGTTTAAATAATTGGAAGAGTTGGGATTTTGTATAATTGATTCTTTGGAGGTTCTTGTTTAGAACCCCAGTTATTAATAGGACACCGTTGGTGATTCATTGGTAGAGAGGGTGTTAAAAGAGACGTGATTCGCTTTGATTGTTTCATCATGAGATTAATGAGATGTGGTAGATAGGTTGAGGAATGAAATTAAGGTTTTGTGAATGAAGTCGAAAAGCGAAGTTGTTCTGAGTTCATCAGGTTGGTTGTGATAGTAGTATGAAGGGTTTGACGTGAGGATTTGGGCGTAATAATTTGATTAAGCCTTTTAGTGGGTGAAATCAAGGACTTCGGTTGACTTTTGTAAAATTATTAGAATTTGAAGTGAAGGTGGAACCGTGAGAGGTTGCACTTTGTTGAGCTAAATCAACACTTTCTCGCTAAATGTTAGTTTTGAGAACTTGTTTGTCGTTTGTTCCGGTTTGACTCTTTGTGTGAATGTTTTGTGTTGCAAAGAAGTCTTCTGTCCCTTGGGGACTTTGTTGTTGTTTTTGGTGTTCTTCGGATTCGAGGTCGAATCCTGTTTAAGAGGGGGAGAATGTGACACTACGGAATGGTGACATTATAAAATGAGAAATTAGAGAATAAAACTATACGGTATGAGGTTTAATCGCGTTTTCGGGCCGTTTTCGGAAGTTTGGGCCTTAGGGGGAAGAAGTGGGCCGCTAGTGGGGGAGTTTTGGGCTCATGGGGGGGACCTAAATTTCCTGCTTGGGGCGCCCCCACCCCTTGCTTGTGCGCTTCCCACCCCCTTCTCCAACCCTAGCCGCCACCCCCTAGCCCCCCCTGCGCCTCCACCCTCCCCCTTCCTCTCCATCTTCCCCCATTGTGCCACCACCTCTCCCCTCCCCTCTCCACCCCCCTTGCTGCCCTAGAGGATATCCCCACCTCGCCATCCCATTGATCTCTCCATCGGAAAGCCCCACGATGAGGAGATCCGGCGGTTCCGGCGCGAGGAAGACGATCGAGGAAATCGGGAGGAGAGGATTCGGCGTTCGTCGGGCAAAGGTATGGTATGGGTGATCCTTGGGGTTGGTCTAGGTGCTGATCTAGAGGTTGATTTGATGCTTTTAGATCAAGAGGAGGTGCTGTGATTGGGTAGATTGGATGAAAACTAGAGATTGCATAGTTCTCTATTTCGGGCAGATTGGGCACACGACCTAGGGTTCAAGTTTTCGCAATTTTAGATTCGGAATTTGATCGTCCGCCCATGAATAAGTTGTAGAAAACTTCAATACCTTTAAGTGGACACCAAGTACGTCCAATTCCGCCTAGCCGTTTGAAAGTTATGATCATTTTACCGAACGTGTTCAAATCTGTGACATAATTGGGACAGAACGTAATGTTTTGCAGATTAAACAATTTTAGAGGCCGAATCAGCTTTTTCCAATACTTAGAGAAAGCTAGGAAATTGCTAGAGCTTAGCGATGATGTACTCGTTTACTTAATTTGGAGAACTAGAACTCAAGTTATGCTAGATTCAAGTCTACTGTCCCGGGGGGACAGATTCTGTGTTTTTCGTTTTCGGGAGTAGTTTGCGAAATCGGGGTAGATGAGTGAGTGTGTACTATTTTGTGGGCACGTTTTGAGTATGTGGTACTTGTGTGCAGGTGGTGTGACCCCTGAAGTGCCCTCATCCTCTCGCCAATCCGTCGCCCGCGGTTTAGGCAAGTGTATTGGAATGGGTAGCATTTTGGTTGCTTGCTTGTCTTGATTAGATACAATTTGTTTTATTGATATGCTATCTTGCCATGCTTAGTGTTTGCCCATGATATGATGAAAAGGGTGTGATATGATACTATGCAATGATTAATTGTTTATGATTATGGCATATGTTGCATACATGGCATGAAAACTGGTCCGGTCGGTGAGAACGTCATAACTAGTCCGGTGAGAAAGTTATGACTAATCCGGAGCACCATGGATGTAAGACCTACCTCGTGATTCCACCCACATGGTGAGTGGAAGCGAGGAGTAGGCACCCTCCATCTACGGGATGGAAGGGGAACGAGGGTGCACGCCGACGGGTTCACCCGGCAATAACGGTATTTGCTTCGAGGAGACATGTGCATTGTATTGCATTGTATACATGACGGTGATAATGAAATGTGTACAATGAGATTGAGACATGGTCATGATGTTGTATATGAAATTATGATTCGATCATGATGTTAAGTATGGTATGTATATCAGTTGGCATTGATTTGTTCTTTATGATCCATTGCAATATACTTGCTGAGTGATGAACTCACGCTTGTGTTTGATGTTATTTTTAGGTACCATGAGACCGGCATGCGGGAAAGGGCATTAGCTACACATCTACACGTAGTTCCACACTTATAGACAATTTATTCATTTGGGTCATGATAATAAGAATAGTGCCATGTAACTTGGTGCATGGTTAATTTGTGTGCTTGGTTTCCTCATTTCCTTCGTTTGGCTCATGAGATGGTTGAATTCATTATTATAGACTTATTCTGTTGCTAGAACCCTCGTTATTGATGATTAAGATGTCATTCATTATGCTATATCCTGTGATCATATTGTTGTTGCTTCAATTCATGGAAAAACAAAGGAGATGCTGCCGAAATTTTCGGTTTTAGCATTTACTCCTTTGCTGTTATTTATCTTTATTTGTGGTTTTTAGATGTGGTTTAGTCTATGTTTGGTAACATTCAGGGATACCAGATGCCGGAGTGTTACAGCTTTCCCCTAAAAAGATAAGATGTATGCTTCAAGCATGCCATTCCCTAAAAGAATAGATGTATGCAAGCATGCCATTCCAAGAAAATAAAAGAAGTATGCTTCAAGCACGCCACATGCAGTTTATTGTTTTTAAAATATTAAATTGGCCTACTAGATTGGAGTTGAAACTACTTGCTCGCCCTGAGTTGTTAGTTGCTTCAGTTTTGAGCCTTGCTTTTCTGCTAAGGTCTTGCTTAGTACTTGCCTATAGGTGACTGTACTGAGGTTGAGATGCATATCATTCCCTAACTTGTTAAAATCACATCAAGTTCATGTATTTTGCGTATTATGTTATATATAATGTTATATGATCAAATGAGCTCATCTTTTCCTATCTTGGCACTCTTCTGTTTCTTTTTTGTGTAATCATTGCTAAATGGAAAAATTTTGAACATGTTGTTCTCTCTTTTGTATTCTTGATGAATCCATTGTCAAAGGGGGAGAGAATTTTGGAATTTTGGCACATTGCACATTCACACATTTTTTTTCTTTGGGGGAGAATTTTCACTTTGCATATTGGTCAAAGGGGGAGTTTTGTGTTTTATACTGTGGTCTGTTCAAAAACCTTCTTGTGAAGTGAATGCCAATGTTCAATTCTAAGTTGTGTTGCCAATGTTTTCATCAAGGGGGGATTGTGAAATCATGTGCTGAAAAATTGGCTTGAGAATTGAATTTGCAAAATGTGCATGTGCATGTGTTTCTCTTTTGTGCCGGACCAAGTTTCCAAACTAGTATGTTTCGCATTGGCACCGGACCATTTTTATGTTTGCGCTGGACCAAACATTTTGGTCTGCCATGAACATGCATTTGGGGTCATTTGCGCTAGACCAAAGTTTTCAAAAAATAGTAAGCCTGTACATTGACGCTGGACCAAATTTCCTTCTACGCAGGACCAAAATTTTGGTCTGTGGTGAACAAGATTTTGCATTGTGAAATTCGCATGTACGCTGGACCGATTTCCTTTGGTCCACCGTGAACGTGGTATGAATGATTTTGTGCCGGACCAAATCTTTCAAAAACAGTAAGTTTTGCATGTACGCCGGACCAATTTCTTTGGTCCGTCGTGAACGGTATTTTGAGGTTTAATTTCGCATGTACGCCGGACTGATTTCCTTTAGTCCATTGTGAACGTGTTTGTGTGCTGGATCAACTTGACAAGTAACAAAGACTTTCACGTGTACGCCGGACCGAGTTTTTGGTCCATCGTGAGTTGCGCCGGACCGGAGTTTGGTCCGGTGTGAATGGATTTTCTAGGGTTTTGTTCTCTGTGTGCGCCGGACCAATGTTTGGTCCGTCGTGAACGTGTTTTTTCTCAGGTTGAGTTGTTTTGTATGCAATGCTCATGTGAGTGATTGCATGGATTGACTTTGAGTCAAGTCGTGGACTTGTGCTCGGAAGTGTGTTTTGTTTGTTCATGTGTAGGTGTTGCTCGAGGGCGAACGTGGTCGATGACGGGACTTGTGACACTACGGAATGATGGATTGAAAAATTATAGATTTCGGCACTACGGTAGGTCTTTTGTTGCATGTTTTGGGCCGTTTTCGGAGTTTAAGCCTTTTCCGGGGGAGTTTGGGCTTTCGGGGAATCAGTTCGGGCCTTGGGGGAAGCTGGTGGGCCGTCGGTGGGGGTTTTTGGCCCATGTGGGGGGATTTCTTGCCAACCCTAGGGTTCCCACCCCTCCCATGCGCCCCCCCTAGCCTCCCTTGCGCCCTCCCCCTCCTTGGTCGCCACCCCCACCCCATTGCGCCCCTCCCCTTCTCCCTTGCGCCACGACCTTCCCCTCGCCTCTTCACCTCCCTTGCTACCCTAGGGGAGCTCCCCACCGCGCCACCTCGCTGTCCCCTCCATCGGGAAGCCCCCGACGAGGAGATCCGGCGGTTCCGGCGAGAGGAGGACGTTCGGGGAGCCAAGGAGGAAGGATTTCGACGTTCGTCGTTCGTCGGGAAGAGGTATGGAATGGGTGATCCTTGAGGAGGGTCTAGGTGTTGTTCTAGAAGTTGATTTCATGCTTTTAGATCAAGTGGTTGTGCTGTGATTGGGTAGATTGGTTGAAAACTAGATGTTTCTTAATTCTCTGTTTCGGGCAGATTATGCACTCGACCTAGGGTTTGAGTTTTTGCGATTTTAGATTCGTAATTTGGTCGGCCACCTGTTGAGAAAGTTGTAGGTAACTTCTATAACTTTAATTGGACACCAAGAACATCAAATTCCGCCCAGCCGTTTCAAAGTTATGCTCGATTTACGGAACGGGTTCAAATCTGTGACGTAATTGGGACAAAACGTAGTGTTTTATAGATTAAACTATTTTAGAAGCCGAATCAGCTTTTCCCAATACTTAGAGAAAGCTGGGAAATTTTCTAAGCTTCGTGATGATGTACTCTTTTACTTAATTTGGAGACCTAGAACCGAAGTTATGCTAGATTGAAGTCTGCTGTCCCGGGGGACAGATTCTCTGTTTTTTGTTTTCGGGAGTAGTTTGCGTAATCGTGGTAGATGAGTGAGTATGTACTATTTTGTGGGCACGTTTTGAGTATGTGGTACTTATGTGCAGGTGGTGTGACCCCGGGAGTGCCCTCAACCTCTCGCCAATCCGTCGACCGCGGTTAAGGCAAGTGTATTGGAATGGGTAGCGTGTTGAATGTTGTTAGACTTGATTAGATGCAAATTGTTTTATGATATGATGCCATGATTGATGTTTGCATATGACATGACGAACATGATTTCGTTGTATTAAATGTTTATGCCAATCTTTACATGTTTATGTCATATGTGCATTCATAATGGAAGAGGCGTCCCATGCTGATGCGGGCCTCTGTGTTCACACGTAGTGAACACGAAAGACCTACCTCGTAGTCCCATCCACGGTTGCGCATGGGAGCGAGTCAGTAAGAGTAGGCACCCTCCATCTACGGGATGGGAGGGGAAAGGGGGTGCACGCCAACTGGTGTGCACTCGGCAATACCGGTATGTGCTTCAAAGGGATATGTGCATGGCATTGCATTGCATTGCATGAATGAAGTGGTTTATGAGATGATTATGATGTTCAATGAGATGCATATGAAGATGTTATTTTAGATGTTTATGATGATGTTATATGAGAGCATAAATGAAGTTCATGATTTGATTCTCAGGATATGTGAATGGCGTTAAGTATGTATGTGAGTTGCTATTGTTTTTGTATCATTGCAATACACTTTGCTGAGTGATGAACTCACGCTTGTGTTTATGTTGTTTTTCTTAGGTACCATGAAACCGACATGCGGGAAAAGGGCTTAGAGGCACTTCATCACATAATTTTCCACACAATTAGACAATGATTACCTTTCGGAGTTGTGATCATGGTTTAACGTGATGAAACTAGGATTATGATTTGTTCATGTGCTTGATTACATCCTTTATTTCGTTTTAGTTCATGAGGTGGTTCAATTCATTATGCTAGACTTAAATTGCCGCTATATTGCCCGTTATTGTTGCTTTGGATGCTTTCCATTATGATATATCGTGTGTTATTGTGTTGTTGCTCCGAACAATGGAAAATCAAAGGAGATGCTGCCGAAATTTTCGGTTTTAGCATTTGCGTCTTTGCTGTAATTTATTTTAATTTGTGGTAGTTAGATGTTGTTTAGTCTATGTTTGGTAACATTCTGGCATACTAGATGCCGGGGTGTTACAATTGGTATCAGAGCCAGGTTTTAGGTCCGTGGTATGTGAATGTAGTGAATTACTCTAGAGTAAACTAAAATATTGACTTGGAAAAATAGAAACATGGCATAGGTCTACTTGTTAAAATTTGGCCTTAGGGCAATAATCTTAAAATCTGAAATAATTTGGTTTACTAATTTAAAACTTGACACACTCTGATGCACAGTAGGAAGGGTATGGGTATCGTTATTTACGCTTAAATGTTATTTTTAAGCCTTGTTGTTGAATGCTATATTTGATAGAGTATGCTGCTATGTGTATGAGATAATTGATTGAATTGTTCTTGTTATCGTGATAAAGTGGGGTTGTGGTGCCGAAGGGTTTCGGTCATCTTTTTGTTCATAGTAAGGGTGTGGTTTGACGGTGTGTCCGGTTAAAGCCATCACCGAAGAACTATTAATCCCTTGTCGGGAAGGAGTGCTTACATTTTCTGTCGTAGATCGGGTAGTTGACTGGAGTCAAATAGAAGAGTTTGTTGGTGGATTCCTTCGTATGTTCTTTACCGTTCTAATGATCGGTTTGGTTGGTTTTGTTGGTTTTAGTTGATTGAAATCAAAGGAAAAGTGTCTGGTCTTGGATTTCCGCGGATTGATCCTTCGGCGGTTGGTGGTTTTGTCTTCCTTGGTTGAAGACGAAGAAGAGAGTTTAGTGTTGCGCCTTTTTTGGTCGTCTTTTGGCTTTGACACCGGTTTTGGTTGGTTGCTTTGCAAAGAAAAGTTTAGTTTTGGTTCTTGTGTGTTTCACTCCGAGTTTAAAACAGGTTACAGAAGTTGGGTGCAAAAATTTTAAGATGTGTCGATTCATGTTTTGTGTCTTTGTCCGTAAAGGTTTGCTTGATCGCTTGGTTCCTTCTTGTGGGAGTCTTTAAGATTGAGATGTGTTTTGGAGTCATGTCCCATTGCAACTTTGAGAGTCAAGTTCCTTTGTGAATTTTGGTCGAGTTTTTTTTTAAGGAAAATCTGCAAATATAGTAAGCAGTCATTTGACTGAAATTATTTGTCAATAGTGAGAATTGTTGTTTAGCATGTTATGTAGTACGTAACAATGTGGTTTATGGAAATGATGTACTCCTAAGTTAATTTGTGAGTTGAATCAGTTCAATGTGATTGTTATCTTTAGCTTGAGAATAAATAGATTACTAGTGTTGTAGAGTAGTCTATGGCGAGAATGATTAAATGTGTTAATGTATATGCTTAGAATCTGTTGCTTTGCTTTAAAGGTGCTTATGACCCTCGATAATGTTAAAAGTTTTTTAAACCTTGATGCATAGTTAGAACATTAAGATGATGTAAACTACTGATATTGTTAAAGAAACCTTACTGGTTGTTTAAAGATGTTCCAATTTAACGTGTTAATAGAGAAATTTAATCATGCTGGCTTGTGACCTTAACTTGGAAGTTGATTAGAGTTGCTATTTATGTTGTTGCAAACCATTAATATATTTGGAAGTATGCATAAGTGTTCCTATAATGCTAGTACCGATGTCAATTGGGAAAATATAGGTTTTGTTGTTGTTTTAAGAACATTGTGTTGGTCTAACTTATTAAATTTATTATAATAGTTGGAGTATGTTATGTAGTGACAATTTGTTAAGATATATGGATAGAGTAACTAAAAACAATACAGTTGCTTTTATAATTATGTCCATTTGTGATAGTGATGACTTAGTAGTGGTGGTAATTGTGTAAACTACTTGTTGGAAACCATTGTTAAAATGGAGGTTATTGTAACATGTTGTGATGGAGTGAACCATGGATAATTAACATGATGTAGAATTTTATCCTTAGTGAATGTATATGTTAGAACCATAGTTACGAATTTTGTCTTGTAAAGATAATATTTACTTGTTGAAGTCATTTATTGATTGAACAAGTTTCAATTGTCCAGATGTTGACGTATGGATGGTATAAAATTGATAGGTTGATCATGCTTGAGTATCTGTTGAAGTACTATGTTTGAAATATAGAATACGTTGTTATATGATGTGTTGGTCTGTGGGGATCATGATGAGGTAGTATTGGTTGGATGTCTTTTGATAATCGTCATAAACTTTATTTATAAGTGTTGGGAAAGGTAATTAGAGAAAGAATTGGTTAGGTAGCTCTTGGTTGAATTATGATGGGCTTCTTGATGAGTAAATAGTGAATATTGAACGTTTAAATGGTAAGTATAGTGGAATACTAGACATGGTGGGTTTTATGCTAATCTGGTGTTTAAAACCTTCTGGACTGGTTTGGTTGTTGGCCATCTTGGTTGAATGCTTTTGGTCAAAGTATTCCTTATGTTGTATTTCAGAGTTTCCCTAAACTTGTAGTGATTGGTGCCAATCTTTGGTTTTGGCGAATTTGTTTAGTTTGTGTTGTGAGTATGGGTTTACACTCAAAAGTCTTTGAGTGGATCGCGCTCTTTCGCGTTCTAACTGAATTACCTTTGGAATAAATGCTTAAAAGGAAGTAGATGGTCATAATGGGTTGTGTGGGAAACTTTTGAGTTAAGCCCTTGATGTGTAACTCTATTTAGCTAGTGTTGGAGTTATTTGGAAAATGTGTCTGGTGTGCGTGTGCCTCACAAGGGTGGATTTTTATGAATGGTTCATAAGTGATTTTGTTAGTGAAGTGTTTGATTTTGGAGTCGATGTTCTTTTCCAAAATGTTGATTTTGGTTAGAATGCGAGGTTTTGCAAGTTTAGCTTTCAACTAATGGTGGGTTATGACACGATGTGATGTTTTACTGTTAACTACGATGCCGTCATAGTTTATCTGAATTATTGCAATCATCGATGTTATGGGTGTTTCAATCATGTGATACTGAAGAAGTCTTTTGGTGAATGACTATTCGGTATTGTTGTTACATGAAGAATGAATGGTGAAAAAGAACAATGACAACGTTTATGTATAATTAAATTTAAAAGAGTCGATGAGCCAGATTGGTGAGAAAGTCATATATGAATATATGACTAATCCGGAGTGCTCTTGAAAAGCTGCATGCATGTCATGAATCGAGATTTCAATTGCTTTCTAGCACAAAAAGAAAGAATGAATATCTTCTAGTATTTTTGGCTGTTGTATAGGAGATTTGTGTTTCCTTTGAGATTTGGCTTAGTAAAATAAAATGAGTACTATTTGGTTGTTGCCAATTTCTTTCCAAAGTGGCTTTTAGCGCTTTGGGTTTCGAGTTGTTGTCTGTGGATCATTTTGGGTTCATGGGTTATGGTTGAGCTTACTTAATGATTGTACCCTTTGTTCTGATTCTTTGAAAGGAAGAATGTGAGGGCGAGACCTTCTTAGAAAGAGAAATCCAGTGTGGGTTGTTATGACCTAAGTTATTAGGTGTTGCTAGTAGTGGATCGTAAATAGTTTAAAAGTGAGGAGTAAAGGAAGGTTGTGTATGACTTGATTCAAACCTTCTTGGAAAATTGTGTTATTGATGTGTTCCTCGGTGGGGTTGATTAAATGATTAGTGGACCACTTGGTGGTTGCTAGTAATTGCTTTCCCTTTTCGGAGTGTATTGGATCTTTTTGCCACCGATCTTTGAGCGAGTTGTGTCAACCGAAGTGGATTGCCCGGTTGCTTTTGTTTTTGCGGGTTTTAAAGACCCTGGTTTTAAATTAGGCTTTTCCTTCAGTGGTAGTGGTGGGTATTGGTTTTTTGTAAAAGATCAATCTTTTGCAAGGTTTTAGCCCCAATTGTTCAAGTAATTGGTAGCAGCTGGTAGTCTTGGAGTGTAGCGTCTCACTTGGTTCGCGTCGTCTTGAATACGACAAACCACAGTTGAGAGGTAGAGGTGTGAAGACACTTTTGTGCATGGGAGCTGAAGAGGGTTCCAGAGGTTGGTACCGTGCTCTTCTGGATGTAGCATCGGTTAAAGGGATCGGGCATTTTAGTGCCAAGGAATGCATAGAATGAGGAGTGTGAGACTGTTGTCTTTTGTTGTCTTTTTGCGAATTGATCCTATTTCTCGGGACGTTCTGAGTCCTTGTGTTAGCGCTTTCTGATTCAATGTTGAGTAATATTCTGGCAAGCTTTGATTGTGAGTTATCGTTAGAGCCGTTAGTCTTCGAGCCTTAGCTCCCTTTGATTTGTATGTTGGCGTAGTGGTGTATCTCGGATTCGGGGTCGAATCCTGTTGAAGGGGGGGACAATGTGACACTACGGAATGATGGATTGAAAACATTATAGATTTCGGCCCTACGGTAGGTCTTTTGTTGCATGTTTTGGGCCGTTTTCGGAGTTTAAGCCTTTTTCGGGGGAGTTTGGGCCTGCAGGGAATCAGTTCGGGCCTTGGGGGAAGCTAGTGAGCCATCGTTGGCGGGTTTTTGGCCCATGTGGGGGGATTTCCTGCCAACCCTAGGGTTCCCACCCCTCCCATGCGGCCCTCCTAGCCTCCCTTGTGACCTCCCCCTCCTTGGCCGCCACCCCCACCACATTGCGCCCCTCCCGTTGTCCCTTGCGCCACCACCTTCCCCTCCCTTCTCCACCTCCATTGCTGCCCTAGGGGAGCTCCCCACCACACCACCTCGTTGTCCCCTCCATCGGGAAGCCCCGCGACGAGGAGATCCGACGGTTCTGGCGCGAGGAGGACGATCGGGGAGCCCGGGAGGAAGGATTTCGGCGTTCGTCGTTCGTCGGGAAGAGGTATGGAATGGGTGATCCTTGGGGATGGTCTAGGTGCAATTCTAGAGGTTGATTTCATGCTTTTAGATTAAGTGGTGGTGCTGTGATTGGGTAGATTGGTTAAAAACTAGATGTTTCTTAATTCTCTGTTTCGGGCAGATTGTGCACTCGACCTAGGGTTTGAGTTTTCGCGATTTTAGATTCGGAATTTGGTCAGCCGCCTGTTGAGAAAGTTGTAGGTAACTTCAATACCTTTAATTGGACATCAAGAACATCCAATTCCACCCAGCGGTTTGAATGTTATGCTCGATTTACCGAACGGGTTCAATTTTTTGATGTAATTGGTACATATAGAGTTTTGTAGATTAAACAATTTTAGAGGCCGAATCAGCTTTTCCCAATACTTAGGGAAAGCTGGGAAATTTCCTAAGCTTCGCAATGATGTACTCGTTTACTTAATTTGGAGACCTAGAACCCAAGTTATGCTAGATTGAAGTCTGCTGTCCCGGAGGACAGATTCTCTGTTTTTCGTTTTCGGGAGTAGTTTGCGTGATCGGGGTAGATGAGCGAGTATGTACTGTTTTGTGGCCCGTTTTGAGTATGTGGTACTTATGTGCAGGTGGTTTGACCCCGGGAGTGCCCTCAACCTCTCGCCAATCCGTCGGCCGCGGTTAAGGCAAGTGTATTGGAATGGGTAGCGTGTTGAATGTTGTTAGACTTGATTAGATTCAAATTGTTTTATGATATGATGCCATGATTTATGTTTGCCTATGACATGATGAACATGATTTCATATTGATCATGATTTCGTTGTATTAAATGTTTATGCCAATCTTTACATGTTTATGTCATATGTGCATTCATAATGGAAGAGGCGTCCCATGCTGATGCGGGCCTCTGTGTTCACACGTAGTGAACACGAAAGACCTACCTCGTAGTCCCATCCACGGTTGCGCATGGGAGCAAGTCAGTAAGAGTAGGCACCCTCCATCTACGGGATGGGAGGGGAAAGGGGGTGCACGCCGACGGGTGTGTACTCGGCAATACTAGTATGTGCTTCAAAGGGATATGTGCATGGCATTGCATTGCATGAATGAAGGGGTTTATGAGATGATTATGATGTTCAATGAGATGCATATGAAGATGTTATTTTAGATGTTTATGATGATGTTATATGAGAGCATAAATGAAGTTCATGATTTGATTCTCAGGATATGTGAATGGCATTAAGTATGTATGTGAGTTGCTATTGTTTTTGTATCATTGCAATACACTTTGCAGAGTGATGAACTCACGCTTATGTTTACGTTGTTTTTCTTAGGTACCATGAAACCAGCATGCGGCAAAAGGGATTAGAGGCACTTCATCACATAATTTTCCACACAATTAGACAATGATTACCTTTTGAAGTTGTGATCATGGTTTAGCATGATGAAACTAGGATTATGATTTGTTCGTGTGCTTGATTACATCCTTTATTTCGTATTAGTTCATATGGTGGTTCAATTCATTATGCTAGACTTAAATTGCCGCTATATTACCCGTTATTGTTGCTTTGAATGCTTTCCATTCTGATATATCATGTGTTATTGTGTTGTTGCTCCGAACTATGGAAAAGCAAAGGAGATGCTGCCGAAATTTTCGGTTTTAGCATTTGCGTCTTTGCTGCAATTTATTTTAATTTGTGGTAGTTAGATGTTGTTTAGTCTATGTTTGGTAACATTCAGGCATATTAGATGTCGGGGTGTTACAGGACTGGAACTAGGTTCATGAAGGAACTGAGGTTTGGGACAAGGTTCGGGGAGGTACCGAGGTCTTGGTGGTCAAGGATGTCATGCGGGACGTTCGGGCTAGAGGACGGTGCACATGAAGAATGGTTAGTCACGTGAGTATGGCATGGTGGCCGTACGCGTGCAGGAGTTGTTAGTCACGTGAGTATGGCTGGGTTGCCATACGTGTGCAAGAGCTGTATTTGGCCAGGTTGGGCCAAGTGGAGTTGTGTTGAATACAGACTACTTCTATGATTAGGAGTAGGAATTGTATTCAGGACTCTTTGTGTTTGCTCTGTATAAATAGGGGGAGGCGCCTCCTGTTTATGCATCAAGTCTTGGGCATGTTTTATGGTTGTACTCTTTTGTTTGGAGTACTTTAGACAAAAAGAAATAAAGATAAATTCTTCTAGATCCTTGCGTGCTATAGTAACCACGTTGCTACAGTGTTCTCTGTTTTGTTCTTGTTTGCATGTTTATTCTGGTTTTAGATTGGTTTTTGTTGTAACACCTCGGCATCTAGTATGCCCGAATGCTACCAAACATAGGCTAAACAACACCTAAATACCACTAATAAAGACAAATTACAGCAAAGGAGTAAATGCTAAAACCGAAAATTTCGGCAGCATCTCCTTTGTTTTAACATGATTTGAGACAATAGCAATAACAGGCAAGTAATAACATATCATAAGACATCTAAAGAAGCAATGTAAATGGATTAGCATCAACATAAGGCAATAATATCAAGTTCAACCACTCCATAAACTATAACGAAGCAAATAAGGGACAAGACCACAATTTAATCCATACACCAAGATTCATGGCACTATTATTAAGGTCATGACTCAAAATTTGGTAAATGTGACTGGAACTACGTGAAGATATGTAGCTAATGCCCTTTCCCACATGCCGGTGTCATGGTACCTAAAAAAAATAACATAAACACAAGCGTCAGTGAATCACTCAGCAAGTATATTGCAATGGTACAAAAGAAACAATTTCATGGCTACAACATCTCACATCATGTCTATCATCTCATTCATGATCACATATCATTTTCATCATCATTATGTATGCAATGCGATGCGATGCTTATGTCACCTTGGAAACTCATACCGGTATGGTTGAGTACACACCCGTCGGTGTGCACCCTCTCCTCCCTTCCATCCCGAAGATGGAGGGTGCCTACTCCTCGCTTCCATACACCGCGGTGGATGGAATCACGATGTAGGACTTACTCATTGCCTCTCCGGAATAGTCATAACTTTCTCACCGACCTTCCCCGGACTAGTTATGACTTTCTCACCGCCCGGGCCATGTATCATGCCTTGTATGCAAACATGCCA
Organism: Rhipidocladum racemiflorum; assembly: GCA_036346355.1. Taxonomy (NCBI): domain Eukaryota; kingdom Viridiplantae; phylum Streptophyta; class Magnoliopsida; order Poales; family Poaceae; genus Rhipidocladum; species Rhipidocladum racemiflorum. The sequence continues at coordinate 62,273,038 of CM070580.1, read as the reverse complement.
ACATCATAAATCACTTTGTACACTAACACATGGCATCATAACATAATAAGCATATTCATCATATAAATGGCAAACATTAAAGCATGGCATGTGAATACATCATATATTCAACTTCAATCTCAACCAATCTAGAAAATTACAACCCGCTACCCATTCTAATACACTTGCCTCAACCACGGGCGACGGATGGGCGAGAAGTAGAAGGAACTCCCGGGGTCACACCACCTGCACATAGGTACCACACACTCACAATCATTTCCACAAAACAGTACTCAAACCCTCTTCTACCCCGACATCGCAAACTACTTGCAAAACCCAAAAACAGAGGTTCTGTCCCTTCGGGACAGCAGCCTTCCAAAAGGCATAACTCGGGTTCTAAGACTCTAAATCGAATAAACGAGTACATCCTCGCGTAGCTTAGGAAATTTCCTAAATTTTTCTAAGTATATGAAAAAGCTGATTCGGAATCTAAAGTTGTTTAATCTACAAAATACCGTGATCTGTTCCAATCACGTCACATTTTTTAACATGTTCGGTAAAACGAGCATAACTTTCAAACGGATGGGCGGAATTGGACATTATTTATACCCACTGAAAGGTATTGAAATTACCTACAACTTCTTCAACAGGCGGCCAACCCAATTCTGAATCTAAAATGGCGAAAACCCAAACCCTAAGTCGACTGCTCAATCTGCCCGAAACAGAGAACGTGGCAACTCTAGTTTTCTCCCAAATCTACCCATGGACAGCACCACCACTTGGTCTAAAAACATGAAATCGACCTCTAGAACAGCACCTATACCCAACCCATAGATCACCCATGCCATACCTTCGCCCGACGAACGAAAACCCAACGGATCTCCTCCCAGTTCGCGCGATCTCCTTCCTTGCTTCCAAATCCACCAGATCTCCTCGTCGCGGAGCGCTCCAGTGGATGGATCTGCGGGGTGGTGAGGTGGAGAACTCCCCTAGGGGCAGCAAGGGAGGTGGAGAGGGGAGGAGAGGGGTGGTGGCGCCATGGGGGAAGATGGAGAGGAAGGGGAAGGGTGGAGGTGCATGGGGGGCTAGGGGGTGGCGGCTAGGGTTGGGAGAGGGAGTGGGGGGCGCACCAAGGGGTGGGGGCCAGATTTGACTGCCCAAAAGTCCCCCCCCCTTGGGCCCCAAACCCTTCCACCGGAAGCCCAATTCAACCCCCAAGGCCCAAAGTCCCCTGGAGAGGCCCAAACACCCAAAAATGGCCCAAAAACACGCTATAAACGGCATAACGTAAAGTTTTAACCTCCATTTTCACATTTTATAAAGTTTTTGACCTCAACATTCACATTTTATAAGATACGACACTCCGTGGTGTCACATTTGTTATTTGAGTTTCATCTTGATTTGATGCATCAAAAACCTTTCTAGGGTATTGATTTAGGGTTCCTTAAAGTTTAGTTGATAAATCTTTTGTCGTTCTTGTTTAATCTTGAAGTTTTGATTAGATCAATTCTCATCATCTTCTGTCACAGCAAGCTTGCGAGGTTCATAACTTTTGATCCATATGTCCGATCAAGCTGATTCTTTTTGGGCTCGATTCGTATTGGAATCTAGTTTCCTATGTCCAAATTTCAGATCAATCCGACAATTGGATCTCCGGGAATTCTTGTTTTACCGAACGTTTGTTAATCTGTTTTTATAGGCAATTATTTGGTTCTGTTTTAGGGTGAATTTTTAGTAGATCAAAAATTTTGTTTTAGCTTCCGCACAATCATTTGCCCCTCCTCTGATTGCTGTATTCGTATACTTCGATCCTACAAGTCAGAAGAGCCATAGTGTGAATGTTCTGATGGTAGAAAGTCAAGCTGAGCTATGCAAGGATTTTTAGAAAATGAAACTGGAAATGGTACCTGAAGGATTTCTGGCTGCATTAGAAGTGAATCCTACCCTAGAATACGAGATCAGGGAAGGACAGAAGGATGATGACAAGATCAGTAGAATCAAGTCCAAAATGGAGGAGGGCAAGGCCAAGGATTTTAAGTTGGATGAGCAAGGTACGCTAAGGATTAAAAATTGCATCTGTGTGCCGAATAGGAATGAGCTGAAGCAGCAGATTTTGGAAGAAGCCTCCAAGTACTCAATTCATCCGGGAAGTGCCAAGATGTATCAGGATCTGAAAGAGAGATTTTGGTGGCCGAGCATGAAGCACGAAGTTGCCGAGCATGTTGCACTGTGCGATATATGCCATAGAGTAAAGGCAATGCACCAGAGACCAACTGGATTATTGCATCCATTGAAGATACCTGAGTGGAAGTGGGAAGAAATCGGTATGGACTTCATTACTGGTTTGCCAAGGACTTAGAGTGGATACGATTCCATATGGGTTATCGTGGATCGCTTGACCAAGGTCACACATTTTATACCTATGAAGACTACGTACTTAGGAGACCAACTAGCAGAGCTTTACATGTCAAGGATTGTCTGTTTGCATGGAGTGTTGAAGAAGATAGTGTCAGACAGAGGTACCCAATTTACCTCAAGATTCTGGAATAAATTGCATGAAGCTATGGGAACCCGTCTGAATTTCAGTACAGCTTATCATCTGCAGACTGATGGTTAGACAGAGAGAGTGTCGAGACCCGAATTTGCAAATCCGGACCCTCTGTGTATACAGCACTAGTCCAGGATCACGCTAGTGCACACAGTCTCAACATAGATGAATATTACAATCATACACATCGAAATAATAAAAATAACTCAATTACAGAATATAAACTATTGAACGACCTTAAGGTCAACCTTACATTTGTGAAGCCTTGACAGCTTCAACTCCAAATAAGCAGCAGCGGAACGAAGAACACCGGTGAATCCCATCAATATACCACAGGCAACTGACAGGGTTCGACTCCTAGATAATCGCCTTTTGATTAGGCTTCGACGGTTTTAGGCCGGAATCGGGCTCCGACGGCAAACGGAGACCAAAAGAAATCTAAATATGGACCAAAACAGTACATGATGATCCACCGGGCGTGACAACATGGCCAAAGCGAGCTAAAACAGCCGGCGTCAAAAGGCGGCGCACGGCGACGGCTAAACGGCAAAGGGGCAAGTTAACTCTCAACATCCTGCAATACATCTGACTTTTGATCAGTACAACCTCTGATGCTTTCTAAGCTTCATCGGTCATAATGTGGTTGACACGATCTTTCACTGGCGCTTGCGGCATGGCTTTATCTTGAACGGCATCACAATTCACTTTCTGGCACAAGTGTATAGGTAGGTGAAGGACTAGGATTGAGGTGAATAGGTATGACACCTTTTCTCTTAGGACAACTATTAACAAAGTGTCCCGGCTCATTGCAATGAAAGCAACGCTTGACTGTCCTCTGTTGGCACCCTCCTGATGTAGCACTGGTATTGGTAGGGGTAGAGCTGGAATTCACACGGTCCAAAGTGATCACTTGCTTCTGAGGGCAGTGGTTAGCAAAATGTCCTAGCTGGCGATCAGCATAGCAAACTCTAGACAGTAGGTTTCTTCCTTGAGAATTTTCACTGGGTTGGTGTTATGAAAACTCTGACCATCAGGCGAAACACAGGTGAAAATGTCTCAACAAAGTCTGAGTAGTATGACAACTGAGTTGCTGAGGGGCACTCCTCATTCGCTGTTGCGGTGGTCTTTCTTGACAAGCTCTCCAATGCTTGCGGTTGTCCTCCAATTCCTTGCGCTCATCTTCTAGGTCAAAGGTCCTGTTGGCTAACTCCTCTTGGTTCATCTGACTCCTTGAGCAAGTTGCTTCTATAGTCTTCTCACTCACTTTCGGTGTTATAATCCTTACTGCTGTAATTTCCGGGATGATCATGGCTTCAGAAATTGCTTGGTCTTTCTGTGGGCATTCCTTAACAAAATGACTTAACTCACCACAGTTGTAACATGAATGTTTGGGTCGTCATGCCGGGTTGATGGGGCATTCTTTGGCCTTGTGACCTGGTTTATCACACAAGAAACAATTCCATGGTGACCAAGTATCACTAATTTCCTAAGGTAGACGGATAGGGTTGACATGCTTCTTCTTCTTTTCTTCACGTGGCACTGCTAGTGCAGATGACAATCCTTCTCTTTTCGCTAACTCTTGAGCAATGACAGCTCGAAAACTCTCTCGCTGATGCCGAGTCACAGCGGTCACTAATGAATCCAGGGAACATTGAGATGGGCAATGATCCCGACCTTCACAAAGATAGCATATGATGTTGCACATAGGACATTCTCTGGGTAAATGGCTTCCTTCACAGCTGGAACAATTGATTGCATGTTCATCAACAATGTGTCCTTTTTCTTCGCAACAGATGCATGCATGATCTTCTGACTTGTCTGGATGACAACACTCCAAAGAACAACATCTCAGTACGGTATCGAGTGCGGAGGTACCATTCTTCCTTGGTCTTACTGTGGTTACACTGTCTTCGGACGAAGTGAAGAGCCGACGAAGAGCGGTGGTAAACTTTAACCAAGTGATGATATGTTCATCCTCAGAGGTGGCGTAGAAACCTTTCCACCAGGCTAATGCATCTGCTTCTAACTGGCAAGTAGCATAGGGAACCTTCTCTTCATCTTCACTTTGCACCAAAGCAAGCTTCTCTTCTATCACACGAAGCCAGATTTCTACATCTTTGAGAGTGGCTGATCCATCAAACACGGGTGGGTTGGTCTTCATGAACAAGGCAAACTTTGACTGTGTAACTTCAGTTGTGGAGGGATTGATTTTGGCACTGATAACATTCATCTGTTGCACCACTGTATGCATAAGCTGGATCTGGCGGTGAATAACTGATCCAAGTCTTGAATTGCCTCGGTTGGTACGGTGGACGGTTGTTGGTCACTATCTGCTTTATCACTGACACCAGTAGTAGCAATTGAACTGACTTGAACTGCCTCGGAGTCACAGCTGTAGTTGGTCATTTCCATTTGTTGATCACTCCAAGGTTTAGGTAAGAGGGAAAAGCATAGATGAGGTTCAAGATTCCTGGTGCAGGGAGAACAGGTTTAACCCAAAAACTTATACAAACATTATTAATAACTTGGTATGGTTGCTTATAAAAGCCTAAAAGCTATGCAACGCATACTGCACACTCAGCAATCGAGAAAGATCCAAATTTCCTAAGCACACAATAATCTAGCGTCTAAAAGGGTAACACTCCTATCTTAAGATAGGCGACTCTCACACATGAGTCTCAACTTACTACTAAGCACTGGTTCTTCAAACTTCTGGAACACTTCATCGATCCACTTCTCTTCGAGCTCAATGATTCCTTACTTCACGATCTTCAGGGTTGAAAGCGACATCGAGTACTTTTTCCTTAAGTGTGAAACAACGATAACTATTCAGAATGACTTAGGTAAGATTTCCATTTAAACCAGTGGGAAAAGATAGAAATTTCAGCAAAAGGGGAAAGAAAAGAAGAAGAATAAGATAAGTCAAGAACTTATTGTTCATTTAAGTTAAATTTTCTCTTTAGAAAATAATTTTGAAGCTCCTAAGGACGGCCAATCTATCTAGGGTCAAGACCTACAGTCAGTATGGCTCTGATACCACCTCTGTCAGGACCCGAATTTGCAAATCCGGACCCTCTGTGTACAGCACTAGTCCAGGATCACGCTAGTGCACACAGTCTCAACATAGATGAATATCACAATCATACACAGCGGAATAATAAAAATAACTCAATTACAGAATATAAACTATTGAACGACCTTAAGGTCAACCTTACATTTGTGAAGCCTTGACAGCTTCAACTCCAAATAAGCAGCAGCGGAACGAAGAACACCGGTGAATCCCATCAATATACCACAGGCAACTGACAGGGTTCGACTCCTAGATAATCGCTTTCTCACGAAACTTCTTCTTCGTCGATGTAGACTTCTCTGCTCACTGGTGATTGTTAGTTTGCAAGGGGTGAGTACATAAAGCACTCAGCAAGTCATGCACAGGATGCAAGTCTAATAACTTATATGCATGGCTTATTCCAATTGACGGGCTGAACGGGTTATTTTGCAATAAACAGCATTCACAAATATTCATAATAGATTGTAAAGCGGTAAAACAAATAATAACAGTAATAGAATTTCACGGTTGTTTCACAAGTAAACCATTCCATATCCTTAACCAGTTATCACTTTTTCATAGGCAAACTACATCCAAGCCCAAGTTCAATTTTAAGAAAATCTAACCCTTGACTGTAATCCCCGAGCATTGTCCAGTACCGCGGACACAGCTATTCGAATAGATTTTACACTCTGCAGAGGTTATACACTTTACCCACAAGATACAATCAACTCACCACGTCAGCCGTGAATCGCCATACAAGAGTATGCGAATGAGTGATCATAGCAAAGCCTTTCGGAAACTTCTAACTACACAAGTGAACCTCTCCGGTTTTTGCCATACACCATCGCTTCCCTTAACAAAGGCGAAGTATGGGACCGACATACCATTGGACGGGTACCATGCATGACCCTGATGCAGCTCCCCCTTCGAGCTACACAAAAGATGTAGTTGACACCCTGAGGTACCACATGCAAGTTATTAGTTACTTACTCAACTAGGTCCATCCCATTACAGACATGTGGTTGTATGTTTGACTCAGTTCAAAGGCTTGCAAGGTTAAGTCCTTAGAGTGACCAGGGCAAGACTTCCAACAATACTCTCAAAGAAATCCATCTCACCAACACTCATACATATATCATGTTTCAAACAATCCAAACCGCCAAGCTAGCCCACCATAATTCTTGCCACTTGCCCCAGTCTAAATCATTTTATCACCCCAGTTGATTATTGCGCAACACAATGCCAACAACAACTCAACATCCTTGAAGAAGTATGAAGGCCTCCGCATATCAACATCATCATGTCGGCTACACGTCACACCATTTCAAAATACATTGCATATTTCATTAATCAATATTGGCATTTGCATTTCCAAAACGATGTCAAAGGTACGTTGCATGGCTAAGCAAACTACTAACGGTCTAAATAACCCATGTTGGCAAAATATTTAGCTACCAACTATTAATCAACAATCCTAGGGTGACAAATGAATCATGGCATACAATCATTATAGGCAAGGTGGCGATAACAAGTAGGTTGATTATCTAATCCCAAATTAATTGAAATCAGTTTAACTCAAACTAGCATGCAATAATTTGAAACAACATAATTTTCCAAAATGGGATTAACATGATCAAAGTACAACTTGCTTGGCCCTTGTAACTTTTACTGTTCTTTACTCTTTATCTTTGATTCTTGGTCCTCGATCTTCAACTTCCACTTTCTCGATCCTCGGCTCGTTCGAACGACTTCCTGACGACACGTCTAACGATAAAGAAACACAAATACAACAAAACTCAAAAGACAATTCAAATAAACTCTAAATTAAGAACGAACAGCATTGGGCACAATGACTTGGATGAATTTAGGAGCTTGAATGGATTAGATCAAAGATTGGACAAAGGGGAACGTGCTTTTGGAAAAACACCGGAAAGGGAAAGATTAATAACTGGAAAAGAGGGAACAATATTCCGAACAATATTTCTTCTGAAGTTATTATCTTGATTGGACAAACATTGACATATGGGCTCTCGATCTATAGATCGGATCCATAAAGACATGTTAGTTCACAATGAACTAAGCTGAGGTTCAAGGTTGACTTTTGTTGACTGAACGAAACACGATCAAACAAAAGAGAGACGGATGGATTAGATCGGGCACAAGGGTATGACAGATGGCCAATGGTCTATCGACCAAGTCCACGAATGAATTCTCGATTAATGGCAGATTAGATTTTCAGGGATAAGACAAGCACAAGTGTCATACCACGATTGAAACAACAGGAAAGATTGCAAAGATAACAACGCGGCTCACGATGAACTTAGTCCATCGAACCGGTCTTAGGTTAAGGTTTTGGTTCGGCTTTGAAGATGATATGACGATGAGGCTAGGCTCATATCATGATGATAGAGAAGATGAAGGCATCGCACTAGGGCTTGTGCATGAATGCACGCATACGATGACAACGAAGCGATGAGAGCCGAGCGTTAATGATGAAGCGTTAATGGCGGAACGTTAATGGCGAAACGTTAATAGTGGAACGTTAACGGTGAAACGTTAACGACGGAGCGTTAACGGTGGAACGTTAACGGCGAAACGTTAATGACGGAGCGTTAACGACGGAGCGTTATCGGCGGAACGTTAACGGTGAACGCGAAGCGATGGCAAGATGCGCATGAAATAAGGTATCGACCATCGGTGCAATGACATGACCGCGATAAAGCGCTACCAAGGATGGATCACCAAGACGTGAACCGAGAACAACGGCTAGGTTGAAAGACGACAGTTTTAGGCCGGAATCGGGCTCCGATGGCAAACGGAGACCAAGAGAACTCTAAAGATGGACCAAAATAGTACATGATGATCCACCGGGCGCGACAACACGGCCGAAGCGAACTAAAACAGCCGGCGTCAAAAGACGGCGTGCGGCGACGGCTAAACGGCGGCCTAAATATATAAAAAAAATCCAGAGGATGGGATGGCAAAGGGAGAATGTCTACCACGTAGAACGCGGCGAGACGAACTCAACGGTATAGGCGGATTTTGCGGTGCCCCTCCGGATTAATCACAAACTACCGATTAACGGGTTTCGGATCTAACTTTGGACGGCCATAACTTCTAGAATAATGATCAAAACATAACGCGCGAGGATGATTGTCGCTGTTTGCAATGCAGTCTGATAGGAGAAAATATTTTTCTATGCAAAATCCGGTGGGCAAAACTGTGGGGCAGTATGTGCATCACGTAGAGGACATCACCAGGAGTCTACACAAAACATTTCACTGTCAAAATCCAAAAATTGAGGGAGATATGGCCTCGGCAAGGTTCGAGATTGAAATGGCCATAACTTTTGATTCCATGAGCTAAATTGGCTGAAATTTGGATGGGAGATATATGGTACCTTGTGGCACACCATGGCTAAGACGGATCTCGAAAAAAGTCGACGAGCTACCCGAGACGTGGATCCAAAGTTCGGCCATCGTTGGGCGACGTTCGAACTTCTCGGTGGCGGCTCGAACGTTTCCGGAGATTAATCTGTGGTTGTGGTCATGGGGGAGGGTCATGGGAGGTCTACTAGGGATTGGGTGATGGCTAGGTCAAAAGGAATCAAGAAAAACCGAGTTTGGATAAAAAACTGTAATACCCCAGCATTTAATATGCCCGCATGCTACCAAACATAGATTAAGCAACCTCTAAATACCACAAAATCAAGTAAATTATAGCAAAGGCACTAATGCTCAAAACCGACATTTTGGCAGCATCTCCTTTGTTTTAACATGAATTGAAGGAAACACAATAGCATAGCAATATAAGGCAATAAGAGAGACTACTAAAATAGCAATAATTAAAGACTTGACCACAATATAAGTCTAATTCCAAGCATTTAATGTCTTCATGCACCAAACGAACAATAAGACTCTTATAACGCAGAGCTAAACCATAAAACAATAAGCATCACACTTCGTTTATTATCGAAACCCAATTGAATGACTTGTGAGACGAATGAGTGAAACTACGTGTAGAAGTGTGACTATTTCCCTTCCCCGCATGCCGGTCTCATGGTACCTAAAACAACAAGAAAACACAAGCGTGAGTTCAACACTCAGCAAGCATATTGCAATGGTACAAAAGAACAATCACACGGCTATAACAAATCACATCATGTAAATGATCTCATTCATGATCACATATCATTATCATCATCATTATGTATGCAATGCGATGATATGCTCATGTCTCCTTGGAAACTCATACCATTATGGTTGAGTACACACCCGTCGGTGTGCACCCTCTCCCCCTTCCATCCCGAAGATGGAAGGTGCCTACTCCTCGCTTCCAAACACTGCGGTGGATGGAATCACGATGTAGGACTTACTCATTGGCTCTCCAGAATAGTCATAACTTTCTCACCGACCTTCCCCGGACTAGTTATGACTTTCTCACCGCCCGGGCCATGTATCATGCCATGTATGCAAACATGCCAACATCATAAATAACTTGTACATTAACACATGGCATCATAACATATTAAGCATATTCATCATATCATTGGCAATCATTAAGGCATGGCATGTGAACATATCATATATTTAATTTCAATCTCAACCAATCTAGCAAACTACAACCCGCTACCCATTCCAATACACTTGCCTCAACCACGGGCGACGGATTGGCGAGAAGTAGAAGGCACTCCCGAGGTCACACCACCTGCACATAGGTACCACACACTCACAATCATGTCCACAAAACAGTAAGCAATCCCTCTTCTACCCCGACATCGCAAACTACTCGCTAAACCCAAAAACAGAGGTTCTGTCCCGTCGGGACAGCAGCCTTCCAAAAGGCATAACTCGGGTTCTAAAACTCCGAATCAATTAAACGAGTACATTCTCGCGTAGCTTAGGAAATTTCCTAACTTTTTCTATGTATATGAAAAAGCTGATTCGGACTCTAAAGTTGTTTAATCTACAAAATACCGTGATCTGTTCCAATCACGTCACAGATTTTAACACGCTCGGTAAAACAGACATAACTTTAAAACGGCTGATCGGAATTACACGTTCTTTATACCCACTGAAAGGTATTGAAATTACCTATAACTTCTTCAACAGGCGGCCGACCAAATTCCGAATCTAAATTGATGAAAACCCAAACCCTAGGTCGACTGTTCATGCTGCCCGAAACAGAGAACGTGGCAACTTCTAGATGTCATCTAATCTACTCAATTCCAACACCACCAATTGATCTAAAAACATGATAATCACCCTTAGAACAGATCCTAGACCAACCCCAAGGATTCCCATGGCCATACCTTCGCCCGACGCACGAAAACCCAACGGATCTCCTCCCGTTTCGCGCGATCTCCTACCTCGCTCCAATCCCGCCGGATCTTCTCGTCGCGGAGCGCTCCAACGGATGGATCTTCGAGGTGATGAGGTGGAGAACTCCCCTAGGGCAGCAAGGGAGGTGGAGAGGGGAGGAGAGGGGTGGTGGCGCCATGAGGGAAGATGGAGAGGAAGGGGAAGGGTGGAGGCGCATGGAGGGGGCTAGGGGGTGGTGGCCAGGGTTGGGAGAGAGAGTGGGGGTGCACCAAGGGGTGGGGGCCAGATTTGGCTACCCAAAAGTTCCCCCCCTTGGGCTCAAACCCTTCCACCGGAGCCCCAACTCAACCCCAAGGCCCAAAGTCCCCCGGAGAGGCCCAAACACCCGAAAATTGCCCAAAAACACACTATAAACGGCATAATGTAAAGTTTTAACCTCCATTTTCACATTTTATAAAGTTTTTGACCTCAACATTCACATTTTATAAGATACGACACTCCGTGGTGTCACAAAAACGGACGAAATCGGCAATATATCGAACACCTCGTGTGCACTACGCAATTCGGGCGACGTGGTGGCTTCTCAGCCGTTTGATCGCGATCGGGCAGGCGAGATCGCGTGGAGGCGTGGCCTGATGGGCTGCTGGCGCGTGGAAGTGGCGCTGGCCCTGGCGAGCCGGCCTGCTCGGCCTGGCGTGCGTGCATCGCATGGATGGGGTGGGCCGGCCAGCGGCCTAGGCGGGGCGCGCGTGGAGGAGGCGGCCGGTCTTGTGAGGCGGGGTGGCCCGGCGCGGGGATGTGGGCTGGATGGCGGGGAGAGAAGAGGATTCGGCCCAAGCCAAAATCCGAATATCCAGCTTTTTTCTAATTAAAACAATCCCACGAATTCAAATAAATCATTTGAGGCAATAAAAATATCAGAAAAATTCTAGAAAATTTCTAGAAAATATTTTGAGACATTTTGAACTCAAATAAAATATTTGCAACAAAACTTTATATAAACTTTTCCAAATAATTAATTAATTTCAATAAAAAGGGCTTAATACAAATCGATTCCGAATAAATCCAATGAATAGCAAACGAGCTCCGAAAAATCTCAAAAATTACAGAAGAATTTCTTGAAGCAAAAGGAACCCAAATAAAATTAAATTTATTTTATTTGAAATATAAAATAATAAAATTAGATTGTTCTAGCTTTTACAAAACCTAGATCAAGCTTTATAAATGCGAGAAAATCTACAAAAAATTTTGGGAAGCTAAACTAAACCAAAAAATTTTGAAAACCCAAATTTTGGGATGTTAGAGAGAGTCAATCAGGTTCTAGAGGACATGCTGCGAGCTTGTGGTCTAGTATATGCTACTTCATGGGACAAGTGTTTGCTGTATGCCAAGTTTAGCTACAACAATTGTTATCAAGCCAGTTTACAGATGTCACCATTCAAAGCTTTGTATGGTCAACCCTGTCGAAAGCCGTTGAATTGGAATGAGACAGGTGAGCGTCATGTCTTTGGACCAGACATTCTCCAAGAAGCTAAAGAGAAGATCGCCTTGATCAGAGAAAGATTGAAGATAGTTAAGTCAAGGCAGAAGAGTTATGCCGATAATCATCGCTGAGAGCTGAGTTTTGAACTGGAGGATTTCGTATACGTTAGAGTTACACTCCTTAAAGGAGTTAAAAGATTTCATGCGAAAGGGAAACTGGCACCACGATATGTTGGTTCATTCAAGATCTTGAGCCGTAGAGGAGAAATCGCCTACCAATTGGAATTGCCACAGTCATTGGCGGGAGTGCACGACGTGTTCCACATGTCACAATTGAAGAAGTGTCTGAGAGTGCCAAATGAACAAACAGCTTTAGAGTCAATCGAACCACAGGAAGATCTGACTTATAAAGAGCACCTAGTGAAGATTTTGGACACAATGGACCAAGAGACGAGAAACAAGTCAACCCGTCTCTGTAGAGTCCACTGCAGCAACCATTCAAAAAGAGAAGCAACTTGGGAGCACGAAGAGGACTTGAAGAAAGAGTTTCCAAACCTATTCCTTAGTTAGCCCAGAATCTCGGAGTCAAGATTCCGTTAAGGGGGGAGGTTCGTAACACCCCAAAATTTTGTTTTTATTCAATTTATTGAGTCATTTGAATTTTTCGAATTTTTTAGAATTTATTTGGATTTATTTAGATTTAATCTGAATTAAATCCTTTCTTGAATTATTTAAATATTTAAAAGTTTCAAATAAAATTTTGTTGGAAATATTTTATTTGAGTCCAAAATGTCTCAAAGTAATTTCTAGAATTTTTCTGGAATTTTCTGAGCTTTTTGCTATTTTCTCGATTTAATTGAATTACTGAAATTATTTTAAAGAATAAAAACGGAAAAGGAATATTAGAAAACCCTAACGGGTCTAGCCGTGCGGATCAAACCAGTTAATCGTGCCGAACCCGTTACCGTTTGCCCGTTAGCCCGTCAAACGCCGCCGAACCGTAATCTGCGCCAACCGTTGGATCTGTATCCAACAGCCGGGCTTCATCCGCGTGTACGTGCGCACGAGTCCATTGGATCCGTGCCACGCATACGTCTGCGATGCACCCACGTCATCGCCTCCAAGCCCGATTCGGACTTCGCTGGAATCCGCCATATCCGCGTAGGGCACGCCTTCCGAGCCACTATTTAATGCGTGGACCCGTGCATGAGGATCGCCGTTTCGCGTACTATGCATTTCCCTAGGTCTCCTCACCAACACCACCGCCAACCACTCGTAATTGCTCGCCGAAGTTGGAACCACCATCGCACCTTTTCTTCGTTGCCGTCGCCGTCCGCCGTCCCCTAACGTAATCGAGCCCAGAGTTGGAGTGCACAAGTTGAGACGCTTCGGGGGGACCTTTCGCTTCACTGGATTCGCACCAGGGCGTCGTTGGCAAGGTCGTCATCCCCGTCTCCAGTAGCTGAGCTCCACCGCACCATCGTCGGCCTTCGCGAGCTCTGTGGACCATTTGATCTAGATCCAAGGGCGTGTATTGTGCCACGTAGCTCTGCGATGCACCGTGCTAGAATAGATCTAGATCGTACAGTTGGTTCGGATTCACGTGTTAGCGCTAGATTTAATCGTAGCTGTCCGATCTGTGATGTACAGTGTAGATTGTGCCACGTGTCGAACGCTGGGTCATGTCACGTCACCCCCCTTGATGCGGCAAACCTGAGCAAATCTCGGCTGTCCGATCCGATTTGCACAGACCCAATTTGGCCACGTAGATCCATATGCGTGATACTAGATTGAATCGTGATCGTCAGATTTCAAATCAACGATTCAGATCTTGCCACGTGCGCGGGAGCCAAAGAGGTGCGGGTCAGCGCCAATCGCCGCTGACGTCACCCCGACGTTAGCGCCGGGCCCGCATGTTAGTGGTTGTGCCCGCACGTGCATGACGTCATTGATGACATCATGGTGGGACCCACCTGTCAGGTTGGCCAGCCGCACCACGCGTTGACGTCAGCAATGACGTCATCAGACCGATCCCACCCGTAGTCTTAGCACTGTTCCATGCACCGAGTCCACGGTGGACTGAGCCGAACCGTGGATCGGTTCCATGGACCGGCTGACGCAAGCATAACGTCATAATTCGATTTTCCTTTAGGAAAATAATTCGGCCGAAAATCAATTTTGGTGCTGACACAATGATGACGTCATAATCCCAATTTTTAAATAGAAAAATAAATGAATTAATTCAGTTTATTCTTTTTAATTGATTTTCAAACTTCAAACGGCTATAACTTTTGCGTTTTAACTCCGATTGAGCCGATTCCATTTTCTAAATTTTCAAACTTCAAACGGCTATAACTTTTGGAAATGAGTTTTTCTCTGTTTTATTTATTTGTTATTTATTTATCCTATTCGCGTAGACGTTGAATTGCCCGAAGGCTTCGAAGGAGAGGTTTTGACCAGGAACAAGTCCAAGAGCAGGAACAGGACCTTTTCCAAGGCAAGTTATGCTTTGACCATGTTGATCCCACTTTTGGAAATTATGTTGATCTGAATTATTGCATGCTAGTTTAATTAAAAAATGCTTTTAAATAATTATGGGAATAGTTATACGACCCATTTATTGTATGCCACCTTGTCTATATTAATCATATGCCATGAATCATTTGTCACCCTTGATTGTGGAATACTAGTTGGATATTAATAAATTACCAACATGGGTTAAATAGATCGTAATTAGCCTACTTAGCCATGCAAACGTGTTATTGATATAATTTTGGATGTCAGAAATTAATCCTGACTTAATGAGAGATGGGACATGTTTTCGAAAGATGTGACATGTGTTATTGATGATGTTGATGACACATGGTGCATGGTAATCAACTGGGTGATAAAATGATTTAGACTGAGGCAAGTGGCAAGATTATTTCTGGTGGGCCAAAAGTGGCACATGGGAGGTCGAATTTGGTTTTTGCTGATTTGAACAATGTGAGTTCTTGGGTAGTCTTGCCTTGGTCACTTTAAGGACTTAACCTTGCAAGAATTTGAATGTAGTCTGACATACAACCATAAGTTTGGAATGGGACAGACCTGGCTGAGTAAACTGTGATGTCTAGATTTCGGTGCTGTCATGGTGGTGTGAGCCCCGGGTTGACGTGTGGACTCACAGGCGCAAGAGGGGGGCCCTGAGTGTGGTAACCAGTCCCTTTAGTGTTGAAACCTTAGTGGGCAGTACCGGGTCTAGAAGTAGCTTTGGAAAGGCTTTGTTACGGTCACTCGCCTTTGTGGTGTTTGAATGTATCTTGTGGGTAAAGTGTATAACCTCTGTAGAGTGTACAACCTATTCGAATAGCCGAGTCCACTGTATTGGACAATGCTCGGTGATTACAGTCAAGAGTTAGACTTTTATGAAAATGAATTTGGTTTATGGATACCTGGTATTGGAAATAATGAACTTGTTTAGGTTGATAAATGCTTTACTGGAGAAATTGATTATGAAAGTTACTATTGTTATTACTGTTTCACTACCTTCAATCTACTACTATTATTTGTAAATGTTGCTTTACTGCAAATGAACCACTTAGCCTGTTATTTGGAAAAAGCCATGCATATAACTATTAGACTTGCATTCTGTGCATGACTTACTGAGTGTTTTAAGTACTCACCCTTGCCACAACACAAACACCAGTCGAGGAAGAATCAACGCCAACATTGGAGGAGGAGTTCAATGAGGAGTTGACAAACTAGGGGTGAGCCCAGTCAGTTGCCTGTGGAAAATTGGTTAGCGCCACACAAACATCTTTTGTTTCCGCTGCAGTTTATTTATTTAAGACTTTGCCCTGCGAGGCGTACTTTTGTAACTTGACTATAAGGTCGAGCAACTGGTTATATTTCCCTTTCAATAAAGTACTTTACTATTTCGTTGAGTATGATTGTGGTATTTACCGATGTTGAGACTATGTGCACTAGCGTGATCCTAGACTAGTGCTGAATACACAAAGGGTTCGGATTTGCACATTCGCGTCCCGGCATAATGGGATCGGTGACCAAGGCCATCGACTGAGATTTCGTCCTACGAGAGACGATGTCGAGCTCATGAGTCTTGAGATGGGAATAAAGCCCATCAAGAGTCAAAGTTGACATATCAGTAGAATCATTGATGGTGGTCACCTTTATGTCCCAAAGTCTCAAATCGAGTGATGTCAAAAAGTGCCTAGTGTTCTCCGAATCACGGTATGTGGTACCAACTTATCGGAGATTGCTAAGAATCTTGAAAAACCGAGAAAAACACTCGTTGAGACTCTCACCAGTATGCTTTTCAAATTTGTTGTATTCACGCTTGTATTGGTCCTGCCTCACCGTCTTGATCTGGGTGTTACCCTCATGGTAAGCATCGAGGGTCACCTAGATCTGATAAGCGGATCATAGGTGAGAGACCCGCTCATACTCACTGCAGCTAAGTCCCTGTATGAAGATGTTCCTAGCTGTAGGATCGATATACACGGATATAACAATTAGAGGGGGGTGAATGATTGTGCGGAAGCTAAAACCAAATCTTTGATCTATTAAAAGTTCACCCCAAACCAAAACTGTCGGGACCCGAATTTGCAAATCCGGACCCTCTGTGTATTCAGCACTAGTCCAGGATCACGCTAGTGCGCACAGTCTCAACATTGGTAAATATCACAATCATACCACTCGATAATAATAAAGTACCTTAATTAGATAATCAAACTGGTTGCTTGACCTTAAGGTCGAGTTACAAATATACGCCTCGCAGGGCAAAACTTATTAAAAGAGAAATAATAGCAGCAGAAATAGTAAGATAACATCGTGGCGCCATCTAGTATACCACAGGCAACTGACTGGGCTTGCTCCCTAGTTAGACATTTCCTCTTGGAGCTCCTCCTCCAAAGCTGGTGTAGACTCTTCCTCAACTGGTGTTGTATTGTGGCAAGGGTGAGTACTTGGTACTCAGCAAGTTATGCACAGAATGCAACTAATATACTACATGCATGGCTTAGTACAAAGGAATAGCTCAAGGTATATTTGCAGTAAACAGCATTTAACAAGTACCATAAGTAGATTTGAAAGCAGTAGAAACAAGTATAACATCAATAACTTTTCCAGAAGTTAAATAAACATCTTCCCCATTCCTAGTCCACATTTCCATCAACATCATCTATTAACCAAACCAAACCTTCCAAGTCCAAGTTGTTTTCACGAAAGTCTAACCCTTGACTGTAATCCCCGAGCAATGTCCAATACCGCGGACACGGCTATTCAAATAGATTTTTCACTCTGCAGAGGTTATGCACTTTACCCACAAGATACAGCCAAACACCACGAAGGCGAGTGGTTGTAACAAAGCCTTTCGGAAACGGCTAACTACGCAAGTGAACCTTTCCGGTTTCTGCCCTACACCATCCCTTCCCTTAACAAAGGCGAAGTATGGGACCGACATACCGTTGAACGGGTACCATGCCATCGCATCGGTACGCTCCCCCTTCAAGCTACACAAAGGGTGTAGTTGGCACCCGAGGTATCACATGCAAGTTATTAGTAACTTACTCAACTAGGACCGTCCCATTCCGGTCATGTGGTTGCACGATTAACTCAGTTCAAAGGCTTGCAAGGTTAAGTCCTTAGGTTGACCAGGGCAAGACTACCCGAAGAACCAAACCATCACTCCCGATGCCACAACTGGCCCACCCGATCATTTCTTGCCACATGCCCCAGTCCAAATCTATTTATCAAAACCCCAGTTGATTACCATGCACCACGTGCCATCAACATCACAACACATGATACCTTTTCCAAAACAGGTTCAATATATCATTAAGTCAATATTAACATTTGATTGTCCAAAACCATGTCATGAGCACGTAGTAGGTCTAAGCAATATACTACAACGATCTAGATCCCCATGTCGGCAATTTAATAATGTCCAATTATTTAATCCTCAACTAGGGTGACAAGGGTTCATGGCATACAATTCTTTATGTCAAGGTGGCATACAACAACTAGGCAATTAACTAATCTCCCAAAACTAATTAAAGCATTTTCTAATTGAACTAGCATGCAATAATTTAAATCAAATTAATTTCAAGATGGGATCAACATGGTCAAAGCATAACTTGCCTTCAAAAAGCACTTGATCTTGGTCCTGAGCTGGCTCCTGGGTCAACACTTCACCTTCGAAGCCTTCGGGCACTTCAACGTCTACTTGTAACGCGTGCAAATAGCAATAAATGAATAAAACAGTAGACAAAAGTGTCCAAACATCCAAATGAATTCTATAAATAGAGAGAGCATAATTTTATGAATTTTTAGGAATTTGAATCGGCGAAATCGGAGTTAAAACGCAAAAGTTACAAGCGTTTAAAGTTTAAATAGTCAATTAAATAATATTACAGAGAAAAACTTTGGTCCAAAAATTAAATAAAATTTACCATTGGGTAGAACTCAATTTTATACAAATTTAGAAATTTGAATCACTCAAATCGGAGTTAAATTGCAAAAGTTATAAGCGTTTGAAGTTTGAAATCATATTTGAATTCATTAACCCGAATTAAATAAATTATTTCTTTTTCGGAAAATGATTTATTGCGTCAGCAGTGACACGTGTCAACACCGGATTGGTCCACGTGGGCTTGCTGACATCAGCGCCGGCCGAACCCACCGATGACGTCAGCATGACGTCATCGGCCACGTGGCACCACCCGGGTGCTGCCACGTGTCCTGGTCCATGGACACAGCCCACGCGCGGCTCGGGCCACGGTGGACCCGGCGCACGGCTCCACATGTCACTGACATGTGGGCCAATCCTGTCAGCGGCCCGGGCTCACGCCAGCGCAGGCGCGACTGACATGGGGCCCCACTGACACGCGGGCCCCACGTGTCAGAGACACGTACCCACGCGCGGGCGCTAACCGCGCTGACTGCGACGGTCAGCCTCCCTGCCACGTGGCGCGATCTGGACCATTCATTTGAAAATCAACGGTTCCGATTGGATCCAATGCCGCACGTTGCGATTCAACGCGGCTAATCTGGGCCGTTCGATTCGGATCGGACGGTCTAGATTGGATCGGGTTTTCGCCTCACCGAGGGTGGCGTGGCATGTCCCGGCGTGCGACACATGGCGCTCCCTATGCCGTTGGATCTAGATACAACGGTTGGGATTGAATCTAAAACCGTAACGTGGATTCGCTACGGGGTGACGTGGACGAACGTGGGCCGTTGGATCTTGATCCAACGGTCCAGATCTAATCTGGTTTCTACGGGTCCCGGGGAAACGTGGTCTCACCTTGGCGGTCGGATCTTGATCGGACGGCTGTGCGGGCTCGAGGGCGTCGATGGCGCGCGGTGGCGGTGGCTTGGCCGGAGAGGAGGAAGACGTCCAACGCGCCGGCGTTTGTTGGCTTCTCCAGCGAAGTGGGTTCTCCCTTCGGATGTGCCTCGTCCTGGGGGTCTCGGGACTGGGCTCAGCCGCGGCGGAGAGCGACGGATGGCGGCGGAATCTGGAGTTAATCACGGCGGACGGCTCCTCCAACTACGACGAGCTCGTGCGGCCGAACGGCGGCGGCTCAGGCGTGGAGGGTTAGGGGTACGGGTGCGCACGGGAGTCGGCTTCTCGGTGGCGGCGGCGGCGGTATAAATAGTGGCCTCGGCTTCCGTGAAAAGGGTGGAGACCGAGGCCTACACGCGGGCGGCGGCGGAGTCCGGCGACGACTTGGATTAGGTGACGTGGCTCCACGCGGGCCGTTGGATCTCGATCCAACGGTTACGGGGTTTGGGCTCGGGTCCAGCTCGGGCGACGTGGTTGGCTCGGTCGGACTCGGGTTCAGGCGACGTGGTTCAACCTCAGCCGTTGGATCGTGATCTAACGGTTGCGACGTTAGGGTTTCGGCCGACTGGGTTCGGCTCGACCGGGTGATGCGGTCGGGTTCGGGTCGGACTCGTACTCGAGTTCGACTCGGGCTCGGTCGCATGAACAGTAAAACCAACTCGGTTTTTCTAGTTATTAAATAATCAATTAATTCGTAGAAAATTCAAATAAATCCAGAAAAATAGCAAAATACTCAAAAAATTCTAGAAAATATTTTAGGCCATTTGGGACTCAAATAAAATATTTCCAGCAAAATTTTATTTGCAACTTTGGATTCTTTAATTATTTCAAAAGGGGGTAATTTCAAATCAAGTCCAAATAAATTCCAGAAAATTCCAAAAATTCACCAGAGTATAAAATAACATCTAATTTCATGAAAAGCAAAAATTGGGGTGTTACAGAAAGCAAACAATTGCCTTGTATTCGACAAAAACAGATTGATAGACTTTCAGTAAAATGCAAATTACTAGAGATCCAACCATCGGATCGATCTGAAATTTGGACACAAGAGACTAGATTCCAATACGAATCGAACCCAAAGAGAATCAGCTCGATCGAACTTACGGATCAAAAGTTATGAACCTCGCAAGCTTGCTATGAGAGAAGATGACGAGAATTACTCTAACCAAAACTTCAGGATTAAACCCCAAACCAAATCTTTGATCTATTAAAAGTTCACCCCAAACCAAAACCAAACAATTGCCTCGTATTCGACAAAAACAGATTCACAAATACTTAGTAAAACATGAATTCCTGGAGATCCAACCGTCGGATCGATCTAAAATTTGGACACAAGAGACTAGATTCCAATACAAATCGAACCCAAAAAAGAATCATCTCGATCGGACTTACGGATCAAAAGTTATGAACCTCGCAAGCTTGCTATGATAGAAGATGACGAGAATTTATCTAACCAAAACTTCAAGATTAAACAAGAACGATAAAAGATTAATCAACTAAACTTTGAGGAACCCTAAATCAATACCCTAGAAAGGTTTTTGATGAATCAAATAAAGATGAAACTCAAGGAACAAAAACCAATCTAGAACCAGAACAAGCATGCAAACAAGAACCAAAACAGGAAACATTGTAGCAACGTGGATACTGTAGCACGCAAGGATCTGGAAGAATTGATCTTTATTTCTTTTGTCTAAGGTACTCCCATCAAAAGAGTACAAACCCTAAAACAAAGCTCTAAGCTCTGAATGTATAGATTGCATAAACAGGAGGCGCCTCACCCTATTTATACAGAGAAAACACATAGAGTCCTGAATACAATTCCTACTCCTAATCCTAGAAGGAGTCCCACTCCTAATCCTAGAAGGAATATGTATTCAACACAACTCCACTTGGCCCAACCTGGCCAAATACAGCTCTTGCACGCGTATGGCAACCCAGCCATACTCACGTGACTAACAACTCTTGCACGCGTATGGCCACCATGCTATACTCACGTGACTAACCATTCTTCATGAGCACTGTCCTCTAGCCCGAACGTCCCGCATGAAGTCCTTGACCACCAAGACCTTGATTCCTCCCTGAATCTAGTCTCGAACCTCAGTTCCTCCATGAACCTAGTTTCGGTCCGGTCATCAACCACGTTCGCCCTCGACCAACACCTGCACATGAATAAACCACAAAATGATTCCGAGCACAAGTCCGCGACTTGACTCAATATTAGTCCATGCAAATACTCACACGAGCATTGCATACGTTCAAAACATGTATTATGAAATTCAAACAAATTTCATAACCACAAATCAATCACCAAACAATTTTCAAAATTATAAAAAATCAACCTCGAGCAAAATACCATTCACATCGGACCAAAATCGGTCCGGCGTAGCTCACGACGGACCAAATATTTGGTTCAGCGTACATGTGAAAGTCTCGGTTCAATTCAAAGCAAAAATGTTCAAAAACACGTTCACGACGGACCAAATTTTTTGGTCCAGCGTACATGCAAAAACAATGCTCAAAAATGCGTTCACGACGGACCAAGAATTTGGTCCGACGTGCATGGTCCGGCGTAACATAGAAGCTTACTGTTTTTCAACAAATTTGGTCTGACGTAAAAGCTTTAAAAACATGTTAACGGCAGACTAAAGAAAAGCGGTCCGGCGTACAAGCGAAATCAAGGTCCGACCCCAACTGAGAAAACTTGATCCGTCACTTAAGAGCAAATTTTGGTCCGGTGCAGATGCCGTTCACCACGGACCAAAAGTTTTGTCCGGCGCAAACGGTCCGGCGTAAAATGGGAACTTACTATTTTCTGAATCTTTGGTCCAGCGCTAAAAGAACCACATGCACACACATTTGCAAATTCAATTCTAAGCCAATTTTTCAGTTCTAAGCCAATTTTTCAGCACATGATTTCACAATCTCCCCCTTGATGAAAACATTGGCAACACCACTTAGAATTGAACATTTGGCATTCACTTCACAAAAGATTCTGAAATTCAAAGGATTAAAATCAAAAACCAAAGTGAGAAAACACAGAAACTTCCCCTTTGACCCAAATTCAAAGTAACAAACTCTCCCTGGATGAAAATACGAAAAATCTCCCCCTAAGAAGGAAAATGTGTGTGAATGTGCAATGTGCCCAAAAATTCCAAAATTCTCCAAACTTCCAAAATTCTCAAAATTCCAAAAACTTCTCCCCCTTTGACAATGGATTCATCAAGAATACAAACGAGAGAACAACATGTTTAAAATTTTCCCTGTAGCAATGATTTCACAAAAAAGAAACAAAGGAGTGCCAAGATAGGAAAATATGAGCTGATTCGATCATATAACCTTATATATCACATAATATGCAAAATACATGAATCTTGATGTGATTTTAACAAGTTAGGGAATGACATGCATCTCAACCTCAATTCAGTCAACTATAGCCAAGTACTAAGCAAGACCTCAGCAGAAAAGCAAGGCTCGAAATTGAAGCAACTAACAACATAGGGCGAGCAAGTAGTTTCAACTCCAATCTAGTAGGCCGATTTAATCTTTTTTTAAAAAATGATAAACTGCATGTGGCATGCTTGAAGCATACTTCTTTTATTTTCTTGGAGTGGCATGCTTGAAGCATACATCTTGTCTTTTAGGGAATAGCATGTTTGAAGCATACATATTATCTTTTTAGGGGAAAGCTTGTCTGAAGCGCACAACTTGAGGCCTTTGCTTTTAACAACCCCTTTTTATTGATTCCCTTTTCCTTTCCTTTTTCTTTGATTGTAAACATGCAAAGAGATTAAAAGGTCTTATGAAAGAGTAAAGCTGAAAACACACTTGCTCCATAGCCCAAATTTGTCAAGAAGATTCAATATCAAGCCTAGAAGAGTAAAATATCACAGAGTATTTAGCTATAGGCAGTTAGACCAAGGAATTCCGCAATGTCATTTTTAGTTCAAGTGAGACAAATTAAATTATCACATATTAGCTCAATTACATAATATATAAAAAAAATATGATAAAGTAAGCTCATCAAGTGAAAGAACTTGGCAAGGAAACTCCCCCTCAAAACAAACCCATTGGATGAACAATCCCAAGTTCTACCCGAATGAAAGCAAAACGAGAAGAAGACAAAGGTTTTATGAAAATGTCTGCCAATTGATGCTCAATATCCACATGGTGAAGCACAATATTTCTTTTTTCTACATGATCTCTAAGAAAGTGAAATCTGATATCAATATGTTTTGTCCTTGAATGTTGCACAGGGTTTTTAGCAATGCAAATTGCACTAGTGTTATCACACAAAAGAGGAACACTATTCAAATTAACCCATAATCTTTAAGTGTAGCTACTATCCAAATAATTTGAGAGCAACAACAAGCAACAGCCACATATTCAGATTCAGCAGTTGATTGTGCAACAAAAGATTGTTTTCTAGAGGAGCATGCAATAAGAGAATTGCCCAAGAAATGACATGTACCGGATGTACTTTTTCTATCAATTCTACATCCTCCAAAATCAGCATCAAAGAAAGCTCTTAAACTAATGCATGAGGAAGCAGAAAGCCAAATGCCAAAATCTTGAGTACCATGGAGATACCTAAAAATTCGCTTGACAGCTTGTCGATGTGAAGCACGTGGGGAAGCTTGAAAATGAGCACACAAGCACACAGCAAATTGTATATCCGGCCTTGATGCAGTGAGGTACAAAAGTGAACCTTCATGCTTCTATATTCCTTTTGATCAACCAGCTCACCATCTTCATCCGGATCAAGTGTGCAAGTGCTTTCCATGGGTGTCATGATCGGCTTGCTGTTTTTCATCCCAAAACGATGCAACAAGTCTCTTGTGTATTTGCTTTGATGTACAAAAGTACCATCCTTTGTTTGTTTGACTTGCAGTCCCAAAAAGTATGTCAACTCACCAATCATAATCATCTCAAATTCCTTCCTCATGGTTTCTGAAAACGTAGACACTAAAACATGAGAGGAACCACCAAAGATAATATCATCAACATAAATCTGAATGAACAGTTGATCATTGCCTTGCTTGAGTAAAAAGAGAGTTTTGTTAACTTTTCCCACTGAAAAACCCTTTTCAAGTAAAAAGGTTTTTAGCCTATCATACCATGCTCTAGGGGCTTGTTTCAAACCATACAAAGCTTTTAACAGTTTGAACACATGATCTGGAAACTTTGGATTTTCAAAACTAGGTGGTTGCTTGACATAAACCTCCTCATTTATGTAGCCATTAAGAAAAGCAATTTTCACATCTATTTGATACAATCTAAAACCTTTAGATGCAACAAATGCTAAAAGAATTCTAATGGCTTCAGTTTTAGCAACAAGAGCAAAGGTTTCATCAAAATCTAAGCCTTCAACTTGAGTAAAACCTTGAGCAACCAATCTAGCCTTGTTTCTAACAACAACACCATCCTCACTTTGTTTATTTTTGAAAACCCATCTAGTTCCAATAACATTAAAATCAGGAGGTGGTGAGACTAGTTTCCAAACTTTATTTCATTCAAAATTCTCTAATTCTTTATGCATGGCATTGATCCAAGATTCGTCAGATAATACATGAAATATATCTTTGGGTTCAAAAGAAGCAACTAAAGCAGAATGAGCACGAGTATCAGAATGAATAAACCTGGATCGGGTGTGTCGGGGATTGACTATCTGACAGAGGACTGTTGTACCCCCAAAAGATCCTGAAAGTACCGAACATACAGCACCATCGGAAGATGCTCGGGAGAGCGTCCGAGCAACACAAACCCCGAGCATACGTGTCTATCCGTTCGCCTACGACCATACCGGGCGGTCACGAGCATCCATGCTCGTGAAGGGCACGCGGATGCTCGGGCGAATGGTCGAGGGACCCGGTCACGCCACTAGAAAGGAAGGTGGCAACCAATCCGCCGAAAGTCAAGGGCAGGTGCACCGGGAATTCAAAACAAATGCGCAGATCAAGGGCCCCGGATCGTGGGCACTACAGTTATGGAAGCATGGCATAAATCTAGGGGGTAGTTACCTTATGTACAGTGTGAGGTTCTGTATTTAATCCCCCCGAAAACACCTGTAAAGCGGGGGATCCTTTCTGATGAAACATAAACACAATACACTGGAGTAGGGCTGTTATCTCGGCAGTGAGAGGCCCGAACCAGGATAAACACCGCGTGTTTCTCCCGTCTTGGCATCGCTCGGACGTTCCCCCTTGCTCGTACAAAGGGGCCCCTATTGATCCCTCATTCAACAAGTAAGCTCGGCGGGAGCCCGTTCTCCAATCGTCGACAGCTGGTGCCGTTCGTGGGGATACGACAGAAGTGATTCCCGTGCGAATTTGGATCCTTGAGGATGTCGAATTCAAGAGATACTCGGAGTCTCTGTGCCTTCAACGACGTTGATGATGATGAAATGTATTACGCCGGCGACGGTGTGGCCGGTATGACCGATCCCGCAGGCCATACCGAGTCTAGGAGCTTTACCCCGGAATCTGGAGCACAAGAATAGGCCCTCCGTTCTCTGTACATTGCCCTCGGTTACAACGAGGATGATTATGACGGACTTTATGATGGTCTGGACATACCACGTCGAGTTCGACCGTGAGATAGCATCCCAAGGAGAAACGATGATGTCTCCCTCACGCTAGTCTCATTCTCGCCATGTCAACATGGCTGGGAGCCGCGGTGAGCCCGAGGTGGTATCCTCGGGAGCTGCTAGACACGACCGCTATGAAGCAGCCAGGCACCACCTGGAAGCTTCCTTGGGTAAGACCTTTGCGAGCATACACCGCCAAGCGAGAGAGAGGCGGGTTTCCAGGGAAAGAAACTCCTCCCGAGAAAGCTCTCGTGAATGTCATACCCCCGATCGTGTCCCAGAGCACCGCCGGAGCTCTCTGCCGCCCGTCCGCCAGAACCGAGAACGCCTGCAGGCTTTGGTGGCAGTTGTGCGTGATCTCCGCAACTTCCTCGGTCAACTGGATTTAGAGACCGTAGGCATGGTCGTGGCCGAGGATCTAGAGAGGCTTGCCGCCGACCTGAATGTCTCGAACCCTCCCCACGACCAAGATGCCCGGAGTGCTTCCTGGGACCGCCGAGGGCATACACCTGTCCGCTCACACAGAGATGAATCTCGGAGCCATGCTCGGAGGTTGCCCCAAACTGCTAATCCGGTCCGCGAGAAGCCTCGGAGCAATTCCCGAGCAACCTCGGAATGACATGCTTACATCCACCCGGATTACGAGCGTTCCAAATGCTCCACGACCGAACGATCGTCAGCACACCGTCCTCGCGAAGTCTTCTCCCGGCTTGGCCTGCGCATGGGGCGATGGACGGGGGACGCTCGTAAAGACCATTATGGCCGAGGATACCACCGTGAGACCCCGAGCTTCGGTTGTCAGGCCTTCACGAGCTCTCTTCAGAGTGTCACGTGGCCGAACAAGTTCAAGCCCGGGCACATTGAGAGATTCAACGGGACCCAGAACCCGGACGAATTTCTCTTGATCTATACCACCGCCATCCTAGCTGCTGGGGGCGATGAGGGGGTGATGGCAAACTATCTCCCAATAGTCCTGGATGGGGCCGCTCGCACTTGGCTCTTCAACCAAAAAGAAGGGTCCATACGATCTTGGGGCCAGCTCAGTGCAGCGCTCCGAGCAAATTTCCAAAGCTGCTACATTCGCCCGGGAAAGGAGCACGACCTTGAGCGCCTGATTCAGACGGAGGGTGAGACCTTGCGACTGTTTGTCCAGAGGTTCATCCAATTCCGAAATTCAATCCCAAACATATCGGACGAGGCCGTTGTCCGGGCTTTCAAGTTCGGGGTGCGAGACGTGCGTTTTACACAGGACCTGGAAATCCATCCAGACCAAACGGCCAACGAGCTCTTTCGCATGGCCGACAGGTACGCCAATGCCGATGAAGCCGTCCAGTGGAAGACAATGCTGGAGGAGGCAAAGCTACCACCTCAGCCCGGGTTGGAAACCTCCGCCAACAAAAAAAGCTCGAACTCTGTGGACAAAAAGATCAAGAAGAAGAAGAAGAAACAACCCTCGCCAGGCATAGTCGCTGCGATGGAACAGCAACAGCCCCGAGCATCCCAGCCGCAGCACTGGGGGATTAATGCTCGGGGCAGAGGACAACAGAACCGGCCCCGTGATCGAGGCGACCAAGCAGAGCAATGGGGCAGCCTCTACTGTCCGCTCTATCAGGCATACGGGCATGATCTACGGAATTGCCGAACATGGACCTATCGCCTGGAGCAATTTTACAGCGGCAAGGGTCCCATGCCGTCACTCCCAGAGCAGGGCAAAAATAGCAAAGGCAAGCAACCCATTGAGGATAACGAGGAGGACATGGAATATCAAGAATCCCATAACCACATCACAATTATCTTTGGGGGCTCCTCCGCCTACAAGTCTCGACGAGATTTGAAGGATGCCATGCGGGAGGTACACCATGTTACCCAGGGAAAACCTTCCGTACAAGAGCTCAAGTGGTCCGAGCTATCCCTTACGTTCTCCAAGGATGATTGTCCCCTTGGAATGATAAAACCACAGAAGCTTCCGATGGTCGTGAGCCCGACCATCAGCAACATTATCGTCTGCCGGGTCCTCATAGATTCCGGAAGCTCCCTGGATTTAATTTCCGCCAAGGTTTTGGACGAGATGCAGATCCCTCGCTCCAAGATCAAAAGCATAGCAGTTCCCTTCTTTGGGATAGCCCTTCTTTGGGATAGTCCCGGGCACCTCGATCAAGCCTTTGGGCCAGGTTGTTTTGCCTATCACCTTCGGCAGTCTGAGCAACTTCCGTACAGAGTTGATCACCTTTGAGGTGGTCGACTTCGAATCGGCCTACAATGCCATTCTCGGCAGGCCAACTTTGGCCAAATTCATGGCCGCCACGCACCATGCGTACCAATGCCTAAAGGTTCCTGGACCTAATGGAGTCATAACCGTAAGGGGGAGCCATAAGTCCTCGTTAAGTTGCGATGAGAGGGCGTTGGAAAAGGTCGGCCAAATGCGTACACGCGGCCCTGATCAAGAGCCGAAGCACTCCCGGCCCAAAGTTGCCCTCCAGCTTGGAGGAGAGACCAAGGCTGTTCAGCTCAGCGAGTCGGAACCCGCCTAGGTCGTGCATTTGGGATCTTCCTTAGATCCCAAATAGGAACTCGAGCTCATCACCTTCCTCCGAGCAAATTCGGATGCGTTCGCTTGGGAACCATCTGACATGCCCGGAGTCCCAAAGGGAGGTGATCAAGCACAGGCTAGAAGTTCAGCCTGATAAAAAACCAGTGCGGCAAAAACTCAAACGATTCTCCCCGGAAAAACAGGCGATCATCCGGGAAGAACTCGACAAACTCCTTAAAGCCGGCTTCATCAGAGAGGTCGAGCACTCAGAATGGCTGGCCAACCCAGTCATAGTCAAGAAGAAAGGAGGCAAGTGGCGCATGTGTGTCGACCACATGGGCCTAAACGCCGCATGCCCAAAGAACAACTACCCGCTACCTCGCATAGACCAGTTGGTCGATGCAACGACGGAGTCGCAAGTTATGAGCTTCCTGGATGCTTAATCGGGATATCATCATATCAGCATATCCCATGAAGACGAAGGGAAGACCTCCTTTATCACCCCATTCGGGACATTCTGCTACACGACCATGTCCTTCGGTCTGAGAAACGTTGGAGCAACTTTTCAGCGCCTCATGCAGAAAACTTTTACGGATCAAATAGGTCGCAATCTGGAGGTCTATGTAGACGACATAGTTGTCAAGAGCAAGCTCGCTCCAAGTCATGTCGCCGACCTAGAGGAGACATTTTATAATCTCAATAAGCATCGAATAAAATTGAACCCGGAGAAATGCGTTTTCGGTGTAAAAGCCAGCAAGGTGCTCGGCTATATGGTCGGTCTGCAGGGTGTTGGGGCAAATCCAGAGAAAATTGAAGCCATTGAAAATATGAGACCACCCACATGCGTGAAGGAGGTACAGGCCTTGATCGGTCGGATGGCCGTTTTGGGCCGTTTTATCTCTCGGTTGGGTGAGCGAGGGTTACCCTTCTTCAAGGCCCTGCGCAAACACGATGGTTTCTCTTGGACGGAGGAAGCTAATCGGTCGTTTGAGGAACTAAAACAGTAC
Source organism: Rhipidocladum racemiflorum (assembly GCA_036346355.1). NCBI lineage: Eukaryota > Viridiplantae > Streptophyta > Magnoliopsida > Poales > Poaceae > Rhipidocladum > Rhipidocladum racemiflorum. The sequence continues at coordinate 62,243,191 of CM070580.1, read as the reverse complement.
CTTTCCAAGCCACCCGTCTTGGTTACCCCCAAAAAAGAGGAAAGCTTGCTATTATATCTAGCGGCCATTCCGCAAGCTGTAAGCACGGTTTTAGCAGTTGAAAGGGATGGGGTCCAATGACCTATCTACTATGTCAGTGAAGTACTGCATGGACCAAAGGAGCGTTACCTGAGGTCCAGAAACTCTTGTACTCATTACTAGTGGCTTCCCGAAAGCAGCGCCATTACTTCTAAGCGCATAAAATTGTGTTCCCGACCAGTTTCCCACTCAGGGAGATCTTGAGAAATCAAGACGCAAGTGGTCGTATAGCAAAGTGGGCCATGGAGCTTGCCGAGTTCGAAATAACATTTTCGGCTCGCACAGCGATCAAGTCCCAGGTCCTGGCAGACTTCGTGGCAGAATGGTCGGCTCCACCCCAGTCAACGAGCGAGCCTGTTAGGACTAGGGAAAATCACTGGACTATGTATTTCGACGGGTCCCGAGCGTACGAACGCTCGGGAACTGGTGTCGTGTTGGTCTCCCCAGATGGAGAGCGACTCCAGTATGCCGTCCAATTGCACTTTGCCACGACCAACAATGCGGCAGAGTATGAAGGCCTCTTGGCCGGACTACAAGCATGCAAATCGCTAGGAGTCCAACGGCTTACTATGAAGGGCGATTCGCAGTTGGTCGTGAACCAGGTCAACAAGGAGTATCAGTGTTCCGATACCTCAATGGCGCTTTACCTGGTTGAAGTAAGGAAGATGGAGAAGTACTTCAAGAATTTCAAAGTACTCTACATCCCCAAGAAGGAAAATACCCTGGCCGACCAATTATCAAAGGTTGGTTCCTCCCAAAATACCGCTCCGGTGGGGGTGCTCGTTGAGCACCTATACAAGCCCTCCATTCCCTCTATAGAGGAGGCACCAGAGATAGGCGGTACAGTCTCTCTCCTCGAGCAAAGAGCGAGTTGGATGACTCCATTCGTCCAATACCTCGCGCATGGGACATTGCCCGAGGAAGAAGCCGGGTGTTCCCGGCTTACAAGGTGGTCTTCTCAGTAAAGACTGATTGAAGGCGACCTATACCGCAAGGGCGCACTAGGAGTCCTCTCCAAGTGTGTCTCCCAAGAAGAGGGCCAGTACCTTCTTCGGGATATCCATGAAGGGATGTGTGGAGCTCATTCGTCGTTCAGAACGCTTGTGAGGAAAGCATTCCGATTGGGTTATTATTGGCCAACGGCCTTGGCGGACGCACGGTTGATCGTGACAACTTGTCGAGCATGCCAGTTTCATGTCCGCAAGGTCCATCAACCAGCATATACGCTACAAACCATCCCAGTTTCGTGGCCATTTTCGACCTGGGGGCTCGATATCCTCGGGCCTTTTCCCCGAGGTCAGAAAGGCTACAAATACTTGCTCGTGGCCATCGACACTTTCACCAAGTGGATAGAGGCCGAGCCCGTGTCGACCATCTCGGCCCAAACGGCCAAGAGGTTCCTCCGAAGCAATGTGGTAACTCGGTTTGGGATACCCAACTGTCTTATCACAGACAACGAAACCCAATTCACCAGTGAATTGTTCCAAGCTTACTGCGAGGAGGTCGGGACCAAGGTCTGCTTCGCCTCTGTGGCACATCCACAGAGCAATGGGGCAGCTGAATGGGCAAATGGGCAGATAATCCAAGGCATAAAAAAGAGGGTCTTTAATAACCTCAGCCAGCACAAGCAGGAGTGGGTGGACGAGCTACCCTCTATTCTTTGGTTGATTCGCACTACCACAAGTCGAGCCACGGGTGAAACCCCGTTTCAACTTGTCTACGGTGCAGAGGCCAATTTGCCTACAGAAATTGTGCTGGGTTCCTCAAGGGTGCAACTGGTCGATTCCGTCGACCAGGAAATCGAGCGACTCGTCGACCTAGACCTCGCAGAGTCAACACGAGAACAGACGTTACTCCGGTCTGCGGTTTACCTACAGGCACTTCGTAGGCACGCGGCCAAGTCAGTTCGACCAAGGACCCTGCAAGCCGGCGATTTCGTCTTACGACGGGTTCAGGACATGTCAAAAGCCAACAAGCTAACCCCTAGATGGGAGGGACCCTACACGGTCGTATCTGTAACACGCTCGGGGCTGCTCGCCTAGCGAGGGAGGATGGTCGAGTGCTCGCCAGCACCTGGAACATCGATTAACTACGTAAGTTCTATGTTTAAGCACCTTTTCAATTCAAGTATCTGCTTTTCTCGCTTAGAAACAATTGATTTTCTCGCTCATGCCTCCCCTCACCCTTTCTGAAAAACTTGTACCCCAAGCGCTTTGCTCTAAGTTTTAAGCACAGCGAACGAGCACAGCCAACAATGCATGTGTACCATTCCCCTTGGAGCCAAGATCGGAAACCTACAGGCTATTTGCTCGTGCTGATCCCCTTTCGCAGTAGCTCTACACTGCATGAATGATCACGTACAAGGCATCCTCATCCTCGGTTCAAGCTCGGCTCCAACCTGGGCTCGGTGGTCCATCACGAGCATTAGCGGCACTGCGCCCATTTGCTTCAATCACACGCGCCACTATACTCGCAAACTAGAACCACGACTCGGCCGCGCGGCGAGCGAAAGCGCTGTACGACCTAAATTCACAACCAGGACTAGTGGCGATTTCGATCATCTGCGAACAGGCACCAGCGTAACTTTTCAAAGTCTCCTATGGACAGACCCGTGCTCGCAACTTCAGGTGCATGACCTTTGCCCATAGCGGGGGCTCATCATACATATAAGTTACGGCTAACCGCGTGCTTTCTTTCAAGTTTTACTCTTGTTCTCTCCCCTGGTCATCTTCCTTTTTGTAGAACGACCTTCGAACGTGCGGAAGGACATCCGAAACAAAGGAGAAAGAGGACAAGGTCAACCTCTTCTATTTCAAAATTATACACAAAAGTTTACAGATTGAGGAAAAGGAAAAAGGAGAAAAGCTATCTACGGGTGGTCACGACGACCGGCTTGGAGGGCGGCGAGCTCTTCTTTAATAGAATCAAGCTCGGCCTCGATATCCAAGACATTCCGCCGAGCCGCATAACCTTCGGCGGCGCTCTCTCGGAGACGCTGCGCCTCCTTGAGTTGAGCATCCTCGCGCTCCCGAGCTTCTTGCAGCGCGCGCCGAAGGTCGGGGACTTCCTGCCGAAGCTTCCCCAACTCCTCCTCAAGGTTGGCACACCTTAGCTCCAAGGTGGCCTTCGCCGTCTCGTTTTGAGAGAGTTGGTCCCGAAGCTCGACAACGGAGCCCTTCATCAACTCCAGCTCCTTCTGGTCGGCGGCGTGCACGTTGGAGACCCGACGCTCAAGGTTGGCGATCTTAGCGTCTTGCTCGCGATAGTACCCCGCGAACTCCTCCGCAGAGACAGTGGAGGCGTCGATGTCCTCCATGGACTTGGCCGCAAACTGCAAACAAAAAAGAAGGATTAAAACCACCTTAAGAATCTTGACACAGAAAAAAGGGTGGAGTACGGCGTAAAAGCAAAGAGCTTACCAGGAGAGCGCGGCTGACCAGTTTGTCCTGAAGCTTCTGACGGTCGGTCGCGCCAGCTCAGAAGAACGGATTGACCCAGGTAGGGTCATCCTCATTCCGAGCAAGCACGTCGCTCGGGCTGGGGCCTTGCTCCTCTCGAGCACCCAATATGCCCAGCGGGGCAAGGGCGGCTCCTTCCTCGATCAACCTCGAAGGACGCTCGACCTTCGGGACCTGCTCACCCTGAGGATGAACTTCCCCCAGGGTTTGCAGCTCGTAGCGATCATCCCCCAGCTCGGCCTCCACGCTCGGGGGCTGAACGTTGGCCGCAGCCTCCTCCGCCTCGGGGCTCGCCCCCCGAAGGTCCACCGAGCTGGGATCCGCTCCTTGGCCCCCAGCCAACGGCGATTGGCCAGGGGCGACCAACTCTTCGGCCTCAGGGCGCGCCTCCTGAGTCTCCCCAGTACTCGGCGCCGCGCTCGTCCCCTTGTAAGGGACCAAGGCCATAGCTTCCTCGGTCCCTTGTGAGCCTTGCTCCTCTGCGACCGAAGGGAGCACGATGGCCGCAGGAGGTTGCTCAAAAGCCTCTAGGATGTCGGCCCATGGAGGTTCCTCTGAGTCCTCGCCCATCGCCAAATCGACGATGCGCTCCAGCTCGGCGTCAACTGCGGAGTCGAGAATCCACTCAGCCATCTGCTGGAAATCCATGGACATCAGCCGAGCTATCACGCCCACGCCAAGCGGAGTGGGGTTAGCTTGGAAAATCACAAGAAGAACAAAATCAAAGGGGCTACGCAAAGATTACCTTCCAGAAGACGAACGCCTTCGTCCTCGATCTCCTCGCTATGCGCTATGGGCACCCTGCCCGCAGCAGCCTCGTAGGCCTCGGCGATGGCCTCGGTGCGTACCGCTGTGGCATCGCTGACCCTTGCCATCATGGGGTCAACCTCTTCCATGTTGGCCCCCTCCAGCACCAAGGTCGGACGAGGCATCGACCTTTGGCTCCTCCTAACCAGGGCGAAGACGTCTTCCTCCACCTCCCCCTCAGACGGGTCCTCGACCACCTGTGCAAGTCGAGCCTGGAGGGCCTTGATCTGATCCTCCAGTTGCTCCTTGCTCACGGTGGACTTGGCCGCCTCCTCGGCCTTCTTCGCTTCCTCAGCCAGCTGTTGCAAGCGACCCATCAGCTCTGGCTTCTTCTGCTTGAAGTCAGCAAACCACTGTCGGAGTTCCCTTACCTTCTTCCGGTCGGCGTACTCCAGGTGGCGTTTGGTCGGAGGTTTGGACGAGACTTGGCGCTTTGAATGCCTGGCAGAAGGAGGCGAGGCAGAAGGTTGGCGGCTTCGACTCGCTGCCTTCTTGCGAGAACCCCTGTTAGGAGTATCTCCTTGGAGCGTCGGAGCGGCGCTCGACACGGCGAGCTTGAGGGCGACCCTCTCCTGCAAACAGAAACAGAGTGAGACAAGCTCGGGGTATGTTCCTCGAGTAGTAAACAGACAAGAATACTTACCGCATCAGTACGGTCGAACACATTTTTGGGGAACTGGCGGTTGGGTTGCAGCTCCTTCTCCTTAGGGGCACCGAACATCTCGGTGACCCTTTCCTCGACCTAGTCCATCCTCGGAGCTGCAAGGCGAACAAAGAGTAAAAATCAGACCAATAACCGAGCAACGACGAAGGACAAAAAAGGTCCAAGGGGCGAACCTGCGTTTTCTTCGCGGATGATGTCCTACCACCCGGTCACCTAAAAGAATGGGTGCTCCCGACGCCGCAAGGGGGACACCCGGTTGAAGGTGAAGTCCCGGGCGATGTCCCGACCAATGAGCCCCATCTGGGTGAGCTCACTAATGGTCCTGAGGATCCACTCTTCCTTGGGTTGCACGGGCGGGTGCGCTGTCTCGGTAGCCGGCGCGACCTCCCCGATGTAGGTCGGCTGGCTGCCCTTTGTCTTCTTCTGGTAAAACCAGAGGTCGGCCCAGCCCGACACCGAGTCCCTCAGGGAAAGGAGGGGGTACTCGTATGGTCGGTTGGGCCGGAGGCGTAGGTGGACGCAACCAGCGGTTGTATTCCCGCCGGTGCGGAAAGGAGAGTAGAAGTGGAAGAAGAGGATGGCCGTGGGCATCACGCCCACGTACGCCTGGCAAAGGTGGGAGAAGATCGTGAGAGCAAGGATGGAGTTAGGGTTAAGATGGAAAATCTCACACCCGCAAAAGGCGAGTACGAAGACAAGGAACTTACTCTTGGGCAAGCGAAGCCCATTGACGACGTATAGCTCGTAGGAGACGTATAGCTCGGATCGACATAGCCGCCGTCCACGAGCACCTGAAGCCTCCTCCAGTTCATTTGGCTAACACCAAAGCGCGCCATTGCTGTGGGGAGGAGGCCGAAGAGGGCTCTAAGGCTCTTGGAGAGAATCTGGGCGAAGTCGAGCAAAGCACAAGGTAGCTTTGTCTATTGCCTCGGTCGGGGTTAAAAAGGCCCGTGAAAAGGCGCATTTAACATCACCGCGACCTTTCGCGAAACGGCACCTGTTCATTACGGTGAAACTGCCCAGTAAATGCACATCTCCCAAGAAACTGCGTTACCGTTACAAAGAAGCTTCTTGGAGAAGGAACCAAAGTAACCCAATGCTGTGGCGTGGTCGTCTGGGCGGCGAGCAAGCCGACGCTCGCTCCATGATGACATGCCCACTCCCTGCCATGAGATGGTTTTGTGTCACGATCAAGCATTGCTACAAGAGACTAATTCCTCCTTCGAGTCTTCTTAGGCTCAAGGGGAAGCCCGAGCCCAGATGGCTCCCCACTTGAACCTCGGGGGCTAGCTGTCGGGGATTGACTATCTGACAGAGGACCGTTGTACCCCCAAAAGATCTTGAAAGTACCGACCATACAGCACCATCGGAAGATGCTCGGGAGAGCGTCCGAGCAACACAAACCACGAGCATACGTGTCTATCCGTTCGCCTACGACCATACCAGGCGGTCACGAGCATCCATGCTCATGAAGGGCACGCGGGTGCTCGGGCGAATGGTCGAGGGACCCGGTCACGCCACTAGAAAGGAAGGTGGCAACCAATCCGCCGAAAGTCAAGGGCAGGTGCACCGGGAATTCAAAACAAATGTGCAGATCAAGGGCCCCCGATCGTGGGCACTACAGTTATGGAAGCATAGCGTAAATCTAGGGGGTAGTTACCTTATGTACAGCGTGAGGTTCTGTATTTAATCCCCCCGAAAACATCTGTAAAGGGGGGATCCTTTCTGATGAAACATAAACACAATACACTGGAGTAGGGCTGTTATCTCGGCAGTGAGAGGCTCGAACCAGGATAAACACCATGTGTTTGTCCCGTCTTGGCATCGCTCGGACGTTCCCCTTTGCTTGTACGAAGGGGCCCTTGTTGATCCCTCATTCAACAAGTAAGCTCGGCGGGATCCCGTTCTCTAATCGTCGACAGGGTGATTCTCTCATTTAGGTCTCCAATCATTTGTTCAGATGGATGCATTTTCTGAATGTGCAAGGGAGCTTTAGCTTTTGAAACTTCTCCTTCTCCTTCTTCATTTTCAGCATGTACAGATGATGCTGTAGCTTGAGGATGGTTAGCTGTAGGTGTGAAATCATGTGCTGAAAAATTGGCTTTGAACTAAAAAATTAACTTAGAATTGGTTTTGCAAAATGTGCTTGTGCATGTGTTTGACAATTTGACAAGAAACAGTAAGTTTTGCTTTGGCGCCGGACCAAACTTAAAGAAAACAGTAAGTTTCCCATCTACGACGGACCAAATTTGTTGGTCTGTCGTAAACATGCTTTGGCAACCTCATTTTCCCATGTACGACAAACCAAGTTTTTTGGTCTGTTGTAAACATGAATCTGAGTCCTTTTGCGCCGAACCGATTTTGTGTACGACGGACCAAGTTTTTGGGTCTGTCGTGCACATGTTTTTGAGCTCTTGTGCCAAACTCAATTTTCCAAGAAAATAGCAGTCAGCGCATGTACGACGGACCAAGTTTTGGAGTGCATCGTGGACGTGCTTTTGAGATCATGAGCCGGACTCAATTTTCCAAGAAACCAGTAAGTTTTGCATGTACGTCGGACTAATTTCTTTGGTCAGTCGTGAACGGCTTTTTGAGGATTGATTTCGCATGTACGACGGACTGATTTCTTTAGTCTGTCGTGAACGTGTTTTCGCCGGAATGATTTCTTCTTGAAACCGAGACTTTCACTTGTACACCGGACCGATTTTGTTGGTCCGTTGTGAATGGTTTTTTGAGTGACTTTTTCATGTGTACGCCGGACCATATTTTTTGGTCCGTCGTGAATGCGTTTTTGCTCGATTAGGGTTTTGAGCAAAATTGGAATTGTGTTTGATTTGTTTTTGAGATTATGAAATTTGTGAGAATTTCATGATGCTTGAAGTGGACTTTATGCAATGCTCGTGTGAGTATTTGCATGGATTGATGTGAGTCAAGTCGTGGACTTGTGCTCGGAATTGTTTTGTGGTTTGTTCATGTGCAGGTATTGCTCGAAGACGAACGTGGTCGATGACGGGACCGGAACTAGGTTCATGGAGGAGCTGAGGTTCGGGACTAGGTTCAGGGAGGAACTGAGGTCTTGGTGGTCAAGGATGTCATGCGGGATGTTCAGGCTAAGAGAATGGTGCACATGAAGAATGGTTAGTCACGTGAGAATGGCAGGAGGTCATTTGCGTGCAAAGTGTTAGTCACGTGAGTATGGCAGGTGGCCATACGCGTGCAAAGTGTTAGTCACGTGAGTATGGTAGGGTTGCCATACGCGTGCAAGAGTTGTACTCGGCCAGGTTGGGCCAAGAGGAGTTGTATACATACTCCTTCTAGATTAGGAATTGTATTCAGAACTCCTTGTGTTTTGCTCCTTTAAATAGGAGGGGTGTCTCCTGTTGAAGGGCATCAATTGGAGCTGAGCGCATTGAGAGCCTCAAGCTCAGTTTTTAGGGTTTGTACTCTTTTGATGAGAGTACTTTAGACAAAAGAAATAAAGATCAATTCTTCTAGATCCTTGCGTGCTCTGATGGCTTAGCTTTGCTCTGATGTTTCCTGTTTTGGTTCTTGTTTGCATGCTTGTTCTTTTCTAGATTGGTTTTTGTTCTTTTAGTTTTATCTTGATTTGATCCATCAAAACCTTTCTAGAGAATTGATTTAGGGTTTCTCTAAGTTTAGTTGATTAAACTTTTGTCGTTTCTGTTAAACCTTCAAGTTTACGTTAGATCAATTCTCGTCATCTTCTGTCACAACAAGTTTGCGAGGTTCATAACTTTTGATCTGTAAGTCCGATCGAGCTGATTCTTTTTGGGTTCGATGCGTGTTAGAATCTAGTTTCTTGTGTCCAAATTTCAGATCGAGCCGACAGTTGGATCTCCAGGAATTTGCGTTTTACCGAACCTCTGTCATTTTGTTTTTGTCGAAAACGAGGCAATTATTTGGTTCTGTTTTGGGGTGAACTTTTAATAGATCAAGAATTTGGTTTTAGCTTCTGCACAATCATTCACCCCCCCCTCTGATTGCTATATTCGTATACTTCGATCCTATAGTAGGTGATCTAATAGTAGGTGCCAAAGGCGCTACAGCTTGATGTGCATTAGGAAGAGTCAAGACCTTATCTTCAACATCAACATCATCATTGTCTTCATAGATTTTCTCCCCCTGAACATATGCGGCTGTACCTGCATCACTTAGACTAGTGCCTGGACTAGCCTCATCAAATGTAACTTCACAGGTTTCTAGAATTTTGTTAGTTTTCAAAACAAGCACACGGTAGCCACAAGTATAAGCAGGATATCCAAGAAAAATGCCATCCATTGATCTATCTTCAAATTTATCAAGATTTCCATATTTCAAGAAAAAGCACTTGCATCCAAAAACTCTCAAGTGAGAAACAGTGGGCCTATGTCCAAACCGAAGTTCATATGGAGTTTTACCCAATTTTGATCTAAAAAACACACGGTTTGAAACATAGCATGCAGTTGAAATTGCTTCAGCCCAAAATTTCCTAAGAGTACGATGTTCATCTAGCAAAGTTCTAGCCATCTCAACCAAGGTTTTATTTTTCCTTTCAACTACACCATTCCTGTTGAGGCACTCTAGGTGAAGAAAATTGATGATCAATTCCTTTTTCAGCACAAAAGAGATCAAAAGAAGAATTTTTAAACTCAGTTCCATTATCACTTCTAATAGCTCTAAGAGCTCCTGGATGATCAACAGAAAGCCTAAGCACAAGACTTCTAAAATCACTAAAAGCCTTATCCTTAGAGGCCATAAAGTATACCCAAGAGTATCTAGAGTAATCATCAACAATAACACGAACATACCATTTGCCTCCAAAAGATTGAACTTGAGAAGGTCCAACCATGTCAAGATGTAGTAGCTGTCCTTGAGCGTTTGTCATCACCATGGTAAGAGGTGGATGTGAACCTGCAATCATCTTACCATGTCTACAAGAAGAGCACACTAGATTGCTATCACTGTGAATCATGTGATGAAAAATTGGCTTGATCTTGTGCTGAAAAATTGGTTAGGATTAACCTTGCAAAATTGCTTGCATGAAGGACCAAACATTCAAACATCCAAAAACAGAAACTTTGCATTTGCGCCGAACCAAATAACTAAAAATCGCGTTTTTCGCATGTATGACGGACCAAACTTTTTGGTCTGTCATAAACGTGATTTTGATGCTTTTACGCTTGTACAAGAAATCGCGTTTTTTCCATGTATGACGGACCAAATTTTCTCGGTCACATACACAAAGCTTTTGGTGACTTCGTTTTTTCAATGTATGACAGACCAAAGATTTTGGTCTGTCATACACATGCTTTGGGCGATCTCATTTGTCCCATGTATGACAGACCAAACTCTTTGGTCTGTCATACACATGTTGATAGCAAACTCATACTTCCCATGTATGACAGACCAAATGTTTTGGTCTGTCATACACATGCTTTTGGCAGTTTTGAGCAAAATTGAAATGGTTTGAATTTGAAATTATGAAATTTGTGATGATTTCATGATGCGTGTTTTGAAGTGGACTTTATGCAATGCTCATGTGAGTAGTTCCATGGATTGACCTTGAGTCAAGTTGTGGACTTGTGCTCGAATTTGTTTTGTGGTTTGTTCATGTGCAGGTATTGCTCGAAGACGAATGTGGTCGATGACGGGACCGGAACTAGGTTCATGGAGGAACTGAGGTTCGGGACTAGGTTCAGGAGGAACTGAGGTCTTGGTGGTCAAGGATGTCATGCGGGACGTTCGGGCTAAGGGAATGGTGCACATGAAGAATGGTTAGTCACGTGAGAATGGCAGGAGGTCATTCGCGTGAAAAGTGTTAGTCACGTGAGTATGGCAGGTGGCCATACGCGTGCAAAGTGTTAGTCACGTGAGTATGGTAGGGTTGCCATACGCGTGCAAGAGTTGTACTCGGCCAGGTTGGGCCAAGTAGAGTTGTGTTGGATACGGATTCCTTCTAGGAATAGGAATCGTATTCGTAACTCCTTGTGGGTTGGTGCTTTAAATAGGTGGGGTCTCCTGTTGAAAGGCACCAAGCGTAGCTAAGCGCATCAAGCCTTGAGCTTGGTTTTAGGGTTTGTACTCTTTTGATGAGAGTACTTTAGACAAAAGAAATAAAGATCAATTCTTCTAGTTCGCATTGCTTCAACGTTCTCTTTTTGGTTCTTGTTTGCATGCTTGTTCTAGTTCTAGATTGGTTTTTGTTCTTTAAGTTTTATCTTGATTTGATCCATCAAAAACCTCTCTAGGGTATTGATCTAGTGTTTCTCAAAGTCTAGTTGATCAATCTTTTGTCGTTCTTGTTTAATCTTGAAGTTTTGATTAGATTGATTCTCGTCAAGTTCTGGATCAGCAAGCTTGCGAAGCTCATAACTTTTGATCCGTAAGTCCGATCGAGCTGATTCTTTTTGGGTTCGGTTCGTACTGGAATCTAGTTTCTTGTGTCCAAATTTCAGATCGATCCGACGGTTGGATCTCCAGAAATTCGCGTTTTACCGAACCTCTGTCATTCTATTTTTGTCGAAAACGAGGCAATTATTTGGTTCTGTTTTGGGGTGAACTTTTAATAGGTCAAGAATTTGGTTTTAGCTTCCGCACAATCATTCACCCCCCCTCTGATTGCTATATTCGTATACTTCGATCCTACAAGTGGTATCAGAGCAAGGTTTCTCTAATCTATCTTAACCGGTGAATAGATCAATGGATCGTTATTCGACAAAACCATGTGTGTTCGATGGTGTTGATTTTCAGTTTTGGAAGGCCAAGATGGAGGCGTTCATCCAAGCACAGGGCTTCACAATTTGGGAGAAGGTCTACAAGCCATATGAAGTCCCTGCAAACGACAACGTCAACGACACCAATCGCACACATGTTGAAGCAAATAGCATGGCGCGCAACTTGATCATCCAAGGCTTGGGACGCAGTGACTTTGATCGTGTGGTTCATCTTCGATCCGCATATGAGGTATGGAAATCTCTTTGTGATTACCATGAGGGTTCTAACACTGTCAAAGAGGTTCGCCAAGATATCTACAAAAAAGAATACATGCGTTTTGAGATGAAACCTAGTGAATCGTAGATGACTTCTTTGCACGTTTCAATAAAATTCTTAGCAATCTACGTGCTTTGTTGGAGTTAGCTACACTGATGCTGAAAATGCTCGACAATTGCTTAGTGCTTTGGACATGTCAGTGTGGGAGATGAAAGTAACATCTATACAAGAATCTACTACCATGAGCACACTCACATTAGATGTTCTTTACTCTAAGTTGAAAACTCATGAGTTGGATGTTCTTGCCAGGAAGGGTAACATTAAATCAATTGCTTTGATCTCTAACCCTAACATGTCAAATGCAAACTCTTCTTCTAGCTTTGCCTTGTCTTCCATGTCTTCTTTAACAGATGAGCAACTTGAAGAGTTTCTGAAGAAGATCTCGCACTACTCTCTTCTCGCTTTAACAAAGCTTTGCGAGAATGTGAGAATGAGAAAGAGAGGTGGTCCTCCAAGATGCTATGAGTGTGGTGACCTCAACCATATTCGCACAAATTGTCCTAAGCTTGCAGGAAAAACATCAAAGGAGGAGAAGGACAACGACAGAAAGAATGAGAAGAAAAGGTTCTCGTCAAATGATAGGAAGAAGAAGAGCTTCATCAACCGCAAGGTGGTTCACTGAAGTTCTTTCCGCTCTTGAACAAGTCAATTTGAGCGATGTGGACTCGGAGAGCAGCGAAGATGATGCAACTCCAAGCAAGCATGATTTGATAGGATTATGTCTCATGGCAAGCGACAAGGATAGCTTCACCGAGGGGCGACTCACGACAGCGACTTCAATGAGGTAGATCCCTCTTATGATGAATTAGCTATTGCAGTTGCTCGTCTTGGAAAATTGCTTGACAAACGTGATAAGAAAATTAAGAAACATGATTTCATTGTTGAATCATTGAATGCTGAAATTGCTAGACTTAAGACATTGATTCCTAGTGATGATACTTGCAAATCATGTGACTTAATTTACAATGAGCTCACCTTGCTTAGGAAAGAACATGCTCTTTTGTTGCATCTAAATGAGAAAAATGAGAAACATGTTGTACATGCTAGTCATTCACCGATGATTTGCATAGTTCAACTTCTTGTTCTAAATGCTCAACTCTTGAATTAAAATTGAAAGATGCAAATGCTAGGGTTTCTCAATTAACTGATAATTTGCTTTCACATGAAATTCTCTCATGCTCAACTTGTCGCATAAGCAAAAGGAAAAGTAGATGTTCCTGCAATAATTGTTTAACTCTTGCTAAGAAAGTTGATTACTTGCAAAATTCTTTGGAACGTTTCACTAATGGCAAGAAGAAGTTGAACATGATTTTGGATCAATCTAAGGTTAGCACAAACAAGAGAGGTTTAGGTTTTGATCCTTATGCCACATATGAAACTAAACCTCGTGACCGTTGTTCAGGCTCCTTGTAAAATTGAGTTATCTAATGAGCCTAAGAAAATTGCTTTTCAATCAATGGTTTTTTATCTTCTACTATGACGAATGCAAAATGTGCTTTTCTTGTTAAAGCTAAACATCATGTCAAGTACACTTGCACTCATTGTGGTAGAGATGGACACTTAGTAGATTTTTGCTTTAGACTAGCCAAACAAAGAAAAGAAGGAAAGAACTAAGGCTAGGTCAAATTTCAGCAAAGCACATTTTTATGCGCCTAGAGTGATGAAAACACCTTCTGTTCCTAGAAACATGGGAAAAGGCAAATCTGATTTTGTGCATAAAAATTATCGTGTTGTACCTCTTGTTGTGCGTCGTGTGTCTCAAGATCGATTCCCAAAAATCTCATTCCTAACCCCAAGATCGAGACCTCGACATGTTTTGCTATGTAGGCTTCTCGCGAGGAAGGAGAACATATGGCTAGTGGATTCCGGATGCTCACGCCACATGTCCCGGTGATAAGAATTGGTTCTCCTCCTCACTCGTGCATCTCGTCTTTGAAAGTGTTACTTTTGGAGATGCTTCTTCCTCTTCTGTTGTGGCAAAAGGTACAATAAAGGTAAGTGACAAGTTTATGTTCAAAGATGTGGCTCTTGTTGAAAATTTGAAATATAACTTGCTTTCTGTCTCACAAATGCTTGATGAAGATCTTGAGATAAGCTTTAAGAAAAAAGAATGCAAAGTGCTAGATGCTTCAGGTGATCTTGTGTTCAAAATTTCTCGTTTTGGAAGAGTCTTTAAAGCTGATTTTGATGCATCACCTTCTTTTAAGCATAGGTGTCTAATTGCCAATGTTTCTAAAGATTTATTCTTTTGGCATCGTAGACTTGGTCATGTTGGTTTTAATCATCTTACTCGTGTAAGTGGTTTAGATCTTATACGTGGCTTGCCTAAGCTTAAGGGTGATAGCAATCTAGTATGTTCTTCTTGTAGACATGGTAAGATGATTGCAGGTTCACATCCACCTCTTACCATGGTGATGACAAACGCTCCAGACAGCTTCTACATCTTGATACGCTTGGACCATCTCGAGTTCAATCCTTTGGAGGCAAACGGTATGTGCTTGTGATTGTTGATGATTTTTCTAGATACTCTTGGGTGTATTTTATGGCATCTAAGGATGAGGCTTTTAGTCATTTTAGAAGTCTTATTCTTAGGCTTTTTGTTGACCATCCAGGAGCTCTCAAAGCTATTAGAAGTGATAATGGAACTGAATTCAAAAATGCTTCCTTTGATCTCTTTTGTGCTTTGAAAAGGAATTGATCATCAATTTTCATCTCCTAGAGTGCCTCAACAAAATGGTGTAGTTGAAAGGAAAAATAGAACGTTAGTTGAAATGGCTAGAACTATGCTAGATGAGCATCACTCTCCTCGAAATTTTTGGGCTGAAGCGATTTCAAGCTGCTTGTTATGTTTCAAACCGTGTGTTTCGAGATCAAAATTGGGTAAGACTCCATATGAGCTTCGGTTTGGACATAGACCTTCTGTTTCTCACTTTCGAGTTTTTGGATGCAAATGTTTTGTCTTGAAATCTGGAAATCTTGATAAATTTGAAGCTAGATCAACTGATGGCATTTTTCTTGGATATCCTGCTCATACTCGTGGCTATCGTGTGCTTGTTTTGGAGACTAACAAAATTGTGGAAACTTGTGAAGTTACTTTTGATGAGGCTAGTCCAGCACTAGTCCAAGCAATGCAGTACAAAGCGCATATGTTCAGGGGAGAGAATCTTTGAAGATAATGATGATGTTGAAGATGATGTCGTGACTCTTTCTAATGCACAACAATCTGTAGCACCTTTGGCACCTACTACTACATCACATACAGCTAACCATCCTCAAGCTACAACATCATCTGTACATGCTGAAAATGAAGAAGGAGAAGGAGACCTCTCAAAAGACAATGCTCCCTTGCACATTCATAAAATGCATCCATCTGAACAAATGATTGGAGACCTAAATGAGAGAGTCACTCGATCCAGGTTTATTCATTCTGACACTCATACTCATTCTGCTTTAGTTGCTTACTTTGAACCCAAAGATATATCTCATGCATTATCTCGACTAATCTTGGATCAATGCCATGCATGAAGAATTAGAGAATTTTGAACGAAATAAAGTTTGGAAACTTGTCTCACCACCTCCAGATTTTAATGTTATTGGAACTAGATGGGTTTTCAAAAATAAACAAAGTGAGGATGGTGTTGTTGTTAGAAACAAGGCTAGATTGGTTGCTCAAGGTTACACTCAAATTGAAGGCTTAGATTTTGATGAAACCTTTGCTCCTGTTGCTAGAATTGAAGCCATTAGAATCCTTTTAGCTTTTGCTGCATCCAAAGGTTTCAAATTGTATCAAATGGATGTGAAAAGTGCTTTTACGAATGGCTACATAAATGAGAAGGTTTATGTCAAGCAACCACCTGGTTTTGAAAATCCAAAGTTTCCAAATCATGTGTTCAAACTAACAAAAGCTTTGTATGGTTTGAAACAAGCCCCTAGAGCATGGTATGATAGGCTAAAAACCTTTTTACTTGAAAAGGGCTTTTAATGGGAAAGGTTGACAAAACTCTTTTTATTCAAGCAAGGCAATGATCAACTGTTCGTTCAGATTTATGTTGATGATATTATCTTTGGTGGTTCCTCTCATGTTTTAGTGTCCAAGTTTTCAGAAACCATGAGGAAGGAATTTGAGATGAGTATGATGGGTGAGTTAACATACTTCTTGGGACATCAAATCAAGCAAACAAAGGATGGTACTTTTGTGCATCAAAGCAAATACACAGAAGATTTGCTGCATCATTTTGGGATGGAAAAGAGCAAGCCAATCATGACACCCATGGAAAGCACTTGCACACTTGATCGAGATGAAGATGGTGAGCCGGTTGACCAAAAGGAATATAGAAGCATGATAGCTTCACTCTTGTACCTCACCTCATCAAGGCCGGATATGCAATTTGATGTGTGCTTGTGTGCTCGTTTTTAAGCTTCCCCGTGTGCTTCACATCGACAAGTTGTCAAGCGAATTTTCAGGTATCTCCATGGTACTCAAGATTTTGGCATTTGGCTTTCTGCTTCCTCATGCATTAGTTTAAGAGCTTTCTCTGATGTTGATTTTGGTGGATGTAGAATTGATAGAAAAAGTACATCTGGTTCATGTCACTTCTTGGGTCATTCTCTTATTGCATGGTCAACTAGAAAACAATCTTACATTTGCACAATCAAGCTGCTGAATCTGAATATGTGGTCAGCTGCTAGTTGTTGTTCTCAAATTCTTTGGATAGTAGCTACACTTAAAGATTATGGGGTTATTTTGGATAGTGTTCCTCTTACGTGTGATAACACTAGTGCAATTTGCATTGCTAAGAACCCTGTGCAACATTCAAGAACAAAACATATTGACATCAGATTTCACTTTCTTAGAGATCATGTTGAAAAAGGCAACATTGTGCTTCATCATGTGGATACTGAACATCAATTGGCAAACATTTTCACAAAACCTTTGTCTTCTTCTCGTTTTGCTTTTATTCGGGGAGAACTTGGAATTGTTCATCCAATGGGATTGTTTTGAGGGAGTTTCTTTGCCAAGTTCTTTCACTTGATGAGCTCACTTTATCATATTTCTTTATATACTATATAATTGAGCTAATATATGATAATCTAAATTGTCTCACTTGAACTAAGAATGACATTGCGAAATTCCTGATCCGATTGCCTATAGCTAAATACTCTGTGATATCTTACTCTTCTAGGCTTGATATTGAATCCTCTTGACAAATTTGGGCTATGAAGCAAGTGTGGTTTCAACTTTACTCTTTCATAAGACCATTTAATCATTTTTGCATGTTTATAATCAAAGAAAAGAAAAAGAAAAGGGAATAAAAAAGGGGTGTTAAAAGCAAAAGCTTCAAGTTGTATGCTTGAGGCATGCTTTCCTTAAAAATAAGATGTATGCTTCAAGCATGCCATTCCCTCAAAGATAAGATGTATGCTTCAAGCATGCCACTCCTAGAAAATAAAAGAAGTATGCTTCAAGCATGCCACATGCGATTTATTGTTTAAAGATTAAATTGGTCTACTAGATTGGAGTTGAAACTACTTGATCGCCTCTAAGTTGTTAGTTGCTTCAATTTTTAAAGCCTTGCTTTTCTGCTAAGATCTTGCTTAGTACTTGGCTATAGTTGACTAAATTGAGGTTGAGATGCATGTCATTCCCTAACTTGTTAAAATCACTTCAAGATCATGTATTTTGCATATTATGTGATATATAAGGTTATATGATCGAATGAGCTCATCTTTTCCTATCTTGGCACTCCCTTGTTTCTCCTTGTGAAATCTTTGCTACAGGAAAAATTTTGAACAAATTCTCTCTTTTGTACTCTTGATGAATCCATTGTCAAAGGGGGAGATATTTTGGGAATATTTGAGAAGTTCAAAGAAAAAAAGGGAAAAAGTTTTTTTTTGGAAATTTGAGCTTTTTGGGAAAAGTTTGGAGAATTTTGGAATTCCTGGACACATTGCACATTCACACACATTTTCATTCTCAGGGGGAGATTTTGTTTTGCCTTTTTGTCAAGGGGGAGGTTCTGTGTTTTGGTGTTAATCCTTTGGATCTCAAAATCTTTTAAAAAAAAGAGAATGCCAATGTTCAAATCTAAAGTGGTGTTGCCAATGTTTTCATCAAGGGGGAGATTGTGAATCATGTGATGAAAAATTGGCTTGATCTTGTGCTGAAAAATTGGTTAGGATTAACCTTGCAAAATTGCTTGCAAGAAGGACCAAACATTCAAACATCCAAAAATAGAAACTTTGCATTTGCGCCGAACCAAATAACTAAAAATCGCGTTTTTCGCATGTATGACGGACCAAACTTTTTGGTCTGTCATAAACGTGATTTTGATGCTTTTACGCTTGTACAAGAAATCGCGTTTTTTCCATGTATGACGGACCAAATTTTCCGTCTCATCATACACGTGCTTTTGGTGACTTCGTTTTTTCAATGTATGTATGACGGACCAAAGATTTTGGTCCATCATACACATGCTTTGGGCGATCTCATTTTTCCCATGTATGATGTACCAAACTCTTTGGTCTGTCATACACATGTTGATAGCAAACTCATACTTCCCATGTATGATGAGACCAAATGTTTTGGTCTCATCATACACATGCTTTTGGCGGTTTTGAGCAAAATTGAAATGGTTTGAATTTGAAATTATGAAATTTGTGATGATTTCATGATGCGTGTTTTGAAGTGGACTTTATGCAATGCTCATGTGAGTAGTTGCATGGATTGACCTTGAGTCAAGTCGTAGACTTGTGTTCGGATTTGTTTTGTGG
Source organism: Rhipidocladum racemiflorum (assembly GCA_036346355.1). Lineage (NCBI taxonomy): Eukaryota > Viridiplantae > Streptophyta > Magnoliopsida > Poales > Poaceae > Rhipidocladum > Rhipidocladum racemiflorum. The sequence goes on along the minus strand of CM070580.1, from coordinate 62,224,363 downwards.
TTTGTTCATGTGCAGGTATTGCTCGAAGACGAATGTGGTCGATGACGGGACCGGAACTAGTTTCATGGAGGAACTGAGGTTCGGGACTAGGTTCAGGAGGAACTGAGGTCTTGGTGGTCAAGGATGTCATGCGGGACGTTCGGGCTAAGGGAATGGTGCACATGAAGAATGGTTAGTCACGTGAGAATGGCAGGAGGTCATTCGCGTGCAAAGTGTTAGTCACGTGAGTATGGCAGGTGGCCATACGCGTGCAAAGTGTTAGTCACGTGAGTATGGTAGGGTTGCCATACGCGTGCAAGAGTTGTACTCGGTCAGGTTGGGCCAAGTAGAGTTGTGTTGGATACGGATTCCTTCTAGGGAATAGGAATCGTATTCAGAACTCCTTGTGGGTTGGTGCTTTAAATAGGTGGGGGTCTCCTGTTGAAAGGCACCAAGCAGAGCTAAGCGCATCAAGCCTTGAGCTTGGTTTTAGGTTTTGTACTCTTTTGATGAGAGTACTTTAGACAAAAGAAATAAAGATCAATTCTTCTAGTTCCCGCATTGCTTCAACGTTCTCTTTTTGGTTCTTGTTTGCATGCTTGTTCTAGTTCTAGATTGGTTTTTGTTCTTTAAGTTTTATCTTGATTTGATCCATCAAAAACCTCTCTAGGGTATTGATCTAGTGTTTCTCAAAGTCTAGTTGATCAATCTTTTGTCGTTCTTGTTTAATCTTGAAGTTTTGATTAGATTGATTCTCGTCAAGTTCTGGATCAGCAAGCTTGCGAAGCTCATAACTTTTGATCCGTAAGTCCGATCGAGCTGATTCTTTTTGGGTTCGGTTCGTACTGGAATCTAGTTTCTTGTGTCCAAATTTCAGATCGATCCGATGGTTGGATCTCCAGAAATTCGCGTTTTACCGAACCTCTGTCATTCTATTTTTGTCGAAAACGAGGCAATTATTTGGTTCTGTTTTGGGGTGAACTTTTAATAGGTCAAGAATTTGGTTTTAGCTTCCGCACAATCATTCACCCCCCTCTGATTGCTATATTCGTATACTTCGATCCTACAATCACCCTTAAGCTTAGGCAAGCCACGTATGAGATCTAAACCACTTACACGAGTAAGATGATCAAAACCAACATGACCAAGTCTACGATACCCAAAGAATAAATCTTTCGAAACATTGGCAACTAGACACCTATGCTTAGAAGAAGGTGATGCATCAAAATTAGCTTTAAATACTCTTCCAAAGCGAGAAATCCTAAAAACAAGATCACCTGAAGCATCTAACACTTTGCATTCATTTTTCTTAAAACTTATTTCAAGATCCTCATCAATCATTTGTGAGACAAAAAGCAAGTTGTATTTCAAGTTTTCAACCAAAGCCACATCTTTGAACATAAACTTGTCACTCACCTTTACTGTTCCTTTTGCTACAACAGAAGAGGAAGAAGCATATCCAAAGGTAACACTTTCAGCACGAGATGCACGAGTGAGGAAGGAGAACCAATTCTTATCACCGGACATGTGGCGTGAGCATCCGGAATCCACTAGCCATATGTTCTCCTTCCTTGCATGAGAAACCTACATAGAAGCAAAAAAATGTCGAGGCCTCGGTACTGGGGTTAGAAATAAGATGTTTAGGAATCCAGTACTGAGACACACTACGCACAACAGTAGGCACAACACGAGTATTCTTATGCACAAAAAGAGATTTGTCTTTTCCCGTGTTCTTAGCAACAAAAGATGTTTACTTCACCCTAGGCACATAATCAGAAATGAAACGTGCCTGTTTGAAATTAGACCTAGCCTTAGTCCTTTCTTTCTTTTGTTGTTTGGCTAGCCTAAAGCAGAAATCTACTAAATGTCCATATCTACCACAATGAGTGCAAGTGTACTTAACATGATGTTTGGCTTTAACAGTAGAAGCACATTTTGCATTCATCATAGTAGAAAAAAGAAAACCAGCAGATTTAAAAGCAATCTTTTTACGCTCATTAAGAATCTCAATTTTGTCATTGCATGGAGCATGAACAACAGTGCAAGGTTTAGTTTCAAATGAAGCATGAAGATCAAAACCTAAACCCTTTTTATTTGAGCTAACCTTTGATTTATCCAAAATTATGTTCAATTTTTTCTTGTCATTAGTGAACCGTTCCAAAGAATTTTGCAAGTAATCGACTTTCTTAGCAAGAGTTAAACAATTATTGCAAAGAATATCAACTTTTCCTTTTTGTTTGCGACAAGTTGAGCATGAAAGAACCTCATGTGTAAGCAGATCATCAGTCAATTGAGAAACCCTAGCATTTGCATCTTTCAATTTCAATTCAAGAGTGAGCATTTAGAACAAGAAGTTGTATCATGCAAATCAATGGTAGAACAGCTAGCATGTTTAATAAGTTTCTCATTTTTCTCATTTTCAGCATTCATTTGCTCTAACAAGGAAGCATGTTCTTTCCTAAGTGAAGTAAGCTCACTCCAAATTAAGTCATATGATTTGCAAGCATCGTCATCTGGAATCAAAGATCTAAGTCTAACAATTTTAGCATTTAATGATTCCACAATAATATCATGTTTCTTAATTTTCTTGACACGTTTATCAAGCAATTTACCAAGACAAGCAACAGCAATAGCTAATTCATCATATGAAGGATCTACCTCATTGAAGTTGATGTCATGATCGTCCTCAGTGAAGCTATCGCTGCTTTTGGTCATGAGACACAACCCCGTCAACTCATGCTTGCTTGGAGTTGCATCATCCTCGCTGCTCTCCGAATCCACATCGCTCAAATTGACTTGTTCAAGAGCAGAAAGAACTCGGTGGACAACTTTGCGGTTGATGAAGTTCTTCTTTTTTCTTTTGTCATTGTCCTTCTCCTCCCTTGATGCTTTACCTGCACGTTCAGGACAATTTGGACGAATATGGTAGAGATCACCACACGCATAGCATCTTGGAGGACCATCACTAATTCTCTTCCTCATTCTCACATTCTGCAAAGCTTTGTTAAAGCGGGAAGAGAGTGATGCCAAGTCTTCTTCCGGAAATTTCTCAATCTGTTCATTGGTTAGTGAAGACAAGAAAGACAAGGCAAAACTTGAAGAAGCATTATTATGAGACATGCTAGATTGTGAGGTCAAAGCAATTGACTTGTGATCATTCTTCCTAGCAAGAACATCCAATTCATGAGTTTTCAGCTTAGAATACAAAACATCAAACGTGAGTGTACTCATGACAGTTGATTCTCTAATGGATGTAACTTTCATCTCCCAAATTGATATGTCTAAAGAACTAAGCAATTGTCAAGCATTTGCATCATTAGTGTAGCTAACTCCAACAACACGTAGATTGCTAACAATTTTATTGAAGCGTGCAAAAAGGTCATCTACAGACTCACCCGGTTTCATCTCAAAGCGCATGTATTCCTTTTTATAGATGTCTTGGCGAACCTCTTTGATAGTGTTAGAACCCTCATGGTAATCACAAAGAGATTTCCATACCTCATATGCGGATCGAAGATTAACCACACGATCAAAGTTGCTGCGTCCCAAGCCTTGGATGATCAAGTTTCGTGCCTTGCTATTTGTTTCAACATGTGCATGATTGGCGTCGTTAACATTGTCGTTCTCGGGAACTTCGTATGTCTTGTAGACCTACTGCCAAATCGCGAAGCCCTATGCTTGGATGAAACGCGAATTCACCCCAGACCAAATCTTTGATCTATTAAAAGTTCACCCCAAACCAAAACCAAACAATTGCATCGTATTCGACAAAAACAGATTGACAAATACTCGGTAAAACATGAATTCCTGGAGATCCAACCGTCGGATCGATCTAAAATTTGGACACAAGAGACTATATTCCAATACGAATCGAACCCACAAAAGAATCATCTCGATCGGACTTACAGATCAAAAGTTATGAACCTCGCAAGCTTGCTATGATCAGATGACGAGAATTTATCTAACCAAAACTTCAAGATTAAACAAGAACGATAAAAGATTAATCAACTAAACTTTGAGGAACCCTAAATCAATACCCTAGAAAGGTTTTTGATGAATCAAATCAAGATGAAACTCAAGGAACAAAAACCAATCTAGAACCAGAACAAGCATGCAAACAAGAACCAAAACAGAAAACATTGTAGCAACTTGGTTACTGTAACACGCAAGGATCTAGAAGAATTGATCTTTATTTCTTTTGTCTAAGGTACTCCCATCAAAAGAATACAAACCCTAAAACAAAGTTCTAAGCTCTGAATGTCTAGATTGCATAAACAGGAGGTGCCTCGCCCTATTTATACAGAGAAAACACATAGAGTCCTGAATACAATTCCTACTCCTAATCCTAGAAGGAGTCCCACTCCTAATCCTAGAAGGAGTATGTATTCAACACAACTCCACTTGGCCCAACCTAGCCAAATACAGCTCTTGCACGCGTATGGCAACCCAGCCATACTCACATGACTAACAACTCTTGCACGCGTATGGCCACCATGCCATACTCACGTGACTAACCATTCTTCATGAGCACCGTCCTCTAGCCCGAATGTTCTGCATGATATCCTTGACCACCAAGACCTCGATTCCTCCCTGAATCTAGTCTCGAACCTCAGTTCCTCCATGAACCTAGTTCGGGTCCTGTCATCGACCTCGTTCGCCCTCGAGCAACACCCGCACATGAACAAACCACAAAACGATTCCGAGCACAAGTCCGTGACTTGACTCAACATTAGTCCATGCAAATACTCACACGAGCATTGCATAAGTTCAAAACATGCATTATGAAATTCAAACAAATTTCATAACCACATATCAATCACCAAAAAAATTTCAAAATCATAAAAAATCAACCCCGAGGAAAATACCATTCACGTTGGACCAATCATCGGTCCGGCTTAGTTCACGACGAACCAAATATTTGGTCCGGCGTACATGTGAAAGTCTCGGTTCAATTCAAAGCAAACATGTTCAAAAACACATTCATGATGGACCAAATTTTTTGGTCCGGCGTACATGCAAAAACAACGCTCAAAAATGCGTTCACGACGGACCAAGAATTTGGTCCAGCGTGCATGGTCCGGCGTAACATAGAAGCTAACTATTTTTCAACAAATTTGGTCCGGCGCAAAAGCTTTAAAAACATGTTCACGGCGGACTAAAGAAAAGCGGTCCGGCGTACATGCGAAATCAAGGTTCGGCCCCAACTAAGAAAACTTGGTCCGGCGCTTAAGAGCAAATTTTTGTCCGGCGCAGATGCCGTTCACCACGGACCAAAACTTTGGTCCGACGCAAACGGTCCGCCGTAAAATGGGAACTTACTGTTTTCTGAAACTTTGGTCCGGCGCTAAAAGAACCACATGCACACACATTTGCAAATTCAATTCTAAGCGAATTTTTCAATTCTAAGCCAATTTTTCAGCACATGATTTCACACTAGCCTTATAGTTTGCCTCAACGTCTGCCATGTTCGCGGCGTTGACGTTCTCACCGGTAGGAACCTCATACGGGAGTTTCACCTTCTACCATATTGGGAAGCCCGAGCAGTGATGTATGACTCCATCCGCATTTTACAAAACGGATAATCAACTCCATAAAAATTGAAGGCTTAGTGGAGTACTTGTTCATCGCCATGGCTCACGAAACTGGTCAAGATCTAAAGAGAGCAAAGCCGACTTTGATTCCAATTGAAGGGTCGAGATGGTGATCAGAGGGGGCTAAGTGGTCCCAAATAAAATTTTGCCCTACTCAAATTACTCCAAACAATTCCACAAGGAAAATCTAAGGGACCCAAAGATTTTTCTTCAGACCGGTACTCCTCAAATTTACCAACCTGCAAAAATCGGAACAACTAGACAACTATGTGTACCCCTAGTTTGCATGGATGAGAACCATGAAACATGTGAGGGATTTTTGAATCACAATCCTGGTTTTCAAGTATCCAAACAAAAAGGAATCAATTGAAACATTGCTTTCCGAAAAGAGATTAAGCCAAATCACCAAAGTCTCTTTTGGAAAAGCGAAAGCAGATTTTTCATGAATTATCCTCACTTGGAGCAGGTGGTTGGTGTATTTCTATTACTCTAAATTTTTTGATAATTTTTCTCCCTGTGAGCAAATGAGTCATGAAACACTCCACCAAAAACCACCTCAAAAGACCTTGTAGAACAATCAGGAAAAATTAAGAACTACAGATAGTCAGGAACTTCGATCAAAAAGTTTGGGGCTCAATATTCACCTCATAGTGCCCAAACGGTAAAACCAGTGGACTCCAAAATTTTTTCATAGATGGATATATGAGTCATGCACCTTATCCAACAAGCTTAACCCAAAAAAGGATTTATTTCTAGATTTTTCAAAAAATCGAAGACTGACTGCTACGTGAAGAATAAGTTCAGGATATATTTGCAATCTTAATATAAACTTGATCTCTAGTCTATCCTATGGTGTAAGAGAGATGTAACCCAAATGAGCATCCTCAAGACATCCTTGATCAACAGCATTTAGAAGGAGGGGAGGCAAATCTAAGTTCTGGAAAAGTAAATTGCAGGAATTTAAATGCGGGAAAGTAAATGCTGAATTTAAATTGCGTAAAGTAAAGATATAATGTAAATGTGCAATTTAAATTCATAAGAATAATAAAGAAAATCTTTGTATTTTCTAGATAGAGGGTTTACAAAACCTCATTTTTTGTGAGCAAAGCTCAAAGGAGCAACTCAAAACCCTCAAGTGAGGGAGGGCACCCCTCCCCCTTTATTTATACTACTCTTGGTCGACCTACCACCCTTGGATGAGTCCCTCAACCCTAGAGCACTCCACCAAGGGCTATGATTAACCCAGTCACACAACCATGCAAGGGCAACCCAAAACCCACACACGTAATGGGTTTTCTTGCACGGTTTTCAAAGCATACTACCTAGACCCGCTATCCTATCAACTAGACCGTGATCCAACGGCCCTCATCGATCCTCGCGGCATCTAGCTAGTGTCATAGCCTTTCCTTGTCTTCTTGACTTGCCCGGACTCTGTCTCCGATCATCTTCCGGCGATTTTCGACCATTTGGACCTCTGATGCACCTCGGCTAGTCCCGGTCATCCTCCGCCTCACCATGACCTAGCACCATCGTCCTGCAACCATCAAAGACAAGGAAAACCATCACATAGCATTGTCCAATAATAATATGCAATAATCATTCAATTGCTCACAGTTAATCATGTCTCATTCAACAGTCAGTTCTACCACCAGCCATAGGCTGGTAGTACCATAAGAAGCTAACATAACTCAAATTGCTTCCTTTTGAATTCCAATTTAAATCAAACTCAAACCTGAGCACACCTTGCTCAAATAAAGTCAAATACTCATCACAAATATGGATGGACCCTCCACATGGTCCTTCACCTTTCTCATGTGTTTGTCTTTTATAATTTCATTTGCATAGGAATTAAACTAACCAAACTCCACAAAAGAACCTCTATTAATTATAGCAGTTAGACCTCGATTCACTTAAACCATCACCTTCAACTTGTCTATCATTACCGTAGTACGTAAATTTCACAATCCGTGAAGCAATCATAAGAACTTTGGTAAGCAAGAGGTGAGGTTGAGTGAATCCCACTAAAAGTGATTCCATATTTATTCCACACATACATGCTATTTTTTTCTTGCTAATAATCATGATAGGTTATTAGTACGAAGAACTTCCATTCTATGGAAGTAATGATCTAGTGGAGTATCTCACATGGGAATAACAAATGGAAAAAGTGTTCAACCTTTAGAAGCTTTCCAAAGCTAAAGAAGTGATGTGAGCCACTATCGAATTTGAGGATTGTACTTATAGTTGCTGGCAACAAATTTTTGCTAAAAGCATTACTAAGTCGTATCAAATATCAATACACAAATCTTTTTCTTAAGCAATCTTTGCTATATTCGCATAAGAATTATATACTACCTAATAGCAAGTGTTTGCTTATTGTTAGGTATGAACATTGCTAGATTGCCAAATGCAACCAAATTGCATTGGTGAACTATGGTAAAATCCAGTGGGTGGCAAGGGAGGAGAGCCACATGAAAGAGCTAGGAGACAATTTGGACCACATGAACCCACATCATACACCCAACCACCTTCCATGTGGCCTAGGCTCAAGGCCCATGCAACAAAGCATGAGAGGAGGGGGGGGGAGTGGAAGGCACATGGGTCCAATCGAAGTGTAGCAAAGGTGGAACCAAGGAGTGCCTAAGCCCAATTTCGTCAGCCCATGAGAGGAAGTGGAAAACCCAATTTGACCAATACAAGAAAGGAAATAAATAGATAAGGCCTAGTTGGATTGGGAGAGCAATAGGGTCCAACTCGAATTGCTAGACCGGTCAGTCTTAAAAAGATCATAACTGTCATGTCCGAATTCGGATTGAGGCGTTCTTGGACTTTTTCAAAAGCTTATAACGTCATATAAATATCTCTCATTTATATTATGTTCGGATTCGGCTTCATTTTAGGTTTAATTAGCCTGACAAGTCTCAATATTTTGGTTGGCCGAAATTAGTTGATATATTATAATTTTCCTTTGCTGCACCCCTAAATATGATATAGACGCTATGAGTTAGAGTGTGATTTGGGCCCTAGCTGAATTAGAGGTGGTTTCAGCCACTTTGCCTGCACCCCCAATGAGTCCCCTATATATTTGTGTTTTCTCCTTTTATAAAATTCATACCGTAATTGATAATATATGGCATATATGCCTGTTCTTCCTCCGTGTTGTTGCATACACAATACAGCGGGGAATTGGGCATTGCTTCTCATAAAGATCGTTATGTTTTTTCGTTGGGAATTGAGAGGTCGATAATATCAACTTGTTGGTCTTAGTGGATTTATCAGCACGTATGAGTTCTTGACGAATCAAAGAGTGCAAATCCAAAACATCTGACAGCGGGGCCAACTAGCTAGTATTTATCAAGAGAGTGTGCAAGTTATCTTTGACCTTATACCATGAAGATTGGGCACCCATAACAGTTCTAAACGGCTCTAATCTGAAACCTAAAGCGCTACCAGCAGAGATGCCCTTTGGCCAAAAGGCAGCATATGTTTAGCAAATACGTACGAAAGACGAATTAAAGTATCAACGCTGCTTGAGAGCTGTTCTTGAATAGCTGACGCTGATCACATCAAGCTCGATTCATATATGCAACGAGTGACGATGGCATAGCTAAAAAAATGACTCGATCAAATATAGGACTTGCCCTTCCCTCCACTAAAAGAGTAGTTCGCCAAACTTGTTTGGCCTCTTCTTCAATGATAGTGGCGGCAAAACTTTCTCAACTTTTGTATTTTAAACAATTAAAACTCGATCAGGGATGACAGCACTCTATTCTGTTTGTTTTTGTTTTTTGACAGAGAGGAGGCAACCCTCCATTCAGTTTGGTGCTAACTGCACTAACCACGCAAAGCACACAATTAATAAAAAAAGATAAGCATTATCAGAGATCATCTACCAAATGTTAGTCAATTTAGGATAAGTTTGGTGATTCTAAACTGATGTTGATATGCTCCCTAGCTTGCCCTTACAAGTTATGACACATCAATTCTGCGTTGCGGGATTACTTTATAAGTGATGTTGAACGAGTAATGTGCAAGGTGATCAACATATCAATATTAAATTTGTATGATATCTTATTATGCCATTTAGGGGTGAAAACGGATCGGATACGGTCGGATATTGCTGTTCCCGTATCCTAACCCATATTTTTTTCCCGGATTCGGAATCGGATACGGTAAGACCGAATACGGATACGAATATGGATATTTCGGAGTTTCGGATATGGTAATGTTGGAGCGGATACATACCGGATTCGGTTCGGAAACGGATAATACAAACGGATACATACTTGTTGAAACATTTGACAAGCAATAAATTCATATATATTACATAAATCTGACAACTCACACAACACAAGTATAACAAGGTATCAAATTCATACATAACTTGAACAACTAAGTCCCGCTCGTCCAACAGGCCAACACACTGAATTCATGCGGCGGCGGCGGCGGAGGCTCAAGCACTAGGGTTAGTTTTCGTGTTGGGGAATCGAATGGGGAGGCAAAGACTGAGGCTTGCAGGAATCGAATGGGAAGCCCTTGACTCTTGAGTCTTGACTTGAGTACGGAGTACCCTTGTTTTGTTGATTCGGATATCCGGTCGGATAATATCCGGTTACCATATACCGCAGCTATTCGGTCGGATATCTCGTCTCATCAGATCCGTTACCGTATCCGGTAGCAAGTATCCGGTACCGTATCCGAATCCGGCCGGATACGGATTTTTTTTCCCGGATACGGTTTTTAACGGATTCGGTACCGGATCGGTCGGGATTAACCCGTACCATTTTCACCCCTAATGCCATTCAATATGCTAATCTACTACTCTCCTTTGTTCTTTTTGTTTGTTGTCGACCTATAATACGTGCAAATAACATTTTAAATATTTAACCATTAATATAAACAAAAGTATTCAGGTTCATCACATGAAAGCGAAACTAATATAATTTTCATCAAAAGTTCTTTGATATTATTATATTTATTGTTAACATATGCAAAAACCGTGCCAATTAATATCCAAAACAAAAAATAAAATCCTGAGGGAGTACCGATTTGATCCAAGTGGCTAAGGAAGTGATTAATATCCTACAGATATAACTCACCAACCCAACCCACAAATTGAAAAATGTTTATTAATTCAGAATTTTGCGAATATATTTGGCCTTACACCATTTTACAATTAATGTAAGTCTTAATGAAAATGTTCATTATTTCAAAATTAAGAAAATATTTATATGTTAATAAAAAGTAAAAAATATAATCGCAATTTGTTATAAATATTTTAATAAAGTGACCAAATTTTGAAAAACAAAATTTACTGCTCATATAGCGTAATATCTATAGGGTGCAAAAGGAGGTAGTACAAAATATGGGACATGTACCCAAAAAAAAGGAGAAATTTTGTAATGCATTATACTAGTAATTATATGGTGGGCAGTAGAAATACTATTCTACTACTGGAGGAAGTATAAATAAATACTAGCTAACCTGATCCATTTAATTGAACAAAACAAACGAACCCTATTAAATTTAGTATACTGTAAAAGAGATTAAAAATAATAGGAAATAGACAAGCTTGAGTTGAGGACGATGCAAAATTGCTATAATAAAATTAGTTGCTCTATTTCAAGAAAAGTTGTTTCAATGAATTCCTTATTGGAATATACTCCCTCCGCTTCTTTTTATAAGGCGTATTTAGTTTCGTTAGGACAAGACTATGACCAACTATTACTTCATTAATATATCATTTATGCAATACAAAATCATAATTATATATTATCCCTTTCCAACAACTAGACTACTTCGGTGCATCTATACTTTTTGACCGTAACTGATATACTTAACCTATTCCTAACAAGCCAACTTGACCTATTCCAACTACCTGTTGACTTATCGGTGCTTTGACCTATTCCCCATCAACCTTTCAATAAACCCGTGCATTCTTATTTTGTTCAAATTCCATTTCCCTCACCCGCAACCTTAGAAAGGAATGCTCTGTTTCACCTCTTCTATGGGGATTGCCAATCTCGGAAGGCGCTTTAGGCAAGGCCCCTACTTCCTGGTCCAGTTCCGGTTCCGGAAAGCCAATTCCCTGCATTTCAAGCACCAGAAATGAAAGGCGACGTATTGAATCAAGGAGCGAGATGAGACAGAAGGCTTGAAGTCTTCGGGCAATCTGCTTCCTATCGAGTGGCATCAACCAGAATAGCTGATCGAGCTCTTTGGTACGCGTCTAACCTTCCTTTCTTTCTCGTCCACTCCAGGGGGTGCGGACACACCTGCGCGGATTACAAATCTGCTAATATCAATTTTGTGTCATAAAAATTATATGCTAATAGAGTAATTGTTGGTCAAAGCCTTGTCCTAACGAAATCAAATACGCCTTATAAAAAGAAACGGAGGGAGTATGTACGAGAAATGTGGTTATATATATAATTAATGGAAACACTCTATTCGTCGGCGAAATTAATTAAGCAGACGGGGGAAGCAGCGGATGCACCATAAGGGAGAAGTGACGTGTCCGCCGTCTCTGTTATGGATGGACAATGACCAAAATAGACGTCCCTAACAAAAATAGAGATGCCATATTAAAAAAATAAATAATTTAAAAATTCCATCTTTTCTTTGTGCATACCCCTAAAGCGACATCTAGATACAAAGAAATTAAACCCGAAGGAGTATATGCCTAAAGTAGGAATACTGTTTAGATACCTTGTATTTTACAAAAACCATCCTCGTCTGCAGGAAGATCCAATTAATAGGCATTCTCATCGATCCATTAGTCTAACCAAAGACTTGATGGCCCAATTCGAGCGCTCCAAGCATGCGCGAGGAATCAAGCAGCACAAAGATTCACAATGGTGGTGAAGAGCTGACCGGCAGGAGTACTTTCTTCTCATCCTCAGTTCACCCTAGGTTAAACAGTGAAAACACCCTCTATTTTCTGTTTGCTAGGGAAGTCTGAAAAAAGTCGGTGTTTGGAGCAGTCAGCTTATCTTGTTGTTTTGGTTTGCAGCATGTACTAATTCGCTGATCCAAACAGGTCCTTCGTAGTAATAAGGAAACTACTGTAAAAACAATAAGTAATGACAGGAAATCACCCGACTAGTGTCGACTGCTGACCGGCAACCCTTTTGAAAACAGCCATCTGAATGACAGCTTAGAGAGAGAATGTCGCATGACACATTGATCCAGCTAGATAGTCTTCTCAGAAGTATATTTAGTACCCACAGAAGAATATACAGAGTTGCTTATAACTATTTTTGACACAAGCACCGGAGGTGTACAAGTGTAGATTCATTCATTCCCTTGCTTTGGACGCGTGCATATCCCAGCGAGAAGTCAAGAACATGAGCCACAGCTAATGCAACATCGATCCCCCCCCCCCCCACCCACCCCCACAGAAATCTTCCATGAAGAGAGCGTAAATAGTATAAGCAAAACACATACCTTGGGAATTAATGAGCTCCAAGAGGAAAGAGGCAAGCTAGATAGGCAGGAATCAAGCAAGGAGAGATATTGACGCGGCTCAATCCAAGAACATGGCTGCCGCGCCAAATCTGCCATGCCTTCGGATTGAGGCACGCCAATATCTCTGAATCCAAGCAACAAACCAAAACAGGCCTTTCTTTCCTTCGTTCGTTCTTGCTAATTAATAATTTTACACGCAAACCAGCCCATCGCAGCAAGATATCCCACTCGCAATCTATCACCTAAAAGCAAACAACAACGCAAACACCAGCCAGATGGATCGATTTCTGATCTATGTATAGACAGCAGATGGGCTTATATTTTGATGGAGTCTGATATGAGCTAGTCATATATATACATATATATATAGAGAGAGAGAGAGGGGGAGGGGGGGACAAATGTATAGGTGGTGGATGGGCACCTAATAATGCTACCTACTCCGAGAGAGCAATCTTTGGGGATTATATTGCCAAGAGGCATGCTAGGCATCTTTACCAGGAAGGCGGTTTATGCGAGTTATGGTACGGGATTCGAGTTCGTAGTTTCTTTCAAATTCTACTATGAACATGAATCCCTATATCCTAAATTGGTTCGGATTCGACGAATCTAATTCCGATATGATAAATCTGGTTCGTGGTTCAAGGGGTTTATAGCGAATCTGATAACTACGATAGAAAGACCTTATGTGTGGGTCTCTTCTTCTTCATGATGAAACTTTTTTTCACTTGGCCCCTAAAAGGCAGCATAAAAGGAAGGGCAGGACACAATACACGGAGATGTTTGGAAATGCTACAGCAATTTCGGTCGGGGTTATTGATGCTCTCTCCTTCCGGAGACTCATGATTTTGTTCCAAAAGGAGTCGCAGTTCTCCAAGTTTCAGTCGTCTCTCACCCTGTCCTGGGAGACTGGGAGGGATAGAAATTTGAAAAATGTGGCGAGGTCAAATCAAGAAGTTGATGGTGAATTGGTCATGTAAAATTCTTGTTAAGTTTTTATTTTAACAAAACTGACATAGCTAGTTCTTCTGGGAACGAACTAAAACTAACACTACTCCAATTGCTCTGCACAGTTTATAACAAAATTACCACCTCAAATTATTGTCTTCATCTTTTATTAAAGACTTATTTCTGGAGTCAACTGCCACCAGATCATCACCAGACCAGGTCAAGCACTCAAGCAATAAAACACTTAAAATACCTTTTTTTTCCCCCGGAAAGCACTTAAAGGTATAAACTACATGCAAATCTTTGCATTTGGCGAATGAACAGAAAGCACTACATAGTAGTTTTAGTTTTCTTATTGGCAAGAGTTTGTCAACGTAAATACCTCCCCCGGAAAAAATAAAAAACCAAACTAATTAAATGAGTACAAGAAGTCACTAAATAAAAATTTAAAACCTGTAATTTGCTTACTTACTAGTTGGTTATCAAAGGAAAAAATTGCTCATGGCCCTCTCGTTTTTTGTGACCGTCCGGCCAGGTTCTCCGGTGTCTAAAAATATTCATTTTGAAAGAGGAAAAAGATCGAAATGTTGTATAGCAACACAGTACTATATGAATATACATCATAATTGATTCCTTTTCGTCATCACAATAGATTTTAGTGACGATACAAAGTCTTTAGATATTGATGAGGAGGTCCTATCACAGTCGGTTTTCGCGCGATAGTAATAATACGATCATCACAATCGGTTCTATATCAGAACCAATTGTGATGACCATATTACAACTGTACACCATCCGAAAAATAGCTCCAAATTCACAGTATATGCATTCACAATATAAATCACAGTACACACACTGCTACAAGAATATACATCACAATCGATTCTTTTTCATCATCACAGTCTGTTTTGGTGGTGATAGAAAGTTCAATGACAGTGATGAGGAAGCTCTATCCCATTCGGTTCCAGTGCGATAGTAATAATTAGTCATCATAATCGGTTCTTTGTAGGAACCGATTATGATGAAGCGATCATCACAAACGGTTCCAACAAAGAACCGATTGTTATGAGGTTGTTATCACCATCGGTTCTTTCTCATCGCAATCGGTTCCAACAAAGAACTGATTGTGATGATGTGATTATCACAATCGGTTCATTACGGGAAATGATTGTGATGAGGATGTTATCACCATCGGTTCTCACAAAGAATCGATTGTGATAATTGCCTCATCATAATCGGTTCCAAGTGCGAACCGATTGTGGGAACTGATTGTGATCATCACCTCATCACAATCGGTTTTTTTCAAGAATTGATTGTGATGAGTTGATTATCACCATCAGTTCTACACGAGAACCGATTGTGATGATATTACTATTCATCATCCGAAAACAACCGAGCATATCACATTCATTCACAATATGACACATAACTTCACAATATGACTATCACAGAACATTCATCACAATCTCTAACACAATATCACATAACAACCAAGCATATCGCATTCAGTACACATTACATTCACATTAATATTGTTTACATTATATGGACTAGTAAGAGCCTGTCGGGTCTCTAAATCTACCATCCTCCACTATAACTTATGTCAAGTATCACTGGCATATGTGGTCTCATAATTTCTTGAGATCTTTGTTGCTTAGGCTCTTACGGGGGATATCAAGGTCCTGCAAATTAGAAAGTAGTGCAGTAATATATTTAAGTTTTAAAATTTGATTGTAAAAGGCTGATAGTATTATGCAGGTAAACAAATATCACATTGGCAGTATTATATTGACAGTAGTGCAATAATCAGTTCTATTAGGAAAAAGATGTGAGCCGCCAACCAGAATCAGCATGTGATGCATCACATAAAAGCCACACAGTTCATCGCACCCCTGTTGATAACAATGTTCACAAAGAAACTTAAATTAGTAGACGAATAATAGATGTGAGAAAAAAATTCTATGATAGACACTTGTACCTTGAAGCGCTTCCACTCCAGTTCGTTGCTTTGTTTATCATTGTGTCGCCCACCTTCAACAACGTAAGACAAGAAAGCCCTGCATACATTGGAGAGATGCCATTGAGGCAAAAAAAACATCAAACGTTGTTCAATATGTAAAGTGTTATGTTAGAAGAATGTACTTACTTCTGCAAAATAGGACCTAACTGCGCCCAAGTCGTGCCCCGTGCGCGCCGCGCGCATGCACCAAGTGCACGGCGCTGCATGGACTCGGTCCACGCCGGTGGGCCCCACCTGTTAGCCTAATCGGGATTTTCTCGTTTGAAAATAATTCTGCAAAAATCATTCATGACATCAGCATTGCATCATAAACCGGGTTTTTCATTTAAAAATAATGTAATAATCCAAAAATCTATCGCTAACATCAGCATGAGCAATAATTTGGATTTTCCTTTAAAAAAATAATAACAAAATCATAAAAAAAAAAACACTTTTTATTTGTTTTTAATCTTCTAGGAGCCCGTTTTCACTCGTTTGAACTCCGTTTCGCTCCGTTTTTGTTTGTAAATTCAACAAAAAATATTAAATGTTAGTTTGGTGCTAGTTTAATATTTTATTTGAAATTATTTGGATTTTATATGAATTTGGTTGCTTTTCACGTGTAGATTTCGGAGAGTCCGATGAATACCCGTGCGATGATTTTGAGTAGCAACTAATCGAGCCAGGCAAGTTACACAACCTTCATCATGTTGCTCCTAGTTTGTAAGCTGGTATGTTGAATTTTAAATGATTGCACGCCTCTTTGTTATAAATATTATTTCTTGACCCAGTTTTAAATGCTAGTTATACCTAATATTGGTATGCCACCTTTGAAATTGAATTCCGATGACAATGTAACCTCAAGAGAAATATAAATTATTATATGTTAATACTTAGAAAATGCTTAGACATGCTTAGAACTGAGCTTAGGAAGTTTTTGAAGATTTGTGGCTAAATAATGTTCTATTAAAATGAAAGTCATGATGTTAGTATTGTTGGTATGGTTAAAAATGAAAATATGATTTAGGCCGGGCGAGAAATTGTTGGATGGTGCCGTGGTTACGATTTTGGGTTTGTGGAAAGTCTCGCTTAGTCAATTAAGGACCAGCATGAGTTTCACTAAATGTAAAGCCTAACCGTACTAACACAGGTCTGGAATGGGACAGACCTGGCTAGCCGTATTAACACATGCCATGGACAGTCATACCATTTGGTGGTAGTGGTGTGGTGAAAGCATGAGGTTGCCACTCTGGTGCGAGAAGGGGCTTCTGACTAAAGGGATTCTTTAAGTGGTGAAACCTTAGCGTGCATGACTACATGGATGTGTTTTTATATAGGCCTTGCCGTGATTTTCTCTGTCGCACAGCAAAGGAAGCGTGCATGACTACATGGATGTGTTTTTATATAGAGTATAAAACTAATCTATTAGCCACTCCCGCAGTCATGGGCATGCCGAGCAAGCCATTCACAGACTAGAATTTATAAGTTTAAAATTTTGAGTTTATAAAAAAAAGAGTTGGGATGGAGAGAGTCCATCAGGGGATAACTTGGAGAATTCTAGGAGTGATTCTTGAGTTGAAATTATTTAAATTTAGGTTTCTTCAAAATTATGCAATTTGAAATTATTTAGAATATTTAGAAAATTGTTGCTTTTTGGTTAAATGAATCATATAACCTTCCTTTGTTACTTGTACATTATATTGCATTTTTTTGGTGTGATTTGCTAAGTACGTTTGTACTCACCCTTGCTTAGTCTATTGATTCGGCGGAGGAGTTCTACGCTAGTGAGAATCTCGATGACTAGGCTGCTACCTCAGTCGATTGCCTATGTCAAATTTGCTGTGTTCTACTACGGTTTTATTTTACTTCCGCTATGTTATTTTATGTTGTCCTGCACACAACTTATGCTGTAAACTCTAATAATTAAATAAATAAAACTTTGAGTTGGATATGCTATGTTATCATTTTTCTGTGTGTACTAGCTTTTTTTTTTTGGACTAGTACAGAATACATAGAGGATTTTAGAAAAAAATTTTCGATGTACGATAGAGGTGGTATTAGAGCTATATCGACTGTAGGAGTGGCTTTAGTTAGAATGGTTTAACCTTAAGGACTTATTTTGAAATAAATAAAATACTTTGAGAAAGTTCCACTCATCTTGTTCTATCTTGTCTGTACCTAAATCCTTAATTGAAAAGAGTTTTATCTATCTCATACTCACTCTCAAATTATTAGTTGAAGTGTCAAGCAAAGCGGTGGATTGACAAGTGTTCTTCAAAGTCTACTAAAATCTTCGAAGATATTAAGACCTGTTCTGTACCTCGAAGACCGAGAATATCAAGACCAGAAGAATACCCCAATTAAGGTCTAGACTAAGCTATCCATTTTCAATAGACGGTATTGTGAGCTGTCCAATTTCCTCTTTTGTTGGTAGCCACAATAAATAAGTTTTTTTAAAAAAAAAATTGGTGTTATTCCTTCTTCGCTAGGTGTGAAATCCTTACCCCCCTTTTTTCCTAGTCTTTCTCTCTTTCCTAACACTTGTCCTCAACTATCAGATGGTGAACACCCACCGTAACACCGGATCTAACAATTCCCCTCCATCCGGTCTGCCATTTCCTCCAGCCAATGGACCTAGTTGGTAGCCAATGTTGGACAACCAGAACCAACTCATCCAACTCTTGGTTTAGGCCATCAACAATAATCAGACCACTCAAGCTGCTCAACAAGCTCACGCACCTCCTCAGTCCAAACTATCAGAGTTTATGAGGACAAGATCTCCAGCATTCTCTAGAAGCACCGAGCCATTAGACACCGATGATTGGCTTAGAAATATTCAGAAGTTGGACATCATCTAATACTGTGACACTATGGTTTGGTGTGACGTTATAGAAGGTGAAACTAGATAATAAAACCTTTCGACTTAGGGTTTTCTCGCATTTTTGGGCCGGTTGAAGTGTTATGTCGCCACGGAGTGTCGTAACCTTATTTAACGTGCATGATAAGGTTAATAACATTATGAGATGTGGAATTAAGGTTAAAACTATAGGATATGGAGGTTAATAGCTTTTCCGGGGCGTTTCCGGGCCGTTTCCGGGGTTTTGGGCCTTCCCGGGGGAGTTTGGGCCTTGGTGGGCTTTGGTGGGATGGAGTAGGTCTCCGTAACGGACTAGGATTGGGTGTGGGGGATGGTAAAAGGGCTCCCCACCAGCCTTTTGGGCGTGCTCCCCCTGCCCTTGGGCGCCCCCACCTCCCCCTCCTAAGCCCTAGCCGCCACCCCCTCTCCCTCTCCCTCTTGTGCGCCTCCACCTCCCCCTTTGCCCCATTGCTCCCCACCTCTCCACCACCTCTCCTCCACCCCCTTGCTTCCCTAGGGTGGTCTCCACACCTCTGCACCTTGTGGATCCATCCGTTGGAGCAAGGAGCGAGGAGCGAGGAGCGTGGAGCGAGGAGCGAGGAGCGAGGAAATCTATTGGAGATTCGTTCGTTGGGCAAAGGTATGATCATGGGGATCCTTGGAATTGATCTAGGTACTATTCTTAGGGTGATTATCAAGTTTTTAGATCAATTGGTGGTGCTGGATTGGAGTTCTTTGGGTTAGATCTAGACGTTGCCACGTTTCTGTTTTCGGGCAGATTGAGCAGTCGGGCTAGGGTTCGAGTTTTCGTCGATTTAGAATCCGAATCTGTCCGTACAGACTTAAAAGAAGTTGTAGATAATTTAATTATATTTCCGTGGACATAAAACACGTTAAAATCCGATCAGCCGTTTGAAAGTTATGGCTGTTTTACCGAGCGTGTTAAAATCTGTGACGCGATTGGAACAGATCGTAGTAATCTGTAGATTAAACAATTTTAGAGTCCGAATCAGTCTTTCCGTATAACTAGAAAAAGGTAGGAAATTTCCTAAGCTTCGCGATGGTGTACTCGTTTAATCGATTTGGAGTCCCAGAACTCAAGTTATGGCCTTTTCAAGGCTGCTGTCCCGCCGGGACAGAACCTCTGTTTTTAGGTTTGCAAGTAGTGGGCAATGTCGGGTTAGATGGGGATTTGTGTACTGTTTTGCGGGCATTATTGTGAGTGTGTGATGCCTATGTGCAGGTGGTGTGACACCGGGAGTGCCCTCTACGTCCCACAAATCCGTCGCCCGCGGTTGAGGCAAGTGTGTTGTAATGTATAGCGGATTGTAGGTTGTTTGTTGATATTGGGTGAAAGATTGAACACTTGCTATGCTCACTTGCCATGCTTGCTATTTTCCAATGAAATATTGAGTATGATTATCATGGTTCGATGCCATGTGTTTATATTTGTCATGATGAGTTGCCATATGTTTATGTACATGTGAAATATGATAATTGGCATAATTGCATGCATGACATGTTACATGGCCCGGGCGGTGAGAAAGTCATTAACTAATCTGGGAAGGTCGGTGAGAAAGTTATGACTAATCCGGAGAGCCATTAGAGTAAGTCCTACATCGTGATTCCATCTACCGTGGGTTGTGGAAGCGAGGAGTAGGCACCCTCCATCTTCGGGATGGAAGGGGGGAGAGGGTGCACACCGACGGGTGTGTACTCAACCATACCGGTATGAGTTTCCATGGAGATATGAGCATAACATTGCATTGCATTGCATTGCAATACATTTTTTTAATGATGATGATGTTGTTATGTGCTCAAGTATGAGATGTTATATGTGATGTGAGGTATTATTGTCTTGTAAATGATCTTGTTGTCCATTACAATATGCTTGCTGAGTTTTCGAACTCACGCTTGTGTTTTATGTTGTTTTTAGGTACTTTGAGATCGGCATGCGGGAAAAAGGGATCTAGCTACACTTCTACACGTAGCTCCACCATCATAGTCCATAATTAACCACTTGGAGACATGATATTAAGAGTTGTGCCCTAAACTTAATGTATGGTTTAATCTAGCATGCTTGTGAATCCTTATTTGCTTCGTTATAGTTTATGAAGTGGTTAAGCGTGGTATTATTGGCGTAACTTGATGTTATGTCCATTTATGTTGTTGTTTTAGATGTCGTGTGCTATGATATATATCTTGCCATGATATTGAGATTGTGTTAATTCATGGAAAAACAAAGGAGATGCTGCCGAAATATCGGTTTTTAGCATATGAACCTTTGCTGGAATTTATGTTTAATTGTGGTACTTAGATGTTGTTTAGCTTATGTTTGGTAGCATTCGGGCATATTAAATGCCGGGGTGTTACAAATACAGTGACCGAGAGCGAGTCTTATTTGCTTCTCATCAGCTAAGTGGCCCTGCTGTAGAGTGGTGGGACAACTTCTGAGTCACCCATTAGAATGCTCGAGCCATTACTTGGGATGAGTTCGTGGAAGCCTTCTGTAGATCTCACATTCTATATGGCTTGATCACGATAAAGAAGAAAGAGTTCCACAGTCTATGCCAAAGAGGTCGTATAGTGACAAAGTATCTACATAAGTTCAACCAGCTAGCACGCTACGCACCAGAAGATGTGGCCACAGATGAAGCCAAGCAAGAGAGATTCCTAAATGGACTCAATGACGAGCTGTCAATTCAATTGATCTCCCATGACTATTCCAACTTCCAGTAGCTAGTCGACAAGTTACTTCGCCAGGAAGGCAAGCACTTGGAGATGGAGAACCACAAGCGAAGGATGGGTGCCCAAAAGTTCAATCCTAGAGCTTTCCCCAAAGCTCAGATAAACCAATCACCATCTGCCAAGGATGAACCGTGGTTGCGATTAAGGAGTCACTGATGAAAAACCATCCCGACAGCCAAGCGATCTCTATGGTAGCTCATAAATGACAAACATAGCAGAATTCAAATCCTACCGCCAAAGTCACATGTTATAACTGCCATGGAATTGGACACTTCGCCAGGAATTGCCCCAAGAAGCAGCAGAATGCAAGTCCAGACGTGGACAACTCTGGAGCCTCCAACAATGCAACAAGGAAGCCACAAAACATTGGCAGAGGACACCTGAACAATTTCACAGCTCAAGCAGCACAACTGCCACCTTATCCCCCGCGCCTTATCCCCCATCGACTGCCCCCTTATCCCCGCACACCTGCCACCTTTTCCTTGCTAGTTTTCCCCACTGGCCGCCGACTTATCCGCACGCGGCACTTCCACCCCCTTTGTAACACCCCAGCACACACGTGCCCAAAGTATTACGAAAACTTGTCCAAATTTTTCAAGATTCGTAAGTTAATGCATGAGATATATCTTTGGTTTAAAAGAAGCAACTAAAGCAGAATGAGCATGAGTATCAGAATGAATAAACCTAGATTGGGTGACTCTCTCATTTAAATCTCCAATCATCTATTCAGGTGGATGCCTCCTCTGAATGTGCAAAAGAGTTGTAACTTCAGAAACATCTCCTCCTTTTTTATTTTTAGCATGTACAATGTAGTAGTAGGTGCCAAAGGTGCTATAGCTGGTTATGCAGTAGAAATCAACACCTCACACGTATATGTGTACTTATATATAGGCATAATTGATTATCAGTTAATTGTGTATGATTGATTATATGTGCTTTAATTAATTAGAATTAACACACACAAACACGTATATAATATATATTACCTCACACACATATATACTATATATTAAATATTAAAGCTCGCCTGCTATAGAGGGGGCGCTAGCTCATCAGTACCGGTTGGTGCCTCCAACTGGTACTGATAGTAGCTCATTAGTACTGGTTGGTGGAACCGGTACTGATGTTATTGGGCATCAGTCCCAGATGGTCGTTTTGAATTGGTACTGATGGTCAGATCTGTAGTAGTGCCTCCACGCTAATCTAGAAAGTAAAATGCTCAAATTCTCATATTAATCAATGAAAACGGAAATAACTATAAATTTACATGCATATTAATAAAAAAAACATCAATCTATTCTCTGCGTACCGGTACGATCTACAGCTCGGATTAGGTATCTTGTGATCCCGTCACGTGATGTTTTAATAGCTAGATTGCAATAGACATGAGAATTTGAACTGTAAAACACAAATACAACACCTACATGAACTCTTCGTGGCCATATTGGACCGGCAGGTCAAATCTGAATTGGACTCAGCAAACAAAATCAACTACCTCGATCAGAGAGTGAAAAGGTGTCTTCTCTATTCATTTTTTTTTTCCATTTTCCAACTCCTATCAGTATCTTTACATTGCATTAACATGCGTTACGTGTATTAAGTATCATCATTTTAGATTAAGTGTAAATAATCATTCTGCTACAAATGAGCCGTGTTATGCAGTCCAACAATTATATTGTTGCCGGCACAAATTAATAATGCATCCTTGGGGCATGTATCTTCCACGCTTTACACAATTTGAATTCAAAATTTTGTTACATATAAATAAAATTATTATGGAAAAATACATTAGAAAAATTAAATCAGTTTTTAAATTAAGGACTTAAAAATTCTTAATTAAAAAATCAAACATAATTGTTCACATTTAATTTCTAAGAATTAAATACTGAAAACTTATAGTATTTGTAAAGTGCTTATCATGATTGTTTGGGAGTCTATCATGGTAATTGAAGGAGTGAAGTTTGATCCGCATGGAAATAAAACAAGGTGGTCCTTAATGTTTAATCCTATTCTATTATGCTTTTTACCCATTCTTTAATATAAAAACACTACTTGTATTACTTCATGTATGTAACCCGTGCATCTGCTCCTACTCCTGCACTTGCACCTACTCATGCTCCAACACAGAGTGCAGAGCTGGTGCGCAAAAGAACTATTAGCATAATGACGAAAGAACCACTAGAGAGCTCGGTGAATCCTCTGTCAAGAAGGCAAAGTTGTTAGAGGCCTTAGGCCCCTCTCAAATGCAAGGAAAGCCCTCTTGTCCAAACCTCAGAGACTACCTCTGTCTAGAAAACAAAGATGACAGATGCCGCAGTGCCCCCTCAAGATTTTAAGGGGTACATATAGGGAAATCCCCTTGTCGCTGCTCACGAATTAAATGTTCTAGGCAAAGTGCACTCATTTGCTCCATGGATGGTATATCGACAAGACGAATGCAGCCATTGGGTTCTACTTAGGGATGGCAATCGGGCGGGTTCGGGCGGGTAGACCTCCCGCATACCCGAACCCGAAACCCGAAATTCATACCCGAACCCGAACCCAAAATCTCTCACGGGTACATACCCACGCCCATACCCGAACCCGATGGGTACCCGAACCCGAACGGGTACCCAAACCCGAAATTAAATTCACCTAATCACCTTACAATTAAATTTTCAACCATCAATTGTCAATCAATTCATTTGTAATTTCTATGTTTAAAGGAAAAATATATGGTGTATATAATCATGAAAGTTACCGCATCTTACATCTCAAACGATGCTTGAAAATCTTGAATTAACTTTCCATTATTTTTAATTTATATTAATTAATTCGGGTACCCATGGGTACCACTGTGCAGAACCGAACCCGAACCCGAACCCGAACCCAAACCCGAACCCGAAATTTGAAACCCGCGGGTCTGAAATCAAACCCATACCCGAACCCATCGGGTCGGGTACCCACGGATACCCGAACCCACGGGTAATTTTGCCATCCCTAGTTCTACTCATGGTCGCTCCGAGTGAAAACATAGTCTACACTTTGAACTCGCTCGAGAAGAGACCAATAGCCTATGCGATCAAGCTTTGTTGTAGAAGTAAGTTCATTCCTCTAAATTAACCCTTTCTGTATTTAATTAAATTTATTTTTTTCCTCAATGACATCTCTCCAATTTCTATAATGCTTTATTGTCTTATGTTGCTGAAGGATGGCTAAGCGATGTTAGTCGAGGCAACCGGCTGAAGTGTAGCGCTTCAAAGTACAAGTGCCTAGCAAGGATTTTTTTTACATCTATTCTTCATCTCTTAAGTTAATTTGCTTTGTTCATAGTGTCATCAATAGGGGTGCGACGACCTGTGCGACTTCTACATCATGCATCATATGTTGATTCTGGTTGGCAGCTCATACCTTTTCCCTAAGGTATATATACATCTATAATACACTCAGCCTTTTACATACAATTTTTAAAAATTAAATTAGTACACTAATTTCTATTTTGTAAAAGATTGATATTCCCCGCAAGAGCATAGAAAACAAAGATATCAACAAATTATGAGACCACATATGCTAGTGGTACTGGACACAGGTTATAGCGGATGACGATAAGTATAGAGACTAAACAAGCTCCTACTAGCCCATATATATATATATTGTAAACAATATTATATCATGTGAATGTGATATGTGTACTGTCAATGTGATATGGTTGTGTTGTGAATGTTGTGTTATATATATATATATATACACACACACACACACACAATATGAATTACAGTACACATGCATTCACAATATATATACACACACACACTGTGAATTTGGGATTATTTTCGGATTATATACAATTGTAAAATGGTGATCACAATTGGTTCTAATCCATAATCGATTGTGATGACTGTCTTCATCACAATCAGTTCTATCTTAGAACCGATTATATATAACCAATTGCAATGAGGAGGCTCATTACAATCTGTTCTAGGTTAGGATCGATTGTGATGGCCATCCTCATTACTATCGGTTTTTACCTAGAACCAATTGTGATAACATCACAATCGGTTCTAGGTTAGAATCAATTGTGATGATCACCCTCATCATTATTGGTTCTCACCTAGAACCTCATCACAATCGGTGTATTATTACTATCGTACGAAACCGACTGTGATAGTCTCTTTATTACTATGACTTTGTGTTGCTACTAAAACCCACTGTGATGATGAAAAAAATCGGTTGTGATGTATATTCATGTACTCCCTCTATCCCATTGTATAAGGCGTAACTCCTACCAACGCAGAGACCAAGGAAGCAGTTGCGTTGTGCGGAGCTCGAGGGGGTTAATGCATGAATGCACATGAGAGATAGGAGAGAATATTAATGCATGCATGGATGTGTATGAGAGATGGGAGAGAAGCCAGAACAGGAGCTAAAGAGACGCCACGCCCTGTATTGTGAGACTTAGAAAAAAAAACATTTGTGCCTTGTATTTTAAGATGAAGGAAGTAGCAATGAAGTTCCAAATGGGTGCTAAATGTTTGTCCTCTACAGTCAGATCCACTGAAAATGAAACGAATGGAGAGGTAATCGACGGGGGCAGAGAGGTTAGGGTGAGGCAGGCAGGGAATTGAATTGAGTGCCGTGCATGCTTGATGGTGGGCATGATAAAGGGTGGTGTTGGGTTAATGGCTGCGGCATGCATGCTTGCTTGCATGGTGACGAATTTGCGTAGGGGTGCCCATCGAACTTAACTAGTTATTATCGGTTTATTTTAAAATTAACATAGATCCCAATAAAATTATTTTATCTATCATTTAAGTGGTTGTTTAAAATTCGAGCTAATGAGCCGCTGTCCAGTCAAATTTTATTAATTTTTTCGTTTAAAATAGATTTATTTTAATTTTAAATATATTAATTATTATAATCGAGATAATTTTGATTTGATGTCAGCCCTAGATTCATAGCAACTGTCATACCGGTGGTGGTTGGGTGTGGGAGCTCTCCTGCTGAAGGCGCACACACCTGCTTGGTTAATGCCCACCGGTCAGCTAGGAGTCCTCTGGGAAAAAAACAAAACTTCCTCTGTTGAAAGTATATAAGATGTCCTTTTTTTTCTTGATATTGTTTGATTTATATAGGGCGTTATATATATATATATATATATATATATATATATATATATATATATATATATATATAGAGAGAGAGAGAGAGAGAGAGAGAGAGAGAGAGAGAGAGAGAGAGAGAGAGACTAAAGAAACCTTTTAGCTGACACATGCATAAGGATTCTCTCGTTTCATTCATTTTTAAAATATAAGGTGTTTATACAAATTTGATAGTCTTTCCTTTCTTTTTACTACATTTATTTTCCTTCTCTCTGCGTTTAGAGTCCCGATCACCCAATAACAGTATTTATCTTCCCTCACTCTCTCTTCATCATTTTTGGCATCATTAATTAGGAGTAAACACTCTCACCAACTACTTCCCCGTCACAAAAGAGTAATATTTTGGTATATATACAGTTAAACTTTGTAAACTTTAGGTATTGATATTTCAATGCATATTTAAATAACAGTGGCATGTTTGTCTCAAAAACTAGTTTTGTAATGCTATTAGGTTTTATTAATATACTCTATTAGCATATAATTTTTATGACACAAAATTGATATTAGCATATTTGTATTCAAAAGTACTTATATATAATTATGATTTTGTATTGCATAAATGATATATTAATGAAGTAATCGTTGGTCAAAGTCTTGTCCTAACGAAACCAAATACGTCTTATAAAAAGAAACGGAGGGAGTATTCAATAAAATTAATGATCAAAGTTTCATTTAAGAGACCATGCCAATATACAGAATGTCACACACTTTTGTACCTTAAACACGCAATAAGATTGCACATATCATAATCATTTCCGTCTGCTTCCTTGATCCCGTGACCTCCTTTTTCGCAGCAAATTCGACGACGAGGTGGTAGTACTAGTGAAGTGCATGCATTGAGATGCGGTCCCTGCTGCGGCCATTAGCATGCGTTGGTGGGCATTGCAATAACTACCTGCCGGGCCTCATGGGTCTGGCCAAGCTCCGGTTGTTTGCGCATGCGTGTCTCCGGCACAGCACGGAACGTACTCCCTCTCTTTCTATATTTTTATATTTCAACTGGCAACACAGTTACAGAAGATTAAATTATCTTTTTAATTATATTTTTAGATAATATATATTACTCTAATCTATAATAGGAAATAACATTAGAAATAGCTAAAGGAAAAAAGCGTAGAAAAATATATAAAAAGTCACTTCAAAATTATAAAATGGTATGTGTTTTAGATAAAATATGAAAGCTAGAATGATATGTATTTGGAGAGAAATGAAATAGATGGAATCATTGATAGATCTAGATATCTGGCTGGAATTAATCTGCACAGTTTCTTAATTGGTTGCATGCTTGGACGGTTGCAGGTCTAAATTCTGGACATCCGTTTGCTGGAGTTATACCGTGCACGGATATGGGCCCTAAGGCCACGTTGGTTGCATACCGGAATGGGGCTCATCATGACGAGTCCATACACACAGCATCTTTTTGACTGTTGGATGGTGGTTGCGTTTATATGTCTGGCCGAAGGTTTCAAATTTCGTTTTGGATTAAATCTCGTTACCTACCGAAATTCGAAATTTCGTCGAGATTCGAAAATTTTGGACCAAATCCGGACGAAATTCAAAAACCAAAATTCAAATCCGTTTTTTTTTTAACCGAGAAATCCGAAATTTCGTCCAAAAATCCGAAATTTCGGTCCAAATTACCGAAATCTCGGCGAAATTTCCTGGTACTATCACATTTCAATTTTTTAGGGTTTTTTCAACTTTGCGGAAATTATGATCTACCGACTATCCCACATGGGAAATGACGTGAAGAACACAATCCGGTCAAATCCGGTCAACTTTTATACAAATGACGTGAAGTACTGTAGCATTTTAAAAAAAAATTTAGGGTTTTTTAATTTCGCCGAGATTATGAAACTCAGAGGGGTCCGAAATCCGAAATTTCGCCGAATTTCGGCGAGATTTTGAACCCTGGTCTGGCCTTAAACAAACAACAAACTTTTTTAAATAATTTAAAATTTCAAAAATTACAGAAATAATAAGCTAAAAAAAATTATATAAACATATCTCTGCAACTATTTGACATGGCGACAGAGCTTATATATGTCAACTGTGTGTACATGGTGACAGATACTCTATCTCCATTTTGAATAGCAAAATCTGATGTTGTGTCCAAATAGGATATATGTCACTCTCTGGTTTGGTGACAATGCCTCTATCACCATTTAAAATGGCAATAGAGATTATGTTGTCATTTAAAATGGTGATAGGGATAACTAGGGGCAGAAACTCTATCATCAATTGAAATGGTGACAGAGAACTATCATTAATTGAAACGGCGAAAGAGCATTGTCATCAGTCGAAATGGTGACAGCCTTCTGTAGGGATAAAAAAGAAAACCAAAATTAGCCATGTGTAGGTCTTATAATCATTTACTTCTGTGACACTATGGTTTGGTGTGACGTTATAGAAGGTGAAACTAGAGAATAAAACCTTTCGGCTTAGGGTTTTCTCGCGTTTTTGGGCCGGTTGAAGTGTTATGTCGCCACGGAGTGTCGTAACCTTATTTAACGTGCATGATAAGGTTAATAACATTATGAGATGTGGAATTAAGGTTAAAACTAAAGGATATGGAGGTTAATAGCTTTTCCGGGCCGTTTTCGGGGTTTTGGGCCTTCCCGGGGGAGTTTTGGGCCTTGGTGGGCTTTGGTGGGATGGATTAGGTCTCCGTAACGGACTAGAATTGGGTGTGGGGGCTGGTAAAAGGGGTTTCCCTACCCCTTTGGGGCGTCCACCCTGCTGCCTTTGCGCCCCTTGAGGCCTTGGTGCGCCCCCCTCACCTCCCCCCACTTGCCAAGCCCTAGCCGCCCCTTCCCTTTGAGCCTTGCGCCTCCCCCTTGCTCTCCTCCATTGCCCCACCTCTCCACCACCTCTCCTCCACCCCCTTGCTGCCCTAGGGTGGTCTCCACACCTCTGCACCTTGTGGATCCATCCGTTGGAGCGAGGAGCGTGGAGCGATCCGCGAGGAGATCTATTGGAGATTCGTTCGTTGGGCAAAGGTATGATCATGGGGATCCTTGGAATTGATCTAGGTACTGTTCTTAGGGTGATTATCAAGTTTTTAGATCAATTGGTGGTGCTGGATTGGAGTTCTTTGGGTTAGATCTAGACGTTGCCACGTTTCTGTTTTCGGGCAGATTGAGCAGTCGGGCTAGGGTTCGAGTTTTCGTCGATTTAGAATCCGAATCTGTCCGTACGGACTTAAAAGAAGTTGTAGATAATTTAATTATATTTCCGTGGACATAAAGCACGTTAAAATCCGATCAGCCGTTTGAAAGTTATGGCCGTTTTACCGAGCGTGTTAAAATCTGTGACGCGATTGGAATAGATCTCGGTAATCTGTAGATTAGACGACTTTAGAGTCCGAATCAATCGTTCCATATACCTAGAGAAAGTTGGGAAATTTCCTAAGCTACGCGAGGGTGTACTCGTTTAATTCATTCGGAGTCCCAGAACTCAAGTTATGCCTTTTGCAAGGCTGCTGTCCCGACGGGACAGAACCTCTGTTTTAGGTTTTGCGAGTAGGGAGCAATGTCGGGTTAGATGGGGGTTTGCGTACTGTTTTGTGGTTATGATTGTGATTGTGTGATACCCCTGTGCAGGAGGTGTGACCCCGGGAGTGCCTTCTACTTCCCGCCAATCCGTTGCACGTGGTTGAGGCAAGTGTGTTGTGATGGATAGCGAGTTGTAGGTTGCATGTTGAGATTAGATGGAATTGTTTACATGATATATGTCCACTTGCCATGTGTTAATGATTGCTATGATATGATGAGCATGTTTAAGATGTTATGACGCCATGTGTTAAAATATGAGTTTTATATGATGTTGGCATGCTTGCATACATGACATGTTACATGGCTCAGGCGGTGAGAAAGTCATTAACTAATCCGGGAAGGTCGGTGAGAAAGTTATGACTAATCCGGAGAGCCAATAGAGTAAGTCCTACATCGTGATTCCATCTACCGTGGGTTGTGGAAGCGAGGAGTAGGCACCCTCCATCTTCGGGATGGAAGGGGGGAGAGGGTGCACACCGACGGGTGTTTACTCAACCATACCGGTATGAGTTTCCAAGGAGATATGAGCATTGCATTGCATTGCATACACAATGATGATGATTTTGTTAAAGTGTTCATGATTGAGATGATATACATGATGTGAGATGTTATTTTCTATGATATTGTTATTGTTGTCCATTACAATATGCTTGCTGAGTTTCGAACTCACGCTTGTGTTTTATGTTGTTTTTAGGTACTTTGAGATCGGTATGCGGGAAAAAGGGGTTTAGCTACACTTCTACATGTAGCTCCACCATCATAGTCTATGATTAATCACTTGGAGACATGATTTTAAGAGTTGTGCCATAAAGTTAATGTATGGTTTAATCTAGCATGCTTGTGATCCCTTATTTGCTTCGTTATAGTTTATGAAGTGGTTGAGCGTGGTATTATTGGCGTAGTTTGATGATACATCCATTTATGTTGATGTTTTAGATGTCGTGTGCTATGATATATCTTGCCATGATATTGATATTGTGTTAATTCATGAAAAAACAAAGGAGATGCTGCGAAATATCGGTTTTTAGCATATGTACCTTTGCTGGAATTTATGTTTAAATGTGATTTTTAGTTGTTGTTTAGCTTATGTTTGGTAGCATTCGGGCATATTAAATGCCGGGGTGTTACAGTTGGTATCAGAGCCAGGTTGTAGGTCCTTGGAATGTGAATTTTTAGTGTCATGCTATAGGGAAAAACTAAAATATGATGTGGAATAACTTAGAAACATGGCTTAGGTCTTAACTAAAATTTTGTTATAGGATAGCAACATTAAAACTTGCAAAAGTGGTATAACTAATCTAAAATTTGACACACAATGGATGCACAGTAGGAAAGGGTATGGGTATCGTTTCTTTATGCTTAAATGTTGTATTTAAGTTATGATGTTGAATGCTTCCTTTGATAAAGCATGTTGCTATGTCTATGAGATAAATGACTGAATTGCTCTTGTTGTTGTGATAGAGTGGAATTGTGGTACCGAAGGGTTTCGGTCACCTCTTTTGTTCATAGTAAGGGCGAGGTTTGACGGTATGGCGGTTAGCGCCATCACCGAAGAACTATTAACCCTCGTAGGAGAAGAGTGCTTACCCTCTCTGTTGTAGATCGGGTAGTTGACTGGAGTCAAATAGAAGAGTTTGGTGGTGGATTCCTTCAAATGCGTTCTTTGCCGTTACGACAATCGATTTTCGTTGCTTTTCTTGGCTTTAGTTGATTTGAATCAAATGAAAAATGTTGGGTTTTTGCGGATCGTTCATTATGCGGTGTGTGGTTTTGTCTTCCTTGGTTGAAGACGAAGAAGAGGAGTCTAGTGTTGCGCTTCTTTTGGGCGCCTTTCGATTTAATGATTAGTTTGTTGATGGCTTTATGGGGAAGAAGCATTCAAATTTATCCTTGTGTTTGTCTTTCTCCAAGGTTAACTGAGTTATTATGAGTTATGCTAGACCCTGTCACACTGAAGTTCTGTGTCTTTGTAGAAGTAAGTGGTGTTTGATTCGTTATTTTGTCGGGTTTAAGAAAATCATCTTTGAAGAACCCTTCCTATTTTGTGAAAGTTTGGAGTTAGGGTTTATTTGCAAAGGTATATTTGATCGATTGGTTCCCTCCAAAGAGGAGTCTTTGAGATTTAAAAAGTGTTTTGGAGAATTCCTTTGCATGACCAAGTTTGGGTTTGTCTCATCGCAATTTTGAGAGTCAAATTTTCCTTATGAACTTGGGATGAGTTTTAAAAACTAAAATGCTGTAAACAAAGTAGTCTTTTGACTGAAATCGTTTGTCCCTAGTAAGAATTGATGTTTAGCATGTTATGTAGTAGGTAACAATGTGGTTTATGGATTGATGTGTTGCTAAGTTAAATTTTGAGTTGAATCAATTCAATGTGATTAATATCTCTAGCTTGAGAATAAATAGACTACTAGTGTTGCAGTTTACTCTTAGCGAGAATGATTAAATGTGTTAATGTACATGCTTAGAATCTGTTGCCTTGCTTTAAATGTTCTTATGATCCTTGTTAATGTTAAAAGTTTAAACTTTGATGCATAGTTAAAACATTAAGATGATGTAGACTGCTGTTATTGTAAAAGAAATTTTGCTGGTTGTTAAAGATGTTCTAATCTAATGGATTAATAGAGAAATTTAATCGTGTTGACTAGTGACTTTAATTTGGATGTTGATTAGAGTTGCTATTTATGTTGTTGCAAACTACTAGTATCTTTGGAAGTATGCAGTTGTGTCGCTACAATGCTAGTATTGATATCAATGGAGAAGACATAAGACTTATTGTTAATGATGTTGTTAATGGTAGTGTTAATGCTAGTATTTAGTCTATTTTAAATAGTGGGGGTATGTTGTGTGGTGGTAATTTTGTTATCACATATGTATAGGGTAGCTAAAAGTAATGTTGTTGGTTGATGATTATGCCCATTTGTTGTTATTGATGACTAAGTAGTTGTGGTAACTGTTTAGATTATTCGTTGGAAAACCATGGTTAAAATAGAGGAAAATTTTAACATGTTGCGATGGAGTGAGCTTTGGATAATTAACATGATGTACAATTTCATCCTTAATGAATGTATGCCTTGGAATCCTAGTTATGAACTTTGTCTTGTAGAGATAATATTTACATGTTGAAGTCGTTGTTTAACTGAATAAGGTTCGGTTGTCGAGACGTGAATATATAGGTGGTATGAAATTTATAGGTTGATCTTGCTGAAAGATTTGTGGAAGTACTATGTTTCAAATTTAGAATAAGATGTATTATGATTCGGTGAGCCGTGGGGATCATGTCATTATAGTCTTGGTTGGGTGCCTTTTTGATAAGCATCATAAACCCTTATTAAAAAAAATATTGGGAATGGTAACTAGAGGAAGAATTTGTTGTGAAACTTTCGGTTGAATTGTATTGGGGCTCCTCAGATAGTAAATAGTGATTATTGAAGTCTTTAATGGAAAGCGTAGTGGAGTACTAGAGATGGTTCCTTTCATGCTGAGCTGTTGTCTAAAAACCTTTGAAACTGGTTTGGTTGTTTGCCATCTCGGTTGAATGCTTTCGGTTGAGGTGTTCCTTATGTTGAGTTTCAGAGTTTCCCCAAAACTCGTAGTGGTTGGTGTCGACCTTTGGTTTTGGCGAATTTGTTTAGTTCGTGTTGTGAGTTTGAGTTTACATCCAAAAGTTTTTGAGTGGATCGCGCCCTTTCGCGTTCGCACTGATTTATCTTTGGAATTAATTTTAAAAGGAAGCAGATGGTCATAAAGGGTTGTGTTGGAAACTTTTGAGTTAAGCCCTTGATGTGTAACTCTATTTGACTAGAGTTGGACTCATTTGGAAAATGTGTCTGGTGTGCGGGTGTTTTACAAGTCTGGATTTTTATGAATGTTTCATAAGTGAATTTGGTTAGTGAAGAGTTTTCTTTTTGGATTGAGTTTCCCTCTCTTTTGATAAAAATTTATGGCGCTTGTGTCTGCAGATGTTTGATTTTGGAGTCGATGTTCTGTTCCAAAGGGTTGAGTTTGATTTTGTGAGGTGTTGCAAAGCTAGTGTTAAATCGAAGATGGGTTTTCACATGATGTGGTGTTTTGTTGATTAACGATGTTGCCATCATAGTTTATATGAATTAGCGCAACTCTCGATGTTATTCGAGATTTATTCATATGATACCGAAAGGCGTAAGTCATCATGTGAATGACTATTCGGTAGTGTGGTTACATGATGAGGGAATGGTGAAAAGTAAACATGACATCGCTTTTACATGTTAAATGATAAAAGAGTCGTTGAGCTGTGTCGGTGAGAAAGTCATATATGGAGATATGACTAATCCGGAGTGCTCCTGAAGAGTGTGCATTTATGTCATGAAACGAGATTTCCCTTGCTTTCTAGTATGAAAAGAAGCAATGAACAATTTCTGGTATGTTGGTTGTGATGTAGGGGATTTATGCTTCCTTTGTGTTTTGGCTTGGATGTTGCCGAATTCTTTCCAAAATGGTTGTTAACGCTTTGGGTTTGAGTTGTTGTGT
Source organism: Rhipidocladum racemiflorum (assembly GCA_036346355.1). Taxonomy (NCBI): domain Eukaryota; kingdom Viridiplantae; phylum Streptophyta; class Magnoliopsida; order Poales; family Poaceae; genus Rhipidocladum; species Rhipidocladum racemiflorum. The sequence goes on along the minus strand of CM070580.1, from coordinate 62,189,576 downwards.
GTACACTTGGGCTTGATAGCTAAGTGTTTTTGTGTGGCGAGACCCTCTTAAGAAAGGAACCAATTGTGGTTTGGTAAGGTTTTCGATCCTAGCTTGGGCTAGGTGTCAAACCTTAGTGGTATAAGGGTGGTTTGTGATGGAGGTTGATGATGTATGGGTTTAACCTTTACTAAGAGTAGCGATGGGTGGAAGTGAAGTTGACGGTAGATCGCTGATAATTGCCTGCCGTGAGCAGCTTGTCTTCACTAGTTGTTTTTGGGTTTGAGTCTTGCACAGGAAAGGATGGAATAAAATGTTAGTATGATCGTGTATCGGAAGGGCTAGTGTGCCTTAATGAGTTATTCCCTCGATGGAAACTTTCGAATGAAGAGAGGTCGTTAAAGGAATTGTGACTTCCTTTGATTATGTCATGTTGAGTTTATTGCGGTGTGTAGTCGTAGGTTGTGATAGAAGTGTGAGGTGTTTGTCGTGAGGATTCGAGCGTTTTGGGTTGTTGAAGCCCTTCGAGGTTGAAACGCAGATTCTGCTTTGGGATTTGAATTGAAAGTTGAAGCGTGAGCGGTTGCCCTTAGTTGAGCTAAATCAACACTTTTTCTTTAAGAGTTGGTTTTGGGAACTCGCTTGTCGCTTGTTTAGTTCTAGTCGTTGTGCGAATGTTTTGTGCTGCAGAGAAGCCTTTTGTCCCTTGGGGACTTTGTTGTCGCTTTTGGCGTCCTTCGGATTCGAGGTCGAATCCTGTTGAAGGGGGAAAAATGTGACACTATGGTTTGGTGTGACGTTATAGAAGGTGAAACTAGAGAATAAAACCTTTCGCTTAGGGTTTTCTCGCTTTGGGCCGGTTGAAGTGTTATGTCGCCACGAGTGTCGTAACCTTATTTAACGTGCATGATAAGATTAATAACATTATGAGATGTGGAATTAAGGTTAAAACTAAAGGATATGGAGGTTAATAGCTTTTCCGGCCGCTTTAGGCCGTTTTGGTTTTGGGCCTTCCTGGGAGTTTTGGGCCTTGGTGGGCTTTGGTGGGATGGATTAGGTCTCCGTAATGGACTAGAATTGGGTGTGGGGCTGGTAAAGGGGTTTCCCTGCCCCTTTGGGGCGTCCACCCTGCTGCCTTTGCGCCCTTGAGGCCTTGGTGCGCCCCTCACCTCCCCCCACTTGCCAAGCCCTAGCCGCCCCTTCCCTTTGAGCCTTGCGCCTCCCCCTTGCTCTCCTCCATTGCCCCACCTCTCCACCACCTCTCCTCCACCCCCTTGCTGCCCTAGGGTGGTCTCCACACCTCTGCACCTTGTGGATCCATCCGTTGGAGCGAGGAGCGTGGAGCGATCCGCGAGGAGATCTATTGGAGATTCGTTCGTTGGGCAAAGGTATGATCATGGGGATCCTTGGAATTGATCTAGGTACTGTTCTTAGGGTGATTATCAAGTTTTTAGATCAATTGGTGTTGCTGGATTGGAGTTCTTTGGGTTAGATCTAGACGTTGCCACGTTTCTGTTTTCGGGCAGATTGAGCAGTCGGGCTAGGGTTCTAGTTTTCGTCAATTTAGATTCCGAATATGTCCGTACGGACTTAAAAGAAGTTGTAGATAATTTAATTATATTTCCGTGGACATAAAGCACGTTAAAATCCGATCAGCCGTTTGAAAGTTATGGCCGTTTTACCGAGCGTGTTAAAATCTGTGACGCGATTGGAACAGATCTCGGTAATCTGTAGATTAGATGACTTTAGATTCCGAATCAGTCTTTCCATATACCTAGAGAAAGTTGGGAAATTTCCTAAGCTACGCGAGGGTGTACTCGTTTAATTCATTCGGAGTCCCAGAACTCAAGTTATGCCTTTTGCAAGGCTGCTGTCCCGACGGGACAGAACCTCTGTTTTAGGTTTTGCGAGTAGGGAGCAATGTCGGGTTAGATGGGGGTTTGCGTACTGTTTTGTGGTTATGATTGTGATTGTGTGATACCCCTGTGCAGGAGGTGTGACCCCGGGAGTGCCTTCTACTTCCCGCCAATCCGTTGCACGTGGTTGAGGCAAGTGTGTTGTGATGGATAGCGAGTTGTAGGTTGCATGTTGAGATTAGATGGAATTGTTTACATGATATATGTCCACTTGCCATGTGTTAATGATTGCTATGATATGATGAGCATGTTTAAGATGTTATGACGCCATGTGTTAAAATATGAGTTTTATATGATGTTGGCATGCTTGCATACATGACATGTTACATGGCCCGGGCGGTGAGAAAGTCATTAACTAATCCGGGAAGGTTGGTGAGAAAGTTATGACTAATTCGGAGAGCCAATAGAGTAAGTCCTACATCGTGATTCCATCTACCGTGGGTTGTGGAAGCGAGGAGTAGGCACCCTCCATCTTCGGGATGGAAGGGGGGAGAGGGTGCACACCGACGGGAGTGTACTCAACCATACCGGTATGAGTTTCCAAGGAGATATGAGCATTGCATTGCATTGCATACACAATGATGATGATTTTGTTAAAGTGTTCATGATTGAGATGATATACATGATGTGAGATGTTATTTTCTATGATATTGTTATTGTTGTCCATTACAATATGCTTGCTGAGTTTCGAACTCACGCTTGTGTTTTATGTTGTTTTTAGGTACTTTGAGATCGGCATGCGGGAAAAAGGGGTTTAGCTACACTTCTACACGTAGCTCCACCATCATAGTCTATGATTAATCACTTGGAGACATGATTTTAAGAGTTGTGCCATAAAGTTAATGTATGGTTTAATCTAGCATGCTTGTGATCCCTTATTTGCTTCGTTATAGTTTATGAAGTGGTTGAGCGTGGTATTATTGGCGTAGTTTGATGATACATCCATTTATGTTGATGTTTTAGATGTCGTGTGCTATGATATATCTTGCCATGATATTGATATTGTGTTAATTCATGAAAAAACAAAGGAGATGCTGCCGAAATATCGGTTTTTAGCATATGTACCTTTGCTGGAATTTATGTTTAAATGTGATTTTTAGTTGTTGTTTAGCTTATGTTTGGTAGCATTCGGGCATATTAAATGCCGGGGTGTTACAGTTGGTATCAGAGCCAGGTTGTAGGTCCTTGGAATGAAATTTTAAGGCGTTTTTGAGGAGTTCAAATTGTGGACAAATTGAAAAAGCAAAAAATTTATAAAAAGCCAGCCTGCAGGCTTTGAGCCCACAGGCCGAGCTCCTGTAGCGGCGGCCCAAGTCGGCCCACCTGGGAGCTGCTCACCTGGGAGCTGGCCAGCATTGCTGTCGGAGGCCAATTATTGCATTCACTTGGTTCCCCATTCAACGCCGAACCAATCCCCGTCGCCTCCAGTCGTCGCTGATCGGGTCTACACGCATTTTCGCCGGAGAAACGTCGAAAATCGGTTGGTAAGCCTCGAAAGCCGAGCTATATATTCGAAAATCGATCTATGCTCCAATTTTCCAATGCCGTATCGACTTTCGACCACTCAAAGCGATTTTGGACGATAAATAGAGAAATTCGATCAGTATTTTTTTCTGTAAATGCATGATCCTATGTTGCAGATAAATGTATGTAGTACTTGTATGCTCTAATCTTTTATTGCAAATAAATGTTAATAAAGTTGCAGATAGAACTTTCATGCGCTTGTATTAGTCTTTTGATAGGGCAAATGTATGTAGTACTTGTATTAGTCTTTTTTGCATAGTAATATTTTCAATGAAATTAGTTCAATCCTTTTATTAGAAGTGATTGACATTGATGAACTGACATGGAGTTCAATCTTTAAAAGTAATTACTAATAGCAATTTGTTCTATTTCCAAGCATGTGAAGTAGCAATTTGTTCTATATCGAAGCATGTGAAGTAGCAATTTGTTCAATATTTTATTAGAAGTGATTGATATTGATGAACCACATGGAGTTCAATCTTTAGAAGTGATTACTAATAGCAATTTGTTCTATATCCAAGCATGTGAAGTAGCAATTTGTTCTATATCCAAGCATGTGAAGTAGCAATTTGTTCAATATCCAAGCATGTGAAGTAGCAATTTGTTCAATCATTTATTAGAAGTGATTGACATTGATGAGCCGACATGGAGTTCAATCTTTAGAAGTGATTACTAATAGCAATTTGTTCTATATTCAATCATGTGAAGTAGCAATATTTGCTCTAGCAGATGGCAGACCATGCCGATGTGGTGTGGGAGCACGGGGAGAAGTTGGGGGGGGTGGATATCGATGCAAGCATTGTTTGAAAGAGGGGAAAGGAGGCGGTGCAACCCAACTAAAGCAGCACTTGGCAGGGCGTGGTACGAACGTCGTCCATTGTAGTAAAGTTCCTGTGGAAGTTCGAGAGTACTTTCAGCGTGAGCTAGACAGGACGAAGGATAAGAAGAAGAAGAAGAGAGAGGAGAGGCTGAGGAAAGAAGTAGCAGCTGGAGATTCTCCGCCTAGGAGAAGTGTATATTCAGAGTACACGAGTGATGTTGATGAGGAGGAACAACTCCAGCATGCTATGGCTGCCTCTAGGGTGGAGGCAGAATATAGGAGTCGAGCAGGTGGTGGTAGGAATATAGGATGTTTCAAAGCTCCTCGCAACGGCATGGACCACAGCCGGTGGATTATTACAATGTTAATAAGTCCCGTGGCCCCGTGCAACCAAGGATTGACACACATCAGTGGACACAGAAGGGTAAGAGTGCAAAGCAGGCGATTAGGTCGGCGTGGGCCAAATTTTTCCACACTGCTAGTATCGCGGGATGGAAAGCAGATAATCCATACTTTGTTAGTGCTGTGAGGGAAACACAAAAATACGGTAAGTGAGCTTTAAAATTTTCGTTTAATTGTACAATGATTCATATATAACTTAGGATCATTCTTCATTTGCAGGCGAGGGTGTCCCATCCCCGAGTGGGCGAGATATAGATGGAAAATATTTAGACACCAATGAAGCGGACATAAAGGAGAAGTTCGCTAAGTTCAAGAAGGAATGGCCTACGTACGGAGTAACAATCATGTGCAATTCTTGGACAGGGCCGACACGCATGACCATAATTAATTTTATGATTTACTATAATGGCACCATGTTCTTCCACAAGTCCATGGATGCAACGGGTACATCTCAAGATGCCGCATACTTGCGCAAGGTACTTGGTTTTGTTGGTCCTCTATTGAAATATAATTGATGTACGCATGAAGTAATGGATGTTTTCATTTTTTTTGTTCACACAGGAAATATGTTCAGTTGTTGACGAGGTGGGTCCAAAAAATGGCGTGCAGATTATCACCGATAATGGTGCCAACTACAAGAAGGCGTGCAAACTCATCGCACAGCAGCACCGCAACATCATATGGCAGCCTTGTGTTGCACATACCATTAATTTGATGTTGAAGCAGATTGGAGAGTTCCCTGATCACGCCTCCGTCATTGAGAGTGCAAGAAAAATCTCTCGATGGATATACAATCATTCCAAGCTTCATGCTTTGATGAAGAAGTATATTGGAGGTGAGTTGGTCAAGTGGAATGCAACTCGTTTCGGTACTAACTACATGTTCTTGGATAGTTTCTTTCATTGCAAGGACAAGTTTATGCAATGGATGGCTGCCGAAGAATTTATATGCTCTCTCTTTGTTGATACCACCGATGGGAGGTACGCATACAGCTGCCTCTCAAGCTTGGACTGGTGGGATAATCTTCGAAATGTTGTCAAGTCAGTTGAACCATTGTACGCCTTCCTGCGCTTCGCCGATCAGGACAGGGTGCCTACATTGAGCGAGACAATCCTACGGTACACTATAGTGCGACAGGAGTATGATAGTTTGTTCCATAACTCTCGAGCGACAAATGAGATGTACATGGGAGTGGTAGATCGAAGAATGGACGACTTAACGCGCCACACTTATATGAACACCGATAATACATTTTTCTCTAAAACACAGTATATTGCAGTTGGAGTTACGTTACATACTTGTACTGACATGTTTTGTGTTTTGGCAGCCGCCGCCCTAAACCCTCGGACTACTTACATGTATGGCACGAATAACAGCTTCTTACCAAATCTTCGGGATGCTTTTGAAGAGCTTGCTGATGATATCGAAAGTGCTGCGCAAGCTCTTCGTGAGTCAGAGGTTTTCAGAAGGAAAGTTGGATCATTCTCCAGTCCTCTAGCTGAGAGGATAGCACATGATGTCAAAACATCCCCTAGTATTTTCCTTATTCCATCTTAAATATAATGGTACTCTCGTCAGTACTTACTGTTCTATTCATCAACTTACAGCACATTGGTGGGGTGTATTCGGTTCAGAAACACCTATGCTTCAGCGGTTTGCCCTACGTATCGTGTCGCAATGTGCATCTTCAAGCGGATGTGAACGCAATTGGAGTACATTTGCGTTTATCCACACTAAAATCCGTAACCGTCTGTCATATAAGAAGCTCCATAAGCTGGTGTACGTTAACAACAATCTTTGGCTTCGAATTCAAGCTGCAAAAAATCAAAGGTGCTTAGATGAAGATGATCCATTTCAACGTCTTATGGAGCTTACATTATGCGATGATGCAAATCCGATACGACAGTGGATGGAAAAAGGAAGGTCCAATGGTGACTCATTACTTGATGAGGAGGACACTGAGAGTGACACGCCTCTCTCATCACACCTTGTGACAGATCCGATATCCCCTACTGTGTTGAGAAAGGATACTGGGGCTGCAAGCATCCCTCAATGGGTGGATAGGACAGTCAGGGACACTCACACGGGCAAGAGAAAGCACCAATCAGTGTCGAAAAAGGATACAAGAAAAAGGAGAGCATCCTACAAAGGAAAAGGGAAGCATGCCGCAGATGAGGTGCATAATGTACGAAGTGATGACTCCACCGAGAATGATGACTCCAATGATAGCAGTTCCAAGACAGACACAGATGGCGGTGAGGATGGTGGTGATGCCTCCATCCCTGTCACACACCAATCAGAAAAGCAACGTCTCGTTGAATTTACAGGGGAGTCGCAGTTCACTCATGCAACACAGGACAGAGACCATGGCGCTCCCCAATCACAGAGGACAACTACTAGAGGGAAGGGAAATGACGCACCATAGGATGGATGTAGTTCCAATAGCGTCGCCGAGACTCAAGAGAGCCATGTCTCATATGGCGGCTATGACTACTCCATCCCCGATGCTCATGCGCAACCTCCCACGCAATGGGTATATGAGTGGCACGACCCTGAGTTTTATGTCATACTGTACCAACAATGGCAAACGACAAGTGCATGGACGGGGCAAAGCTGGCACGATTACATGGCAGAGTTGCTCACTACACGAGGATTGGCCTTAATATCCACCGAAGAATACAACATGGCCAACCAAGTCTACACGCACCATTCTTACCGGTAGCTCCGAAGGTAATGTTTCATTTCCATCTTTCATTTCATTGCAACTTGATTAAATTACTAACATTCTTTTCATGTAGGTCTAACTTGGAAGAACGACGAAGCTATGCCTAATATACAACTTTAAATGGTAAGCCTATGTGAATGGTATTAATATGTAAATGGTATTGACATGTGAATGGTATCGATATGCCAATGGTATTTGCATGTGAATGGTATCTGGTATTTGCATGTGAATTGTATTGATATGTCAATGGTTTTTGATATGTGACAACTTGCAAATATCTTAAATATAGCAAAGGTCATGCCATTTTTTTTCATATTTACGAAACATCATGCCAGAATTTTTTTGTGTGTTTACATATTTTTTACTTTTTTATTGGGACATTAATGGCCTTTTTACAAATTTTACAATATTTTTTGCAATTTTTCCCCATTTTTTCAAGCTTTTTTCCAGTTTTCTTTAACCTGTTACCGAATTTCGAGATAATTACAAATTCCGATCGAAATTCGTTGCTTTTCGGTCGAATTTTGATGATTTCCTTCGAAATTCGATCGGCTGTTTGACCTGTTTTCAAATACATTTGAATTCCGAAACAGTTCGATTATTTTTTAATTTCGCCCGAATTTCGACGAAATTCGGTACCGACGCCTGCTCGAAAATTGTTCACGAAACGAAATGGTTAACCCTAGGCATGATCCAACACCTTTGAAGAGTGTCCGTGAGTTAGCGAATCCATGGGCATATGTAAACTAAGAAAAACGACCCTACTTTATGTAGAAGAGCTAGAATTTTGAGGTACTTTTAAGAATTAAGATAGTTATGTACTCGCATGTACATATGATCGATTTTGCATTTTTAAAGATAAGACAATGGTATCCTTGTTTAAATACCGTGAAAACAGGAGAGAATAGTTTGTAAGAGTGACCTCTAAATACATAAAAGTGATCGTGTGACGAATAACGACAAACAAGGAAAAGCATCACTAAATTCACATGCATGTTTTTTTTATTAAAATTTGCAACAGGATGAAGAAAATAATCCTTTAGCAATTTATTTGGTGTTTTCTCTATTTTATTTTCAAAGGCATATATCTACTTGTCATAAAATTTTGAAATTTTAAAATTGAAGAAACTACAAGACAAATTAATTGTAGTATCCTGTTATTAGTGTTTTTGAAATTGAGAAATGATAGTTTTCTATTAACCACAGTAATAATATAAAGTATGTACTCCTTTGTTCTTAAATAGATGGATGTCATTTTATTAGAATCCCCATTGTCAAACTTACAAACTTGGACCATTAATACAAATAAAATGTAACACCCCGGCATCTATTACGCCTGAATGTTACCAAACATAGACTAAACAGCATCTAAATACCATAAATAAAGATAAATTACAGCAAAGGAGCAAATGCTAAAACTGAAAATTTCGGCAGCATCTCCTTTGTTTTTCCATGAATTGAAGTAACAACAATATGATCATAGGATATAGCATAAAGAATGACATCTAAATCATCAATAACGAGGATTCTAGCAACAATATAAGTCTAGAATAACGAATTCAACCATCTCATGAGCTAAACGAAGCAAATGAGGGAAACAAGCACACAATTTAACCATGCACCAAGTTTCATGGCACTATTCTTATTATCATGACTCAAGCTGATAAGTCTGCCTAAAGGTGTGGAGCTACATGAAGATGTGTAGCTAATGCCCCTTCCCGCATGCCGGTGTCATGGTACCTAAAACAAAATTAAACACAAGCGTGATTTCATCACTCAGCAAGTATATTGCAATGGACCATAAAGAACAATTCAACGTTAACATCACTACCATGCTCAACATCATGTACAAGCCATAGTTTCATATACCACATCATTCTCATGTCTCAATATCATTGTACTCATTTCATCATCATCATCATCATCATCATCATTATCATGTATGCAATGCGATGCAAATGCTCATATCTCCTCGAAGCACATACCGGTATTGCCGAGTGCACACCCGTCGGCGTGCACCCCCTTCCCCTTCCATCCCGTAGATGGAGGGTGCCTACTCTTACTGACTCACTGCCATACACACACGTGGATGGGACTACGAGGTAGGTCTTTCGTGTTCACTACGTGTGAACATAGAGGCCCGCATCAGCATGGGACGCCTCTTCCATTATGAATGCACATATGACATAAACATGTAAAAATTGGCATAAACATTAAATACCACACAATTATAATCAATATGAAATCATGTTCATCATGTCATAGGCAAACATCATTCTTAGCATCATATCATAAAGCAAGTTGTATCCAATCAAGTCTAGCAACAATCTAAACGATACACATTCCAATACACTTCCCTTAACTTCGGGCGACAGATTGGCGAGAGGATGAGGGCACTCCCGGGGTCACACCACCTGCACATACATACCACACACTCAAAACATGCCCCCAAAACAGTACGCAATAGCTCGTCTACCCCGAATTCACGAACTACCCCCAACATCGAAAAACAGATAATCTGTCCCGCCCGGACAGCAGACTTCAAACTATCATAACTTTAGTTCTAGGACTCCGAATCGATTAAATGAGTACATCCTTGCGTAGATTAGGAAATTTCCTAACTTGTTCTAAGTATATGGAAAAGCTGATTCGGACTCTAAAGTGGTTTAATCTATAGAATACCATGATCTGTTCCAATCTCATCACAGTTTTGAACACGTTCCGTAAAACGAGCATAACTTTCAAACGGCTGATCGGAATTAAGCATTCTTTACGTCCACTTAAAGGTATTTCAATTACCTACAACTTCTTCAACAGGCGGATGACCAAATTCTGAATCTAAATTGGCGAAAACTCAAACCCTAGGTCGACTGCACAATCTGCCCGAAACAGAGAACGTGGCAAACTCTAGATTTCATCTAATCTACACAATTACAGCACCACCAATTGATCTAAAAACATGATATCAACCCCTAGAACAGTACCTAGACCAACCCCAAGGATTCCCGTGGCCATACCTTCGCCCGACGAACGAAGAACCAACGGATCTCCTCCCGGTTCACGCGATCTCCTTCCTCGCTCCAAATCCACTGGATCTCCTCGTCGCGGAGCGCTCCAATGGACGGATCTGCGGGGTGGTGAGGTGGATAACTCCCCTAGGGGCAGCAAGGGTGGTGGACAGGAGAGGAGTGGATGGTGGCGCAATGGGGGGAGGAGATGGGCGGTGGCGGCTAGGAGGTGGGAAGGGTGGAGAGGAGGGGAAAAGTAAGGGCTAGGGTTTCCAAGGGGGGTGGGGCGCACCAAGGTCAGGGGAGGCGCCCCAACCTGGCCTCCCACTCCCACATGGGCCCAAAAACTTTCCCACTAAAGCCCACGACTCAAATCCTAGGGCCCAAACTCCCGAAATCGGCCCGAAATCGCGATTAAACTGCATAACGTAAAGTTTTAACCTCCGATTTCACCCTTTATAATGTTTGACATCCCGTAGTGTTACATTCTCCCCCCCTTCAACAGGATTCGACCTCGAATCCAAGACACACCACTTCGCAACCCAGCAAAAGAAACTAAGTTCCATTTTTCACAACTGATGAGAACAGCTCTAGATGTTGCTCGCGCATGCGAGACTCCCACTCCCAAACCGCTTCTCTCTCTGACTAAAGCCACTGGAACTACACTGATCGAGACTCGATGGTAATATGCTTAGGCTCGAAGACCCACAGCTCTAACGATAACCCACGATCAACCTCTTGCAAGAACTTCACTCAACATTGAAACACAAAGCACTCATACAAGGCCTCGGCATGACCCACGCGATAGGATAAAATCCCAAACAGACCACGAAATAAAACGGTCTCACACTATTCATTCCATGCATTCCTTGGCACTAAAGTGCCCGATCCCTTTTAACCAAGCCACTCTCCAGAAGGACATGGTACCAACTTCTAGATCCATCTTCTGCTCCCACGCACAAAAGTGATTCACGTCTCAACCTCTCAACTGTGGTTCGTCGTATTCGAGACGACGCAAACCAAGTGAGACACAACACTATAAGATTACTAACTGCTTGAACCATCGGGGTTACATTCTGATCTTTTACAACAAGACCAACACCCACCCCACTACCACCGAAAGGAGAAGCCTACTTTATGACCAGGGTTCTGAAAACCCGCAAAATCAACAACAACTGAACATTCCACTTCAGTTGGCACAACACGCTCAAAGATCAGCGACAAAAGATCCAATACACTTCCAAAAGGAAAAGCAATTACTAGCAACCACCAAGTGGTCTACTCAAGATTTAATCAGCCCCACTAAGGAACACATCGATGACACAATTCTCCAAGAAGGTTTGAATTGAGACATAGACAACCTTCCTTTGCTCTACACTTCTACACCATTTACAATCAACTACTAGCCACACCAGGTTTCTCTTACTAAGAAAGTATTGCCTTCACATCCTTCCACTTAAAGGACCAGGCCAAAGAGTACTATTATTGAGTAAGCTCAACCGTAAAACATGAACCCAATTGGTCCACATACAACAACTTAAACCCCAAAGCACTAAAAACCACTTTGGAAAGGATCCAGCAACATCCAAAGAGCACACATTTTATTTTTTCTAAACCAAATTGCAAAGAAAACTCAAACCTCTAACACCACAGCCAAAATACCATAATTTATTCATTCTTTCTTTTCATACTAGGAAGAAATGGAAATCTCGATACATGACAAGAATGCACACTTTTCAAGAGCACTCCGGATTAGTCATATATCCATATATGACTTTCTCACCGACCTGGCTCACCGACACATTTATCATTGAACATTTATAAACGATGCCATGCTTCATTTTCACCATTCGCTCATCATGTAACAACTTGACTGCAAACATTTTAATTAGAAATCAACATTTTGGAAAACCTCGCATTTTAACTAGAAACCAGAAATCGCCATTCTCAAAAGCTAAACTTGCAAAACCTCGCATTTTAACCAAAATCAGCATTTTGGAAAAGAACATCGACTCCAAAGTCAAACATTAGCACACACAACCGCCACAAATTTTCTCAACGAGAAAGGGAAACTCATTTCCAAAAAGGGAACGCTTCACTAACAAAATTACTGATGAAACATTCATAAAATCCACCTTTTGAAGCACTTGCAAACACCACACACATTTTCCAAATAACTCCAATTCTAGCCAAAAAGAGTCACAAATTAAATCTCAAGAAACTCCAACACAACCCACTATGTCCAACTGCTTCCTTTAAAATTTATTCCAAAGAAAAATCAGGGCGAACGTGGAGGAGCGCGATCCACTCAAAAACTTTTGGGTGAAAATCCATACTCATAGCACAACTAAACAAATGGGCCAAACCCAAAGATCAACACCAATCACTACGAGTTTTAGGGAAACTCTGACACACAACATAAAGAACGCCTTGACTGAAAGCATTTGACCAAGATAGCAAACAACCAAACCAGTCCAAAAGGTTTGAAACACAAGCTCAGCATGAAACCCTATACTTACCTTTTAAACATTCAATATTCACTATTTACTCATCGAGAAACCCCTCAGGTTACAACAAGAGCTACAAAACAAATTCTTTCTCTTATTATCTTTCCCAATACTTATAAATAAAGTTTATGATGCTTACCAAAAGACATCCAACGAAGACTACGTCAACAAGATCCCCACGGACCAACATATTATATAACATCATATTCTAGATTTGAAACAAGTGCTCCAACAAATCTTTCAGCATGATCAACCAATAAATTTCATACCACCTATATGTAAACATCTTGATAATCGAAACTTATTCAGTTAACAAGCGACTTCAACATGTAAATATTATCTCCACAGGGAAGAATTCGTAAGTGAGACTCTAAGTTATACTTTCATTAAGGATAAAATCATTCATCATGTTAACTATCCAAAGCTCAGTCCATCGCAACATGTTAAAATTTTCCTCTATATTAACCATGGTTTTCCAACGAGTAATCTAAACAGTTACCACCACTACTTAGTCATCAATAACAACAAATGGGCACAATCATCAACGAACGACATTACTTTAGCTACCCTATACATAGGTGATAACAAAATTACCACCACACAACATACTCCAACTATTTAAAATAGATTGAATACTAGCATTAACACTGCCTTTAACAACATCATTAACAATAAGTCTTATGTCTTCTCAATTGATATCAATACTAGTATTGTAGAGACACAACTGCATACTTCCAAATATACTAGTAGTTTGCAACAACGTAAATAGCAACTCTAATCAACTTCCAAATTAAAGTCACTAGTCAACACGATTAAATTTCTCTATTAATCCGTTAGATTAGAACATCTTTAAACAACCAGCAAAGTTTCTTTAACAATAACAGCAGTCTACATCATCTTAATGTGTTAACTATGCATCAGGGTTTAAAACTTTAAACATAATCAGCGGTCATAAGCACTTTTAAAGCAAAGCAACAGATTCTAAGCATGTACATTAACACATTTAATCATTCCCACTATGGGGTACTCTACATCACTAGAGGTTCATTTAATCTTAAGCTAAAGATATGTGACACCACAGAGTATCGTAACCTTATAAGGTGAATGTTGAGGTCAAAAACATTATAAAAGTATGAAATCGGAGTTTAAAACTATACGGTATGAGGTTTAATCGCGTTTCCGGGTCGATTTCAGGAGTTTGGGCCCTTCCGGGGAAGTTTCGGCCTAAGGGGGACGAGTCGTGGGCTTTTGTGGAAGGGGTAGGGGCCCATGAGGGAGGAGGGACAAGGCTAAGGGGGTTTGGGCGCCCCCTCCCTGCACTGGCCTCCCCCCACACGCCCCTCCATCCCCTTTTGGCGCCTCCCCTAGCCGCCGCCCCCCATTGCCATGCGCCCTCTCCTACCTCCTCCCCATTGCACCACCACCCCTCCACCACCTCTCCACCTCCCTTGCTGCCCCTAGGGGAGATCTCCACCTCAACACCTTGAAGATCCATCCGTTGGAGCGCTCCGCGATGAGGAGATCCGGCGGAATTGAAGCGAGGAAGGAGATCGCGCGAACCGGGAGGAGATTCGTTGGGTTTTCGGTCGTCGGGCGAAGGTATGACCACGGGGATCCTTGGTGTTGGGCTAGGATCTGTTATAAGGGTGATTATCATGTTTTTAGATCAATTGGTGGTGCTGGAATTGAGTAGATTAGATTAGATCTAGAAGTTGCCACGTTCTCTGTTTCGGGCAGCATGAGCAGTCGACCTAGGGCTTGGGTTTTCGCCAATTTAGAATCGGAATTTGGTCAGCCGCCTGTTGAAGAAGTTGTAGGTAATTTCAATACCTTTCAGTGGGTATAAAGAATACGTAATTCCGATCAGCCGTTCGAAAGTTATGGCTGTTTTACCGAGCGTGTTAAAATCTGTGACGTGATTGGAACAGATCACGGTATTTTGTTTGATTAAACAACTTTAGAGTCCGACCCAGCTTTTCCTTATAGTTAGAAAAAGTTGGGAAATTTCCTAAGCTACGCGAGGATGTACTCGTTTAATTCATTCGGAGTCTTAGAAGCCGAGTTATGCATTTTGGAAGGCTGCTGTCCCGACGGGACAGAACCGCTGTTTTTGGGTTTTGCGAGTAGTTGGCCATGTCGGGGTAGATGAGGGTTTGTGTGCTATTTTGTGGACATGATTGTGAGTGTGTGGTCCCTATGTGCAGGTGGTGCGACCCCGGGAGTGCCTTCTACTTCTCGCCAATCCGTCGCCCGTGGTGGAGGCAAGTGTATTGGAATGGGTAGCGGATTTGTGGGTTGTTTGATTGATTGAGATTGAAATTTGAATATATGATATGTTCACATGCCATGCTTTAATGTTTGCCATTGATATGATGAATATGTTTATTATGTGATGATGCCATGTGTTAATGTACAAGTTATCCATGATGATGCCATGTGTTAATGTACAAGTTATTCATGATGTTGGCGTATTTGCATACATGGCAAGATACATGGCCCGGGCGGTGAGAAAGTCATAACTAGTCCGGGGAAGGTCGGTGAGAAAGTTATGACTATTCCGGAGAGCCAATGAGTAAGTCCTACATCGTGATTCCATCCACCGCGGTGTGGGGAAGCGAGGAGTAGGCACCCTCCATCTTCAGGATGGAAGGGGGGAGAGGGTGCACACTGACGGGTGTGTACTCAACCATACCGGTATGAGTTTCCAAGGAGATATGAGCATCGCATCGCATTGCATACATAATGATGATGATAATGATTTGTGAACATGAATGAGATGATATACATGATGTGAGTTGTTGTAGCCATGTAATTGTTTTTGTTTGTACCATTGCAATATACTTGCTGAGTGATGAACTCACGCTTGTGTTTATGTTGTTTTTTAGGTACCATGACACTGGCATGTGGGAAAGGGCATTAGCTACACATCTTCACGTAGTTCCAGTCACATTTACCAACCTTGAGTCATGATCATAATAATAGTGCCCTGAACTAGGTGTATGGAATAATTTTAATGTGCTGTTGATCCTCTTTGCTTAGCTATAGATGTTTGTGTGGTTGGTTTTGGTTTAATTGTTTATGATGATGTTTTGTCCATTATATATTGCTTCTTTAGATGTCTTATGTTATGAAATATTTTGCTATGATATTGCTATTGTTCAAATCATGACAATACAAAGGAGATGCTGCCGAAATTTCGGTGTTTAGCATTTGTGCCTTTGCTGAAATTTGTCTTCATGTATGGTATTTAGTTGATGTTTAGTCTATGTTTGGTAGCATTCGGGCATACTAGATGCCGGGGTGTTACAAGATAACAATTACATTTAATTGATTCAACTCACAAATTAACTAAGGTGTACATCATTTCCATAAACCACATTGTTACATACTACATAACATGCTAAACAACAATTTTCACTTTTAACAAGTAATTTCAGTCAAACGAATACTTACTTTATTTGCAGCATTTTTCTTTTAATACTCAACCAAAGCTCACAAAGAAGCTTGACTCTCAAAGTTGCAATGGGACATGACTCCAAAACACATTTAAATATTAAAGACTCCCACAGGAGGGAACCAAGCGACCAAGTAAACCTTTACGGACAAAGGCACAAAACATAAATCGACACAACTTAACTTTTTTTGCACACGCTTCAATAACTTCTTTCAAACTCAGAGTAAGACACACAAGAACCAAAACTATACTTTTCTTTGCAAGGCAACCAACAGAACCGGTGTCAAAGCAAAAAGGCGGCCAAAAGACGCGCAACACAAAACTCTTCTTCTTTGTCTTCACCCAAAGAAGACAAAACCAAAAAACAACGAAGGGACACTCCGCGAAAATCCAATTCCAAACACTTTTGTTTTGATTTCAATCAACCAGAGCCAAGAAAACCAACCGAAACCGACCGTTAGAACGGTAAAGGGCAACTGAAAGAATCCACCATGAACTCTTCTATTCGACTCCAGCCAACAACCCAGTCTAGGACAGAAAGGATAAGCACTCTTCTCCCACAGGGGTTAATAGTTCTTAGGTGATGGCGCTAACCGGCCACACTGTCAAACCACACCGTTACTATGAACAAAAAGAAGTGACCGAAACCCTTCGGTACCACAACCCCACTTTATCACAATACCAATAACAATACAATAAATTCTCTCAATAACATGGCAACATACATTACCAACTTTAGCATTCAACATCAAAGCTTAAATACAACATTTAAGCGTAAGTAACGATACCCATACCCTTTTCCTAGTGTGCATCCATGTGTGTCAAATTTTAGATTAGTTATACCACTTTTGCAAGTTTTAATGTTGCTATCCTATGCAAAATTTTAGTTAAAACCTAAGCCATGTTTCTAAGTTATTCCACATCACATTTTAGTTGTACCCTATAGCATGACACTAAAAATACACATTCCAAGGACCTACAACCTGGCTCTGATACCAACTATAACACCCCGGCACCTATTAAGCCTGAATGTTACCAAACATAGACTAAACAGCATCTAAATACCACAAATAAAGATAAATTACAGCAAAGGAGCAAATGCTAAAACCGAAAATTTCGGCAGCATCTCCTTTGTTTTTCCATTAATTGAAGTAACAACAATACGATCACAGGATATAGCATAAAGAATGACATCTAAATCATCAATAACGAGGATTCTAGCAACAGTATAAGTCTAGAATAACGAATTCAACCATCTCATGAGCTAAATGAAGCAAATGAGGGAAACAAGCACACAATTTAACCTTGCACCAAGTTTCATGGCACTATTCTTATTATCATGACTCAAGCTGATAAATCTGCCTAAAGGTGTGGAGCTACGTGAAGATGTGTAGCTAATGCCCCTTCCCTGATGAGGACATCACTACCATGGATACGGCCATACTTACAAACCCAATGGAAACCAACAATATCATACAAGGGCCAATTACTCGAGCTCGGGCACGACAATTCAATTACCAGGTGAATGCGTTCCTCGGGCTGCATACAAATAATTTAATGAATGGAATGCTATTTAATCCTTGTGATGATTTTATTGTCCTTAGGAACCAAGGAGAAGGACTCCCAAACGTCAAGCATGAAGCCAATTCTTCCGGTGCACAAGTTCAACTCGGATTCGGCCTCCGGGACAGCACCAACTTCAAACGACCATAACTTTTGATCCACAAGGGTGTTTGAGGTCTATGAGTACTGGTTGGAAAGGTTTCACGCCCTCTTTCCAATCGGATCCGACCCCCATCCCCAAATTCCGTCCGAAGTCAACGGAATCTGCAAAACATTTGGCGTCACTTTTCCAAATCGAGAAGACTTGGGCTTTGGGCCTTGTAATAGAGTTGTAGTTGGTATCCCTGCTTTGGACGTGTTTCCCACGCCCCCTACCTCTTATAAATAGCCGACATCGGCTCCTTAGGGTTTTGGGTTTTATTTGATTAGTTTAGCCAAGTGCAAACTTGATCCGCGAGCCAGTTGTGTCGACAGCCCACCTTGTCAAGATCGTCAATAAGACTCCACTTTGTTTCGCTTCAGCTTTATCCGTAATTTCAGATTGCTTATCCTATTGTTCTTGCTTGTTCTTCGGTTGCTTGCAGGAATTGAACCTCGTGGTTCAGCGTTGATCGTGCCTACCAGTAAGATCAATAACCCGCTGGAGTTGGTTTTAGCGATTGCTAAGGCGCATCGTCGCCGCATGGTGTAGCTCGGATCGTCAAAGTCGACTCTAACAAATCGATCGTGTGTTTCTCATCGAAAGATCGGGACACCCATAGTGCCATCACGGGCGCCATCAAGTGGTATCGAGCAAACCAGGTTGCTCGGTGAGAATTCTTTACCCTAGATTAGTAGATTGATATCTTTCCTATAGTCCGAGGAAACGCATCAGATTGGATCTCCCATACCAAAACAATTTGAGCCTCGCATTTTCCTTTCCAAGGCAATCGCTGCGTTATTGAATTTTTGGTTGCATCGTCAGTGTCGAGTTGCTGAATTCTAGTCTAGTTGGAGTCCAGGTCGAAGCGGTTTCGAAGTTGTATTCGGTTTCGAAGTTGTGTTCCGCCGGTCCCGAACTGTTGAAAAAAAAAAAAAGAAGAAAAGGTGTTCGGACCGAAGTTTTCTTTTCTCCCGATCGTCGCCGCCGACTGGTCGCCCACCTGCTAGCCGATCGGTCGCTTCCCGATCGATCGCCGCTTGGATCGATCGTTTACTTGGTCGTCTGACCACTGCCTCTCCTGCCGACCGTTGCTCTCGGCCCAGTCGCCTCGCCCGGTCGCCGCCGATCGTCGCCCCATAGCCGATCGTTGCCTCGACCGGTCGCCTCGGTGACCGTCGCCGCCTCGACCGGGTCGCCCACATAGTCGATCGGTCGCTGGCCTGATCGTCGCCACTGTCGCTTCATCGTCGCTCGATCGTCGGTGGCTGATCGACGCTTCACCCGCCGCTCGACCTGGTCACACGATCGTCTTCCGCTCGCATAGCACTTGAAAGAAAAACGAGTCGGATCGCTCCGCAAAAAAAGAGTCCGGAATGATCCGAAAATTTTTATGTGCCAAACCTATTTTCACAAGATCACCGCCTTGAGATAGTTCTTCTTTCGCGAATTTTTTTCGCTGATTTTTATCTCCTATGAACTCAGACGGCCGCCGATACGCTTTGAGTCACAGCCCTGCTAGCCTCGAGTCAAAGCAAATTAGTGACTAGACGTTGAACAATTCTTCAATTTGGCATTCAGATTGGATTATTGCTAACCTTTGTTACTAAATTGAGCCTGTCCAAGCTCCACTTTCTACCCGTGCATGTGCGTTCGATCCCTGGCAATCGCTTCACACAAACTTCGAGAACCTTTGACAACGCTTAACGGCCGACAACGTCACGATTGTAAGAACTTGTAAGAACTTGGGTCATAGGCTTGAGTGCTTGAGAGACTTGCCACCTAGTAGTTGATAGGAACATTATACTTGTGGTTTTTGTTTCCTTGTCATCAACTAACCATGTCGGTGACGAGAGTTCACTTCATCACTCTCCACGAACCAAGGGCATCATTGCTCACTTCCAAAAGATGACGAGGAAGCCACCGATGGTCTTAGCGTGAGGATGTACGGCTACCACTAATGAGCGTATGTCAATGCAAGAAGACCGCTCGAGATCCATCGAGGCCGCACAAGGGATTGCTAACACTACTCTTGCTACTATTTTGGCTAGACTTGATACTTTGTACCGTGCTGCATCCGGTGCTTCCAATCCACCTCCCGTCGTCTACAAGCAACAATTCAGCCTCCACAGGGAGGCCCCCAAATGATTTAGAAGAACATGTAATCGTAAGAGCACGAATATGATGACACCATCGATGAGGAGGTCAACCCATCCATTACGATAATGATCGTATCCATCAACGGCCACGCTTCAATCAAAGAAGGTATGCGACGTGATCCTCCACTTACCAAGGGAATCGAACGAGATGATGTTTTCCCTAAGGTAAATTTCAACATGCCACCGCTTGAAGGTAACATGACCTCGATGGTTACCTTAGTTGGGAATTACTTGTGGATCAAAAATTTATGCCATGATTTCCACGAGAATAGAAGAGTTAGGCTGCCACAAGTGAGTTCACCGATTTTGCTTCTCGCTTGGTGGAGAGAACATTGCCGTGCTCATCCAAATAATATACCCACCACTTGGGAAGCCTTGAAATTGCTAATGAGGCATAGATTTGTTCCTTCATACTATGCTAGAGATTTATTGAATAAATTGCAGCGCCACAAGAAGGTAAGAATTCGGTGGAAGAATATTACCAAGAATTGCAAATTGGCATGTTGCGTTGTGGATTAATTGAGAGTGAGGAAGCTTCATGGCTCGTTTCTTAGGTGGTTTAACTCGAGAAATCCAGGATATTCTAGACTATAAGGATTATAATTCGACTTGACTCGGTATGTTCCATCTTGCTTGCAAAGTCTGAACGTGAAGTGTGGTCGCTAATCGAGGGCCAAGACTAACTTTTCTCAAGTCGAACTACTTCGTGGACACCGCGCACCCTGCCCTCGGGCCGTGCACTACCACGCCCGACCTCTTCCATCAACAGAACGGCGCCCACCACCGCAAATTCGGCACCACAACCAACGCCGATTTAAAAGTGCCACACAAGCTACTACAAATAGTTCGTCGTCACGTGATCAACGGACGCACTAAAGATGTTCAGATGCCATCGCTGCAAGGGTTTGGTCACATGATGAGGGAGTGTCCGAACAAGCGTGTGCTAATAATCCGTGAAGACGGGCGAAAGTATGACTCGGCAAGTGATCTTGATGACGAAACATATGCTTTGCTCGCCGAACATGAAGACGGGCGATCCAAATGCCGAAAGACGAGGTACACGTGAGCACCGTGATGTCGACTAATATTTGAGTATTATTGCACAACGTGTGCTTAGTGCTCGATTGCTCGCGCGATCCAAATCAACGCCACAACTTGTTTTACACAAAAGGCGCCATCAAGGAGCGATCCATTCGAATAATCATTGATGGTGGGAGTTGCAATAATCTAGCCAAAGATGGACATGGTGGAGAAGCTAGCACTCTCCACTAGACCACACCCTCAGCCCTACCACATTCAATGGTTCAACAACAATGCGGCAAACTCAAGGTAACTCGCATGGTAAGAGTACATTTCGCTTTAGGTTCCTATCATGATTATGTTGATTGCGATGTCGCATCTATGCAAGCATGTTCTATGTTATTAGGTAGACCGTGGCAATATGATAAGGATTGTTTACATCATGGTAGAACAAATCAATACTCTTTGTGCATAAAGAAAAGAAAATTGTGCTACACCCAATGTCGCCGATGCCATTGTAAAGGATGAAATCGCTAGATCTAGCAAAGAGAAAAATCGAGAGAATTCTAAGAGTGAAAATCAGATTGTCACCAAAGGACTTGAACAACATAAAACAGAAAGAATCTAACCTTGATTGTGCTAAGCCAAATGAGATTAAATTGAAAGGTGCTTGTTTTCTTGCAACAAAATCTGATTTGAATGAGTTGGATGTTTGTAGGTCTACATGCTATGCTTTGGTCTGCAAAAGAAACTTTGTTTTCTAGAGGAGATGTCCTCTCTTTGCCTCCTCGTTGTCACTAACCTTTGCAGGAATACACCGACATCTTTCCAAAGGACATCCCTCAGTGGCTGCCGCCAATTAGAGGGATTGAGCATCAAATTGATCTCATTCCAGGGGCATCTTTGCCCAACCGAGCACCTTACAGAACTAACCCTGAAGAGACACAAGAGATACAACGCCAAGTTCACGTAATTGCTTGATAAAGGGTAATGACGTGAATCTCTTAGTCCTTGTCAGTACCATTTTAGTACCTAAGAAAGATGGAACATGGCGATGTGTGTGGATTGTAGAGCAATTAATAATATCACCATTAGATATCGCCATCCTATTCCTCGGTTAGACGATATGCTTGATGAACTAAGTGGCTCTACTATGTTCTCTAAAGTGGATTTGCGTGAGTGGCTATCACTGCATTCGCATGAAGTTAGAGATGAATGGAAAACAGCATTTAAAACTAAGTTCTAAGTTATATGAGTGGTTAGTAATGCCTTCGGGTTGACTAATGCTCCTAGCACATTCATGAGACCCGATGAACGAGGTTTTACGTGTTTTCATTGGAAAATTTGTGGTAGTTTACTTCGATGATATCTTGATTTATAGCAAATCTTTAGAGGATCATCTTGGACATTTACGTCTTGTTTTTAATGCTTTACGCGATGCACGCTTATTTGGTAACCTTGATAAGTGCACCTTTTGCACGGATCGAGTCTCTTTTCTTGGCTATGTTGTTACTCCACAGGAATTGAAGTTGATCAAGCCAAGGTTGAAGCAATACGAGTTGGCCGACTCTAACATGGTCACACAGCGAAGTTTTCTAGGACTTGCTGGATTCTATCGTCGTTTTGTGAAGGACTTCAGACCATCGCTGCACCCATGAATGAGCTCACCAAGAAAGGTGTACCTTTGCTTGGGGCAAGCGCAGGAAGATGCCTTCAACATTCGAAAAGCTAAGTTAACCCATGCACCCTTACTCCAAATTCCAGACTTTTCTAAGACTTTTGAATTAGAATGTGATGCTAGTGGAATTGGTTTGGGTGGTGTTCTGTTACAAGAAGGAAAAAACTCATTGCTTATTTTAGTGAGAAATTGAGTGGGCCAAGTTTGAATTATTCTACTTATGATAAGGAGTTATATGCACTAGTTCGAACTTTAGAAACATGGCAACATTATTTATGGCCCAAGGAATTTGTTATACATTCGGATCATGAATCATTAAAACATATTAGAAGTCAAGCTAAATCGAACCGTAGACATGCAAAGTGGGTTGAATTCATTGAGTCATTTCCTTATGTCATCAAACACAAACAGGAAAGGATAATGTCATTCTTGATGCCTTGTCTAGGAGATATACCATGCTCTCACAACTTGACTTCAAATTTTTGGTTTGGAAACGATTAAAGAGCAATATGTGCATGATGATGATTTTAAAATGTGTTGCTCAATTGTAAAGAGGGAAAAACTTGGAACAAATTTGTCCTCAATAATGGGTTTGTGTTTAGAGCAAACAAACTATGTATTCCAGCTAGTTCTCGTTTGCTTGTTATTGCTACAGAAGCGCATGGAGGAGGATTGATGGGACACTTTGGTGTGAAAAGGACGGAGGACATACTCGCTAGCCATTTCTTTTGGCCCGTGATGAGACGAGACGTGGAACGCGTTTCATCGCCAACTGTTCTACATGTCAAAAGCTAAGTCACGACTTAATCCCATGGTTTATACATACCTCTCGCCTATTCCTAACGTGTCTTGGGAGGATATTTCTATGGACTTTGTTTTAGGACTCCTAGAACAAAGAAGGGGAGGGATAGTATCTTTGTCGTTGTGGATAGATTTTCTAAAATGGCACACTTCATACCTTGTCACAAAAGCGATGACGCTACCAACATTGGGTCGACTTATTCGTTCGGGAAATTGTTCGCGTACCGGGTGTGCCTAACACAATAGTTTCAGATCGTCACACTAAATTCTTAAGCCACTTTGGAGAACTTTGTGGGCTAAATTGGGGACTAAACTTTTTATTTTCTACTACTTGTCATCCCAAACTGATGGACAAACTGAGGTCGTTAATCGAACTTTATCTACTATGCTTAGGGCTGTTTTGAAAAAGAACATTAAATTGTGGGAAGAATGTTTGCCTCATATTGAGTTTGCTTATAATCGGTCTATGCATTCTACTACTAAGATGTGCCCTTTTGAGATTGTATATGGATTTGTACCTCATGCTCCAATTGATTTGTTACCTCTACCATCTTCGGAGAAATTGAATCTTGATGCTAAACAACGTGCTGATTTGATTATAAAACTGCATGAGACAACTAACGAAAATATAGAACGCATGAATGCTAAATATAAACTTGTCGTAGTAAGGGAAGGAAACATGTAACTTTTGAACCAAAGCGATTTAGTTTGGTTGAATTTGCGAAAGATCGATTCCCGCACTAAGAAAATCTAAGTTGATGCCATGATGATGGTCCTTTCAAAGTATTGGCAAGATTAATGATAATGCATACAAGCTTGAATTGCTGCAGATTTTGGGGTTAGTCCACATTCAACATTACCGATTTGAAACCATACTTGGGAGAGGATGATGAACTTGAGTCGCAGGACGACTCAAATGCAAGAAGGGGAGGATGATGAGGACATCACTACCATGGATACGGCCATACTTACAAACCCAATGGAAACCAACAATATCATACAAGGGCCAATTACTCGAGCTCGGGCAACGGCTAATTCAATTACCAGGTGAATGCGTTCCTCGGGCTGCATACAAATAATTTAATGAATGGAATGCTATTTAATCCTTGTGATGATTTTATTGTCCTTAGGAACCAAGGAGAAGGACTCCCAAACGCCAAGCATGAAGCCAATTCTTCCGCACAAGTTCAACTCGATTCGCCTCCGGACAGCACCAACTTCAAACGACCATAACTTTTTGATCCACAAGGGTGTTTGAGGTCTATGAGTACCTGTTGGAAAGGTTTCGACGTCCTCTTTCCAACGGATCCGACCCCCATCCCCAAATTCCGTCCGAGTCAACGGGAATCTGCAAAACATTTGGCGCCACTTTTCCAAATCGAGAAGACTTGGGCTTTGGGCCTTGTAATAGAGTTGTAGTTGGTATCCATCGCTTTGGGCGTGTTTCCCACGCCCTACCTCTTATAAATAGCCGCACATCGGCTCCTTAGGGTTTTGGGTTTTATTTGATTAGTTTAGCCAAGTGCAAACTTGATCCTCGCGAAGCCAGCCGGACAAGCCACCTTGTCAAGATCGTCAATAAGACTCCACTTTGTTTCGCCTCAGCTTTATCCGCACTTTCAGATTGCTTATCCTATTGTTCTTGCTTGTTCTTCGGTTGCTTGCAGGAATTGAACTCGTGTTCAGGTTGGGATCGTGCTACCAGAAGATCAATAACCTACCGGAGTTGGTTTAGCGATTGCTAAGGCGCATAAATCGTCATGCAGACGGTGTAGTCGGATCGTCAAAGTCGACTCTAACAAATCGATCGTGTGTTTCTCATCGAAAGATCGGGACACCCATAGTGCCATCACGGCGCCATCATTCCCACATGCCGGTGTCATGGTACCTAAAACAACATTAAACACAAGCGTGAGTTCATCACTCAGCAAGTATATTGCAATGGACCATAAAGAACAATTCAGCGTTAACATCACTACCATGCTCAACATCATGTACAAGCCATAGTTTCATATACCACATCATTCCCATGTCTCAATATCATTGTACTCATTTCATCATCATCATCATCATCATCATCATCATGTATGCAATGCGATGCAAATGCTCATATCTCCTCGAAGCACATACCGGTATTGCCGAGTGCACACCCGTCGGCGTGCACCCCCTTCCCCTTCCATCCCGTAGATGGAGGGTGCCTACTCTTACTGACTCGCTCCCATACACACACGTGGATGGGACTACGAGGTAGGTCTTTCGTGTTCACTACGTGTGAACATAGAGGCCCGCATCAGCATGGGACGCCTCTTCCATTATGAATGCACATATGACATAAACATGTAAAAATTGGCATAAACATTAAATACCACACAATTATAATCAATATGAAATCATGTTCATCATGTCATAGGCAAACATCATTCTTAGCATCATATCATAAAGCAAGTTGTATCCAATCAAGTCTAGCAACAATCTAAATGATACCCATTCCAATACACTTCCCTTAACCTCGGGCGACGGATTGGCGAGAGGATGAGGGCACTCCCGGGGTCACACCACTTGCACATACATACCACACACTCAAAATGTTCCCCCAAAACAGTACGCAATAGCTCGTCTACCCCGACTTCACGAACTACCCCCAACATCGAAAAACAGAGAATCTATCTCGCCCGGACAGCAGACTTCAAACTATCATAACTTTAGTTCTAAGACTCCGAATCGATTAAAAGAGTACATCCTCGCGTATCTTAGGAAATTTCCTAACTTTTTCTAAGTATATGGAAAAGTTGATTCGGACTCTAAAGTGGTTTAATCTACAGAATACCGTGATTTGTTCCAATCTTGTCATAGTTTTGAACACGTTCAGTAAAATGACCATAACTTTCAAACGGCTGATCGGAATTAAGCATTCTTTACGTCCACTTAAAGGTATTTCAATTACCTACAACTTCTTTAACAGGCGGATCACCAAATTCCGAATCTAAATTGGCGAAAACTCAAACCCTAGGTCGACTGCACAATCTGCCCGAGATAGAGAACGTGGCAAACTCTAGATTTCATCTAATCTACACAATTACAGCACCACCAATTGATCTAAAAACATGATATCAACCCCTAGAATAGTACGTAGACCAACCCCAAGGATTCCTGTGGCCATACCTTCGCCCGACGAACGAAGAACCAACGGATCTCCTCCCGGTTCGCGCGATCTCCTTCCTCACTCCAAATCTACCGGATCTACCGTCGCGGAGCACTCCAATGGATGGATCTGCGGGGTGGTGAGATGGAGAACTCCCCTAGGGGCATCAAGGGTGGTGGAGAGCAGAGGAGAGGAGAGAATGGTGGCGCAATGGGGGGAGGAGATGGGGGGTGGCGGCTAGGAGGTGGGATGGGTGGAGAGGAGGGGAAAAGTGGGGGCTAGGGTTTCCAAGGGGGGGTGGGGCGCACCAAGGGCAGGGGAGGCGCCCCAACCTGGCCTCCCACTCCCACATGGTCCCAAAAACTTTCCCACTAAAGCCCACGACTCAAATACTACGGCCCAAACTCCCGAAATCGGCCTGGAATCGCGATTAAACTGCATAACGTAAAGTTTTAACCTCCGATTTCACCCTTTATAATGTTTGACATCCCGTAGTGTCACATAAAACTTTGTAAATTTTGACACAATAAAATAATAGTAGATTTCTCATCAACATACTTCGTATCTTCAAAATAGTTAATAATTTTACTAAATATATAATTAGAGAAAGTAATTTTCAATTGATTAATAATTATTTGATATCAAATAATCTTTCTGGTTACAAATAATTATCGTTTTGGACATCTGTACGGTCTTCAAAATAAAACTTTGACCACTAATTTTTATTATAATATATTTATAAATCCCAATATAATTATAATATTATGAAAGTATTTTTTGAGAGAAATCTACACATATGATTTTTCTATATCCAATTTAAATATTTAAAAGATATTGGTAGTCAAAGTTTCGAAATTTTGATTGTAGTTGTGTCCAAAATGACAACTATTTATGACTTGAGGGAGTATATGCATTGGAGACTATGTTAATATCTAAAACAGAAAATGAAGATATTAGTGATAGTAAGTAGTAACATTGTGTTGTCAAGTGATGTTATCTCTCATTGATCAACCACGTCGCACTAGTAGAATAGCAAGCATGACCAGGAGCACACAATGATGTAGGAAGGCAAAATTATTCTCTCTTTATTATAATGATTCTTCTGTACAAGGGGTGCCAAATATATAGTAGTAGCCAACAAGAGAGATTTGGAACTCTGTAACTTATAATCTTCTGGATTTTGTAACACCCCAATTTTTGCTTTTCATGAATTTAAATAAGATTTGGCACTTTTGTGAATTTTTGGAATTTTTTGGGATTTATTTGGATTTATTTGAATTTATTCCCTTTTCAAAGAATTAAAGAATTTAATTTTGCAAATAAAGTTTTGTTGGAAATATTTTATTTGAGTCCAAAATGTTCCAAAATATTTTCTGGAATTTTTCTGGAATTTTTCTGAGTGTTTTACTATTTTTAATGAATTAAATGAATTTCTGGAAATTAATCGGATTATTTAATCGCTGCAAAAATCGAGTTGGTTTCACTGTTCATCCGACCGAGCCCGAACCCAAGTCAGACTCGAGTCCGACCCGGACCGCGTTCGAACCGGACCCGAGCCAACCTAACCCTAACCGCGTGACCGTTGGATCGAAATCCAACGGCCACGATTGAGCCACGTCGCCCGAACCCGAGCCAGCCAAGTCGCCAGGCCAGACCCGAGCCCAAACCCCGTGCCGTTGGATCTTGATCCAACGGTCCACGTTGAGCCACGTCACCGAATCCGAATTGGATTCGGATTCCGCCGCCGCAGCCGGGTGGACCTCGGTCTCCGCGTGATTCACGGAAGCCAAGGCCCCTATTTAATGCGCTGCCGCCAACGTGTTCTCCGTTTCCTTGCGCACTAGTAGCCCTAGACCATCACGCCTGAGCCGCCGTGGTTGCGCCGCAATCGCTCACCGTAGTTGAGTTAGGCTTCCGCCGCGGCTATTCGTTATTTCCGCCGCCGTCCGCCGTCCTCCGCCGCCACCGAGCCCAGATCCGGAACTGCAAGGACGAGACGCGTCGGAGAGTACCACTCACTCCGCCAGAGGAGCCCCGCAACGCCGTTGCCGTGGTCGTCGTCCCCAACTCTGGTCTGCTAGCGCCGCCGCACGCCATCACCGTCTCTAGAGCTCTCTCCACCGTCCGATCAAGATCCGAGGGCTCAGATTCGTCCACGTCATCCTCGGGTAAATTCTCACGTTTTAGTTTTTAGATCTGTTGATCCAACGGTTTAGATCGCGCCACGTAGCCGTAACTGCACCGTGCTTGGATAGATCTCAGCCGTTAGATCTAGATCGTATGGCTAGGGTAGCCACGTTGTAACTTTAGATTAGATCTTGACCGTCCGATCAAGATCGAACGGTCCAGATGGACCGAGCTGTTTCCAACGCGTGAAACCCAGATCCGATCTGGGCCGTTGATTTTCAAATCAACGGCCGAGATCTAGCCACATGGGCGGTAGGCTGACCGTCGCGGTCAGCGCGGTCGCCGCCCGATCACCGCTGACGTCACGCGTGACGTCAGCGTGGGGCCCGCGTGTCAGCGGCCGTTCCAACGGCACGATGACGTCAGCTGTGACATCATGATGACGTCACGGTGGGGCCCAGCTGTCAGAGCTCTCGGCCGAACTATGCATTGACGTCAGCGTTGACGTCCCCGAGGGGTCCCACCTGTCAACGGCTCGTATAGCCGTGGACCGGGTCCACCGTGGACCCAAACCGAACCGTGGACCACGTCCATGGACCAGCTGACGCAATAAATCGATTTATCAATAGAAAAATAATTTGGTGGAAAATCAAAATCCACGCTGACGTCATGCTGACGTCATTATTCGGTTTTTCAGTACAAAAATAAATGGATTAATTCGGATTATTGATTTATTTGAATTTTGAAACTTCAAACGCTTATAACTTTTGCAATTTAACTCCGATTTGAGTGATTCAAATTTCTAAATTTTTATAAAATTAAGATCTACCTAATGGTGAATTTTATTTAATTTTTGGACCAAAGTTTTTCTCTGTAATATTATTTAATTGATTATTTAAACTTTAAACGCTTGTAACTTTTGCGTTTTAACTCCGATTTTGCCGATTCAAATTCCTAAAAATTCATAAAATTATGCTCTCTCTGTTTATGGACTTAATTTGGATGTTTGGATACTTTTTGTCTACTATTTATTTATTTATTGCTATTTGCATGCTTTACGAGTAGACGTTGAAGTGCCCGAGGGCTTCGAAGGTAAAGTGTTGACCCAGGAGCCAGCCCAAGACCAAGAACAAGTACTCTTTGAAGGCAAGTTATGCTTTGACCATGTTGATCCCACTTTCGAAATTAATTTGATTTAAATTATTGCATGCTAATTTAAATTAGAAAATGCTTTATTTAATTGTGGGAAGTTAGATAAATGCCAAATTGCTGTATGACACCTTGGTTAATTAAATATGTGCCATGACCCCTTATCACCCTAGTTGTGGATTACTAGTTGGACATTATTAAATTGCCAACATGGGTAGCTAGACCGATGTAGTATGCTTAGGCTTGCCACGTGAAATGCTTTTGTAGGATCGAAGTATACGAATATAGCAATCAGAGGGGGGGTGAATGATTGTGCGGAAGCTAAAACCAAATTCTTGACCTATTAAAAGTTCACCCCAAAACAGAACCAAATAATTGCCTCGTTTTCGACAAAAACAGAATGACAGAGGTTTGGTAAAATGAGAATTCCCGGAGATTCAACCGTCGAAACGATCTGAAATTTGGACACAAGAAACTAGATTCCAATACGAATCGAACCCAAAAAGAATCAGCTCGATCGGACTTATGGATCAAAAGTTATAAGCTTCGCAAGCTTGCTGATCCAGAACTTGACGAGAATCAATCTAATCTAAACTTCAAGATTAAACAAGAACGACAAAAGATTGATCAACTAGACTTTGAGAAACACTAGATCAATACCCTAGAGAGGTTTTTGATGGATCAAATCAAGATAAAACTTGAAGAACAAAAACCAATCTAGAACTAGAACAAGCATGCAAACAAGAACCAAACAGAAAATCTGTAGCGCGTGGTTACTGTAGCACGCAAAAATCTTGGAAGAATTGATCTTTATTTCTTGTCTAAAATACTCTCATCAAAAGAGTACAAACCCTAAAACCAAGCTCAAAGCTTGATGCGCTCAGCTCTACTTGGTGCCTTTCAACAGGAGACCCCCCACCTATTTAAAGCACCAACCCACAAGGAGTTCTGAATACGATTCCTATTCCTTAGAAGGAATCCGTATCCAACTCAACTCTACTTGGCCCAACCAGGCCGAGTACAACTCTTGCACGCGTATGGCAACCCTACCATACTCACGTGACTAACACTTTGCACGCGTATGGCCACCTGCCATACTCACGTGACTAACACTTTGCACGCGAATGACCTCCTGCCATTCTCACGTGACTAACCATTCTTCATGTGCACCATTCTCTTAGCCCGAACGTCCCACATGACATCCTTGACCACCAAGACCTCGGTTCCTCCTGAACCTAGTCCCGAACCTCAGTTCCTCCATGAACCTAGGGAATCATTGAAAAGTTTAAGGAAAAAGGGGGAGAAGAAAAAGGGGGAGTTGTGTTTGGAAATTTGAGAATTTTGGGAGAAGTTTGGAGTATTTTGAAATTTTTGGACACATTGCACATTCACACACATTTTCATTCTCAGGGGGAGATTTTGTTTTGCATTTGGGCCAACGGGGGTTTTCTGTGTTTTCTTACTACCAAAGTAAGAAAACACAGAAATCCCCCTTTGACCAAAATGCAAAACAAAATCTCCCCCTGAGAATGAAAATGTGTGTGAATGTGCAATGTGTCCAAAAATTTCAAAATACTCCAAAGTAAGAAAACACAGAAATCCCCCTTTGACCAAAATGCAAAACAAAATCTCCCCCTGAGAATGAAAATGTGTGTGAATGTGCAATGTGTCCAAAAATTTCAAAATACTCCAAACTTCTCCCAAAATTCTCAAATTTCCAAACACAACTCCCCCTTTTTCTTCTCCCCCTTTTTCCTTAAACTTTTCAATGATTCCCAAATTTCTCCCCCTTTGACAATGGATTCATCAAGAGTAAAAGAGAGAACAAGTTCAAAATTTTTCCTGAAACAATGATTTCACAAAGAGAAACAAGGGAGTGCCAAGATAGGAAAAGATGAGCTCATTCGATCATATAACCTTATATATCACATAATATGCAAAATACATGATCTTGATGTGATTTTAACAAGTTAGGGAATGACATGCATCTCAATCTCAATTCAGTCAACTATAGCCAAGTACTAAGCAAGATCTTAGCAGAAAAAGCAAAGGCTCAAAGTTGAAGCAAATAACAAATCAGGGCGAGCAAGTAGTTTCAACTCCAATCTAGTGGACCAATTTAATCTTTAAACAGTAAACTGCATGTGGCATGCTTGAAGCATACTTCTTTTATTTCCTTAGAGTGGCATGCTTGAAGCATACATCTTGTCTTTTGAGGGAATGGCATGCTTGAAGCATACATCTTATCTTTTTAGGGAAAGCATCCTGAAGCTCATAACTTGAGGCATTTGCTTTTAACAACCCTTTTTATTGATTCCCTTTTCTCTTCATTTTTCTTTGATTATAAACATGCAAAAGTGATTAAAAGGTCTTATGAAAGAGTAAAGCTAAAACACACTTGCTTCATAGCCCAAATTTGTCAAGAAGATTCAATATCAAGCCTAGAAGAGTAAGATATCACAGAGTATTTAGCTATAGGTAATCAGTCCAGGGAATTCCACAATGTCATTTTTAGTTCAAGTGAGACAATTAGATTATCATATATTAGCTCAATTACATAACATATAAAGAAATATGATAAAGTGAGCTCATCAAGTGAAAGAACTTGGCAAAGAAACTCCCCCTCAAAACAATCCCATTGGATGAACAATTCCAAGTTCTCCCCGAATAAAAGCAAAACGAGAAGAAGACAAAGGTTTTGTGAAAATGTCTGCCAATTGATGTTCAGTATCCACATGATGAAGCACAATGTTGCCTTTTTCAACATGATCTCTAAGAAAGTGAAATCCAATATCAATATGCTCAAGAAAGGGATTACTCAAGAGGTGGCACGAACCAAATCAAATCAACATCCTCCAAAGTCAACATCAGAAAAAGCTCTTAAACTAATCCATGAGGAAGCAGAAAGCCAAATGCCAAAATCTTGAGTTCTATGAAGATACCTGAAGATAGCTTGTCGATGTGAAGCACGTGGGAAGCTTGAAAACAAGCACACACAAGCACGTGGGAAGAGTCTCATGTAAACCTCCAATTATCTCATCCTCAACAGCATCATCATCATCATCATCTTTATGAACAAAGACACTCTCCCCCTGAACATATGCACCTGTACCTGCATCATTTGAACTAGTGCCTTTTGCGAAAACAGAAGTGGAAGAAACATCTCCAAAGGCAACACTTTCAGCATGAGATGCACGAGTGAAGGAGAACCAAATCTTATCACTGAACATATGAAGTGAGCATCCGAAATTCACTAGCCACATGTTCTCCCTCCTCGCGTGAGAAGCCTACATAGAAGCAGAAAGTGTCGAGGTCTCGATCAAGGTTAGAAATAAGATGTTTAGGAATCCAGTACTGAGACACACGACGCACAATAGTAGGCACAACACGAGTATTCTTATGTACAAAATCAGATTTGCCTTTTCCCATGTTTGTAGGAACAGAAGGTGTTTTCATCACTCTAGGCGCATAAAAATGTGCTTTGCTGAAATTTGACCTAGCCTTAGTTCTTTCCTTCTTTTGCTGTTTGGCTAGTCTAAAGCAAAAATCTACTAAGTGTCCATCTCTACCACAATGAGTGCAAGTGTACTTGACATGATGTTTAGCTTTAACAGTAAAAGCACATTTTGCATTCATCATAGTAGAAGATAAAAAACCAGCAGATTGAAAAGCAATTTTCTTAGGCTCATTAGATAACTCAATTTTGCAAAGAGCCTAAACAACAGTGCGAGGTTTAGTTTCATATGTGGCATAAGGATCAAAACCTAAACCTCTCTTGTTTGTGCTAACCTTAGATTGATCCAAAATCATGTTCAACTTCTTCTTGCCATTAGTGAAACGTTCCAAAGAATTTTGCAAGTAATCAACTTTCTTAGCAAGAGTTAAACAATTATTGCAGGGAACATCTACTTTTCCTTTTGTTTATGCGACAAGTTGAGCATGAGAGAATTTCATGTGAAAGCAAATTATCAGTTAATTGAGAAACCCTAGCATTTGCATCTTTCAATTTTAATTCAAGAGTTGAGCATTTAGAACAAGAAGTTGAACTATGCAAATCATCGATTGGAACAGCTAGCATGTACAACATGTTTCTCATTTTCTCACTTTCAAGATTAATTTTCTCAATCAAGGAAGCATGTTCTTTCCTAAGCGAAGTAAGCTCATTCCAAATTAAGTCACATGATTTGCAAGCATCATCATTAGGAATCAAAGTTTTAAGTTTAGCAATTTCAGCATTCAATGATTCAACAACAAAATCATGTTTCTTAATTTTCTTATCACGTTTATCAAGCAATTTACCAAGTCGAGCAACAGCAATAGCTAATTCATCATAGGAAGGATCTACCTCATTGAAGTCGCTGTCGTGATTGTCCTCGGTGAAGTTGTCGCTACTTTTGGCCATGAGACACAACCCGTCAACTCATGCTTGCTTGGAGTTGTATCGTCCTCGCTGCTCTCCGAATCCACATCGCTCAAATTGACTTGTTCAAGAGCGGAAAGAACTCGGTGGACAACTTTGCTGTTGATGAAGCTCTTCTTCTTTCTATCACTTGGAGAGAACTTCTTCTTCTCTTTTCTTCTGTCGTTGTCCTTCTCCTCCCTTGATGCTTTACTTGCAAGTTTTGGACAGTTTGGACGAATATGGTCGAGATCACCACACTCATAGCATCTTGGAGGATCACCACCACCTCTCTTTCTTTTTATCACATTTTGCAAAGCTTTGTTAAAGCGAGAAGAGAGTAGTGACAAGTCTTCTTCTGGGAATTGCTCAATCTGTTCATCGGTTAGTGAAGACAAGAAAGATAGAGCAAAACTTGAAGCAGCACCATTATGAGATATGCTAGATTGAGATGTCAAAGCAATTGATTTATGATCATTCTTTCTAGCAAAACATCTAATTCATGAGTTTTCAACTTAGAATAAAGAACATCTAAAGTAAGTGTACTCATGGTAGTAGATTCTTGTATAGATGTTACTTTCATCTCCCACACCGACATGTCCAAAGCACTAAGCAATTGTCTAGCATTAGCAGCATCATCAAAGCTAACTCCAACAGCACGCAAATTGCTAAGAATCTTATTAAAACGTGCAAAGAAGTCATCTACCGACTCACCGGGTTTCATCTCAAATCGCATGTATTCTTTTTTGTAAAGATCTTGACGAACCTCTTTAATCGTGTTAGAACCCTCATGGTAATCACAAAGAGATTTCCATACCTCATATGCAGATCGAAGATGAATCACACGATCGAAGTCGCTACGTCCCAAGCCTTGGATGATCAAGTTGCGCGCCTTACTATTTGCTTCAACATGTGCGCGATTGGTGTCGTTGACGTTGTCGTTTGCAGGGACTTCATATGGTTTGTAGACCTTCTCCCAAATTGCGAATCCCTGAGCTTGGATGAACGCCTCCATCTTGGCCTTCCAAAACTGAAAATCAACACCATCGAACACACATGGTTTTGTCGAATAACGATCCATTGATCTAATCACCGGTTAAGATAGATTAGAGAAACCTTGCTCTGATACCACTTGTAGGATCGAAGTATACGAATATAGCAATCAGAGGGGGGGTGAATGATTGTGCGGAAGCTAAAACCAAATTCTTGACCTATTAAAAGTTCACCCCAAAACAGAACCAAATAATTGCCTCGTTTTCGACAAAAACAGAATGACAGAGGTTTGGTAAAACAAGAATTCCTGGATATCCAACCGTCGAAACGATCTGAAATTTGGACACAAGAAACTAGATTCCAATACGAATCGAACCCAAAAAGAATCAGCTCGATCGGACTTATGGATCAAAAGTTATAAGCTTCGCAAGCTTGCTGATCCAGAACTTGACGAGAATCAATCTAATCTAAACTTCAAGATTAAACAAGAACGACAAAAGATTGATCAACTAGACTTTGAGAAACACTAGATCAATACCCTAGAGAGGTTTTTGATGGATCAAATCAAGATAAAACTTGAAGAACAAAAACCAATCTAGAACTAGAACAAGCATGCAAACAAGAACCAAAACAGAAAATCTTTGTAGCGACGTGGTTATTGTAGCACGCAAAAATCTTGGAAGAATTGATCTTTATTTCTTGTCTAAAATACTCTCATCAAAAGAGTACAAACCCTAAAACCAAGCTCAAAGCTTGATGCGCTCAGCTCTACTTGGTGCCTTTCAACAGAGACCCCCACCTATTTAAAGCACCAACCCACAAGGAGTTACGAATACGATTCCTATTCCCTAGAAGGAATCCGTGATCCAACTCAACTCTACTTGGCCCAACCAGGCCGAGTACAACTCTTGCACGCGTATGGCAACCCTACCATACTCACGTGACTAACACTTTGCACGCGTATGGCCACCTGCCATACTCACGTGACTAACACTTTGCACGCGAATGACCTCCTGCCATTCTCACGTGACTAACCATTCTTCATGTGCACCATTCTCTTAGCCCGAACGTCCCGCATGACATCCTTGACCACCAAGACCTCGGTTCCTCCTGAACCTAGTCCCGAACCTCAGTTCCTCCATGAACCTAGTTCCGGTCCCGTCATCGACCACATTCGTCTTTGAGCAATACCTGCACATGAACAAACCACAAAACAAATCCGAGCACAAGTCCACGACTTGACTCAATGTCAATCCATGCAACTACTCACATGAGTATTGCATAAAGTCCATTTCAAAAGAAGCATCATGAAATCATCACAAATTTCAAATTCACATTCAAAATTCAAATCCAAATCGCTCAAAACCCTAATTGAGCGAAAACGCATTCACGACGGACAAACAAAGTTGGTCCGTTGTATAAGGAAAAGTTTCTGTTCCAAGAAGCCAACCAAACGCGGAAAAACACGTTCACAACGGACAAACAAAGTTGGTCCGTTGTACATGCAAAAATGGCTTCGGTCATGAGCTCAAAACAAGTTCACAACGGACCCTAGAAGCTTGTCCGGCGCAAACGTGCCACGCTCGGTTTCACAAAAGTAAAACCCTAGAAAAAGTCCATTCACGACGGACAAAAAGAATTAGTCCGTTGTACATGTGAAAATCTTGGTTTCAAGAAATTATCCAAACCGAAAAAGCTTGTTCACAACGGACCAAGAAAAACTGTCCGTTGTACATGTGAAAATGACTTTGGTCATGGGCTCAAAAACATGTTCACAACAGACCCAAAAACACTGTCCGTCGCAGATGGGAAACTTACTGTTTCTTGAGAACTTTGTCCGGCGCTAATGCGTAACTTACTGTTTCTTGTCAAATTGTCAAAACACATGAACAAACACATTTTGCAAATTCAAATCTAAGTTAATTTTTCAGTTCAAAGCCAATTTTTCAGCACATGATTTCACAGCTTTGGATAATCAAATGCTAATATTGACTTAATGAGATGTTGAACCTATTTTGAAGAAGTATCATGTGTCGTGATTGACTATGGCACGTGGTGCATGGTAATCAACTGGGATTTGATAAATAGTTTTTGACCGGGGCATGTGGCAAGAATGATCGGGTGGGCCTGTTGTGGCACCGGGAACGTTGATTTGGTTCTTCGGGTAGTCTTGCCCTGGTCACCCTAAGGACTTAACCTTGCAAGCCTTTGAACTGAGTTAAATGTGCAACCACATGTCTGTAATGGGATGGACCTAGTCGATTAAGTTGCTAATAACGTACCTGTGGAACCTCGGGGTGTCAACTATACCTTTTGTGTAGTTGTACGGGGGAGCGTACCGGGGCTGCGGCAAGGTACCCATCTAACGGTGGATTGGCCTAAACTTCACCTTTGCTAAGGGAAGGGTTAGTGTGCAATCACCGGGGAGGACCACTTGTGCTGTTAGAAGTTTCCGAAAGACTTTGTTACGGACACTCGCCTTTGTGGTGTTTGGCTGTATCTTGTGGGTAAAGTGCATAACCTCTACAGAGTGTAAAATCTATTCGAATAGCCGTGTCCGTGGCATTGGACATCGCTCGGGAATTACAATCAAGGGTTAGAATTTCTTGAAAATAACTTGAGCTTGAAAGGATTGGTTTGGTTTAATAATGATGTTGATGGAAATGTGGATTAGGATTGGGAAGAATGTTTATTTAACTCCTGGAAAAGTTATTGATCTTAAACTTGTTTCTACTGCTTTTGAATCTACTTATGTTACTTGTCAAATGCTGTTTTACTGCAATTATACCCTGAGCTATTCCTTGTACTAAGCCATGCATGTAGTATATTAGTTTGCATTCTGTGCATGACTTGCTGAGTACCAAGTACTCACCCCTGCCACAATACAACACCAGTTGAAGAAGAGTCTACGCCAACTTTGGAGGAGGAGCTCCAAGAGGAACCGTCTAACTAGGGAGCGAGCCCAGTCAGTTGCCTGTGGTATACTGGATGGTGCCACGAAGTTATCTTATTTTTCGCTGCTATTATTTCTCTTTTAATAAGTTTTCGCCCTGCGTGGCGTATATTTGTAACTTGACCTTAAGGTCGAGCAACCAACTTGGTTAACTATTTAAAGTACCTTATTATTTCATTGTGTATGATTGTGATATTTACCAATGTTGACACTGTGTGCACACACTTGCGTGTTCCTGGACTAGTGCTGAATACACAGAGGGTCCGAATTTGCAAATTCGGGCCCCGACAGAGGTGGTATCAGAGCCATACTGACTGTAGGCTCACCCATAGATAGATTGGTCGTAGTGAGGATAAAACCTATTTTCTAAAGATAAAATTTGTCAAGATAATGAATGGATTCTCGACTTACCCCTTTCTTCCTTGTTCGTACCCTTGCTGAGTTCTTTTCATTTTCCACATTGATTTTAAAATGTTGCTTTCTTACGCGAGTGTCTTCTGACAGATGATGATGAAGAACAACTACGCCGAGCGTGAGGGAGGATACGCTGCCGAGTTATGGCGTATGCTTCAATTTCTTGGAGGTTTCGAGAGACCGCTCTACCGAGGGACTACACTCGTGCAGGCAGGACTGGTCATAGGATGGGACGTCAGGATCACGGTGTATGCCCCAAAGAAGACGAAGTTCAGCCGCCCTTTCCACTTCACCGCCAGGAGGTCTACCTTTGAGATGGGAACCAGGAGGTGTCACATCGAGCGATGCAGCAGATCGCTCACACTTACTCTAGGGAGCTGGAAGGCACAGTATTCCGTCACCACCCACGCCGAGACATCAGAGCTCAGCGGAAGCCGATAGAAGATGAGGATGCTACCGTCACACACCTAGCCAGATTTGTCGCCGCTCAGGAGGAGCATATCGATGACACAGTTCAGGAGTTGAAGAAGGCTCACGAGCAGGTTGAGGAAGAGAAGAAGCACTTAGAGAATGCTCGTGAGTACGTCGCCTATGCTGCGGAAAGGATCACAGAGTTAGAGATCGCCCGTATGGACAGGCCCCGATCCAGATGTTGAGTTGGACGCCTGCAGCCAGAGGAGGACCCAAAAGAGGCGCCATCTGCACTCGCGCCGCAGCCACAGCAACAGCCAGATCCCGAGCCAGAGGAGGACGCCGTGTCGTGAACCACAGCTGCAGTTGCAGGGCATGGCGAATGTTTCGCGCCTATGCCGCCGCACCCGCCCCGAGGAGGCAGTGGAGGTTTTCTCGACGAGTGAGCGTAGGCGTTGAGGTTGAGACTCCTTCGTCGAGTCGCGTTATAGAATAAGAGTCACTCCTTTAGGCGTTAGACTCCAGTAAGAGTCGATTTGGATTTTCATTGCTTGCTGAGTGTGCAGTATGTGTTGCAAGGCCCTTAGGCATTGTGAGCAACCGTACCAAGTTATTATTATTAAATAATAAAGTTGGATTTTTTAGTTACACTTTTCCCCGCATAAGCTTCCCTACTCTCTTGTCTATTCTTATTCCCTCTCATCTCTGAAACCTTGGAGTAATCGACAGATGGTGAACACCCGCGGAAACCTTGGAAGCAATGGAAGTGGGTCTTGCCCAGCTGGGAACCCTAATGATGGAGCACCTGGACCCCAGCCAACACCGCCAGTTGACATGCAGAATTTTGGGGCTTTTCTTGCCGCACAGACCCAGTTGATGCATGCAATGATGCAGCAGATGCAACAGATTACTGCCCACGCCACTGCTAATTAGAATAATCAAGTCAATCAGGGACAACGCCAGAATTCAAGACTGTCAGAGTTCATGAGGACTCATCCACCCACTTTCTCTGGGAATGCCAATCCGTTGGAGGCCGATGACTGGTTAAGGTCAATCGAAAGGAAGCTACACATCGCTCAATGCATGGGGAATGAGAAGGTACTCTACGCTTCTCATCAGTTGGAAGGGACCGCCGCAGAATGGTGAGAGAACTTCTGCGCCACGCGGGAGAACCCTCAGGACATCACTTGGGAGGAGTTTACAGCCGCATTTCGTCAGTATCACGTGCCTGAAGGAATTATGGACCTCAAGAAGGAAGAGTTCAGAGCACTAAAGAAAGGTAATCAGCCGGTGGCCGAATACCTGAATAAATTCACACAGCTTGCACGTTATGCACCTAAAGACGTAGCGACAGATAAGGCCAGACAGTCTCGCTTTATGAAGGGACTTAACTCAGGACTGCAGGTGGGACTGATCACCCACACCTTTCCATATTTTCAGGAGCTTGTGAACAAGGCGCTCATTCTTGAAGATAAGCGCAAGGAACTGGATGAGAACCGGAAGCGAAGGATGCAACAGCAGGGATCGCGTTAGGGAGCGCAGCAACGCTTGAGGGTTGCGCCAAATTAGTTTTTCATATTCCAGCCACAGAATGCAGCAAGGACACCATCACCAGCATCGAGACCTGTCAATAAGAATTATCAAACCCCAGCTCCAGCCAGAAACGCCGCTTCGGGCAGTCAACAGGGGACAGTGAGACGTTGCTACACATGCAACGAGCCAGGGCACTTCTCCAACAGTTGCCCTAAGAAGACAACAGGAGTGACCCCAGTCCTCTTCAATCTGGGATCTACACCAGCCAGGACGCCTGCACCTGGAGCAAACCGCGGGACAGCACCGCCAGGAGCCACGCCCCAAACCGTAGTGAGAGGCCGAGTCAACCATGTCACCGCAGAGGCACTCCAGAATGCCATGGACTGCTGGGTAAGTTACTTGTCAACTCAGTGCCCGCAACAATTTTGTTTGACTCTGGAGCTTCGCATTCGTTTGTTTCTCAAGGCTTTGCTGCTAAAAATGATTTGGAGATTGCAAGACTTAAATGCATGCTTTAGTTCAAACCCCTGGTTCCGAACTCCGAACTAAAGTAGGATGTTCTGGGGTGAGAATATTAATAGATGGGGTAGAATTCCTAGCGAACCTTATTATATTGGAAACCCAGACCTTATATGTTATTTTAGGAATGAATTGGTTATCCAAGCACAAGGCTGTGTTGGATTGTGGACGAAGGATTATCTCAGTTGAGAGCCCGTGTGGAAGGAAAGTGGAATTTCAAGCTACCGCCATTAGAGATGGACAATTGATGGTTAACAGCGCAAAGGCAATCAGCATAGAGGATGTCTCAGTGGTGAACGAGTACCCGGATGTCTTTCCTGAAGATTTACCTGGTATGCCGCCCGACAGAGACATAGAGTTTGTGATAGAGCTTGTACCTGGTACAACGCCGATAGCAAAGAGACCCTATCGGATATCCACCGAGGAATTGGTAGAGATGAAGAAGCAGCTTGAAGAGCTGATGGAGAAAGGATTCATCAGACTAAGTTCGTCGCCGTGGGGAGCGCCAGTTCTGTTCGTCAAGAAGAAGGATGGGAGCTTCAGGATGTGCATTGACTACCGTGCACTCAATGAAGTCACCGTGAAGAATAAGTACCCGCTACCCAGGATCGATGATCTGTTTGACCAGCTGAGAGGAGCCGGAGTTTTCTCCAAGATTGATCTGAGATCGGGATACCACCAGTTAAAGATCCGATAAGAGGATATTCCGAAGACCGCGTTTTCGTTAAGATATAGACATTACGAGTTTACTGTTATGTCCTTCGGTCTGACGAATGCGCCAGCCTACTTCATGAACATGATGAATAAGGTGTTCATGGAATATTTGGACAAGTTTGTGGTTGTGTTCATAGATGATATCTTAGTCTACTCCAAGACAAAGGATGAACATACAGAGCACTTGAGGCGAATTTTGGAAAAGCTGAGGGAACATCAACTCTTCGCTAAGTTCAGCAAGTGCGACTTTTGGAAGGATAAGGTGGAGTTCCTCGGACATGTAATGACCGCAGAAGGAGTCGCCGTTGACCCGAGCAAGGTGGAAGCTGTGCTACATTAGGAGCAGCCGAAGACCGTGACCCAGATCCGGAGTTTCCTTGGAATGGCAAGTTACTACCGCCACTTCATTGAAGGCTTTTCGACGATTGCAAGACCTCTTACGCAATAGTTGAAAAATCTATCGAGTGAACTAAATAGCACCATCACCTTGACGACGATGCGCTTCACATCCCTGATGAAGCCCCCCTCCGTGCGGCGGAGCTACTCGTGGAAGGCATCGAGCTCCGACCACAGCTGGAGCACGCGCTCCTCCTCTGCCGGAAAGGAGAAGTCCTTCCCCCCGCACACGTCCTCCATGGCCACCGCGGCGGCAGCGAATAGGTATAGGGTTTCAGGGTGAGGCAGCTACGATGATGGGAAAAAGAGTCAGTTATGCTTGGGCTTGAGAGGACGGTTCAGAGCGGCATTTGGAGATCTAGAGGCGGGCGGGTCCGTCGGCAGCGAGCAAAGGGGGGTGCAGGGGGATGGCCATGGGGATCGGGGGGTGGGGGGCGGCGGCAGGGGATGCGGAGGGAGCACTATCGAGGGCATTGGATGAAGAGGTGGGAGCGGTTGTTGGACGATAAGCGAGTTAGGCTTAAGGGGATTTTCCCGCGTTGGGCTTACTGTGGACGATCCATTTGTGTGGAAGGGTAAACTCTATCTTTTATTAGTAGAGATATGCTAGTCGATTTTGCATGCTAATTGAATTATTATATCACTTGTTTAACTGTTTAGCTCCTACTACATGTTAGCTAGATATCCATTGCAGTCCTAGAAGTATTTTATGTATTACATAATCTAGAGTTTGATTTATTCTGATAGGTTGCTTAGTTGGTTAGGATAGATATAGCTAGGATGATTATGCAATATTGGAGCTAGCAAAATACGTGCAATAGGAGATTGTCAGGCAAGAGGGTATTTAAGATACCCTGAGAAGTAAAAGTTTTCATTTGGTTATTTAAGTATATATCATTTTTATCATGTACCCAACATTGTCGACATTTAATCTGCTGCCACACCTTTGCCGTCAGACAATTTGACCAAGAAAATGAGAATTGCCGACACATAGTGTGTTCCTAATTTCCAATGCACCATATGACCCTAAAAGTATTATTGCCGACAGTTAGTCCGTCACCAAGTTTTAGCAACAGATAGTTGGTTGGTAATTATATATTATTATCGACTGATATTTGACGCAAATTTGGTGTCATGGTGTAGTGGCATGATGAAACTCCATTGCTCTTCACTTCGGAATTTACTCTTTACGCTCATCAACACATGATGACGTTCTTCATCCTAATTCTTGACTTGATGTCTATCAACACGTGATACCATCCAAATATTCATCACCGTTGAACTCAACCTACTTTCACAATTCATAGAAAAGGTTAGCCAACAAACACAGTTATCCTAATCATCAATGCACTCCATTAAAACATAATGGGTGGCCCCAAGATCCATTGATCTTCTCGTTTGATGATTGACTACAACCCAAATCAATTTAAATGAAAGATTGATTTGTCTTGAATATATTGATGCAACTAATGCTTCATATACTCAAGAATTTTCGATTACCCTAAATCAATCAAAGGAACACCATCAACACAAAATGAAGAGTTTTTTTGATGATTAAAAG
This sequence comes from Rhipidocladum racemiflorum, assembly GCA_036346355.1. NCBI lineage: Eukaryota > Viridiplantae > Streptophyta > Magnoliopsida > Poales > Poaceae > Rhipidocladum > Rhipidocladum racemiflorum. The sequence goes on along the minus strand of CM070580.1, from coordinate 62,145,570 downwards.
ACAAACGAACACAATTTAAATTTGCATCTAAATTGTTGTGAGTATATATCCACTACACAAGCTTCATAGACTCAATGGATAGGTTTCAAAATATTGATCCAATTGATGTGGAATTATGGAAAGGAATTAATACATTTTAGACCATCACACATAAAATAAACTCCACATAGAGATGTGTATATATATAATTGGACTGGAAATAATATGCACATATTCATTTTTTATTGCATTGGAGTTTATCCTATATTACCATGAGTATACTATAATTATGCAAGTTAATCTATATACTCAAGGAATTATTTCAAAGTAAAGTCCTTCAATTTTGTGGCAATATTAAATGGATCAATACTATTAAAACATTAAGTTAAAGTATGAATTCCCCCTAAATGTGTGCATTCATGTATATACAGAATTGAAACAAAATGCAGAACTTAAGAGTTGAAACAATGGTAGAGGTCATCCGTTTATCTTGAAAACAAGGAATGTATCTAGAAATATTGAAGTTGTATTGGATACATACCTTTGGGTTTTCCATTTTCCATCCAAATGAGACTAATAAGAATAAAGCTCAACAAAATCATTAGTTTCACAATAAGTATATTTATCATTAATTAGTCATTAAGCATTCATCACCAAAACCAAAAAGCACTTAAACTTAAAAGCGGCTAGCGTGCGAGGCGCTGCCTTTCAAGGCTGAGGTGGTTGGTGAGCTGGGCGCGTCCTTCAGGGCCGAGGTGACCCGTGAGAGCTGGCCGATGCGGCGGAAGATGCTAATTGTTTTTCATGTTGATTGATGAACAATACTATGAATAGAATTAATTTTTTAGTTTAGTCCAAAATGATTAAACTATGTAATTAAGGAAATTAGTTTGTATGATTTAAGGGATTGTTCATATGGTAGAGCTTCATGTTGATAATGTGTTGTAAAATGATGTTGTCCGTTCTTGCTCAACCACGATGCACGAATAGAATAGCAAGCATGAATAGTGAGCACACACATCATGTTGGGACGCAAAATTGTCCTATTTTTTATTAGATTGATTCTCTTATAAAAGGAGGGTGCCAAATATATAGTAGTAGTTAATAAGAGATAGATTTAGATAGAGTACAACAATATTTGGAGAACTACAAGTAGATGCATGTTCATATCTCAACACATTGAACTGATATGCATGCCTTTATTTTTTCCAACTTATTTGAAATACTACCATGCCTTCAAAAATAAATAGAAGGGAGTTGTATATTTTCGTGCAAAAATGTGAGTTTGCGGTCACTTTTAGCGAGGCCTTTGTGCACTCTCGTTCTCACATGTTGCGCGTGGGAGAGCGACATGCTTGACTGGTTAGGTCGACGTACGTGTACTTGGCTACCGCTCCAGTTTGCGCTGCATGCATGCGAGCTCCTACGTATACATGAGACGTATGTGTGCGCGCTACTACACGAGGGTTTATATTAGACACCTCATCACAGACGGTTTTATATACACACTATCTATGATGAGTCCAAGGCACATCACAGACGGTTTTATATATGAACATTCTGTGATGATTTCCTTATCACATACGGTTTGAAACACGAACCGTTTGTGATAAGGGTCCCCCTACATCACAAACTGTTTTATCCACGAACTGTCTGTGATGTGGGTCATCATCACAGACGGTTCATAAATAAAATAGTCTATTATGTGGTGTACCTTATCACAGATGGTCCGTGTTTCAAAGCGTCTGTGATAAGGAAATCATCATAAACTGTTCATAGATAAAACCGTCTGTGATGTGCTTTGGACTCATCACAGACGGTGTGTTTTTAAAAACTGTCTGTGATGAACGAGGGGCTACTTACATACTAATTAAGCTTGTCTGTGAACTTACAGCTCTTGTATAAATTATCATTTCATATGTTCGTAAAAAAGATCAGCGCGCTACGTACGTAGGTCGCTAGCAAGCGCTGCTCCATACATAGCACCCATGCATTCACCTACACAACCTTAAGTCCTTCTATATGTGGAGTATATATATCTCTCTTGGCAAAATGACAGAGACACCAGACGAACGAATATTGACAACTGATCGAAGCTATAGCATTATAATCGGTTTTCAATGTTAGGTGCGGTTTCCATAACATTATAATTAACAAAAGTATAATTAAGTACAGTACATAATTAATAACATAAAATACATTATATTATATAGTACTTAATTACAATACATATAGTGGTCGTGTGCGCGCTCGCGCGATCACCGCCACCACTTGTCTTTGTCTTCGTCGTCGTCCGACCAAATGTAGTCGTCGTCTGAGGAGGAGGAGGAGGATCCTCGTCCTCATCCTCGTCCTCGTCCTCTTCCTCCTCTGGGGAAAAGAGGTGGAAAATTGGGCATTGCCCAGGGGAAAGAGGTGGAGGATTGCATTGGCAGATGAGTGGCAGCGGAGGGGGTGTCGATGAAGGGGCGAGGAGGCAGAGCTCCTGGGGGAAGGAGGCAGAGCTGCCATGAACTAATTAAGGAGATGGAGAGATCGATCTCTGTATGGAGAGTACTGCGAAGAGTACTACCGTCTGGGAAGATGAATATATAGGTGGCCGGTGTGACACGACGGAGTGTTGTATCTTATAAAATGTGAATGTTGAGGTCAAAAAAACTTTATAAAATGTGAAAATGGAGGTTCAAACTTTACGTTATGCCGTTTATAGCGTGTTTTTGGGCCGTTTTCGGGTGTTTGGGCCTCTCCGGGGGACTTTCGGCCTCCGGTGGAAGGGTTTGGGCCCAGGGGGGGACTTTTGGGCAGCCAAATCTGGCCTCCACCCCTTGGTGCGCCCGCCACTCCCTCTCCCAACCCTAGCCGCCACCCCTAGCCCCCCCATGCGCCTCCACCCTTCCCCTTCCTCTCCATCTTCCCCCATGGCGCCACCACCCCTCTCCTCCCCTCTCCACCTCCCTTGCTGCCCCTAGGGGAGTTATCCACCTCACCACCCCGCAGATCCGTCCATTGGAGTGCTCCGCGATGAGGAGATCCGGTGGATTTGGAAGCAAGGAAGGAGATCGCGCGAACCGGGAGGAGATCCATTGGGTTTTCGTTCGTCGGGCGAAGGAATGGCATGGGTGATCTATGGGTTGGGTCTAGGTGCTGTTCTAGAGGTCGATTTCATGTTTTTAGATCAAGTGGTGGTGCTGTCCATGGGTAGATTTGGGAGAAAACTAGAGTTGCCACGTTCTCTGTTTCGGGCAGATTGAGCAGTTGACCTAGGATTTGGGTTTTCGCCATTTTAGAGTCGGAATTTGGTCGGCCGCCTGTTGAAGAAGTTGTAGGTAATTTCAATACCTTTTAGTGGGTCTAAAGAACGTCCAATTCCTCCCAGCCGTTTGAAAGTTATGCTCGTTTCACCGAACGTGTTAAAAACTGTGACGTGATTGGAACAGCTCACGGTATTTTGTAGATTAAACAACTTTAGAGTCCGAATCAGCTTTTCCATATACTTAGAAAAAGTTAGGAAATTTCCTAAGATACGCGAGGATGTACTCGTTTAATCGATTCGGAGTCGTAGAACCCGAGTTATGCTCGTTGCAAGTCTGCTGTCCCGACGGGACAGAACATCTGTTTTTGGGTTGTGCGGGTACTTTGCGAAGTCGGGGTAAAAGAGTGTTTGCGTATTGTTTTGTCGGCATGATTTTGAGTGTGTGGTGCCTATGTGCAGGTGTTGTGACCCCGGGGGTGCCCTCTACGTCTCGCCAATCCGTCGCCCGTGGTTGAGGCAAGTGTATTGGAATGGGTAGCGGGTTGTAGTTTGCTAGTTTTGTTGAGTTGAAATTGAGTATATGATATGTTCACATGCCATGCTTTAATGTTTGCCATTGATATGATGAATATGCATATTATGTTATGATGCCATGTGTTAATGTACAAAGTTATTTATGATGTTGGCATATTTGCATACATGGCATGATACATGGCACGGGCGGTGAGAAAGTCATAACCCGGGGAAGGTCGGTGAGAAAGTTATGACTATTCCGGAGAGCCAATGAGTAAGTCCTACATCGTGATTCCATCCACCGCGGTGTATGGAAGCGAGGAGTAGGCACCCTCCATCTTCGGGATGGAAGGGGGGAGAGGGTGCACACTGACGGGTGTGTACTCAACCATACCGGTATGAGTTTCCAGGAGATATGTGCATCGCATTGCATTGCATTATATGATGATGTTAAATGATGATGATATATGATGATGTCAATGATATGCTTACACTATGAATATGAGATGTGTATGATGTCGTATGTGAAAAGTGGTGATGAAGGTATTGGAATGTATTTTCTTATTCCATTGCAATATACTTGCTGAGTGATGAACTCACGCTTGTGTTTATGTGTTTTTCTTAGGTACCATGAAACCGACATGCGGGAAAGGGAGCTAGTCACACGTCATCACTTAGCATCACACATATAAACAATGACATGTTCTCTCCTTTAGTTGTGATGGTTAATTCACTGAACTAAATTGTGGTTTTGATGCTTCGTTGGTTGTCATGAGTAAATGATTAGGCCATATTTGACATGTGACGGATAGACTTATATCTTTAGTTGTATGGAGGTTGAATTTCCGATTGGTCATGTTATTGCTATCGTTCATTATGCTATCTTGACATGTTAATATTATTGTTGCTTCAATTCATGGAAAAACAAAGGAGATGCTGCCGAAATTTTCGGTATTAGCATTTGCTCCTTTGCTGTAATTTACTTGTAATTGTGGTATTTAGAGGTTGTTTAGTCTATGTTTGGTAGCATTCGGGCATATTAAATGCCGGGGTGTTACAGTTGGTATCAGAGCCAGGTTGTAGGTCCCTAGAATGTGTATTTTTTTTAGTGTCATGCTATAGGGTACAACTAAAATGTGATGTGGAATAACTTAGAAACATGGCTTAGGTTTTAACTAAAATTTTGTCATAGGATAGCAACAAATAAACTTGCAAAAGTGGTATAACTAATCTAAAATTTGACACACATGGATGCACAGTAGGAAAAGGGTATGGGTATCGTTGCTTATGCTTAAATGTTGTATTTAAGCTTTGATGTTGAATGCTAAAGTTGGTAATGTTTGTTGCCATGTTATTGAGAGATTTAATTGTATTGTTCTTGGTATTGTGATAAAGTGGGGTTGTGGTGCCGAAGGGTTTCGGTTACCCCTTTTTGTTCATAGTAAGGGTGTAGTTTGACGGTGTGGCTGGTTAACGCTATTACCAAAGAACTATTAACCCCTGTGGGAGTAGAGTGCTTATCTTTTCTGTCGTAGATCGGATAGTTGACTGGAGATAAATGGAAGAGTTGGTGGTGGATTCCTTCGTATGTTCCGTAGGCGGTCGGTTTTGGTTGGTTTTCTTGGCTTGAGTTGACTGAAATCAAAAAAGAAGTGTTTGGTATTGGATTTTCGCGGATTGTTCTGTAGGCGGTTTGTGGTTTTGTCTTCCTTGGTTGAAGACGAAGAAGAAGAGTTTTGAGTGGCGCGTCTGTTGGTCATAATTTTTGCTTTGACACCCGGTTTTGCTGGTTATTGTGGATTGTCTTGGGGAGGAAACATATGTGGTTGTTGTCCTCCCTATCTAAGAAAAGAGTTGAAGTTCTCCTAATGCTGACTTTAGGTTGGGTGGAGCTAAGTTTTCAATCTTTATCGGAAAAGATTTGGTTGAACATTTAGTTTTCCCTAGTGCATCCTTCTTCCTTCTTGGAAGTATAGATCTTGAGATTTCTTGAAGAGTTTTGTGGGCAAATTTGGGAATTTGAGAGTTGAGCTCTCCTGCATTTCTGTTGGAGTTTTGTTTTTCTTCCTTGCCTGGAACAGGAGAAATTGTATATCGGTGTTCGTTCTGGTTCTTGAGTTGTGGTTATCTTTAAAAAGTGGAGTTGCATCCTGTTTTGTCAAAAGTGAAAATGGTTGTTTAGCATGTCATGTAGTATGTAACAATGTGGTTTATGGAAATGATTTGTTCTTAAGTTAATTGGTGAGTTGAATTAGTTAAATGTAATATTTATGTTTAGCTTAAGATTAAATGAACTTCTAGTGTTGTAGATTACTCTATAGCGAGAATGATTAAAGGTATTAATGTACATGCTTAGAATTGGTTGCTTTGCTTTAAAAGTGTTTATGACCCCCGATTATGTTTAAAGTTTTAAACCCTGATGCAGAGTTAAAACATTAAGATGATGTAGACTGCTGTTATTGTTAAAGAAACTTTGCTGGTTATTTAAAGATGTTCTAATCTAACGGGTTAATAGAGAAATTTAATCGTGTTGGCTAGTGGCTTTAACTTGGAAGTTGATTAGAGTTACTATTTTTGTTGTTGTTGCAAACTACTAGTATATTTGGAAGTATGCAGTTGTGTCTCTATAATGCTAGTATTGATATCAATTGAGAAGACATAAGACTTATTGTTAATGATGTTGTTAAGGGCAGTGTTAATGCTAGTATTCAATCTATTTTAAATAGTTGGAGTATGTTGTGTGGTGGTAATTTTGTTATCACCTTTGTATAGGGTAGCTAAAAGTAATGTTATTGGTTGATGATCACGCCCATTTGTTGTTATTGATGACTAAGTAGGGGTGGTAACTGTTTAGATTACTTGTTGGAAAACCATGGTTAAATAGAGGAAAATTTTAACATGTTGCGATTGAATGAGCTTTGGATAATTAACATGATGAATGATTTTATCCTTAATGAAAGTATAACTTAGAGTCTCACTTGCGAATTCTTCCCTGAGGAGATAATATTTACATGTTGAAGTCGTTGTTTAACTGAATGAGGTTCGGTTGTCGAGACGTGAACATATAGGTGGTATGAAATTTATAGGTTGATCATGGTGAACGATTTGTTGAAGTACTATGTTTCAAATTTAGAATAAGATGAATTATGATTTGGTGATCCGTGGGGATCATGTCAATGTAGTCTTGGTGGGGTGCCATTGTGATAAGCATCTTAAACCTTAATTAAAAGTGTTGGGAATGGAAACTAGAGAAAGAAATTGTTATGTAAATTTTGTTAAATCCAGTTGGACTCTCTTGATGAGTAAATAGTGATTATTGAATGCTTAAATGGTAAGTGTAGTGGAATACAAGTTATGATGGGATTCATGCTGAGCTGGTGTTTAAAACCTTTTGAACTGGTGTGGTTGTTTGCCATTTTGGTTGAATGCCTTTGATTAAGGTATTCCTTGTGTTGTGTTTCTGAGTTTTCCTAAAACCCGTAGCTATTGGTGCCAATCTTTGGTTTTGGCTATTTTGTTTAATTTGTGTTATGAGTATGGATTTACACCCAAAAGATTTTGAGTGGATCGCGCTCCTTCGCGTTCACCCTGAATTATCTTTGGAATAAATTTTAACGGAAGCAGATGGACATAGTGGGTTGTGTTGAAAACTTTTGAGATTTAATTTGTAAGTCTTTTTGACTGGAGCTGGATTTATTTGCATAATGTGTGTGATGGTTGCGAGTGCTTCAAAAAGATGGATTTTATGAATGTTTTATAAAGTGATTTTGTTAGTGAGGTGTTCCCTTTTGGAAATGAGTTTCCCTCTCCTTGAGAAAATTTGTGACGGTTGTGGGAGCAGATGCTCGACTTGAAATTTTGATGTTCTTTTCCAAAATGTTGATTTTGGTTAAAACGCGATGTTTTGCGAGTTTAGCTTTCTATCATTGGTGGGTTCTGATACGATGTGATGCCTTAGTGTTAACTATGCTGTCGTCATAGTTTATATGAACTAGCGCAATCCTCGATGCTATTCGAGTTTTATTCATGTGATACAGAGGATGAAGTCGTCTTGTGAGTGACTATTCGGTAGTGTTGTTACAAGATGAATAAATGGTGAAAAGTAAACAAGACATCGTTTATAGATGTTAAATGATAGAAGAGTCGTTGAGCCAGGTCGGTGACAAAGTCATATATGGATATATGACTAATCCGGAGTGCTCTTGAAAAGTGTGCATGCATGTCATAAATCGAGACTTCTATTTCTTTCTAGTATGTTGGTTGTGGTGTAGGAGATTTGTGTTTCCTTTGCATCTTAGCTTAGGAAAAATAAGATGAGTACTCATGCCGAACTCTTTCCAATGTGGCTTTTAGCGCTTTGGAGTTCGAGTTGTTGGATGTGGATCATTTTGGGTTCATGGGTCTTGGTTGAGCTTACTCAATGATTGTACCCTTTTTCCGATTCTTTGAAAGGAAGAATGCGAGGGCGAAACCTTCTTAGAAAGATGAATCTAGTGTGGGTTTGTAATGACCTAAGATATTAGGCATTGCTAGTGGTTGATCGTAACTAGTTTGGAAGTGAAGAGTAAAGGAAGGTTGTGTAGGACTCAATTCAAACCTTCTTGGAGACTTGTGTCATTGATGTGTCCCTCGGTAGGGCTGATTAAATCTTGAGTGGACCACTTGGTGGTTGCTAGTAATTGCTTTTCCTTTTGGAAGTGTATTGGATCTTTTGTCGCCGATCTTTAAGTGTGTTGTGCCAACCGAAGAGGAATGTTCGGTTGTTGTTGAATTTGCGGGTTTTCAGAACTCTGGTCATAAAGTAGACTTCTCCTTTCGGTGGTAGTGGGGTGGGTGTTGGTCTTGTTGTAAAAGATCAGGATGTAACCCCGATGGTTCAAGCAGTTAGTAATCTTAGAGTGTTGTGTCTCACTTGGTTTGCATCGTCGCGAATACGACGAACCACGCTGAGAGGTTGAGACGTGAATCATCATGGCGTGGGAGCGGAAGATGGATCTAGAAGTTGGTACCATGTCCTTCTGGAGAGTGGCTTTGGTTAAAGGGATCGGGCAATTTAGTGCCAAGGGATGTATCGAAGGAGGAGTGTGAGACCGTTTCCTTTCGTGGTCTGTTTGGGATTTTATCCTATCGCTTGGGTCATGCCAAGGCCTTGTATGGGTGCTTTGGGTTTTAATGTTGAGTAAAGTTCTTGCAAGAGGTTGATTATGGGTTATCGTTAGAATTGTGGGTCTTTGAGCATAAGCATCTTACCATCGGGTCTCGATCAATGTAGTTCCAGTGGCTTTAGTCAGAGAGAGAAGCGGTTTGGGAACTGCAGTCTCGCATGCGCGAGAAGTACCCCGAGCTTTTCGCCTCAGGTATGAGATGTGAAACCTAGCTATCTTTTGCTTTGCTGGGTTGCGTATTGGTGTGCCTTGGATTCGAGGTCGACTCCTGTTGAAGGGGGGGAATGTGACACCACGGAGTGTCGTATCTTATAAAATGTGAATGTTGAGGTCAAAAAACTTTATAAAATGTGCAAATGGAGGTTAAAACTTTACGTTATGCCGTTTACAGCGTGTTTATGGGCCGTTTTCGGGTGTTTGGGCCTCTCCGGGGGACTTTGGGCCTTGGGGGTTGAGTTGGGCCTCCGGTGGAAGGGTTTGGGCCCAAGGGGGCAGGACTTTTGGGCAGCCAAATCTGGCCCCCACCCCTTGGTGCGCCCCCCACTCCCTCTCCCAACCCTAGCCGCCACCCCTAGCCCCCCATGCGCCTCCACCCTTCCCCTTCCTCTCCATCTTCCCCCATGGCGCCACCACCCCTCTCCTCCCCTCTCCACCTCCCTTGCTGCCCCTAGGGGAGTTATCCACCTCACCACCCCACAGATCCATCCATTGGAGCGCTCCGCGATGAGGAGATCCGGTGGATTTGGAAGCAAGGAAGGAGATCGCGCGAACCGGGAGGAGATCCGTTGGGTTTTCGTTCGTCGGGCGAAGGTATGGCATGGGTGATCTATGGGTTGGGTCTAGGTGGTGTTCTAGAGGTCGATTTCATGTTTTTAGATCAAGTGGTGGTGCTGTCCATGGGTAGATTTGGGAGAAAACTAGAGTTGCCACGTTCTCTATTTCGGGCAGATTGAGCAATCGACCTAGGGTTTGGGTTTTCGCCATTTTAGATTCGGAATTTGGTCGGCCGCCTGTTGAAGAAGGTGTAGGTAATTTCAATACCTTTCAGTGGGTATAAATAACGTCCAATTCCACCCAGCCGTTTGAAAGTTATGCTTGTTTCACCGAACGTGTTAAAAACTGTGACATGACTGGAACAGATCAAGGTATTTTATAGATTAAGCAACTTTAGAGTCCGAATCATATTTTCCATATACTTAGAAAAAGTTAGGAAATTTCCTAAGCTACGCGAGGATGTACTCGTTTCATCGATTCGGAGTGGTAGAACCTGAGTTATGCTCGTTGCAAGTCTGCTGTCCCGACGGGACAGAACCTCTGTTTTTGGGTTGTGCGGGTAGTTTGCGAAGCCGGGGTAAAAGAGTGTTTGCGTATTGTTTTGTCGGCATGATTTTGAGTGTGTGGTGCCTATTTGCATGTGTTGTGACCCCGGGGGTGCCCTCTACGTCTCGCCAATCCGTCGCCCGTGGTTGAGGCAAGTGTATTGGAATGGGTAGCGGGTTGTAGTTTGCTAGTTTTGTTGAGTTGAAATTGAATATATGATATGTTCACATGCCATGCTTTAATGTTTGCCATTGATATGATGAATATGCGTATTATGTTATGATGCCATGTGTTAATGTACAAAGTTATTTATGATGTTGGCATATTTGCATACATGGCATGATACATGGCCCGGGCGGTGAGAAAGTCATAACTAGTCCGGGGAAGGTCGGTGAGAAAGTTATGACTATTCCGGAGAGCCAATGAGTAATTCCTACATCGTGATTCCATCCACCGCGGTGTATGGAAGCGAGGAGTAGGCACCCTCCATCTTCGGGATGGAAGGGGGGAGAGGGTGCACACCGACGGGTGTGTACTCAACCATACCGGTATGAGTTTCCAGGAGATATGTGCATCGCATTGCATTGCATTGCATTATATGAGGATGTTTAATGATGATGATATATGATGATGTCAATGATATGCTTACACTATGAATATGAGATGTGTATGATGTCGTATGTGAAAAGTGGTGATGAAGGTATTGGAATGTATTTTCTTGTTCCATTGCAATATACTTGCTGAGTGATGAACTCACGCGTGTGATTATGTGTTTTTCTTAGGTACCATGAAACCGGCATGCGGGAAAGGGAACTAGTCACACGTCATCACTTAGCATCACACATATAAACAATGACATGTTCTCTCCTTTAGTTGTGATGGTTAATTCACTGAACTAAATTGTGGTTTTGATGCTTCGTTGGTTGTCATGAGTAAATGATTAGGCCATATTTGACATGTGACGGATAGACTTATATCTTTAGTTGTATGGAGGTTGAATTTCCGATTGGTCATGTTATTGCTATCGTTCATTATGCTATCTTGACATGTTAATATTATTGTTGCTTCAATTCATGGAAAAACAAAGGAGATGTTGCCGAAATTTTCGGTATTAGCATTTGCTCCTTTGCTGTACTTTACTTGTAATTGTGGTATTTAGAGGTTGTTTAGTCTATGTTTGGTAGCATTCGGGCATATTAAATGCCGGGGTGTTACAGCCGGCCGAGAGATGAAGACGAAGTTAATTGTGATGAAGATGAGAGTTTCTGATCATTGGAAAGGCGCGCGGGAAACCAAGAGATGTGTTTTAATTTGTGCATGGGGGAGAGAGTCATCACAGATAGTTTTTAATTTAAAACCGTATGCAAATTATATCATCACATACGGTTGGTGGTTAAAAACTGTCGGTAAATCACTTATCACAAATGTCTGGTGGTTAAAACCGTCTGTAAATGTTTCCCTATCATAGACAGTTTTTTTTAATATCCGTCTATGATGAAGATAAATAAGTAGATCTAGACCCCCCGACCTCCTCTGTATTTTTAGTGTTTCCGAACTATTTTTGAGGTGGCTGCGATTGAGAGGCGATCTGGTGGAAAGCGGCCCTGGATTTGAAGTTGTGATTGTAGATACTTACGTTCTAAATTATCTAAGGTTCGTAATTAGTTCAAAATTTCATTTTATTTAAGATATAGCTTGGTAAAGCCGGAAACGAAGATGATTTTTAGATCTAGCTTGGTGTAGATCCATTAATATTTGTTCTCTGTGATGTAAAGAGGGAGAAGATGGTTTTGATATAGCTAGCTTGGTGTAGATCCATTTGTTCTGTTCAATCTAAAGTAGTAATTGGTTCTAACTGCATTATACTCATGATGTAGCTAGTTATATATGTAAGGAGAGAATTGAGGATACTGAGGTTAACTGTAGGTTATATATGTGTGGCTAGCTATGTAAAGAGAATCCATTTGTTCTTTGTTATTATTTAAGTGCACTCCAAGTGTACTTCATTCATTATTTAACACATATTGTTATATACGTAGCGTAGATGGACCGAAGCTGGATGTATGAGAACCGTGCGAGCGCTGAGTACATTAATGGCATCTCGGCTTTTAGAAGAGCTGCAGAGGAAAATATGTTGAACAAGGGGGTGGAATTTATGGCTTGTCCATGCATTGACTACAAGAATATGAGGACATTTCGAAACCCAGCGCAGATCGAAGCACACTTGATTGTACGTGGTTTCAAAGGGGGTATGCATGTTGGACCAGTCATGTTGAAGAGCAGAATATGCAGGCATCAAGTAGTCAATGCATCGTTGATGAAGTCAATAATACACCGGACGATATCGACTGTATTTTCAATAAAGATATTTCTCATGATGACAATAGGCAAATTCCACTTAAGCCTCGCCCGATGAGTTGTGAATTTGTTTGATACCATTTGGATTAATTTGTGAACCTTGTGATGTGAATTTGTCAGTTGTAGTTCTGAATTTAATTGGCTCTTATATATATGAGTTTATTTCTGTAATGGATGCGATGCACATTGTAATGTGTGATCAGAATTGATTTCTAAAATGGATGCCCTGTATGTTGTAATACGTGATTCGATCGAGTTCATTTCTGTAATATATGTCATAATAATATATTGGTGATGCTCTCTGTACTGTAATTTGTTTCAGAGGGCATAGCTAGCATTTCCTGAGGCTAACCAATAAATCAAAATTGCTATAAAAAATTTAAAATCAACATCACCAACGGTTGTTAAGATAGAACCATTTGTGATAATTGTGTCATCACAGACGGTTCCAAACTAGAATAGTCTTTGATAAATAGATCATCACATACGGTTCCAAACTAGAACCATCTGTGATAAAATGGCTTATTACAGACGGTTCACAGATAGAACAACCTGTGATAATATATTTATCACAGACGGTTCAAAAATACTCCCTCCGATTGGAAATGTAAGGGGTTTTAGGTCTCTATACTATTTGTAAAATATAAGGGGTTCTAGTATCCCAAGGCTAAATTTAGCCTATTTCTTCCAGTTTTGCCCTTGTTCCATTTATTACCCTTGTACAATTTTCCATGCCTCTTTTTTATGCGAACATGCTCTTTAATGAACAATAACTAAGGGTATTTTAGTCTATTCACCAAGCTTCTAAATATGTGTGCACAAGGCTAAAACCCCTTACATTTCCAATCGGAGGGAGTATAACCGTATGTGATAAAGTGATTATCACAGACGGTTCTAGTTTGGAACTTGTAGAATCGAAGTATACGAATATAGCAATCAGAGGGGAGGTGAATGATTGTGTGGAAGCTAAAACCAAATTCTTGATCTACTAAAAGTTCACCCCAAAACAGAACCAAATAATTGCCTCGTATTCGACAAAAATAGAATGATAGAAGTTTGGTAAAATGTGAATTACCGGAGATCCAACCGTTAGATTAATCTGAAATTTGGACACAAGAAACTAGATTCGAATATGAATCGAACCCAAAAAGAATCAGCTCGATCGGACTTATGGATCAAAATTTATGAACCTCGTAAGCTTGGTATGACAGAAGATGACGAGAATAGATCTAACTAGAATTGTAGCTCGCCGAAAGATTTGAAGAACTTGCTCTTTATTTCTCCTTTCTTTTGTCTAAAGTACTCCAAACAAAAGAGTACAACCCTAAAGCTTGCTCAAAGCTTGATGCCCCTCAACAGGAGACAACCCCTCATATTTAAAAGAGCAAAACACAAGGAGTAATGAATACAATTCCTACTCCTAATTCGAGAAGGAGTCCCACTCCTAATACTAGAAGGAGTCCCACTCCTAATCCTAGAAAGAGTATGTATTCAACACAAGTCTTCTTGGCCCAACCTGGCCGAGTACAACTCTTGTACGCGTATGGCAACCCTACCATACTCACGTGACTAACACTTTGCACGCGAATGACCTCCTGCCATTCTCACGTGACTAACCATTCTTCATGTGCACCATTCTCTTAGCCCGAACGTCCCGCATGACATCCTTGACCACCAAGACCTCAGTTCCCCCTTAACCTAGTCCCGAACCTCAGTTCCTCCATGAACCTAGTTCCGGTCCCGTCATCGACCACATTTGCCCTCGAGCAATACCTGCACATGAACAAACCACAAAACGATTCCGAGCACAAGTCCGCGACTTAACTCAACATTAGTTCATGCAAATACTCACACGAGCATTGCATAAAGTCTGCTTGAAAACAAGCATCATGAAATTCTCACAAATTTCATAATCTCAAATTCAAACCAGAATTCAATTCCAAAATTGCTCAAAACCCTAATCGAGCAAAAAACCATTCACGCCGGACCAAAAATCCGGTCCGGCGCAAATGTGAAAACAGCCATCAAAAATCCACCTTGCTTGTGGAGGGGAGAGTCCGTCGTACACGCGAAACTTACTGGTTTTGGAAGTTTCAGTCCGGCTCAAAAACGTTTGAAAACACGTTCACGGCGGACCAAAGAAAAGCGGTCCGGCGTATAAGGGAAACTTACTGTTTCTTGAAAGTTTGGTCCGGCACAAAAGAGAACTTCACTGTTTCTTGTCAAATTGTCGAACTCATGCACAAAACACATTTTTCAAGTTCAAATCTTAGCCAATTTTTCAGCACATGATTTCACAATCTCCCCCTTGATGAAAACATTGGCAACACCAATTAGAATTGAACATTTGGCATTCACTTTACAAAAGATTTTGAAATCCAAAGGATTAATGACCAAAAAGAGAAAAAAAGACAGAATTCCCCCTTTGACCAAAATGCAAAACAAAATCTCCCCCTGAGAAGGAAAATGTGTGTGAATGTGCAATGTGCCCAAAAATTCCAAAAATCTCCAAACTTTTCCCAAAATTCCAGAAACAAATCCCCCTTTTTCTTCTCCCCTTTTTCTTAAACTTTTCAACGATTCCCAAATTTCTCCCCCTTTGACAATGGATTCATCAAGAGTACAAAAGAGAGAACATGTTCAAAATTTTTCT
Organism: Rhipidocladum racemiflorum; assembly: GCA_036346355.1. NCBI lineage: Eukaryota > Viridiplantae > Streptophyta > Magnoliopsida > Poales > Poaceae > Rhipidocladum > Rhipidocladum racemiflorum. Next base: position 62,130,329 of record CM070580.1, on the reverse strand, counting down.
GAAACAATTATTTCACAAGGAGAAACAAGGAAGTGCAAAGATAGGAAAAGATGAGCTCATTCGATCATATAACCTTATATATCATATAATATGCAAAATACATGATCTTGATGTGATTTTAACAAGTTAGGAAATGACATGCATCTCAACCTCAATTCAGTCAACTATAGCCAAGTACGAAGCGAAACCTTTAGTAAAAAAAAACAAAGGCTCAAAGTTGAAGCAACTAACAAATCAGGACGAGCAAGTAGTTTCAACTCCAATCTAGTAGACCATTTTAATCTTTGAACAATAAACTGCATGTGGCATGTTTGAAGCATACTTTTTTTATTTTCTAGGAGTGGCATGCTTGAAGCACACATCTTATTTTGAGGGAATGGCATGCTTGAAGCATACATTTACTCTCCCCCTGAACATATGCACCTGTACCTGCACCATTTAGACTAGTGCCTTTTGCGAAAACAAAGGTGGAAGAAGCATCTTCAAAAGATAACACTTTTAGCACGAGATGCACGAGTAAAGGAGAACCAAATCTTATCACTGAACATATGAAGTGAGCATCCGAAATTCACTAGCCACATGTTCTCCCTCCTCGCGTGAGAAGCCTACATAGAAGCAGAAAGTGTCGAGGTCTCGGTACTGGGGTTAGAAATAAGATGTTTAGGAATCCAGTACTGAGACACACGACGCACAACAGTAGGCACAACACGAGCATTCTTATGCACAAAGATAAATTTGTCTTTTCCCGTGTTCTTACCAACAAAAGGTGTTTGCATCACCCTAGGCACATAATGAGAAACAAAGCGTGCCTGTCTGAAATTAGACCTAGCCTTAGTTCTTTCTTTCTTTTGTTGTTTGGCTAGTGTAAAGCAAAAATCTACTAAATATCCATCTCTACCACAATGAGTGCAAGTGTACTTAACAGGATGTTTGGCTTTAGAAGTAGAAGCATCATTTGCATTCATCATAGTTGTGACACTACGGAATGGTGACATTATTTAATGTGAATGTTAAGGTCAAAAACTTTATGAAATATGGTATTGGAGGTTAAAACCATATGGTAGGAGGTTTAATAGCGTTTCCGGGCCGTTTCCGGGAGTTTGGGCCTTCCCGGGGAGTTTTGGGACTAGGGGAAAGGGTTGTGGACTTTGGTGGGATGGAGTATGAGTCCATTTAGGATTATGAATCCTATTTGGGGCTGGTAAAAGGGGCTTCCCTTGCCCTTGCTTGCGCCCCCCACCACCTCATGTGCGCCCCCTACTCTCCCTCCATGCCCTAGCCGCCACCCCCACCTCCCCCTCTCCCTTGCATGCGCCCCCATTGCCCCCTTTGCTCCCCACCTCTCCACCACCTCTCCTCCACCCCCTTGCTGCCCTAGGGTAGCCTCCCCACCGGCTGCACCTCGAGGATCCATCCGTTGGAGCGAGGAGCGATCCGGGAGGAGATCTATTGGGTTTTCGTGCGTCGGGCGAAGGTATGGCCATGGGACTCCTTGGGGTTGGGCTAGGTACTGTTCTAAGGGTGTTTATCAAGTTTTTAGATCAATTGGTGGTGCTGGAATTGAGTAGATTGGATTAGATCTAGATGTTGCCACGTTCTCTGTTTTGGACAGCATGAGCAGTCGACCTAGGGTTTAGTTTTTCGCCAATTTAGAATCCGAATTTGGTCGTCCTCCTGTTGAAGAAGTTGTAGATAATTTCAATATATTTCAGTGGGCATAAAGAACGTTAAATTCCGATCAGCCGTTTGGAAGTTATGGCTTTTTTACCGAGCGTGTTAAAATCTGTGACGTGATTGAAACAGATCACGGTATTTTGTAGATTAAACAACTTTAGAGTCCGAATCAGTCTCTCCCTATACCTAGAAAAAGTTGGGCAATTTCCTAAGCTATGTGAGGATGTACTCGTTTAATTGATTCGGAGTCTTAGAACCCGAGTTATGCCGTTTGGAAGGCTGCTGTCCCAACGGGACAGAACCGCTGTTTTCGGGTTTTGCGAGTAGTTGGCCATGTCGGGGTAGATGAGGGTTTGTGTACTATTTTGTGGGCTTGATTGTGAGTGTGTGGTCCCTATGTGCAGGTGGTGTGACCCCGGGAGGGCCTTCTACTTCTCGCCAATCCGTCGCCCGTGGTTGAGGCAAGTGTATTTGTAATGGATAGCGGTTTGTAGGTTGCTAGTTGAGACTAGATGAGATTGATTATATGAGATGATCACTTGGCATGCTTTAATGATTTCCAATGATATGATGAGTATGTTTATCATGTTATGATGCCATGTGTTAATGTACAAGTTAATTATGATGATTGGCATATTTGCATTACATGGCATGATTATATGGCCCGGGCGGTGAGAAAGTCATAACTAGTCCGGGAAGGTCGGTGAGAAAGTTATGACTAATCCGGAGAGCCAATGAGTAAGTCCTACATCGTGATTCCATTCACCGCGGTGAACGGAAGCGAGGAGTAGGCACCCTCCATCTTCAGGATGGAAGGGGGGAGAGGGTGCACACCGACGGGTGTGTACTCAACCATACCGGTATGAGTTTCCAAGGAGACATGAGCATAGCATCGCATTGCATACATAATGATGATGATAATGATATGTGATTATGAATGAGATGGTTTACATGATGTGAGATATTATTGCCATGTAATTGTTCTTGTTGTCCATTGCAATATGCTTGCTGAGTGATGAACTCACGCTTGTGTTTATGTTGTTTATTTTTAGGTACCATGACACCGGCTTATGGGAAGGGGAAATAGCTACACATCCGTAGTTCAGCCACATTTACTATTGTTTAGTCAAGTTCATAATAAGTGCCATGAACTAGGTGTTTGAAATAATTTTTGTGTGCTTATGATCCTTATTTGCTTAGCCATAGTTTATGGAGTGGTTGGCTTTAGTATTATTGTCTTATGTTGATGCTATATTCGTTTATATTGCTGTTTTAGATGCCTTATGTTTTGCTATGAACTGCCTTGTTATTGCTATCGCTTCAATTCATGTTAAAACAAAGGAGATGCTACCGAAATTTCGGTTTTTAGCATGTGCGCCTTTGCTGTAATTTATGTTTAATTGTGGTATTTAGATGTTGTTTAGTCTATGTTTGGTAGCATTCGGGCATATTAAATACCGGGGTGTTACAGTAGTAGAAGATAACACTCCAGCAGACTTAAAGACAATTTTCTTAGGCTCATTGACAATTTCAAATTTTCCTCCTTCAAGTGATTTAACAACAGTGGGAGCATGTGATTGAAAAGATGAGAAAGTTGCCTAGAGGGGGGGGTGAATAGGCAGTTTAAAATTTAAACTAAATTTGTCGCAGCGGAAAGAGTATCGGAACTTCCGGTGTTGGATCGGAACTTCCGATGTAATCGGAACTTCCGATACCAGTTCGGAATGTCCGATCAACTTTTGACCCGGACAATTAACAACTGAAAATAATAAACTTGAGAGACAGTAAAAGAAGGTTGGATCAAAAACAATAAGGAGACAAGCTAAAGCAAAGTGAAAAAGAAGTCACGGAATTTATCCCGGAGTTCGGATTCTTGAGGGAATCCTACGTCTCCGTTGAGGAGGCTCCAAAGAGCCGGGTCTTTTCCAACCCTTTGCTCCCAAACCTCGGTCACACTTGAGGCTTGGTTCCACTATTGGTTCCTTTCCTTTCGGAGGCGGAGCCGGCCTTCACAAACTTCTCACGGCTACCCACAATCCTTGGGAGCTCGTGATCGACGCCTAGCCGTCTAGGAGTCCTTCAACCTCCAAGAGTAACAAATGCACGTTGATTGATCTTGGAGGAACACTCTAATGCTCAAGAGGAACGACACTTGCTTTTCACTCTAGATCCAAATCTCACTTCTAGTCCTCACTCCTTGGATGATCCCTAAGATCAAAGAGGAGGGCTCAAAAGTAGACTAGAGAGGGGTCAAGGTGCACTAGAGTTCTGCCAAATAGAGTGTGTAACCCTCAAATGAGAGAGGGGTGGGGTATTTATAGTTTCTTGCAAAAACTAGCCGTTATACACTCCACTCACCGCATATCGGAACTTCCGATATCAACATCGAATGTCCGATATGTACAAATAATCGTAACTCGAGCGCACTTCAATCACAAACAAGATGCATCGAACTTCCGATGTCAACATCGGAACTTCCGATGTTCCCAGAAAAGCCCTTGACAAAATGCTTCTAAGTCCATATCGGACTGTCCGATTATACATCGGAACTTCCGATACCAATATCGGAATGTCCGATCTAATATATCGGAGTGTTCGATAATTCCGCAGAGCTCCCTTTTTTGGTTTGAACACATCTAACTTCCGATGTCGATATCGGAACTTCCGATCTTTACAGAGCACCCTAGAAAGCTTTACAACGTATCGGAACTTCCGATCGTAAATATCGGAACTTCCGATACATCTTCTACGATCGGATCAAGCAAGCATGCACATCGGAATGTCTGGTCACGTCGGAACTTCCGATGTAATATCGGAATGTCCGACTTGAACTTAGACAAAAACACATTCCGGTGCATGCGCGATGACTTAGGGTCTCAATAAGATTTAAAGTAACATTCATCTGAGCATAGAGACTACCCTAGATCATCTACGATGCATCCCTCTTAATAGTACGGCATTCCTACGACACAAGGCATAGAAAGAATAAGATTACAAAGCCGTTTTACTCGCTTGAATTCGTTTGAGGGTGTCCTTCGCATGTAGAAGATCTCACATTTAATCTTTTACCTGTTCACAAGCTCATTGAAGACATTAGTCCTTTTAATCGTTTGTCATTAATCAACCAAAACCAATTTAGGGGCCTAGATGCACTTTCAATCTCCCCCTTTTTGGTGATTGATGACAACCCGATTAAAGCTTACAGATAAAAGGATATTAAGAGAATTTCGTATTGGTTGAGCTCCCCCTGAAGATGTGCAATGGATAGAAAAAAAATATCGCAAATGCACAATTTTGAAAGGAATTTTGCAGGAGCTCCCCCTACAACTGAGTATATAATGAAACAAGCACTATGGAAGCTAATATTTGAATAACCATTAATATTAAAACATTCATAGTAACAATCATCCATCGGAGCATAAGTAGCATACTATCAAGAGAAACAAGTCCCCAAGTTCACATGATAACAAAGTTTGGAAACGAAACTGCTTGAAGGATGATAAAACTGATAAACCGAGGTAAGCTTTCTTTCTCTTCTCCCCCTTTGGCATCAAGCACCAGAAAGGAGAAAAAGGAGAGAGAGAGGGAGAGAAAAGACTAGTCTGACTCCTCGGAAGCAGCATCAGAGCCAGACTCATCATCATCCTCGGACTCATCTGAAGCTGCGGTCGCTGGAGCAAACGGATCCTCAACTTCTTCTTCACTACTCTCATCCTCTGAACACTCTAGATTTAAATGCCTCTGAATGTCTTTTAGTCTCTTGGTGTTCTTCTTGTGCGCTGCTGCATTGCCCTTGCACAGGACAAAGATTGACTTCAAAGCACGGAGGATTGGAGAGGATGATCCACTGGCGGCTGCAGCAGGAGTAGCAGTCGAGGAGGAAGAGGCAGCACCTCTAGTCGAAGCACGCCTAGCAGGCTGAGCTGGGGCCTTGATCGCCCTGATCTGTAATCCAGCGTGCTTAGCATCATACTCAAAGTGCTGATGAGTGATGTGCTCAATCATATGCATGATGAACGGGGCATAGCCACAGCTTCTCTTCGGCTCCTGAGCTGTCAAGCGGATCTCATTCCAAATGAAATCGAAGACATCAAAAGGACGCTGTCCATCTCTCATCCTACTCAGCAGATTTCTTGTATAGGACAGAATGTGAGAGGCGTCACCTTCCTTGGGAGCTAGCGTCTTCCTGAAAAGCCTGTTGAGACAAGCAAAGAAAGGCTTCATGCCTTTTGTGCTTCCTTCCTCAAAGTCTGCAGCTTCATCATAAAGAAAATTCAGGTTGGAGGCACCGAGCGAGGCTTCATTGTGAATTTGATCCTTGTCGCGACAGTCAGCTTCGGTGAATCCAAGACAGCGAGCAAAGTTCACATAGGAAATCTCATACCAAGCTCCTTCAGTCATCCAATGCAAGGTGGAGACTCTGTCCTTGGAGATGTACAGGGTGGAGTAGAACTGAGCAATGATTTCAATATTCCAATCATGCTGAAAGCTCATTATCCTCTTAGTCCCAGTTCTCTCACAAGCTGCGATGACCTCTGAGAAAGTGGCATCATCAGTTGCAGCCATGTAATCCCAATCAACCCACTGCATCAGAATGACTGGATTCTTCCTGGTCAGAATGATAGACTCATAGAAATCCTGTTGAAAAAAGTCCAAAAGCGATAGTCAGTCGAAAACTGTGCTTCTGCCCTGGGGTTCTGCTCTCTGGCTTCGCGCGCTTTGGCAGCTTTTCCTTTGTAGCTTATGGGTTTCCTCTTGAGGCGAGGATTTCTCTCTGCCTGCCTGAGCCTTGGAACTGCTGGGTCTGGAACTGGCTGAGGTTGAGAAGCTCCTGCCACAGCTTTGCCCTTCCTAGAAGGCAATGGCGCTCCTCGAGGTACGTTCACTGTCTGAGCAGGAGGATCAGATGGAGGGTCACGAATCTGGATGCCTGGTCCTCCACTGCCTCCACCTCTTCCTCTACCCGCAGCCCTTTTGGTTCTTGTTCCTGTTGGAGTCTGCCTTGGCCTTTTGGAGCCCACCATCGCTGGTCTCTGTGGGGCCGAGCCACCTTGATCGGGATCCATTGTTCTAAGGACAGAACGGAATCGATTAAGCTAACGAGAAACAAAGATTGGATTGATTTTCATTCTGTTGACATCGGAAGTTCCGATTTCACATCGGAAGTTCCGACATGAGGTCGGAAGTTCCGATATTCTCGATCGGAATGTCCGATGCCTACGGATCTAGATCAACACAACTTTTCTCCCAAACCAACCGATGGAAAAAGATGAAATTTGACAGAATTGAACCAAAGGAATAGATGACCAAGTTCACCAAAACGATTTCTCAAAAGGATGCCCTAGATTCAAAAGGAAAGAATTGAGCCCTAGGGTTTACCTCACGAAGAGCACGGAGAAATCGCGCGGAGAGATGGATTCTCTTCAAGATGGAGTCCTTCCCAAGCGAAGATCGGAAGTTCCGAGAGGTCGGAAACTCCGATGACGGCACAAAGATGAAAACGGGAAGGAGAGGCTAAAGAGACACGAGGAAAAGGACAAAAGAATGTGAAAGGGTACGGGCACTTTTTAAGTGCGGAGGTCACATCGGAAGTTCCGATATCACATCGGAAGTTCCGATGTGGAAGAACTGCCAGACATCGGATATTCCGATGATTGGATCGGATGTTCCGATGAGTTGATTTTTCCAGCAAACAGAGAAAGAAACAAGGAATTGAGTGAAGTTTGAAAACTCCGAGACATGTGAACTTAAGGAGGATCATTCCACTTGTCATCAGTAAGCATCCAAGCAATCAAAACTATGATTACAAGTGAATTGATCCGAGATTAAGATCCAACTAAAACACTTTTGAAATTCACTCAATAACCTTTTTCAATCATTTTATTTCGAAATTGAGCTAGTTAGCAGCAATCAATGAGTGCAATCTTTCAAGACACATTCCGATAGTCTAGGATGTTTAGCTCACTTCTAAGCTCGCAAAAGCGCTTCTCATCTAAAGGTTTGGTAAATATATCGGCCAATTGTTTTTCGGTTCTCACATAGGTAATATCTATATCTCCCTTAAGAGAGTGATCTCTAAGGAAGTGGTGTCGGATATCTATGTGCTTGGTCCGAGAGTGTTGAACAGGATTGTTGGCTATTTTGATCGCACTCTCATTGTCACATAAGAGTGGTACCTTTTCCATACAAAAACCAAAATCCTTCAAGGTTTGCCTCATCCATAACAATTGTGCACAACAACTTCCTGCGGCAATGTATTCGGCTTCCGCGGTGGATAAAGCAACTGAATTTTGTTTCTTTGAGGACCAAGACACTAGTGATCTACCTAGAAATTGACAAGTCCCCGAAGTGCTTTTTCTATCCACTTTGCAACCCGCATAATCAGCATCCGAATAACCAATCAAGTCGAATTTTGATCCTTTAGGATACCAAAGCCCTAAACTAGGTGTGTGAACTAAATATCTAAGAATTCTTTTCACGGCTACTAGGTGGCACTCTCTCGGAGCGGCTTGAAATCTTGCACACATACAAACACTAAGCATAATATCAGGCCTAGATGCACAAAGATAAAGCAATGAACCTATCATGGATCGATATACCTTTTGATCCACAGGGTTACCTTCTTCATTTAGACCGAGATGTCCGTTTGTCGTCATGGGTGTATGGATTGGCTTGGCGTTCTCCATGTCAAACTTCTTAATCATATCTTTGATGTACTTTGTTTGGCATAGGAATGTACCTTCCTTGAGTTGTTTGATTTGAAATCCGAGAAAGAATTTCAATTCACCCATCATAGACATCTCAAATCTCTTCGTCATCAACCTACTAAATTCCTCACAAAAGTCTTTATTAGTAGACCCAAATATAATGTCATCGACATATATTTGGCATACAAATAGGTCATTATCAATGTATTTTGTGAAGAGAGTAGGATCGACTTTACCAATTTCGAAACCCTTTTTAATAAGAAAATCCTTAAGGCATTCATACCATGCTCTAGGTGCTTGCTTAAGCCCATAGAGCGCCTTATGTAGTTTGTAGACATGAGTGGGGTTCTTGTGATCCTCCATTCCGGCGGTTGCTCAACGTAGACTAATTCGCGATTGGACCATTTAGGAAAGCACTCTTGACGTCCATTTGATAAAGCTTGAAATCATGGTGAGTAGCAAATGCAACCAATATACGAATTGATTCTAATCTAGCAACGGGAGCATAAGTCTCACCAAAATCCAAACCTTCAATCTGAGTGAATCCTTGAGCTACCAACCTAGCTTTATTTCTTGTGACAACTCCGTTCTCATCTTGTTTGTTGCGGAAGACCCATTTGGTTCCAATCACGTTTTGATTAGGCCTTTCCACTAGTGACCATACTTTGTTTCTAACGAAGTTGTTAAGCTCTTCATGCATAGCCATTATCCAATCCGGATCTCTTAGTGCATCTTCAACCTTCAAAGGTTCCAAAGTAGACACGAAAGAGTAAAATTCGCAAAAATTAGATACTCTAGAGCGTGTAGTTACCCCCTTTTGGATATCACCGAGAATGTTATCGACGGGGTGATCTCTTTGGACACTTTGATGCACTCTTGGATGTGGTATCTGAGACGTTTGTTGAATTGGCTCATTATCTTCAATTTGATCATCCTCCATTAATTTGCTTGAACTATCTTGAGGAAAGTCTTGATTTTGATTTGAAGTGGGAGGCTCCACTTGTGTAGATGAATTGTCTTGATGCACCTTTTCTTGCGGTCTCACTTCACCTATTGCCATTTTCTTGATTGCAATGCTTGGCTCTTCCTCATTTTCTAGCACATTTAAATCAACTTGCTCTACTTGAGAGCCGTTAGATTCATCAAATGTCACGTCTCTCGCTATTTCAACACAACCCGAGGTTTTGTTGAAAACACGATAAGAGTAGGCATTTGATCCATATCCTAGCAAGAAACCTTCATCGATCTTTGGAGCAAATTTGGAGTTCTTAGGTTTCTTGTTAAGGATAAAACATTTACTTCCAAAAACTCTAAAATATGAAATATTTGGTTTGTTACCGGTGAGGAGTTCGTATGCCGTTTTCTTCAATATCTTGTGGAGGTATAATCGGTTGATGGCATGACAAGCGGTGTTGACGGCTTCCGCCCAAAATTGATCGGAAACCTTGTATTCATCAAGCATTGTCCTTGCCATCTCGATTAAAGTTCGGTTCTTCCTTTCTACCACTCCATTTTGTTGAGGGGAGTATGGAGCGGAGAACTCATGCTTGATCCCTTCTTCATCAAGGAATTCTTCGACTTGAGTATTCTTGAATTCGCTTCCATTATCACTTCGAATCTTCTTGATCTTCAACTCGAATTCATTTTGGGCTCTTCTTGCAAACTTCTTGATTATCCCTTGCGTCTCACTTTTCTCTTGCAAAAAGAACACCCACGTGAAGCGAGAAAAATCATCAACAATAACTAAACCATACTTGTTACCTCCGATGCTTATATAAGCAACGGGTCCGAAGAGGTCCATGTGTAGAAGCTCCAATGGTTTTGTTGTCGTCATGATGTTCTTCGCGGGATGATGCGCTCCAACTTGCTTTCCGGCTTGACACGCGCTACAAATTCTATTTTTCTCAAACTCAACATTGGTTAGACCAATGATGTGATCCCCTTTTAGAAGTTTGTCAAGATTCCTCATGCCAACATGGGCTAGCCGGCGATGCCACAACCAACCCATGCTAGACTTTGCCACCAAGCATGTTTGAAGTTTAGCGCTATTTGAATTGAAATCAACCAAATAGAGCTTACCCTTCAAATATCCTCTAAAAGCAATTGAGGAATCGTCTCTTCTAAAGACGGTCACATCCACATTACTAAATAGACAATTGTATCCCATTTCACACAATTGTGATACGGACAACAAGTTGTAATTTAAAGATTTGACTAATAGAACATTTGAAATGGAATGATCATTAGAAATAGCAATTTTACCTAATCCCATTACCTCACCTTTACCATTGTCACCAAACACAATATTTTCATATTGTGACCCTTTTTCATCAAAAGATGAAAACATTTTCTTTTCTCCGGTCATGTGGTTTGTGCAACCACTATCAAGCACCCAACTTGATCCCCCGGAGGTATAATCCTACAAGATCACATTAGACTTTGTTTTTAGGTACCCAAATCCTTTTGGGTCCTTGCATGTTAGTGATCAAAACTTTTGGTACCCACACCTTCTTCTTACTCTTTTCGCTAGAGTTGTGGGCACCGACAAAATGAGCAATCACTTTACCACGGTGATTTCTCTTCAACATATAAGAAGCAAAGTGAATAGAATAGGATGCTTGATGTTGAAGATGCTTCTTCGATTCTTGCCCGGTCTAGATGACATGTGTGGTGGTCAATGGTTGTTTGTCATTTCCTTTGACAAACTGGATGCATTCCTTACCTCTTACCACCACACGGTCATTTCTTTTGCATTCATTCTTATCATATCCTAGCCCTTCTTTGTTTTTGTTTCCTCGACCATTTATGGTCTTATATAAGGCATCCTTGGATTGATAAGTTTTCATGCAACCGTACCTTACCAAGGCACTTAGTCTCTCGTTTTCGCTTTTTAATACTTGCATGAATTGGGAGTTAGTAGTGCAAGCATTAACATCGACATTGTAGCAACGAGAGCAACCATTGCTAGAGGAAGGAATAGATGCTAATTGTGAATCAACAATTGGAGAGTTAATATCGTTAAGAGATTCAATTTGCACTTCAAGAGCTTGGAGATTGTTTTCCAGACTTATGACATTCTCTTGAAGTGACTCATTTGAACCCTTAAGCATTTCAATTGAATTATTAGCCAAATCAAGCTTTTTGGTTAACAATTCAATAGTCTCCTTTTCTTTAGTGAGGATCTTCTCGAGAGCAAGAGTTTTCTTCTTTTCACAAATTAACAACTCTTCTTGCTTCTCGAGAGTTTCCTCTTGGCTATCTATTCTTTTCAATAGCTTATGAATCTTAGCAATAGCCGATTTGCTCAAATCACAGAATAGAGCATCATCATTATCATCATCGCTTTCTAATTCACTATCGCTACTTGGGGGTTTGGTTTTAGCCATTACCTTGCGCCCTTTGGCCATAAGACAAATAGGCGCGTCGTGGTCAGAGTCGTTGTCGCTCAATTCCCCGAAGAGTGACTTTGTTGGTGGAGCAGCTTCAATGGCGAGGGTGGCGACTCCTTCATCATCGGTGTCGGAGTCGGAGTCGTTTGAATCCCATTCTTCTCCAATATGAGCTCGCCCCGAGTACTTCTTCTTGTACGTCTTGTTCTTCTTGAGCGGCTCATTCTTCTTGGTCTCATTTTGGTTGTTCTTCTTCTTTGGACAATCGGCGATGAAGTGTCCAACTTCACCGCACTCATAGCAAGCCCTCTTTGTGTTTGTTCTTCTTCTTGATTTGTCGTTGTAGTTCTTCTTGTACTTGCTTGACCCATCATACTTGAGGAACTTTTTGAATTTCCTTACAAATAGAGCCAAGTCTTCTTCGTCTTCGCTTTCATCTTCCTCTTCATCGCTTGAGGTTGATTCTTCCTTTTTGCTTGCCTTCAAAGCTATTTGCTTCGGTCTTGAGTTCGAGCTTTGCTTGGCAAGATTCTTTACTTCTTTTGCTTCTTCCTCCATGAGCTCATGTGAAAGAATTCTTCCAAGCACGTCATTTGGAGTGAGCCTTTTGAAATCCTTTCGCTCTCGTATAAGAGTTACGAGAGTCGAGTTCCTTGGAGCAAAGGCTCTCAAAATTCTTTTTACCACGACGTGGTCCGTCATATCCTTGCTTCCAAGCCCTCTTATCTTGTTTACGAGGATCATCAAGCGGTCATACATTTGTTGCGGAGTCTCATCATCATTCATAACGAATCTCCCCAACTTGCCTTCTAGCAATTCAATCTTTGACTCCCTTACACTTGATGTACCCTCATGTGCAACTTGGAGTGTGTCCCATATCTCTTTGGCTTCTTCCAAGCCGTCCACTTTGTTGAATTCCTCGGGACTCAACGCTCCAAGCAACACGCTATGCGGCTTGAGCATTGCGGTGGATGTTTTGCTCTTGTTCCTGTGAGCTCCATATCGCCTTCCCAAGATATCTAAACCTGTGCAAACAATCTTCCAAACACTAGGATGGAGTGACATCAAATGCATTTTCATCTTGTGCCTCCAAGCGAATAGTACGTGCCATCGAAAAATGGTGCACGGGAGGGCACGAGAATATAGGAATGCGAAGAAGAAGTATTTAATTTTTCGTAATTAAAAGGAATTTTAGCTCCCTGCGATGACGTTGAGGTGTCACCTTCCTTAGTCTTCGAGGGAGTTCCATGTCCGGCCTTTGGACTACCTTCTTCCCCCGACACGACAACCTTCAATCCGGTGTTGGCCATCACGTTCCTTCAAGCGGTTAGGCCTTCGAGAAGGTATGGCTCTGATACCAATTGAAAAGATGAGAAAGTTGCCTAGAGGGGGGGGTGAATAGGCAGTTTAAAATTTAAACTAAATTTGTCGCAGCGGAAAGAGTATCGGAACTTCCGGTGTTGGATCGGAACTTCCGATGTAATCAGAACTTCCGATACCAGTTCGGAATGTCCGATCAACTTTTGACCCGGACAATTAACAACTGAAAATAATAAACTTGAGAGACAGTAAAAGAAGGTTGGATCAAAAACAATAAGGAGACAAGCTAAAGCAAAGTGAAAAAGAAGACACGGAATTTATCCCGGAGTTCAGATTCTTGAGGGAATCCTACGTCTCCGTTGAGGAGGCTCCAAAGACCCGGGTCTTTTCCAACCCTTTCCTCCCAAACCTCGGTCACACTTGAGGCTTGGTTCCACTATTGGTTCCTTTCCTTTCGGAGGCGGAGCCGGCCTTCACAAACTTCTCACGGCTACCCACAATCCTTGGGAGCTCGTGATCGACGCCTAGCCGTCTAGGAGTCCTTCAACCTCCAAGAGTAACAAATGCACGTTGATTGATCTTGGAGGATGTCGGGACCCCGAATTTGCAAATCCGGACCCTCTGTGTATTCAGCACTAGTCCAGGAACGCGCTAGTGCACACAGTCTTAACATCGGTATATATCACAATCATACCAAACGATACTATCAAAGTACTTTATTTAGATAATCAAAGGGTTACTCGACCTTATGGCCAAGTTACAAATATATGCCTCGCGAGGCGAAACTTATTAAAAGAGAAATAACAAAGAAATGAAAATCAAATAACCGTGGCGCCATCCAAGTATACCACAGGCAATCGATCGGGCTCGCATCCCTAAGTAGACGGGTCCTCTTGGAACTCCTCCTCCGAAGCTGGCGTAGTCTCCTCTTCAAGCGGTATTGTGTTGAGGCAAGGGTGAGTACTTGGTACTCAAAGAAGTCATGCACAATGCAAGCTAATATACTATATGCATGGCTTGGTACAAAGGAATAGCTCAGTGGTATATTTGCGAAATGCGACTTTTGACAAGTAATAAAAGTAGATTTGAAAGCGAGAAATAAGTAAAGCATAAATAACTTCTCAAGAAATTTAATAAACATTTTTCCCCATCCTAAACCACATTTCCATCAACTTCATTATTAAACCAACCCAACTTTTCAAATCCAAGTTATTTTCGTAAAGTCTAACCCTTGACTGTAATTCCCGAGCATTGTCCGATCAGTGGACTCGGCTATTCAAATAGATTCTACACTCTGCAGAGGTTATGCACTTTACCCACAAGATACAACAAACACCACAAAGGCGAGTTCAGAACAAAGCCTTTGGAAGCCTCAAACAACACAGGTGGCCCTCTCAGGTTCGTGCTCTACACCATCCCTTCCCTTAGCTAAGGCGAAGTATGGGACCAACACACCGTTAGATGGGTATCGGCCACACCACGATACGCCTCCCGCATAATCACACAAACGGTGTAATCGACACCCGAGGCTCCACAAGTGAGTCCTTAGCGACTTAATCAACTAGGGCCGTCCCATTCCAGCCATGTGGTTGCAAGTATGACCCAGTTCAAAGGCTTGCAAGGTTAAGTCCTTAGAGTGACCAGGGCAAGACTACCCGAAGAACCAAATCAACATCCCCAGTGCCACAACTTGGCCCACCTGATTACTCTTGCCACATGCCCCGGTCGAAATCGCTTATCAAACCCGCTTGATTACCATGCACCACGTGCCATCAACATCACATGATACTTTTCCAAAACAGGTTCAATATATCATTAAGTCAATATTAGCATTTGATATCCAAAATCATGTCATGAGCACGTAGCAGGTCTAAGCAGTATACTACAACGATCTAAACCCATGTTGGCAATTTAATAATGTCCAACTAGTAAACCACAACTAGGGTGACAAAGGGTCATGGCACATACTTAAGTAATCAAGGTGTCATATAGCAAATTGGTATTTATCTAACCCCCATGTTTAAACAAAGTATCTTTCTAATTGAACTAGCATGCAATAGTTTAAATCAAAATAGATTTCGAAATAGGATCAATATGGTCAAAGCACAACTTGCCTTCAAAAAGTACTTGCTCTTGGTCTTGAGTTGGATCCTGAGTCAACACTTCTCCCTCGAATCCTTCCGGCACTTCAACGTCTACTCGTAAAGCGTGCAAATAGCAAATACACAAATAAACACTAGGCAAAAACATCCCAAAACTCCAAATAAAATCCATAAACAGAGAGAACATAATTTTCTGGATTTTTAGAAACTGGAATCACAAATTTGGAGTTAAAACGCAAAAGTTATGATTTATTAAAGTTTAAATAATCAATTAAATAATATTACAGAGAAAAACTTTAGTCCAAAAATTAAATAAAATTCATATTTGAGTAGATCTGAATTTTATACAAATTTAGAAATTTGAATCACTCAAATCGGAGTTGAAACGCAAAAGTTATAAGCGTTTGAAGTTTGAATCTAAATTTGAATCAATATTTCGAATTAATAAATCATTTTCTTTTCGAAATTAATTATTGGCGTCGGCAAGGACACGTGGCAGCCTCGATTGGGCGGTGGCGTCACCGGTCCATGGACTTGGTCCACGCCGGCTCGGGTCCACCGTGGACTCGGCCCACGACTCCACGTGAGGCCCGACATGTGGGCCCACTCGGGTGACGTCATCGCCGACGTCGGCGGGCTCACCGCAGTCTGTCGGACATGTGGGTCCCACCGATGACGTCATGGGTGACGTCAGCGCTCGGCTGAGACAGCCGCTGACATGCGGGCCCGCCATGACGTCAGCATGACATCATGGTGCGGTTCGGTCACGTCGCTGACACGCGGGCCCGGCGTGTCAGCGTCACACGCACGGGTGCGCTGACCGCGGCGGTCAGGCTTCCCGACACGTGGCGCAATCTTGGCCGTTGATTTGAAAATCGACGGCCCGGTCGATCTGGCTTTCACGCGTTTGAGTTAACGCGTTTGATCTGGACCGTTGGATCTAGATCCGACGGTCGAGATTAGATCTGAAATTTTGGACGGGATCTCACCGTGCGGTGACGTGGCACAATCTGGGACGTTGGTTCTTGATCGGACGGCGGAGAAGCTTCGAGCGACGGCGATGGCGTCTTGGCGGAGCTGGCCGCGGAGCCGGGACGGCGACACGGCCAACGGCGTTGCGGCCTCCTCCGTGAAGTGAGATGTCCTTCGGTGCGCCTCGCCGCGGTGAGTCTGAATCTGAGGTCAACGGGCGCAGGAACGGCGACGGCGGCGAACGGGCAAAGACCGTGGCGGAGCGGCGCGCAACTACGGCGAGCTCGCACGGCTAAACGGCGGCGGCTTTGCCTCGGTGAAGTAGAGAAGGGAGGGCGCGGGATCACGGCGGTCCTCGGGGTATGCCCCGGGCTTTAAATAGCCTCGGCGTCCGTGCAGAAAACGGAGACCTAGTTTTCCACGGCGGCGGACACGGCGGCGGAGTCCGGCTCGGACTCGGGCGGAGACGACGACGGAGAGCCGTACACGTGGCACGATCAACGGCCACGATCGCACGGGCGCGACCGGGTCCGGTCCGGACACGGCTCGGGTCGAGTCGCGGATCTCAGCCGTTGGATCTTGATCCAACGGTTGGGATTGATTAGGGTTAGGAGTGGGTTCGGTCGAGTCACGTGGCTCGGGTCGGACTCGAGTCCGACTCGGGTTCCGACTCGGTCGGATGAACAGTACTTGACCCGAGTTTGATTTTCCAGCGATTTAATATTTAAAATAATTCCTAGTAATTCATTTAATTCATTAAAAATAGCAAATGACTCGGAAAAATTCCAGAAAAATTCTGGAAAATATTTTGGATCATTTTGGACTCAAATAAAATATTTCCAACAAAATTTTATTTGCAAAATTAAATTCTTTAATTATTTCAAAATGGAATAAATTCAAATAAATTCCAATTAAATCCAAATAAATTCCAGAAAATTCCAAAAATTCACCAAAGTGCCAAATCACACATGAATTTAGGACAAGTAAAATTTTGGGGTGTTACAAACCTCCCTTAATAGAATCTCGTCCCCGAGATTCAGTGGCTTACTAAAGGAATAGGTTTGGAAATTCTTTCTTCAAATCCTCTTCACAGCTCCCAAGTCGCTTCGCTTTCTTCATGGTTGCTCCATCGAACTCTACAAACGGGTTGACTTGTTTCTAGTTTCTCGATCCATTGTGTCTAGAATCCTCACTGATACTCCTTATAAGTCAAATCCTCTTGCAACTCAATTGATTCTAACGGTGTCTGCTCCTCGTGAACTCGGAGACACTTCTTTAATCGGGACACATGGAATACATCATGTACCCCGCCAACGATCGTGGCAACTCCGGTGATAAGCAACCCGCCTCTATGCTCAAAATCTTAAATGGTCCAACATAACGGGTGCAAGTTTCCCTTTGGCATGGAACCTCTTAACTCCCCGAGGCGTAACTCGAGGTATACAAAGTCTTACGGTTCAAAACTCAAATCTCGGCGACGATTGTCAAGATAACTCTTCCGCCGAGATTGGGCTATCTTCAACCTTTCCCTAATCATGGCGACTGCTCTTCACTTCTTGAAGAATATCAGGCCCAAAGACACGGCGCCACGGTCTCATTCCAATTCAATGGCGTCCGACAGGTCGACCATACAAAGGCCTCAAAAGGTGACATCTCAGAACTAGCCTGATAACTATTGTTGTAATCGAACTCGGCATACGGCAAACTCTTATCCCAAGAGGTAGCATAAGCCAATGCACAAGCTCTCAACATATCCTCCGAATCTGGTTGACTCTTTCTGGCCCGCCCATCCGTCTGTGGATGATAAGTCAGATCAAGTTTAAACGGGTTCCCATGGCTTCATGCAACTTATTCCGTAATCTTGAGGTAAATTGGGTACCTCTGTCCGATACAATCCTCTTTGGCACTCCGTGCAAACAAACAATCCTGATCATGTATAATTCGCTAATTTATCTCCCGAGTAAGTGGTCTTCACGGATAAAATGGGCTACCTTAGTCAAGCGATCCACTATAACCCATATGGAGTCATAACCCTTGAGTCTTCGGCAAACCGGTAATGAAATCCATTCCGATTTCCTCCCACTTCCACTCAGGTATTTTCAGCGGTTGTAGCAATCCCGCTGGTCTCTCGATGCATTGCCTTGACTCTCCGGGCATACGTCACACAATGCAACATGCTCGGCAATTTCACGTTTCATACTCGGCCACTGCATCTCTCCTTCAGATCCTAATACATCTTGGCGCTTCTGTGGTGAATTGAGTACTTAGAGTCATGGGCTTCTTCCAAAATCGCTTGCTTTAACTCCTTTTGTTAGGCACACAAATGCGATCCTTCATCCACAACGTGCCTTGCTCATCCAACTTGAAGTCCTCTCGCCTTGCCTTCCTCCTTTTGGACTTAATCCTACGGATCCTGTCATCATCCCTCTGTCCTTCTCGATCTGGTCCTCTAAAGTAGGCTTTACTTCCAATGCGGCCAAGAATCCGCTAGGTACAACCTCAATCTTCATTTTCGAAATCCTCACATAACTCATCCTCGACTTGTGGCTAGCAACGTACTCACGGTATGGCTTTTCCGACTCAGAGCATCGGCTACTACGTTGGCCTTCCCGGATGGTAATGGATTCCAACATTATAGTCCTTGATCAACTCTAGCCATCTCCTTTGCCTCATATTCAGATCCGATCGGGTGAATATGTACTTAAGGCTCTTATGATCCGTATATACTTCACATCTGTTTCCAATCGAGATAGTGACGCCATATCTTCAAAGCATGCACTACGGCACTAACTCTAGGTCATGTGTCGGATAATTTTCCTCATGCGGCCTCAATCGCCTTGATGCATAGGCGACGACCTTTCCATTCTGACATCGACACATCCCAGTCCTTGGCGCGACGCTGGCCGCAATAAATATCAAAGCTTTGAGCAACATCCGGTAGAACTAATACTGGTGCCGATGTCAATCGCTTCTTCAGCTCCTGAAATCCTTTCTCACATTCTGGCGTCCATGCAAACTTCTTTTCCTTTTTCAGCAATTGCGTAAGAGGTTTCGCAATTGTCGAAAAGCCTTCAATGAAACGGGCGGTAGTATCCTGCCATTCCAAGGAAACTCCGACCGGGTCACCGCCTTTGGTTGTTCCCAATGTAACACAGCTTCTACTTTGCTTGGATCCACGGCGACTCCCTCATGCGGTCATTACATGTCCAAGAAACTCCACCTTGTCCTTCCAAAAATCACACTTGCTGAACTTGGCGAAAAGTTGCTGTTCCTCGCCTTTTCCAAAACTCGCCTTAAGTGTTCGGCATGTTCATCCTCTGCCTTGGAGTAGATTAGGATATCGCCTATGAACACGACGACAAACTTGTCCAAATATTCCATGAACACCTTATTCATCATATTCATGAAATAGGTCGGCGCATTCGTCAATCCAAAGGACATAATCAGAACTCGTGAATGTCCATATCTTGACGAGAATGCAGTCTTCTGAATATCTTCTCGATCGGATCTTCAATCGATGGTATCCCGATCTCGGATCAATCTTGGAGAAAACTCCGGCTCCTCTTAATCGATCAAACAAATCATCAATCCTGGTAGCGGATACTTATTCTTCACGGTGACTTCATTGAGTGCACGGTAGTCAATGCACATCCTGAAACTCCCGCCCTTCTTCTTGACAAACAAAAGCGGGTGCTCCCCACGGCGACGAACTCGGCCTGATAAATCCTTTCTCCATTAACTCTTCTAGCTGTTTCTTCATCTCTACCAACTCCTCGGTAGACATCCGATAGGGTCTCTTTGCTATCGGTCCGTACTGTGTACAAGCTCTATCACAAACTCTATGTCCCCTGTCTCAGCGGCATACCGTAGATCCTCGGGAAAACGTCAGGTACTCATTCACTCTTGGGACATCCTCTATGCTGATTGCCTTGAATGTTAACCATCAATCGTCCATCTCTAATCGCGGTGGCTTGAAATTCCACTTTCTTCCCACACGGGCTCTCAATCGAGATAGTCCTTCGTCCACAATCCAATACGGCCTTGTGCTTGGATAACCAATCCATTCCCAATATGACGCCTAAGGTCCGGGTCTCCAAAATCAAAAGGTTTGCTAGGAATTCTATTCCACCTATTAGTATTCTCACCGGAACATCCTACTTTCGCTCGGAGTTCGGAACTGTGGGTTTGCACTAAAAGCATGCACTTAAGTCTTGCAATCCTTAAATCATTTCTAGTAGCAAAGCCTTGCGAAACAAACGAATGCTAAGCTCTAGAGTCAAACAAAATCAAGGTGTGATCTTGAGTTAACAAGTAACTTACCCAAGACGACGTCAGTAGCATTTTGCAAAGGCATCTGCGGTGACATGGTTGACTCGGCCTCTCACCACGGTGCAGGGTGTGGCTCTGGTGCCGGGCGCCCTAGCTGGGTGGTTCCTAGGTTGAAGCGAATCGGGTCGCTTCGCTGTCTTCTTCTGACAATCATGGCAAAGTGTCCTGGCTCGTTGCGCTTGTAACGCCACCTGTTCCTTGCCGATCGCTCGAGTAAGCGTTTCTAGCGGGGCTGGGGTTTGGTATTTTTGATTGGCAGGTCTTGGTGCGAGGATGGTGTCCTTGTTGCATTCTCGTGGTTGGAATCAAGAATTGATTTGGTGCAACTCTCAAGCGCCGCTATGCGTTCTCGGGCGTGATCCTTGCCGTTGCATCCTGCGCTCTCTGTTCTCATCCGGTTCCTTGCGCTTGTCCTCAAGAATAAGTGCCTTATTCACCAACTCTTGGAAATCTGGAAAGGTGTGGGTGATCAACCCTACTTGCAATCCCGAGTTAAGTCCCTTCATAAAACGAGACTGTCTGGATTTATCTGTCGCTACATCCTCAGGTGCGTAGCGTGCTAGCTGTGTGAACCTGTTCAGGTAGTCGGCCACTGGCTGATTACCTTGCTTCGCTGCTCAACTCCTCCTTCTTAAGGTCCATGATTCCTTCAGGCACGTGATAATCGCCGGAATGCAAATGTGAACTCTTCCCAAGTGATATCTTGAGGGTTCTCTGCGTGGCACGTGGTTCTCCCACCATTCGGCGGCTGTTCCTTCCAACTGATGAGAAGCGTAAAGTACCTTCTCATTCCCTATGCATTGAGCTATGTGTAGCTTCCTCTCGATTGATCTTAACCAATCATCGGCCTCCAAAGGATTGGCATTCCCAGAGAAAGTGGGTGGGTGAGTCCTCATGAACTCTGACACCTTGTATTCAAGCGTGGTCCCCGATTAACTTGATTGGTGTGGCCTGAGCAAAGGACGTGCTGCATTTGTTGCATCATAGCATGCATCAACTGAGTCTGAGCAGCAAGAAAGGCTCCAAAATTCTGCATATCAATCAAGCGGTCTTTGGTGCTCTATCATTGGGGTTTTTCTGCTGGCGAGAACCACTCCCATTGCTTCCAAAGTTCCCACGGTGTTCACCATCTGTCGATTTGCTCTAGGTTTAGAGATGAGAGGGAAACAAGAATAGACAAGTAGTATGGAACTTATGCGGGCGAAAGGGATAACTTTAAGGTCCAACTTTATTATTAATAACTTGGTATGGTCGCTTACAATGCCTAAGGGCCTTGCAACACATACTGCACACTCAAGCAAACAAAGCAAATCCAAATCGAACTAACTCTGGAGTCTATCGCCTAAAGGGTGACTCTTTATTCTATGACTCGACTCGTGAAGGAGTCTCACTATAGAACCTATGCTCACTCATCGAGAAAACCTCCACGGCCTGGGTACGGGTCTTTGCGGCATAGGCGCGAAACGATTGCCATGTCCAAAGCAATCGTGTCATCCGTGGTAGTCGAAGAAGCAAAGTGTCCTCATCGAGATCCGACTCTTCCGGATCTCGCTCGTGTAGCTCGAGCATCGCTCGGGTCTGGTCCGCATAAAGTCATCTCCAACTCGTCAATCCTTCGTGAGAAGGTGTGCCACATACTCTTGAGCTTCCCGCCATCTGCTCTTCTCTGCCGTGATCTCCTTGCGGGCCTTCGTAGCTCCTTGCTTGTATTATCTAGTACATCCTCCTGGCGACGACAAATCGTGCCAACCGTGTAACCGTGGCATCCTCATCCCGAATCTCCTTCGGTCGAAGGTTATCGCTGGCGCGGATGGTAACGGAACACCGCATTTCCAACTCTCGGCGTAGATACGGGTAATGTGCCGCATTGCTCGTCGTGATACTTCTTGGATACCCATCTGCATTGTAGATCTCCTGGCAGTGCAGTGTATCGGGCGATTGCCTGGGCCCTTTTCCTAGCAGGTACCTCAATCTTCACATCACAAGCTTTGATCAATCCCGCTTGTCTGATCACTTCTACTTGGTATTGGGGCTTCTCAAAATCTCCGAGAGTCTCAGAGCATATGCCAAAGTTCCGCGGGCGTGACCAACTCCCAGATCAACGTAGTTGAACTCTTCCTCCATCTGTCACAAGAGTGCTTTACGTAAGAACCCGGAATTTTTAAATTGTGACAAGGTAAGGGAAAATTTCAGCAAGAGACAAGAAAAGAGAGAAAGGGATAAGTCGAGATGTCATTTCTTGTCTTCACAAATTTTTAGCTTTTAGAAAATAGGTTTTATCCTCACTACGACCATTCTAGCTTAGGGTTGAGCCTACAGTCAAGTATGGCTCTGATACCACCTCTGTCGGGACCCCGAATTTGCAAATCCGGACCCTCTGTGTATTCAGCACTAGTCCAGGAACGCGCTAGTGCACACAGTCTTAACATCGGTATATATCACAATCATACCAAACGATACTATCAAAGTACTTTATTTAGATAATCAAAGGGTTACTCGACCTTATGGCCAAGTTACAAATATATGCCTCGCGAGGCGAAACTTATTAAAAGAGAAATAACAAAGAATGAAAATCAAATAACCGTGGCGCCATCCAAGATACCACAGCAACCGACCGGGCTCGCATCCCTAAGTAGACGGGTCCTCTTGGAACTCCTCCTCCGAAATCGCGTAGTCTCCTCTTCAACTGGTATTGTGTTGAGGCAAGGGTGAGTACTTGGTACTCAGCAAGTCATGCACGTAATGCAAGCTAATATACTATATGCATGGCTTGGTACAAAGGAATAGCTCAGTATATTTGCAGATGTGACTTTTGACAAGTAATAAAAGTAGATTCAAAGCGAGAAATAAGTAAAGCATAAATAACTTCTCAAGAAATTTAATAAACATTTTTCCCCATCCTAAACCACATTTCCATCAACTTCATTACTAAACCAACCCAACTTTTCAAATCCAAGTTATTTTCGTAAAGTCTAACCCTTGATCAGTAATTCCCGAGCATTGTCCAAGATCGTGGACTCGGCTATTCAAATAGATTCTACACTCTGCAGAGGTTATGCACTTTACCCACAAGATACAGTCAAACACCACAAAGGCGAAGTTCCGTAACAAAGCCTTCTAAGCCTCAAACAACACAGTGGCCCTCTCCTGGTTCGTGCTCTACACCATCCCTTCCCTTAGCTAAGGCGAAGTATGGGACCAACACACCGTTAGATGGGTATCTCGGCCACAGCCACGATACGCTCCCCGCATAATCACACAAACGGTGTAATCGACACCCTGAGGCTCCACAAGTGAGTCCTTAGCGACTTAATCAACTAGGGCCGTCCCATTCCACCATGTGGTTGCAAGTATGACCCAGTTCAAAGGCTTGCAAGGTTAAGTCCTTAGAGTGACCAGGGCAAGACTACCCGAAGAACCAAATCAACATCCCCGATTGCCACAACTTGGCCCACCTGATTACTCTTGCCACATGCCCCTGGCCGAAATCGCTTATCAAACCCCGCTTGATTACCATGCACCACGTGCCATCAACATCACATGATACTTTTCCAAAACAGGTTCAATATATCATTAAGTCAATATTAGCATTTGATATCCAAAATCATGTCATGAGCACGTAAAGGTGTCTAAGCAAAGATACTACAACGATCTAAACCCATGTTGGCAATTTAATAATGTCCAACTAGTAAACCACAACTAGGGTGACAAAGGGTCATGGCACATACTTAAGTAATCAAGGTGTCATATAGCAAATTGGTATTTATCTAACCCCATGTTTAAACAAAGTATCTTTCTAATTGAACTAGCATGCAATAGTTTAAATCAAAATAGATTTCAAATAGGATCAATATGGTCAAAGCACAACTTGCCTTCAAAAAGTACTTGCTCTTGGTCTTGAGTTGGATCCTGAGTCAACACTTCTCCCTCGAATCCTTCCTAGCACTTCAACGTCTACTCGTAAAGCGTGCAAATAGCAAATGCACAAATAAACACTAGGCAAAACATCCCAAAACTCCAAATAAAATCCATAAACAGAGAGAACATAATTTTCTGGATTTTTAGAAACTGGAATCGTCAAATTTGGAGTTAAAAGCATAAAAGTTATGATTTATTAAAGTTTAAATAATCAATTAAATAATATTACAGAGAAAAACTTTAGTCCAAAAATTAAATAAAATTCATATTTGAGTAGATCTGAATTTTATACAAATTTAGAAATTTGAATCACTCAAATCGGAGTTGAAACGCATAAAAGTTATAAGCGTTTGAAGTTTGAATCTAAATTTGAATCAATATTTCGAATTAATAAATCATTTTCTTTTCGGAAATTAATTATTGCGTCAAAGAAGGACACGTGGCAGCCTCTCGATTGGGCGGTGACGTCACCGGGTCCATGGACTTGGTCCACGCCGGCTCGGGTCCACCGTGGACTCGGCCCACGACTCCACGTGAGATCGACATGTGGGCCCACTCGGGTGACGTCATCGCCGACGTCGGCGGGCTCACCACGGTCTTGGCAGTGGGTCCCACCGATGACGTCATGGGTGACGTCGGCCTTTCGGCTGAGACACCACGACATGCGGGCCCGCCATGACGCCAAGATGACATCATGGTGCGGTTCGGTCACGCCGACCGACACGCTGCGTGTCGGCGTTACACGCGACGGTGCGCCGATCACGGCGGTCGTTTCCCGACACGTGGCGCAATCTTGGCCGTTGATTTGAAAATCGACGCCCGCATTAGATCTCGCTTTCACGCCGCTTGAGTTAACGCGTTTGATCTCGACCGTTGGATCTAGATCCGACTGGCCGAGATTAGATCTGAAATTTTGGACGGATCTCACCGCGGCGTGACGCGTGGCACACCTGGGACGTTGGTTCTTGATCGGACGGGCGAGAAGCTTCGAGCGACGGCGATGGCGCGTGGCGGAGCTGGCTGGCCGGAGCTGGGGACGGCGACACGGCCAAATGCGTTTGCGGCCTCCTCCGGCGAAGTGAGATGTCCCTTCGGGTGCGTCTCGTCGCTGTGAGTCCGGATCTGAGGTCAACGGCGCAGGGAACGGCGACGGCGGCGAACGGGCAAAGACCGTGGCGGGCGGCGCGCAATTACGGCGAGCTCGCCGCGGCTAAACGGGCGGCGGCTTTGCCTCGGTGAAGTAGAGAAGGGAGGGCGGGATCACGGCGGTCCTCGGTATGCCCGGGCTTTAAATAGCCTCGGCGTCCGTGCGTAAAACGGAGACCTAGTTTTCCACTTACATGACACGCAGCGGAGTCCGGCTCGGACTCGGGCGGAGACGACGACGGAGAGCCGTACATCGTGGCACGATCAACGGCCACGATCGCCGCAGCGCGACCGGTCCGGTCGGACACGGCTCGGGTCGAGTCGGCGGATCTCAGCCGTTGGATCTTGATCCAACGGTTGGGATTGATTAGGGTTAGGAGTGGGTTCGGTCGAGTCACGTGGCTCGGGTCGGACTCGAGTCCGACTCGGGTTCCGACTCGGTCGGATGAACAGTACTTGACCCGAGTTTGATTTTCCAGCGATTTAATATTTAAAATAATTCCTAGTAATTCATTTAATTCATTAAAAATAGCAAATGACTCGGAAAAATTCCAGAAAAATTCTGGAAAATATTTTGGATCATTTTGGACTCAAATAAAATATTTCCAACAAAATTTTATTTGCAAAATTAAATTCTTTAATTATTTCAAAATGGAATAAATTCAAATAAATTCCAATTAAATCCAAATAAATTCCAGAAAATTCCAAAAATTCACCAAAGTGCCAAATCACACATGAATTTAGGACAAGTAAAATTTTGGGGTGTTACAGAGGAACACTCTAATGCTCAAGAGGAACGACACTTGCTTTTCACTCTAGCTCCAAATCTCACTTCTAGTCCTCACTCCTTGGATGATCCCTAAGATCAAAGAGGAGGGCTCAAAAGTAGACTAGAGAGGGGTCAAGGTGCACTAGAGTTCTGCCAAATAGAGTGTGTAACCCTCAAATGAGAGAGGGGTGGGGTATTTATAGTTTCTTGCAAAAACTAGCCGTTATACACCCACTCAGCTGCATATCGGAACTTCCGATATCAACATCGGAATGTCCGATATGTACAAATAATCAGAACTCGAGCGCACTTCAACTGTCAAACAAGATGCATCGGAACTTCCGATGTCAACATCGGAACTTCCGATGTTCCCAGAAAAGCCCTTGACAAAATGCTTCTAAGTCCATATCGGACTGTCCGATTATACATCGGAACTTCCGATACCAATATCGGAATGTCCGATCTAATATATCGGAGTGTCCGATAATTCCAGAGAGCTCCCTTTTTTCGGTTTGAACACATCGGAACTTCCGATGTCAGATATCGGAACTTCCGATCTTTACAGAGAGCACCCTAGAAAGCTTTACAACGTATCGGAACTTCCGATCGTAAATATCGGAACTTCCGATACATCTTCTACGCATCGGACTGAAGCAAGCATGCACATCGGATTGTCCGGTCACATCGGAACTTCCGATGTAATATCGGAATGTCCGACTTGAACTTAGACAAAAACACATTCCGGTGCATGCGCGATGACTTAGGGTCTCAATAAGATTTAAAGTAACATTCATCTGAGCATAGAGACTACCCTAGATCATCTACTATGCATCCCTCTTAATAGTACGGCATTCCTACGACACAAAGCATAGAAAGAATAAGATTACAAAGCCGTTTTACTCGCTTGAATTCGTTTGAGGGTGTCCTTCGCATGTAGAAGATCTCACATTTAATCTTTTACCTGTTCACAAGCTCATTGAAGACATTAGTCCTTTTAATCGTTTGTCATTAATCAACCAAAACCAATTTAGGGGCCTAGATGCACTTTCAGTGATTTATGATGAGCATAAGAATCAAAACCTAAACCTTTGTTTTGAGTGCTGACTTTTGATTGATCCAAAATCATGTTTAGGTTTTTCTTGCCATTAGTGAAACGTTCCAAAGAATTTTGCAACTAATCAACTTTCTTAGTAAGAGTTAAACAATTATTGCAGGGAACATCCACTTTTTCTTTTTGCTTGCGACAAGTTGAGCATGAAAGAACCTCATGTGTAAGCAAAGCATCTGCCATTTGAGAAACCCTAGCATTTGCATCATTCAACTTCAATTCTAGTGTGGAGCATTTGGAACATGGAGTTGTATCATGCAAATCAATGGTAGAACAGCTAGCATGTTTAACAAGTTTCTCGTTTTTCTCATTTTCAGCATTAATTTTCTCTAACAAGGTAACATGTTCTTTCCTAAGTAAAGTAAGCTCATTGCAAATTAAGTCACATGATTTACAAGCATCATCATTAGGAATCAAGGTCTTAAGTCTAGTAATTTCAGCATTAAATGATTCCACAAGAATATCATGTTTCTTAATTTTTTCTATCACGTTTGTCAAGCAATTTTCCAAGACGAGCAATAGCTAATTCATCATATGAAGGATCTACCTCATTGAAGTCGCTGTCATGATCGTCCTCGGTGAAGCTGTTGCTGCTTTTAGCCATGAGACACAACCCTGTCAAGTCATGTTTGCTTGGAGTTGCATCGTCCTCGCTGCTCTCTGAATCCACATCGCTCAAATTGACTTGTTCAAGAGCGGAAAGAACTCGGTGGACCACTTTGCGGTTGATGAAGCTCTTCTTCTTCCTATCACTTGAAAGGAACTTCTTCTTCTCTTTTCTTCTGTCGTTGTCCTTCTCCTCCCATGATGTTTTACCTGCAAGCTTTGGACAATTTGATCTCATGTGGTTGAGATCACCACACTCATAGCACCTTGGAGGACCACCTCTGTCGGGACCCCGAATTTGCAAATCCGGACCCTCTGTGTATTCAGCACTAGTCCAGGAACGCGCTAGTGCACACAGTCTTAACATCGGTAAATATCACAATCATACCAATCGATATTAACAAAGCACTTTATTTGAATAACCAAAGTGGTTACTTGACCTTATGGCCAAGTTACAAATATATGCCTCGCAAGGCGAAACTTATTAAAAGAGAGACAATAGCAGCGGAAAATAAGATAACTTCGTGGCGCCATCCAGTATACCACAGGCAACTGACTGGGCTCGCATCCCTAAGTAGACGGATCCTCTTGGAATTCTTCCTCCGAAGCTGGCGTAGTCTCCTCTTCAACTGGTATTGTGTCGAGGCAAGGGTGAGTACTTGGTACTCAGCAAGTCATGCACAGAATGCAAGCTAATATACTATATGCATGGCTTGGTACAAAGGAATAGCTCATGGGATATTTGCAGTAAACAGCATTTGAAAAGTAATATAAGTAGATTCGAAAGCAGTAGAAATAAGTAAAACATAAATAACTTTTCAAGAAGTTTAATAAACATTTTCCCCATCCTAAACCACATTTCCATCATCTTCATTATTAAACCAACCCAACTTTCAAATCCAAGTTATTTTCAGAAAGTCTAACCCTTGACTGTAATCCCCGGGCATTGTTCAGTACCGTGGACACGGCTATTCGAATAGATTCTAAACTCTGCAGAGGTTATGCACTTTACCCACAAGATACAGTCAAACACCACAAAGGCGAGTTCCCGTAACAAAGCCTTTCGGAAGCCTCAAACAACACAGGTGGTCCTCTCCGGTTCGTGCTCTACACCATCCCTTCCCTTAGCCAAGGCGAAGTATGGGACCAACACACCGTTAGATGGGTATCTGGCCACAGCCACGATACGCTCCCCCGTACAATCACACAAACGGTGTAATTGACACCCTGAGGCTCCACAAGTGAGTCCTTAGCGACTTAGTCAACTAGGGCCGTCCCATTCCAGCCATGTGGTTGCAAGTATGACCCAGTTCAAAGGCTTGCAAGGTTAAGTCCTTAGAGTGACCAGGGCAAGACTACCCGAAGAACCAAATCAACATCCCCGGTGCCACAACTGGCCCACCTGATTACTCTTGCCACATGCCCCTTGGCCGAAATCGTTTATCAAACCCCAGTTGATTACCATGCACCACGTGCCATCAACATCACATGATACTTTTCCAAAACAGGTTCAATATATCATTAAGTCAATATTAACATTTGATTATCCAAAACCATGTCATGAGCACGTAGCAGGTCTAAGCAGTATACTACAACGGTCTAAAACCCATGTTGGCAATTTGATTATGTCCAACTAGTAAACCACAACTAGGGTGACAAGGGTCATGGCACATACTTAAATAATCAAGGTGTCATACAGCAAATTGGTACTTATCTAACCCCCATGTTTAAAGTATTTTTCTAATTGAACTAGCATGCAATAGTTTAAATCAAAATAGATTTCGAAATAGGATCAACATGGTCAAAGCACAACTTGCCTTCAAAGAGTACTTGTTCTTGGTCTTGAGTTGGATCCTGAGTCAACACTTCTCCTTCGAATCCTTCCGGCACTTCAACGTCTACTCGTAAAGCGTGCAAATAGCAATACACAAATAAACAATAGGCAAAAACATCCCAAAACTCCAAATAAAATCCATAAACAGAGAGAACATAATTTTCTGGATTTTTAGGAACTGGAATCGTTCAAATCGGAGTTAAAACGCAAAAGTTATGATTATTTAAAGTTTAAATAATCAATTAAATAATATTACAGAGAAAAACTTTAGTCCAAAAATTAAATAAAATTCATATTTAGGTAGATCTCAATTTTATACAAATTTAGAAATTTGAATCACTCAAATCGGAGTTGAAACGCAAAAGTTATAAGCGTTTGAAGTTTGAAACAAAATCTGAAATCATTATTCGAATTAATAAATCATTTTCTTTTTCGGAAATTAATTATTGCGTCATCATGGACACGTGGCAGCCTCTGATTGGGCGGCTGACGTCAGCCGGCTCATGGGCTCAGCCCACGGCGCGGTTTGGTCCACGGTGGACCCGGTCCACAGCTCGGGTGAGGCTGACAGGTGGGACCCACCTGTCAGTGCGGGGTCTCACGCAAACGCGGCTGACGTGTGGGCCCTCTGACATGCGGGGCCCGCGTGTCGTGACACACGCCACACGCCAGACTGGCGCTGACCGCGTCGGTCCATCTCCCCGACACGTGGCGCAATCGCGGCCGTTGGTTTGAAAATCAACGGCGCGGATTGGATCCAGGGTTAACACGTTAAAACTACTCGATGATCGTGGGCCGTTCGATCTAGATCGGACGGTCCAGATCTAATCCTATAATAGCACTGCTACGGCACGTGGCGATTGTGAACCGTTGGATCTTGATCCAACGGTCGTATCTAATCGGGTTTGGAACACGTGAACTCACCTCAACCGTCCGACCGATCCGGCGGTTCACCGAGCTCGCGAAGTCCGGCGATGGCACGGCGAGGCTTGGGCACCGGAGACGGGGACGATGACCAAGAGCGCGGCGCTACGGGGCTCCTCCGGCGACGTGCGTGGTCACGTTCGAGTCGCCTTGGCTCGGGGATCCCGGTTCTGGCCTCCTTCTCCTCGGGCGACGGCGGACGGCGGCGGAAGGTGAGAAAAACCACCACAATACCCTAAGCCACTACGGCGAGCAATCCCGAGCAAGCGGCGGCTGCTAGGGTTTAGCAAGCTAAGGCAAAAAGTAGCGCAAGGTCACGGCGGTCCTCGAGTGCGATCCGGCATTAAATAGCCGGAGGCGTGCTCGGCGGAGCCCTAGTCGATTCTGGCCACAAGACTTCGGCGGCGAGTCCGGCTCGGACTCAGCCGAGGAAGACGGCACGAGAACCGCCCACGTGTCCAGATCAGCGGCCCGATCGGACCGGGCGCGAACGGGTTCGGTCGGACACGGCTCAACCGTGCAGGCGAATCTCGCTTGGATCTTGATCCAACGGTTGGGATTGATTAGGTTTAGGAGTGGGTTCGGTCGAGTCACGTGGCTCGGGTCGGACTCGAACTCGAGTCTGACTCGGGCTCGGTCGGATGAACAGTACTTGACCCGAGTTGATTTTCCAGCGATTTAATATTTAAAATAATTCCCAGTAATTCAATTAATTCATTAAAAATAGCAAAATACTCAGAAAAATTCCAGAAAAATTCTAGAAAATATTTTAGGGTATTTGGGACTCAAATAAAATATTTCCAACAAAATTTTATTTGCAATATTAAATTCTTTAATTATTTCAAAATGGAATAAATTCAAATAAATTCCAAATAACTCCAAATAAATTCCAGAAAATTCCAAAAATTCACCAAAGTGCCAAATCACACATGAATTCAATAAAAGCAAAATTTTGGGGTGTTACAACCTCTCTTTCTCATTCTCACATTCTGCAAAGCTCTGTTAAAGCGAGAAGAGAGTAGTGCCAAGTCTTCTTCAGGAAATTCTTCAATTTGCTCATCTGTTAAAGAAGACAAGGAGGATAGGGCAAAGCTAGAAGAAGAATTTGCATTTGACATGTTAGGGTTAGAGATCAAGGCAATTGATTTAATATTACCCTTCCTGGCAAAAACATCCAACTCATGAGTTTTCAACTTAGAATACAGAACATCTAATGTAAGTGTACTCATGATAGTAGATTCTCTAATGGATGTAACTTTCATCTCCCAAATAGACATGTCTAATGCACTAAGCAATTGTCTAGCAATAGCAGCATCATCAAAGCTAACTCCAACAGCACACAAATTGCTAAGAATCTTATTAAAGCGTGCAAAGAAATCATCTAGTGACTCACCAGGCTTCATCTCAATTCGCATGTATTCTTTTTTGTAAAGATCTTAACGAACCTCTTTGATAGTGTTAGAACCCTCATGGTAATCACAAAGAGATTTCCATACCTCATATGCGGATTTGAGATGGATCACACGGTCAAAGTCACTGCGTCCCAAACCTTGGATGATCAAGTTGCGCGCCTTGCTGTTTGCTTCAACATGTGTGCGATTGGTGTCGTTGACGTTGTCGTTTGCAGGGACTTCATATGGCTTGTAGACCTTCTCCCAAATTGCCTTGTGCTTGGATGAACGCCTCCATCTTGGCCTTCCAAAACTGAAAATCAACACCATCGAACACACATGGTTTAGTCGAATAACGATCCATTGATCTAATCACCGGTTAAGATAGATTAGAAAAACCTTGCTCTGATACCACTTGTAAGATCGAAAGACACGAATATAACAATCAGAGGGGGGTGAATGATTGTGCGGAAGCTAAAACCAAATTCTTGATCTAAAAGTTCACCCCCAAACAGAACCAAATAATTGCCTCGTATTCGACAAAAACAGAATGATAGAGGTTTGGTAAAATGCAAATTCCCAGAGATCCAACCGTTAGATTGATCTGAAATTTGGAGACAAGAAACTAGATTCCAATACGAATCGAAACCAAAAAGAATTAGCTCGATTGAACTTATGGATCAAAAGTTATGAACCTCGCAAGCTTGCTGTGACAGAAGATGACGAAAATAGATCTAACTAGAATTGTAGCTCGCCGAAAGATTTGAAGAACTTGATCTTTATTTCTCCTTTCTTTTGTCTAAAGTACTCCAAACAAAAGAGTACAACCCTAAGGCTTGCTCAAAGCTTGATGCCCTTCAACAGGAGACAACCCCACCTATTTAAAGGAGCAAAACACAAGGAGTCATGAATACAATTCCTACTCCTAATCCTAGAAGGAGTCCCACTCCTAATCCTAGAAGGAGTCCCACTCCTAATCCTAGAAAGAGTATGTATTTAACACAACTCCTCTTGGCCCAACCTGGCCGAGTACAACTCTTGCACGCGTATGGCAACCCTACCATACTCACGTGACTAACACTTTGCACGCGAATGACCTCCTGCCATTCTCACCTGACTAACCATTCTTCATGTGCACCATTCTCTTAGCCCGAACGTCCCGCATGACATCCTTGACCACCAAGACCTCAGTTCCCCCTGAACCTAGTCCCGAACCTTAGTTCCTCAATGAACCTAGTTCCGGTCCCGTCATCGACCACATTCGCCCTCGAGCAATACCTGCACATGAACAAACCACAAAATGATTCCGAGCACAAGTCCGCGACTTGACTCAACATTAGTCCATGCAAATACTCACACGAGCATTGCATAAAGTCCGCTTGAAAACAAGCATCATGAAATTCTCACAAATTTCATAATCTCAAATTCAAACCGGAATTCAATTCCAAAATTGCTCAAAACCCTAATCGAGCAAAAAACCATTCACACCGGACCAAAAATCCGGTCCGGCGCAAACGTGAAAACAGCCGTCAAAAATCCACCTTGCTTGTGGAGGGGAGAGTTCGTCGTACACGCGAAACTTACTGGTTTTGGAAGTTTCAGTCCGGCTCAAAAACGTTTGAAAACACGTTCACGGCGGACCAAAGAAAAGCGGTCCGGCGTACAAGGGAAACATGAAACTTACTGTTTCTTGAAAGTTTGGTCCGGCACAAAAGAGAATTTCACTGTTTCTTGTCAAATTGTCGAACTCATGCACAAAACACATTTTTCAAGTTCAAATCTTAGGTAATTTTTCAGCACATGATTTCATAGAACTGTGTGTGATGAATTTGTTCACAAACGGTTGGAAAACCGTCTGTAATCACTATGAGTCATAACTGACAATTTGATAATGTCTGTGATATGGTTTGTGAAATGTCTGTGATGAGGGTTTGTATAGTAGTATATATATATATATATATGTATGTATATATATATATATACTTCGTACTCCCGGGAGTAATTACTCCCATCTCTGAATACCACCCAAACGTACTTGAAATACTCCTTTATCAGTTTGGATACACTCATATACTAATTATAAGATGAATGAGATCTACATGAAAAAATTGCAAGGGAGTACATAGTTTTCAGCATATTTTGCAAATACCTTCATATACGCATATAAAAAGAAGTATCTCTAAAAAGTGTACATACCACCTCTGAAAAAATGTAAACACCACCTAGATGATCTTATATACTTATATACTACACGTACATACTCTCCGTTGCGCGAAATACTCCCTAAATGCGTATATATATATATATATATATATATATATATATATATATATATATATATATATATATATGTGCATGCCTGGCTTTTGGAGAGCATCTGTACTTTATTTAACAAATCTGAATGTTTGTGAATTTAAATTTTTTATAGTCGAAACTTTTTCGATTTAAATTTTTTCGAGATGAAAGTTTCTAATTTGAAATTTTTTAATTTAATTTTTCTAGTTGAAACTTTTCGATTTGAAATTTTCTCGACTTGAGTTTTAATTTTTTTAATCAAAACTTTCCGAATCAAAAGCTTTTGAATCGAAAGTTTTATGAGTTAAAACTTTTCTATTTGAAATTTTTTGAGTTAAAACTTTTTTGTTTTGAAACTTTCCGAGTCGAAACTTTTTGATTTGAAAATTTTCATTTAAAACTTTTCGTGTTGAAACTTTTTGAGTTAAAACTTTCCAAGGTGAAACTTCCTTATTTAAAATTTTTTATTTAAAATTTTGAATTATTTTTTTTAATTTAAACTTTCTATTTAAAATTTTTAAAGTTTAAATATTCTAATTTTAAAATTTTGTATTAGAGAGGGAAGAAGAGGGTGGGGAAAGTGAGTAGAGAAAAAGGAAAAAGTGAGATGGACGAAGAAGATAAAGATAGTATATGATATCCTAGAAAAATGATCTTAAATTTATTAGTTTAAAACTAATCCCAAAATAGTCATTTTCATTTTCGTGTGTCGAGTTCACCCTTTGGTTCCCTAAAAAAAGTTCACCGTTTGGACGAAAGGCACTATCACGACGGAAAGGGTTGAATGTAACAATGGAAAAGGCATGCATGCGAACATGATGACCGACATGCCTAGTCTCGGTGGCCGACTCCTTTACTGTACATGGAGGCACCGTGAACTTTTTTTTCCCAGATTATTTTGTAACTGTTTCTCGTATGATTCACCCCTACATCACCAATTTCTAGTTTCACCCACACACATGCATGATACATTGCGCTGGTCTTGAGTAGCGTACCCGGAACCAAATTTTAAGGGGTGTTAATAGACTTGCTAAATGCTCTTCTGCACACCGCACAATCGGTACACACCCGTCACTCACTGCTGGGTCGTCCTGCAGCGCGTCAGAGCATCTCCAAAAAGGTTCTCCAAAACTCACTCTCTATAAGTTATATTTGGAAAGTTCTCCAAAAATATGACTCTCCATATCTCCTTTCTCTCCAACAGAACTCTCTATATCACACTCTCTATTTTCTCCCCCCTATATTTTAATCATATTCCATAACCGCCATAACAGTAACGGTTATTATTTGACCGGTTAAATTCAAACAGCTATATTTCAGTGGAGGAATTTCGAATTCAAAATTTATTTGCAAAGGAGCAATTACTTAATTGGAAAACAGCTAATCGCCTGCAAAACACAAGACATGAATTACCTTTTTTGTAAGCCCCTCTGTCACCTGCATCATATTTGCAAAGGAGAGATTATTATGAGATGGTTTTTAACATTAGAACTGCCAAATCCAAATATGTTAGCATATCCAATTCAAGAAACAACTAGTCAACATATTTGCAATTCAACCACTGTGCCATTCGTCAATGCTGAAGTTCCAAATTGCTATAATGGCATGCTAAATTAGAAAACAGATGTGTACAAATGCAATCATCACGTGTATGCTAGCAAGGGATGAAAGAAAATATCGCGAGTAGCATCTCCTCCACACGGGCTTAATCTTCCCCCACCTTCGGCCCACATCAGTCCCCCACGGCCCAAGCTAGCCCCCGCTAGGCCCAAACTCCCCCTAAAAGGCCCAAACACTTGGAAAAGGCCCAAAAACAAGATTACCAAAGTCGTACCTTAATGCCGAAATCGAAAATGACTCATTTCGTCGTTCCGTAGTGTCACATAACGGTTGAGGCGACGGGAGGCAACCATAATTTTTGGCTCATTATTGTTGCGACAATTGCCTACTTTTTCACATTTGAATGTTTCTCGAAGCCGATTTTTTTGAACGATTTTCTCCCATTGTGGCATAATTTTTTTTGAACGTTTTTTTAACATTTCATAATTGCGGCGACCATAATTTTTGGCTCATTATTGCTACGACAATGACACAAAAATTTAATATAAAACATGACATATAGAATACAAAATATTATACTCATTGCATTACATTATTTAATAACATTACAATATATTAATTACAATATATATAAATATATATAATATTTAGTGACGAGTGGCGGGTGGCGCGATCACGGAAATCGCCACTCATCGTCGCTACCGGGGGGGCTGTCACTGACGTCGTCGTCGTCGCGCGGGGGACTGTCGTCATCCCATCCCCCTCCCTCCTCCTCCTCCTCCTCCTCCTCCTCCCGCTCCTCCTCTGGGGGTGGTGATGGTGCGCCAGAGGGAGAAGGAGATGGAGCTGCCATTTTAATTGGGCGACTATATGTCTCACTGCTCGTACATCTCCCTTAGTCATCTGATCGTTTTATAGGTGGAAATCGGAAGACGAAGAGAAAGCACTTCAATTCTGATGAACACAAAGAGTTTTATCGAAAAGGAGCGCGGGGTGTGATCGAGGGTGCGGGAGATGAAGAGCTTTAGTACCGGTTTCAAACACCAACCGGTGCTGATGTGGGATCATCAGTACCGATTGGTTATATCAACCGGTACTAAGCAGCCTGCTGGGCCCACGGTTGCTTAGTACCGGGTTGCATAACCAACCGGTACTGATGTTAAACCATCAGTACCAGTTGGTATATTAAACCGGTGCTGATGTGGGATCATCAGTACCGGTTGGTTGCACCAACCGGTATTACGCATCCTGCTGGGTCCACGGCTGCTTAGTATCGGGTGGTCTACCATCAGTACCGGTTGGTATATTAAACCGGTACTGAGATGCCCCCTGGACCAGTATACCGTTGAACCGGTACTGATGTAGTTGTTAGTCTCGGTTTATGCATAACCAGTACTGATGGGTCGGTATGGAAGGCCAGATCTGTAGTAGTGTGTAACACCCCGGCATCTAGAATGCCTTAATGCTACCAAACATAGACTAAACAACAACATAATACCACAATTTATCATAAATTACAGCAAAGGAGCAAATGCTACAAATCGAAATTTCGGCAGCATCTCCTTTGTTTTAACATGAATTAACACAATATCAATATCATGGCATCTAAAACATCAACATAAATGGATATATCATCAAATTACGCCAATAATACCATGCTCAATCACTTCATAAGCTATAACGAAGCCAATAAGGAATCACAAGCATGCTAAATTAAACCATACATTAAATTTATGGCACAACTCTTAATATCATGTCTCCAAGTGATTAATCATAGACTATGATTGTGGAGCTACGTGTAGAAGTGTAGCTAAACCCCTTTTTCCCGCATGCCGATCTCAAAGTACCTAAAAACCACATAAAACACAAGCGTGAGTTCATCACTCAGCAAGTATATTGCAATGGAACAGAAGAACAACTTACATTGCAACAACACACAACATGTTTATCATCTCATTCATAATCACATATCTTTATCATCATCAAATATGCAATGCGATGCGATGCTCATATCTCCTTGGAAACTCATACCGGTATGGTTGAGTACACACCCGTCGGTGTGCACCCTTTCCCCCCTTCCATCCCGAAGATGGAGGGTGCCTACTCCTCGCTTCCACAACCCACGGTAGATGGAATCACGATGTAGGACTTACTCTATTGGCTCTCCGGATTAGTCATAACTTTCTCACCGACCTTCCCGGATTAGTTAAAGACTTTCTCACCACCCGGGCCATGTGTCATGCCATGTATGCATATATGCCAACAACATAGATAACTTGTACGTGATAACATGGCATCATAACATAGTGAGCATATTCATCATACCAACGGCAATCATTAAAGCATGGCAATCTCACATAACATGGAAACAGTTTGCATTTAAACAAGGCAAACAATCAAACAACATGCTACCATTCCAATACACTTGCCTCAACCACGTGCAACGGATTGGCGGGAAGTAGAGGGCAGTCCCGGGGTCGCACCACCTGCACATAGGTACCACACACTCAAAAACATAACCACAAAACAGTACGCAAACCCTCATCTACCCCGACATTGCCAATTTCTCGCAAAACCTAAAAACAGAGGTTCTGTCCCGTCGGGACAGCAGCCTTGCAAAAGGCATAACTTGGGCTCTGGTACTCCGAATGAATTAAACGAGTACATACTCACGTAGCTTAGGAAATTTTCCAACTTTCTCTAGGTATAAGGAAAGATTGATTCGGCCTCTAAAGTTGTTTAATCTACAGATTACCGAGATCTATTCCAATCGCGTTACAGATTTTAATACACTCGGTAAAACAGTCATAACTTTCAAACGGCTGGGCGGAATTTAACGTTCATTATATGCACGGAAAGATAATGAAATTATCTACAACTTCTTAAAAGTCCGTACGGTCAGATTCGAACTGTAAATTGGCGAAAACAGGAACCCTAGGTCGACTGCTCATGCTGTCCCAAAACAGAAACGTGGCAACATCTAGATCTAATCCAAATTACTCAAATCCAGCACCACCAATTGATCTAAAAACTTGATAAACACCCTAAGAACAGTACCTAGATCAACCCCAAGAAACCCCATGATCATACCTTTGCCCGACGCACGAAAACTCCAATAGATCTCCTCGCTCCTCGCTCCTCGCTCCTCGGATGGATCCACGAGGATGCAGGGGTGGGGAGGCCACCCAAGGGCAGCAAGGGGGGTGGAGGAGAGGTGGTGGAGAGGTGCAAGGGGGGGGCGCACGGCACAAAGGAGGAAGGGTGGGGCGGCTAGGCAATGGAGGGGGAGAGGTGGGGCGCAAGGGCAACAGGGGTGGACGCCCCAAAGGGGCAGGGAGACCCCTTTTTACCAGCCCTAAGCCCCTTTCCTAATCCTAAATGGATTCCTGCTCCACCCCACCAAAGCCCACAACCCCCCTTAAGGCCCAAAACCCCCCGGAAAGGCCCAAAACTCCGGAAACGGCCCGGAAACGGCTCGGAAACGCTATAAACCTCCAAGCCCTATGGTTTTAACCTTATTTCCACATATCATACTATTTTTGACCTTATCATTCACATTATATAAGGTTCTGACACTCCGAGTGACACAACTCTTCAAAAGGCCCAACAACACGAGAAAACCTCAAGCCGAAAGGTTTTATTCTCTAATTTCACATTCTATAATGTCACACCATACCATAGTGTCACATTCTTCCCCCCTACAACAGGATTCGACCTCGAATCCGAAGGACGCCAATAAAACAACAACAAAATCCCCAAGGGACAAAAGACTTCTCTGCAGCACAAATCAACCGCACGAAACCTCAAACCGGAACAACAACAAGCGAGTTCTCAAAACCACCACTTGGCAAGAAAAGTAATGATCTAGCTCAACTAAGGGTAACCTCTCACAGGTCGACCTTCACTTCCATTCCCAAATAGAATCTGCGTTTCAACCACAAAGGGCTCCATCAACCCAAAACGCTCGAATCCTCATGACAAATATTTCACACTTCTATCACAACCAACCTGACTACCACACTCCATTAAACTCAACATGACATAATCAAAGGCAATCACAATTCCTTTATCGACCTTTCTTCATTCCCGAAAATTTCCATTGAGGGGAATAACTCATTAAGGCACACTTGCCCTTCCAATACACGATCATACTAACATTTCATTCCATCCACTCCCAGGCAAGACTCAAATCCAAAAACAACTAGTGACGACAATTGCTCACGGCAGGACAAATATCACCGAACTACCGTCAACTTCACTTCCACCCATCGCTACTCTTAATAATGGTTAAACCCACCATACATCATCAACCTCCATCACAAACCACCCTTATACCACTAAGGTTCGACACCTAGCCCCAAGCTACGATCGTAAAACTTTACCAAACCACAATTGGTTCCTTTCTTAAGAGGGTCTCACCCTCACACAAAAACACTTAGCTATCAAGCCCAAGTGTACACACGACAACTCAAACCCAAGGCGTTAACAACCAATTTGGAAAGAATTCGGCAACATCCAAGCCAGATCACAAAGGAAGCATAAATTCCCTACACCACAACCAAAATACCATAATTTCTTCATTCTTTCTTTTCATACTAGAAAGAAATGGACATCTCGATTCATGACATGCACACTTTTCAAGAGCACTCCGGATTAGTCATATATCCTTATATGACTTTCTCACCGACCTGGCTCAACGACTCTTTTATCATTTAACATCTATAAACGATGTCTTGTTTACTTTTCACCATTCATTCATCATATAACAACAATACCGAAAAGTCATTCACCAAAAGACTTCTTCCTCGGTATCACATGATTGAAATACACATAACACTGACGGTTGCGCTAAATCGTATAGACTATGACGGCAACATCGTTGACAAGAAACACCACGTCGTAAAAGAACCCACATCAATTGAAAACTGAACTTGCAAAACATTGCATTTCATCCAAATTCAACATTTTGGAGGAGAACATCAAAATTTCAAGTCAAGCATCTGCTCCCACAACCATCACAAACATCCTCAAGGAGAGGGAAACTCATTCCCAAAAAGGGGAACACCTCACTAATAAAATCTCCTTGTAAAACATTCATAAAATCCACCTTTTTGAAGCACTCGCAAACATCACACACATTTTCAAAACAACTCCAACTCTAGCAAAAAAGAGTTACAAATTAAATCTCAAGAGTTTCCAACACAACCCTTTATGACCATCTGCTTCCTTTTAAAATTAATTCCAAAGATAATTCAGTGCGAACGCGAAAGGACGCGATCGACTCAAAAACTTTTGGATGTAAATCCAAACTCACAACACGAACTAAACAAATTCGCCAAAACCAAAGGTCGACACCAAACACTACGAGTTTTGGGGAAACTCTGAAACACAGCATATGGAACACCTTGACCGAAAACCCTTCAACCAAAATGGCAAACAACCAAACCAGTCCAAAAGCTTTTAAACACAAGCTCAGCATAAAAAAAGAACCATCTCTAGAACTCCACTACGCTTTCCACTAAAAGACTTAATAATCACTTTTTACTCCCTGAGAAGCCCCAACACAATTCAACCAAAAGCTTCACAACAAATTCTTCCCCTAGTTACCATTCCCAACACTTTTAATAAGGGTTTATGATGCTTATCAAAAAGGCACCCAACCAAGACTATATTGACATGATCCCCACGGATCACCGAATCATAATACTTCTTATTCTAAATTTGAAACATAGTACTTCCACAAATCTTTCAGCAAGATCAACATATAAATTTCATACCTCCTATATATTCACGTCTCAACAACCGAACCTTATTCAGTTCAACAACGACTTCAACATGTAAATATTATCTCTACAAGACAAAGTTCATAACTAGGATTCCAAGGCATACATTCATTAAGGATAAAACTCTACATCAGGTTAATTATCCATGGTTCACTCCATCACCACAGGTTACAATACCCTCCATTTAATCAATGGTTTCCAACAAGTATTCTACACAACTACCACCACTACTAAGTCATTGTAACACCCCGGCATCTAATACGCCTGAATGCTACCAAACATCGATTATGCATCATCTAAATACTACAAATAAAAGAAAAATCCAGCAAAGGACCAATTGCTAGAACCGAAAATTTCGGCAGCATCTCCTTTGTTTAATCATGTTCTCGAGCAACCATAATAGCATAGCAGAATATGACATAATATGAAACATCTAAAACAGCAATAATAAGCGACACGGAAGCAATATAAGTCCACTCTAAGCATCACAAAGTCATCATTAGCCAAATGAAACGAATAAGGCAATCCTAGCACACATCTAAACCATAAACATCAATGGTATCACATTAAGTTTATTAATATGACTCCAAATGATTCCATTGTGGAATCAACTGCGTGAACTACGTGGAGATGTGTGACTATTCCCCTTTTCCCTCATGCCGATCTCAAGGTACCTAAAAACAACATAAAACACAAGCGTGAGTTCAAAACTCAGGAAGGTGTATTGTAAGGGAAAAACAAAGATCAAGTCAACAAACCATCATCACCAATCTCCAAAAGCACATCATAACACAACATGGTTAGCATTCCAAACATCTTTTAAGCATCCATGTACTCATCTCGTGAGCAACTCATAAGTATTCACATCGTCATCTCATAAACATCATCATATACATATTTCATTAATGCAATGCAATGCACATGTCTCCTTGGAAACTCATACCGGTATGGTTGAGTGCACACCCGTCGGCATGCACCCTTTTCCCCCTTCCATCCCGAAGATGGAGGGTGCCTATCACTCGCTTCCATTCACCACGGTGGATGGAATCACGATGTAGGTCTTACTCAAGAATAGCCCCGGACTAGTCATAACGGTTCTCACCGACCCTCCCGGAATAGTTATGACTTATCTCACCGGCCGGCCATGAAAATATGCCATGTATGCCAAATGGACAACAACGTACGCATATATAGGAGTATTGCATATCATCACATGGCATGTAATCCACTTATCAACAGTAAGTACATTTAAATCATGGCATAATGGCTTCATATCAAGCAATACATGTAATTCATGGCAAGACAACATGTTGTCTATTCCAAATACTATGAAGCACAACTAGCAACACATATAGCATACAATCCACACAACACACTTGCCTTCAATTGCGGGCAACGGAGTGACGAGAGGTTGAGGGCACTCCCGGAGGCACACCACCTGCAAACACATGCCACACACTCAAACCAAGCCCATAAAACAGTACACATACATCCCACTACCCCGACTTCGCTTACAACTCCTAAAATCAGAAAACAGCAAATCTGTCCCTTCAGGATAGCAGCCTTCCAAAGGGCATAACTTCTGTTCTAAGACTCCAAATTGACTAAACGAGTACACCATCGCGAAGCTTAGGAAATTTCCTAGCTTTTTCTAGGTATTGAGAAAAGCCAGATCGGCCTCTAAAATTGTTTAATCTAACGTTGAACACGAACTGTCCCAATCTCGTCACAGATTTGACAGCGCTCGGTAAAACAGCCATAACTACCAAACGGCTGGGTGGAATTTCGACTTCTTGTACTCCAATTAAATATAATTCAATTATCTACAACTTTCTCAACAGGCGGCCGTCCAAATTCGGACTCTAAATTAGTTTAATCTAATGTTGAACACAGACTGTCCCAACCTCGGCACAGATTGGACAGCGCCCACCAAAACGGCCATAACTTTCAGACCGTAACTCCAAAAATTCTCAAAAAAATACACAAAATAGGTCTTGACGATACCTACAACTTCTTCAACAGGCGGTTGGCCAAATTCCGAAGCTAAAATTGCGAAATCGCACCCCCTAAAACAGACTCCAAATCTGCCCGAAACTGAGTACAATACGAACTCTAGTTCTTTTCAGATCTACTCCATGGCAGCACGTCCTCTTGATCTAAAAACTCCAAATCTACCATGAGAACAGCACCTAGACCTTCCCCAAGGTTTCCCCATGGACATACCTTAGTCCGACGAACGACGAACACAAAGAATGTCTCTCGATCACCCGATCTCGCTCCCACGCGCCAAATCCTTCGGGATCCCTCGTCGCGGTTCTTCCAAACAGCGAGGGCAGCACGTAGACATGTCGTGGCAGCGAGGGGAACGCAGCAAGGGCACGTGAGGGTGGGGGAGGAGGCGCAAGGAGGAAGGGGTGGTGCGGCTTGGGGGGTGTGGAGGAGGAGGAGGAGAAC
Source organism: Rhipidocladum racemiflorum (assembly GCA_036346355.1). NCBI lineage: Eukaryota > Viridiplantae > Streptophyta > Magnoliopsida > Poales > Poaceae > Rhipidocladum > Rhipidocladum racemiflorum. Next base: position 62,086,048 of record CM070580.1, on the reverse strand, counting down.
TAGAGGGAGGAGGAGATGGGGAGAGGGGTGGCGGCTTGGGGGCAAGGGGAGGGGCGCACCAACAGGGCAGGGCAGCAGGGTGTGCTGCCCTAAAGCTCTCCCTCATGGGCCCAATTCATTCCACCTTCGGCCCAATTGCTTTCCCCCACGGCCCGATCACCCAGAAAACAGCCCGAACCTCCCGGAAACGACCCAAAACGACATAGAAAATATGGTTTAATCTCATGCCACAAAGTTTCACTCCCAAATATCATATTTTAATAATGTCTCATTGTTCCGTAGTGTCACAGTGATCAATATCAAAAAAAAATTTATTATCATCAAACAGCACATTGCTTTTAGCTATCCTATACATAGGTGGTAACCAAATTACCACCACACAACATACTCCAACTATTTAAAATAGATTGAATACTAGCATTAACACTGCCCTTAACAACATCATTAAGAATAAGTCTTATGTCTTCTCAATTGATATCAATACTAGCATTTATATGAACACATACGCATACTTCCAAATATACTAATGGTTTGCAATAACATAAATAGCAACTCTAATCAACTTTCAAATTAAAGTCGCTAGACAACACGATTAAATTTCTCTATTAATCCATTAGATTAGAATATCTTTAAACAACCAGCAAGGTTTCTTTATCCATAACAGCAGTCTACATCATCTTAAAGTTTTAACTATGCATCAGGGTTTAAAAGTTTAAACATTATCAAGGGTCATAAGCACTTTTAAAGCAAAGCAACAGATTCTAAGCATGTACTTTAGCACATTCAATCATTCTCGCTAAGAGTAAACTACAACACTAGTAGTCTATTTATTCTCAAGCTAGAGATAACAACCGCATTGAATTGTTTCAACTCACAAATTAACTTAACAATGCATCCTCCCATAAACCACATTGGTACATGCTACATAACATGCTAAACAGCAATTCTTACTAGGGACAAACGATTTCAATGAAAAGACTACTTACTTTGTTTGCAACATTTTAGTTTTAAAGCTCATCCCAAATTCATAAGGAAACTTGACTCTCAAAATTGCAATGAGATCGACAAACCCAAACTTGGTCATGCAAAAGGAATTTTCCAAAACACTTTTCAATCTCAAAGACTCCCACAGGAGGGAACCAACCGATCAAATAAACCTTTGCAAATAAAACCCTAACACCAAACTCCAATCTTTCACGAAACAAGAAGGGTTTTCCAAAGATGATTTCTCAAACCAGTAAAATGACGAAATCAACCACCATTTACTCCTACAAAGCCACAGAAATTCAGCCCTGACAGCCAGTGCAGCACAACTCCATAAAAACTCCTTTAACCTCGGAGAAAGACAACCACAGGAATAAATCGAATGCTTCTTCCCCATAAAGAAATCAACAAACTAAGCATTAAAACTGGAAAGGCGCCCGAAAGAAGCGTAGCCCTAGACTCCTCTTCTTCGTCTTCAACCAAGGAAGACAACCCACACACCGCATACGGAACGATCCGCGAAAATCCAATACAAAGCACTTTTCTTTTGGTTTCCATCAACTAAAACCAAGAAAACCATCCAAGACCGACCACAGAACGATAAAGAACATCCGAAGGAATCCACCACCAAACTTTTCTATTTGACTCCAGTCAACTACCCGTTTTACGACAGAAAAGGGTAAGCACTCTTCTCCTACAGGGGTTAATAGTTCTTCGGTGGTGGCGCTAACCGGCCACACCGTCAAACCTCACCCTTACTATGAAATAAGAGAGGCGGCCGAAACCCTTCGGCACCACAACCCACTTTATCACAACAACAAGAACAATTCAATCATTTATCTCATAGACATAGCAACATGCTTTATCAAATGAAGCATTCAATATCAAAACTTAAATACAACATTTAAGCATAAGGAAACGATTCCCATACCCTTTCCTACTGTGCATCCAGCGTGTGTCAAATTTTAGATTAGTTATACCACTTTTGCAAGTTTTAATGTTGCTATCCTATGATAAAATTTTAGTTAAGACCTAAGCCATGTTTCTAAGTTATTCCACATCATATTTTAGTTGTACCCTATAGCATGACAATAAAAATACTCATTCCAAGGACCTACAGCCCGCTCTGATACCAACTGTAACACCCCGGCATCTAGAATGCCTTAATGCTACCAAACATAGACTAAACAACAACATAATACCACAATTTATCATAAATTACAGCAAAGGAGCAAATGCTACAAATCGAAATTTCAGCAGCATCTCCTTTGTTTTAACATGAATTAACACAATATCAATATCATGGCAAGATATATCATAGCACACGACATCTAAAACATCAACATAAATGGATATATCATCAAATTACGCCAATAATACCATGCTCAATCACTTCATAAGCTATAACGAAGCCAATAAGGAATCACAAGCATGCTAAATTAAACCATACATTAAATTTATGTCACAACTCTTAATATCATGTCTCCAAGTAATTAATCATAGACTATGATTGTGGAGCTACGTGTAGAAGTGTAGCTAAACCCCTTTTTCCCGCATGCCGATCTCAAAGTACCTAAAAACCACATAAAACACAAGCGTGAGTTCATCACTCAGCAAGTATATTGCAATGGAACAGAAGAACAACTTACATTGCAACAACACACAACATGTTTATCATCTCATTCATAATCACATATCTTTATCATCATCAAATATGCAATGCGATGCGATGCTCATATCTCCTTGAAAACTCATACCGGTATGGTTGAGTACACACCCGTCGGTGTGCACCCTTTCCCCCCTTCCATCCCGAAGATGGAGGGTGCCTACTCCTCGCTTCCACAACCCACAGTAGATGGAATCACGATGTAGGACTTACTCTATTGACTCTCCGGATTAGTCATAACTTTCTCACCGACCTTCCCGGATTAGTTAATGACTTTCTCACCTTCCGGGCCATGTGTCATGCCATGTATGCATATATGCCAACAACATAGATAACTTGTACGTGATAACATGGCATCATAACATAGTGAGCATATTCATCAAACCAACGGCAATCATTAAAGCATGGCAAGCTCACATAACATGGAAACAGTTTGTATTTAAACAAGGCAAACAATCAAACCACATGCTACCATTCCAATACACTTGCCTCAACCACGTGCAACGGATTGGCGGGAAGTAGAGGGCACTCCCGGGGTCGCACCACCTGCACATAGGTACCACACGCTCACAAACATAACCACAAAATAGTACGCAAACCCTCATCTACCCCGACATTGCCAATTTCTCGCAAAACCTAAAAACAGAGGTTCTGTCCCGTCGGGACAGCAGCCTTGCAAAAGGCATAACTTGGGCTCTGGGACTCCGAATGAATTAAACGAGTACATCTTCGCATATCTTAGGAAATTTCCCAACTTTCTCTAGGTATCAGGAAAGACTGATTCGGCCTCTAAAGTTGTTTAATCTACAGATTACCGAGATCTATTCCAATCGCGTCACAGATTTTAATACGCTCGGTAAAACAGTCATAACTTTCAAACGGCTGGGCGGAATTTAACGTTCTTTATATGCACGGAAAGATAATGAAATTATCTACAACTTCTTAAAAGTCCGTACGGTCAGATTCGAAATGTAAATTGGTGAAAACAGGAATCCTAGGTCGACTGCTCATGCTGTCCCAAAACAGAAACGTGGCAACATCTAGATCTAATCCAAATTACTCAAATCCAGCACCACCAATTGATCTAAAAACTTGATAAACACCCTAATAACAGTACCTAGATCAACCCCAAGAAACCCCATGATCATACCTTTGCCCGACGCACGAAAACTCCAATAGATCTCCTCGCTCCTCGCTCCTCGCTCCTCGGATGGATCCACGAGGATGCAGGGGTGGGGAGGCCACCCAAGGGCAGCAAGGGGGTGGAGGAGAGGTGGTGGAGAGGTGGAGAGGTGCAAGGGGGGGCGCACGGCACAAAGGAGGAAGGGTGGGGCGGCTAGGCAATGGAGGGGGAGAGGTGGGGCGCAAGGGCAGCAGGGGTGGACGCCCCAAAGGGGCAGGGAGACCCTTTTTTACCAGCCCTAAGCCCCTTTTCTAATCCTAAATGGATTCCTACTCCACCCCACCAAAGCCCACAACCCCCCTTAAGGCCCAAAACCCCCCCGGAAAGGCCCAAAACTCCGGAAACGCTATAAACCTCCAAGCCCTATGGTTTTAACCTTATTTCCACATCTCATACTGTTTTTGACCTTATCATTCACATTATATAAGGTTCCGACACTCCGAGTGACACAACTCTTCAAAAGGCCCAATAACACGAGAAAACCTCAAGCCAAAAGGTTTTATTCTCTAATTTCACATTCTATAATGTCACACCATACCGTAGTGTCACATAGTCTCTTTATACGGTTTTCCGCTTGATTTATGGCTGTAGTTTCGTTGTGATGCCTGATTTGTGTGCCGCTAGAGTTTGGTGGTGTCGCATATCTATGGTTGCTATAGATAGGATTGGTTTTGCTCGATATCCATGAGTTGAAATGCGTAGGGTAGACTGTGCGAGAGCTCTGGAATTGGAGATTCACTTCCCGTGGTTTTACACGTTTTGTTTGTTGTGCTGCTATTTTCCCCATTTTTTTGCTGTTTGGGTGAACATAAAGCAGGAATATTTTACTCGTTTAACTTGTATAATATTCATTTGATTCTGTAAAGATTTCTTATCTTCATTTGTTTTAATTTGGTAGGCATGCAATACAGAGAATACTTGGAGCATATTTTGGAATATCTAACAACATTTCTGTATCACACGGAGCCATTGCAAGAACTTGAGAAGATATTTACAAAGGTCAATATTTGTTTACTTTTGAGTATCATGTCTTCCTTACGTGCTCATATAGGCTTATGTGATGACATAGTGTTTCACTCAAGCAGCTTTCAATCATGTAGCCCTGATACTTCGATAATAAAGTGTTTAATATAACACCACTATATCGTTCTTTTCAAGAAATTGTGACTACCATTGCTTCAGGACTATTCAATATTCTATAGTTTATATGTCAACAAGAACATATGGCTATTATTATTCATTTACTGCCAAACTTATTTATGTTGGCTTCCAAATGAAAGTTACCATGACTTGGATGCTTCAAAATTTGGCCAAGTCTGAAAATTTACCATGACTTGGATATTACGAGGTTTGGCTAACTCTCCAATTTTACCATAACTTGGATGCTTCAAATTTTGACTAAGTAGTCAATTTTATCACGATTTGGATGATCCAAATTTTGACTAAGTCTCCAATTTTAATATGACTTGGATACTCTAAATTTTGGCTAAGTCTCTAAATTTATCATGAGTCGAATAACCCAAATTTAACTAAGTCTCTAAATTTCCCATGACTTGGAGATTTTCCAAAATTTGAAGCATCCAAGTAATGAAAAATTTGGCTTGGAGATTTTGCAAAATTTGAAGCATCCAAGTAATGAAAAATTTGGAGACTTAGCCAAAATTTGAAGCATCCAAGTTATGGTAAAATTGTAGAGTTAGCTAAATTTGGGGTCTCCAAGTCATAGTAAATTTAGAGACTTCACTAAAATTTGGAGTATCTAAGACCCCGTTTGGCAATTTGGAACCGGGCTATTTCTACTAGATTCTAGAAGAAACCCAACCAAACGGGCTAAAGCTGGGAACGATTCTCCTCGGAACGTTTCTTCTTTTTCCACTCTGTTGTTGAATCGCTTTCAACCCCGTTAAACCTGATTCACAGAATCCTACCTGAAAGGTTTCTACCAAGAATCTAGAACCGTTTCAGTTTCTATACTAGAATCTGGAACCGTACCAAACATGGCCTAAGTCATGATAAAATTGGAGACCACCAAAATTTGAAGCATCCAAGTCATGAAAATTTTGAAAATCTAAGGGTGTACCATATGTTTTGTAGTGCTGAACTAGTATGGGTTTTATGCATATCACACACGTTTTTTGGTTAGAATCGTCTGTGATAACCATCTACGATAACCTATTATCACAGACGGTTTAACCAAGAACCGTCTGTGATGTATATTTTACAGATGGTTCACAAACCGTCTGTTATGTGTAATGATTATCACTGATACATGATTACGGATGATTTAAAAAATTACCTGTGATGATGGGCCATCTAAAATTCCGCCACCTTCGTCTAATCGAAGTTTCCACAAACGTACGCCAGATCAGGTACTACAGTACGCAAGATGTAATGTACAATGCCTCCAATAGTACCCAAACCGGACTGGAGTTTTCTTTTCTTGTCTGATTGCAATGATTGAATGATATTACTCCCGATGGTAGATGGTATAATTTTGCCATACGGCGAGCCGGGCTTTCCCCGGTTGGCGGGCAAAGCTCAGCTCACCCGCTAGCTTCGAGCCTCGCTCGATGCTGACATGTACCGTGTCGTGTGCACGCGTGTGAAGATGCGTGTGTGTATGAGTAGTTTGTTTGTATTTATAGTTTGGCGTTGTTTTTTTAGTGAATGTCAGATTTTGCCTCATGTTACTAGAGCACGGAAGTTGTTTGGCTTGCACCATATGGAGACCGAACTATGTATATTAGCTCCAGTCAACTAGATCGGTGCTCTCTTTTTTCATAAAAAGTAGGGAGCCACTATTACAGAACAGGCAATCTTCGCCGCTATATTACTGCCGGTTAGGGTAGAACCGATGCCCTAGAAACATATCACTGCCGGTTTGTTATACAAACCGGTAGTGATAACACACTATCACTATCAGTTTATACCCAAAACCAGTAGTCAAGTATCATTGCCGGGTTATACATAAAACCGGCAATGATATTGGAACTTTTACTGCCGGTTAAATAACTAACCAGCAGTGATATGTTTTTCCCGCCCATATGAAACTTCCCGCGTAATCCGACCTTATCACTGCTGGTTCTAGGCAGAGCCGACAGTGATAAGCTATTTATATATAGCTCCAGCAACAGACACCTTCCCGACTGAGAAGACAAAGAGGAGCTCTGTTTGCTCGGTTGGCACTTTCTTAGGCAAGGTGCTGCCGAAAATTTGTGTTAATATTTTTCTCGTATTTTTTTGAGAGGCTACATATTCTCCGACCAAGCAAAACAAAGAGAAGATCTGCTTTGCTCGGTAGTTATTATCTTAACGAGTTGCTGCTGAAAAATTATTTCAAAATTTATTTCGTCTTTCTCTTATATTCAATTATATGCTTGTTTGATGTATATTAATTTAATTTGACAGCGGTACATAACTACATGAAACGAATTAATTAGCAGTTATGTGGTTATAATGTGTTTGTAATTAATTAGCGGTACATAACAAAATAAAACGAATTAATTAGCGGTAAATCTAATCATTTACAATTATGTTGTTATTTGCAGTTATGTGCTTATAATGTGTTTATCATTTGGATTGATTAGCACTGCATGACCTATGGAAACAATATATTATTTGTAGATGGACCAAAGGTTGATGTATGACACGGACTGTCGTGGTCAAGAGTTCTTTAACGGTGTGACTTGTTTTCTGAATGTGGCTGCGGCACACAAGTCGAATCTGGCAGACTACATGTGTTGTCCATGCGTTGATTGCAAAAATGAGAAGCTGTTTTGTAACATAGAGTCGATACGTGCACACTTACTTCGAAGGGGTTTCAAGGCTGGCTATACCTGTTGGACCGAGCACGGTGAAGATGATATTGTACATGAAGGGCAACACATTGATGAAGATGATATTGTACATGAAGGGCAACACATTGATGAAGATGATAGAGACAATGATATGACGGCGGTGGAAGGTACGTTCGTTCATAGCTATGAAGATGATCTAGATCAAATGTTGCGTGATGGGGAGGGGGACTTCACGAGTGAAAGGGAGTTTCAAAAGTTCCAGCGTATGGTACAGGGCTCTACAACGCCATTGTACCCGGGCTGCAAGGAGGAGCAGAAAAAGCTGCATATTGTGCTTTCACTACTGCAGTTGAAGGCAAGCAATGGTTGGTCCGATAAGAGCTTTACTGAGTTGTTATGTCTCTTGGGGGACTTGCTTCCAGAGGGTAACGTGTTACCTACAACTATGTACCTGGCCAAGCAGGTTGTCTGCCTGTTGGGACTGGAAGTACAAAAAATACACGCATGTCCAAACGATTGCATATTGTATCGCAATAAGTTTGCAGACATGGATGTCTGTGTTGTTTGCAAAGCAAAGCGGTATAAAGGCAACGCAGATGTGATGAATCCTTTTGGCAACATGAGTAGTCGTCACAGCACTTGGCCGGTGACTTTATGCATCTACAACCTTCCTCCATGGCTTTGCATGAAGCAAAAGTACATAATGATGCCACTACTGATTCAAGGGCCCAGGCAACCTGGCAATGATATCGATGTGTACCTCAAATCATTGGTTGAAGATCTTATAATATTGTGGAATGATGGTGTATAGGTATGGGATGAGTATAAAAGAGAGAACTTTATCCTACGAGCATTGTTGTTCGTAACTATCAATGATTACCCTGCTCTTGGCAACCTGTCGGGCCAGACAACAAAAGGCTTCAACGGATGCGTCTAGTGCTTGGATGATACAGCTAGCCGGTGGCTGAAGAATTGCCAAAAAAATGGTTTACATGCAGCATCGTAGGTTCCTCCGCAAGGATCACCCATACCGCAATAATAAGAGAGCATTTGACGGGACAAAGGAGACTACCTTAGCTCCAAAGAATCACACCGGGAAATAGATATTTGCAGTCGTAAAAGATCTTACAATTATTCACGGAAAGGGACCCGGCAGTACATCTATCCCGAGTTCCCGGGATAAGGCTCATTTGTGGAAAAAGATATCAGTATTTTGGGTCCTACCTTATTGTCAGCACCTCGAAGTTCGACACGCAATCGACGTCATGCACATATAGAAGAACGTTTGTGATAGCCTGCTTGGTATCTTACTGGACATACCTGGCAAAACGAAAGATACACTCCAAGCACGGATGGACCTCGAAGATATGAAACTCAGGAAGGAGCTGCATCACAAAGAAATGGATATAGGCAAGAAGTACCTTCCCATAGCCTGCTACACTCTGAGCAAGAAAGAGAAAATTAGCGTTTGCAAATGCTTACACGGAGTCAAAGTTCCGTCCGGTTACTCTGCTAATATAAGGCGACTAGTCTCAATGAAAGACTTAAAATTAATTGGTATGAAGTCTCATGATTGCCATGTGATGATGACACAGATACTTCCAATTGCAATTAGGGTTGTTCTGCCAGAGAAAGTCCGAGACCCAATTATCAAGTTGTGTGCATTCTTCAATGCGATTTCACAGAAAGCCATTGATTCGTTAAAACTAGATAAGCTGCAGGAAGATGTGATCCACACACTATGCAGGCTTGAGATGTGTTTCCCTCCATCTTTTTTTGATATTATGGTCCATCTTATTGTTCATATTGAGAAAGAGATACGGATTCTTGGTCCCATATTTCTACATCAGATGTACCCTTTCGAGAGATTTATGGGGTTTATAAAGAAATATGTTCGTAACTAACATCGACCGGAAGGCTGCATTGCCGATGGCTGGGGAACCGAGGAGGTCATTGAGTTCTGTGTCGATTATATGTATCTCAAATCAATTGGTCTGCCTGTATCTCGGCATGAGGGGAGGCTACAGGGGAAAGGGACACTAGGCGAGTGTCGACGGTTGGTTCCGTCGGCAATGAGATTTGTGATTTGTGGGGATTTGTGCGAGATCGAAGCTAGATGGTAACACAGGATGCGAGGGCAATCTTTTTTAGACAGGTTCGAGCTCCCTTGGCGGAGATAATACCCTAGTCCTGTGTTCTTGGATATGTGAGCGTGTTTCTCTTTTTTCCCTCCTTCCTCTACAGGGTTGTCCCGTCCCCCCTTATATATTGAGGGGAGGGCACGTTACAAAGGGGTGCCACCTAGCCTTGGACCAGGGGGACTCATGAGTATGTTGTTTGTCTCTGTCTGCTGAACCCAACTATGTCCAGGAGATTTGGTCATCTCTTTCCCGACCCACGCCTACCGATCCGCCAGGGTCTGGTGGCTGCAGGCTGCAGGCTTTACTTTAGGCGGAGTTGTCCTGACGCGACACGAAGCTTCGCCGAGGAGGTAACCAGCTGCCTTGGAGAAGAAGTTGGGCCGTGGCTATGGGCTCTTTGTGGCGCTCTCGAACTTTAGGCCCGGAGCACCGTCCTAGCCCAGTAGGCCATGAGCTTCTCTGCGGGACCCCGGTCTCGGACATCCCACAGCAGCCCCCAAGTGCTTTAAGATCGGATTTCCTCATCCTGTCATGTCAAAAACACTTCTGTAGGTAAGGAGATCATAAAGGACTTGTTAGTTGTCGGGATTGTTGTCAACGTTTCCGAGCTCATGTCCGAGTAGCGCTTGTGCCCGTTTATTTGACCCTCACGGGGTATACCGAAGAATGGGTCGGCTCGCGGCCGAGTGGTTCGGGGCCGAGTGGTACCAGCACCCGTTTGCGGTGTGCGGCAATTGGCTCGTAGAGCACAATTGACCCTCTTGGGGCATACCATAGTCGATTGGCTCGTGGCCGAGTGGTACCTGCACCCGTTTACGGTGCGCGGCAATTGGCTCGTAGAGCACAATTGACCCTCTTGGGGCATACCATAGTCGATTGGCTCGTGACCGAGTGGTACCCGCACCCGTTTACGGTGTGCGGCAATTGGCTCGTAGAGCACAATTGACCCTCTTGGGGCATACCATGGTCATTCAGAGTAATGCCCGTGCCCGTTTACGGTGCACAGCTTTAGACTCTCATGGAGCACATTCTCAAGACCGTTTTGGTTAAATCCTCCCGCGGTACCCAATCACGCCAAGCAGCAGTGACCAGCAATTGACCCCGAGTTATGGGGTGCATCGCTAGAGGATGTTCGGAAAGTGCCCAGTCCCAATCTTCCGTGGCGACCGGCGTTCAGGCCCATCGAGGGGCGCACTCTATCCGAAACCTCGAGCCAGACTTAACATCTGGTTGCGACTTGCGCGACACAGCAAACGGCCCATCGTGGGGCATGCCCTAGATCTGGCCCAGCATTACGTACGGGAGCCCTTTCCGCCTTCCCGCCGTGAGGCGAAAATCGAAGATCACTTCTTATAAACGAAGAAACCCTTGTTGGGGGAAAGACACCTTTGCCCCTCCACCAACGCAGCTGAGAAATCTTTGAATCTCCTTGGGCGATCTTGGTAGCCTAGGGTTTGCGGTTTCGCGCCCAAAACTTCTCCCAAGAAGCCCCACTCCTCCCAGATGTCTTCTTCTTCATCGTCGGAGGAGAGCACGGGTCCGGCGGCCGCAGGATGGGAGGCCTCCGTGTCAACGGAGGCTCGCTTGGAGGAGCTTGTCACCACCGGCGTTCTTCCGCCTCTCGAGCTGATCTCCGCCCGACACGCAGCAGGTGAAGCCTACCCCACTCCTCGGGCTAACGAGATTGTGGTCTTCGAATTCTTCTTTTGGCAGGGGTTTAGTGTTCCTCGGAGTTCTTTTTTTCGGGGGCTTCTTCATTTTTACGGGATCGAACTGATCAACCTAAACCCCAACTCCATTCTTCAAATCACCATATTTGTTCAACTTTGCGAGGCGTATCTTGGGATCCGTCCTCATTTTGACTTGTTCCGTTCCCTCTTCCTGCTCAAACCTCATCCAAATCGGAACGCTCCTAGTGCCATCGGGGGAGCCGGACTCCAATTGCTAGAGGGCCTGAAGAAACATTACTTCATCATCCCCATCAAAACTTCCCTCAAAGGTTGGAAGCGGGAGTGGTTCTATTGCGTGAACGTTGATCCTTTTCTCGCTCCCTTCGCCGGTCGTGCTCCTATAGTCTTCCGATGCTGGAGCGATCCCCCAAAGGGCCGCGGATTGGACTGAGTCACCGAGCTTCTGGCGCTGGTTGATGATCTGAAAAGCCAGGGCTTCACCGGCATTGGGATCGCGATCAGCTTCGCTAAGCGCCGGGTGCAACCCTTGAAGGAACGAATCCATTTGTGGTTCCGGTATAGTGGGACTCAGGATCCCACCTGGGAGATGAATGCACCTCTTCCGAGAGATGTCTTGGCGGCGCGGGTTATTGATTTCTTTGCTGCGGGCATCGAGATCACCAATAGAGGTTGTTCGGGCAAGTTCTCGGCGAAGAAGGCTCCTCCCCGTGTGAGTATTCCTCACCTCTGAGAAGTCGCTTTGTTATTTTTGTCTGGTTGTGATTCTGATGATATGTGATCGTTCACTTTTCAGGAGCGTGAAGCCTTCATTTCTGATGCTCTGGTTATCGGCCTCTCTCGGCTGAGGAATGTTCCGACCAAGCGGCCGGCTGATTCTTCAGCTGAGGGGCAGGAATCTTCTAAGAGGGAAAAAAACATCAGTGGAGGAGGCTCCTGTTCCCTCCCCGGCTGGGCCATCAACTGCTGTTAGCTCCGGGGAGGAAGGTTCAGGAGCTCCATCTTCCGAGCCAGCACCTGCCCCGAATGTTGGCATAGACTTGGGCTCTCCTCCGGGTGGTGCTGGGGTCCGTAGAAAGCTTGGGATGAAATTCAAGAAGTCCAAAAGGTATGCTACCCCTTGACTCTTGTTCTTGTCTCTTTGTATCTGTGCCGACACGCTCGCCCTTTGGTGAATCAGAGCTCCCTCCACGGACGTTCCAATGGAGGCATCTTCTGAAAGGGAACCTCCAAAGTCGACTTCTCCAAGGAGAGCTGCTTCACCCGCTGCCTCTCTGGCACGGGATGTACCAGTGGAGGAGACGCGTTCGACTGCTGAACCGTCCGGGGGCGCTGAACACGAGGAAACTGCCGATCCTTCGTTCCCTGAAGCATAGGAAATTCACCGCGAACCCCCACCGCTTGATCCTCTCACGAAGCCCCCGACTCGGACAATGTGGTGGGGAGGAGATTTCGATTGGGATGGGATGGAGGAGGATGAGAAAACGGAGGTAGCAGCCCAAATGGAGCTGTATGAGCTCACAGTGAAGTGTAGCTGGCTGGTCCGGGTAAGTCCTCCGATCTCCCCCTCTTCAGCATATCTTTGAAGCACTAACCCCTTGCCGGTACTCTTCTGGGCCGAATGACTGTTCTAAAGCTCTCTCCAACTAATCTAGCACTTGGGATAGCACTTATCCGAGTCGCCCTCCCAGCTGAGTGGTCCAGCCCCCGAGCTCCGTGACTTGGCTCGTGGCCTTCTCGCCCCAGACACGCTCTTCCGAGTAGCCGAGGCTTGCTATTCTAGACGAGTGGTCCAACCCCCGAGCGCCGAGACTTGGCTCGTGGCCTTCTCGCCCCAGACACGCTCTTCCGAGTAGCTGAGGCTCACCATTCTAGACGAGTGGTCCAGCCCCCGAGCGCCGGGACTTAGCTCGTGGCCTTCTCATCCTAGGCACGCTTTTCTTAGTGGCTGGTGTCCAGCCCCCGAGCGCCGGGACTTGGCTCGTGGCCTTCTCGTCCCAGGCACACTTTTCTGAGTGGCTGAGGCTCGTATAGCCCCCGGCTTGCTGCTTAGTTGAACCAGATGAGCGGGAAGGCAGATTTGACACGTGTCTTGCAAAATGTCTTTTGACTCTGTTCAACGTGTTGATCTTCTTGGATATCTGCGAAGCTGCTTAGTATTTTGCGCTTCATTGATTGCACGGCGCTTCGCTTGAATAGCCATGACGTTTCGATTTTTGGAGCTGGGGTTGGCTTATAAATAGGGCGTCACCGCTAGTAAAGCGATCGTCCCTTTCTCCAGCCTTCCTCTTCTTCTTCAAGATCTTCTGCAATGTCGGATAGCGATTCGGAGAACGCAGAGGCTTGGGAGGACCTCGACTTCGCCATGATGGAGTTGGCGGAGGAGAAGGCGGCGGCAAAATATGCGGCCGCTGTTGCTGCTCTCGTGGAGGCTGTGCCGGCACTAGGGGAGGTAGAGGACGTGCTGAAAGAGATCATCGGTCAGGAGCATCGCGATGCTGCTGCCGTGGAGGCCCTTCTTCGGCTCGTGCCCTCACTTTGGGTGGCCGCGGACCTGATCCGCGTGGCCCTAGGGCGCGTGCGTCACGACTAGCTCCCTGCACCTGGCTCCTCAGCGCTGGCTCCTCAGCTCCAGCACCTCAGCTCCAGCTCCTCGGCTCCGGCACCTTAGCTCCGGCTCCTCAGTACCCATCCCCCTTTTTTTTAGCACGAGAAAAAGAAAAAAAAAGCTCAGCAATGTAAATTACTGATATTATGGAATAAAATATGAAATTGGTGCCGTTTATATCGTTCTGAGTTTGATTGACTTTCTCTAGACTGCTTGCTCTAGTCAATAGCTTCAGCCCCTGCAGCGAGGTGCTGGAGGGCCGAATTTCTACCGATTAGGGACTAGTGACTCCGATTTCTGTGTTCAGAAGTGTTCACGGAACTACAGATCGTTGTTCTCGAGTGGTTAGTACCTTCTTCTAACTTCGTCTTTCCTATTTCGTGCGCTGATACAAACGTTCGGATTTTGCCGCTTGTCGCGGCCTTACCTCGAACATGCATTTCCGCATAATTTGTATCGGCACGATTCGGATTAGACGCTACGCTAGTAGGGTGATAACCACTCGGGATTAACTCGGTCACAGTAGAGTTAAGATAGATCAGAGAACCAGATAGTCGGCAACTTTATTTAATGCATGGGAGCTGGATACATAACTTAAGCGTAGAAGCGACATAGCTGTTCAGCATTCCAAGTGTTCACCAAGACCGCACCGTCTTCACGCTTGAGTCGATAAGCTCCCGGGTGAACTACTTCCTCGACAATGTAAGGACCGTCCCAAATTGGGGAGAGCTTATGCTCACTTTTCTGGCTCTTCCTGAGGATCAAATCTCCCTTGGAGAAGGTACGACTTCGAACATTGCGAGAATAGTAGCGCCGGAGGCCCTGGAGGTACTTGGCCGATTGGATTGCTGCAACATTTCTGGCTTCCTCAAGTTGATCAAGCTCTATGTAACACCCCGGCATTTAATATGCCTGAATGCTACCAAACATAAGCTAAACAACATCTAAATACCACATTTAACATAAAATTCCAGCAAAGGCGCATATGCTAAAAACTGAGATTTCGGCAGCATCTCCTTTGTTTTAACATGAATTGAAGGAGCAACAACAGTATAGCAATATAAGGTAATAAGAGAGACATCTAAAACAGCAATAATTAGAGTCTTAACGACAATATAAGACTATTATCAAGCACTTAATGTCTCCAAGTGTCAAACGAACAATAAAACTCTCATAAAGCAAAGCTAAGCCTTAAATCAATGATCATCACACGCAATTTATTATCAAACTAATAGAATGACTTGTGGAATCAATATGGTGAAGCTACGTGTGGGCGTGTGACTATCTCCCTTCCCCGCATGCCGTTTTCATGGTACCTAAAACAACAAGAAAACACAAGCGTGAGTTCGAAACTTAGCAAGCATATTGCAATGGACAACAAGAACAATATCATGGCAATAACATCTCCCATCATGTATATCATCTCATTCATGAACACATAACATTATCATCATCATTACGTATGCAATGCAATGCAATGCTCATGTCTCCTTGGAAACTCATACCGGTATGGTTGAGTACACACCCGTCGGTGTGCACCCTCTCCCCCCTTCCATCCCGAAGATGGAGGGTGCCTACTCCTCGCTTCCGTTAACCGCGGTGAATGGAATCACGATGTAGGACTTACTCATTGGCTCTCTGGATTAGTCATATCTTTCTCACCGACCTTCCCGGATTAGATATGACTTACTCACCGCCCGGGCCATGTAACATGTCATGTATGCAATTATGCCAACATCATATTTAACTCACATATTAACACATGACATCATAACATAATAAACATGATCATCAAATCATGGGCAATCATTAAAGCATGGAAAGTGGACATATATCATGTAGTCAATTCCATCTATTCTCAACAAGCAACCTACAACTCGCTATCCAACACAACACACTTGCCTCAACCACGGGCAACGGATTGGCGGGAAGTAGAAGGCACTCCCGGGGTCGCACCACCTGCACATAGGTATCACACACTCACAATCATGTCCACAAAACAGTACGCAAACCCTCATCTACCCCGACATTGCCAACTACTCGCAAAACCTAAAAACAGAGGTTCTGTCCCGTCGGGACAGCAGCCTTCCAAAAGGCATAACTCGGGTTCTAAGACTCCGAATCAATTAAACGAGTACATCCTCACGTAGCTTAGGAAATTTCCCAACTTTTTCTAGGTATAGGGAAAGACTGATTCAGAATCTAAAGTTGTTTAATCTACAAAATACCGTGATTTGTTCCAATCACGTCACAGATTTTAACACGCTCGGTAAAACAGCCATAACTTTCAAACGGCTGGGCGGAATTTAACGTTCTTTATATCCACGGAAATATAACGAAATTATCTACAACTTCTTCAACTTCCGTACGACCAGATTCCGAATCTAATTTGGCAAAAAACTGAACCCTAGGTCGACTGCTCATGCTGCCCGAAACAGAGAACGTGGCAATTTCTAGATCTAATCCAATCTACTCAATTCCAGTACCACCAATTGATCTAAAAACTTGATAAACACCCTTAGAACAGTACCTACACCAACCGCAAGGATTCCCATGGCCATAGCTTTGCCCAACGCACGAAAACCCAATAGATCTCCTCCCGGTTCGCGCGATCTCCTTCCTCGCTCCAATCCCGTCAGATCTCCTCGTCGCGGTGCGCTCCAACGGATGGATCTTTGAGGTGTGGAGGTGGAGAACTCCCCTAGGGGCAGCAAGGGAGGAGGAGAGGTGGTGGAAAGGTGGTGGAGCAATGGGGATCCGGAGCAATGGGGGAGGTGGAGGCGCCACAAGGAGGTGGGGAGGTGTGGGGGGGCGGCTAGGACTTGTGGGGGCGCAAGGGCAGGGGGTGAACGCCTAAAGGGGCTGGGGGAGGCCCCCAACCAAGTCTCCTACTCCTATTATGACTCAAACTCCATCCCACCAAAGCCCACGACCCTTTCCTTTAGGCCCAAACTCCCCCGGAAAGGCCCAAAACCCCGGAAACGGCCCGAAAAAGGCCCGGAAACGCTATTAAGCCTCCTATCATATAGTTTTAACCTCCAATACCATATTTCATAAAGTTTTTTGACCTTAACATTCACATTAAATAATGTCACACCATTCCGTAGTGTCACACTCTACCACTCGGCTTCCCTCCGACTCGGCCTCCTTGTAGTTCCGGACCCTTAGGGATCTGAATTCCATTTCTGTTGGTAAAACCGCCTCCGACCCGTACACCAAGAAAAAGGGAGTTTGCCCAGTTGCTCTGCTAGGTGTGGTTCTGAGCCCCCAGAGCACTAATGGCAATTATCTTACCCATCGCGCTGCGTATGGTTTGAGCCGGTCGAAGATCCTGGCTTTCAGTCCTTGAAGGACTAAACCATTAGCCTGCTCGACTTGCCCATTGCTTCATGGGTGGCCCACTGAAGCGAAGCAGATTTTTATTCCCATGTCATCGCACGACTCTTGAAATTCTTCACCACGGAATTGTGTGCCATTATCCGTTATGATGCGGTTTGGTACGCCAAATCTGACTATGATATCCTGGAAGAATTCCTTGGCCTTAACCGCCGTGATCGTGGCGACTGGTTTGGCTTCAATCCACTTGGTGAATTTGTCGATGGCCACGAAGAGGTAGGAGAAACCACCTTGGGCCTTCTTCAGGGGTCCGACTAAGTCGAGCCCCCAGACTACGAAGGGCCAGGTGATTGGGATGGTTTGCAGCTCCTGCACCGGCAAATGCCTCTGTCGGGCGTAGAACTGGTAGCCTTCACACGTGCGGACAATTTCTTTGGCATCTGTTACCGCCGTGGGCCAAAAGAAACCTTGACGGTAAGCCTTGCCGACCAAAGCACTCGACGCGGCATGATGGCCACACACTCCCGAATGGATTTCCTTGAGCAGATCCCTTCCCACTTGCTCCGGGACGCACCGCCTGAGGACACCGGAGGCGCTATTTCGAAAGAGCTCTTCTCCGATAACCACGTAGGACTTGGCTTGTCGTGAGATGCGCTCGGCCAGGGTGGAAGTCTTGGGAATCTTGTCCTTCAAGAGATAATCCAAATACGGGGTCGTCCAGTTGGGGTTAATGACTAGGACTTTCGCCTCGGGGACCTTACTCAGCTCTTGTCGTTTGGTCACCATGGGCTCATAAAGCTCCTGGGCGAACACGCCGCTTGGGACTTCCGCCCGAGTGGCTCCCATCTTTGCCAACTCGTCTGCCACTTCATTGTTATGGTGCAGGACGTGAACCAACTCCAATCCGTCGAACTTGTTCTCCAATTCTCAGACTTGCTGACAATACGCCGTCGTAGTCTAATCGACACACGACCAGTCCTTCTGCACTTGGCTCACTACTAATTGGGAATCTCCGCGAACCGTCAATCGTCGGATACCGAGCGATATGGCAATGCGGAGCCCATGAATGAGTGCCTTGTATTCTACGGCGTTGTTCGAGGCCGGGAAATGGATGTGGAGGACGTACTTGAGCTGATCTCCCTTCGGCGAAATGAGCAGAATTCCGGCTCCTGCACCGCTGAGCATGAGAGACCCGTCGAAGTACATCGTCCAATACTCCAGCTCCTGCTCGACGAGGGGGGCCTGGAACTCGGTCCACTCGGTCGTGAAGTCGGCTAGGGCCTGTGACTTGATGACTATGCACGGCTTGAATGAAATATCAAAGGCTCCAAGCTCGGTCGCCCATTTCGAAATTCTCCCAGTAGCTTCCCGATTATGGAGAATATCTCCTATCGGGAAGGAGGTCACTACTGAAATATGGTGCCCCTGGAAGTAATGCTTCAATTTCCACGATGTAACCAGCATAGCGTATAGCAACTTCTAGACTTGAGGATACCGTACCTTGGATTCGCCCAATACTTCACTGACGAAGTAGACCGGGCGCTGCACCCCGTAGCGGTGCCCTGGCTCCTCCCACTCCACGACCATCGCGGCGCTGACTACATGGGTCGTTGCCGCTATGTAAAGTAGGAGAAGCACCTCTGGAATCGGCGAGACCAGGATCGGGGGGGTGGAGAGGAACGCCTTGAGCTCCTCGAAAGCCTGTTGTGCCTCCGCCGTCCATTCAAAATGATCCTGCTTCTTGATGAGCTTAAAGAAGGGCATCCCCCGAGTCCCCAGTCGAGAGATGAACCTACCGAGCGCCACCATGCAACCCGTAAGCTTCTGGATGTCCTTCTAGCTTGAAGGAGGTGTCATCCTCATGATGGCCCCGATCTTTTCCGGGTTTGCCTCGATTCCGCGGTGAGAGACAATGAACCCGAGCAGTTTCCCGGAGGAGACCCCGAAAACACATTTCTCCGAGTTTAGTTTCATCCGGAACG
Source organism: Rhipidocladum racemiflorum (assembly GCA_036346355.1). Classification (NCBI taxonomy): domain Eukaryota; kingdom Viridiplantae; phylum Streptophyta; class Magnoliopsida; order Poales; family Poaceae; genus Rhipidocladum; species Rhipidocladum racemiflorum. The sequence continues at coordinate 62,066,663 of CM070580.1, read as the reverse complement.
CTCTTAGGCTGTCGAACGTCTCGGCCATATCAGAGGTAAGGTTCCCCCTTGATCGCGTCTTGACCACTACGTCGTCCACTTAGGCCTCCATGTTGCGTCCGAGCTGATTGTGAAAACACCGCTGTATCGTGCGTTGATAAGTCGCACCAGCGTTTTTCAACCCAAACGGCTTCGTGACGTAGCAATACGCTCCGAACGGAGTGATGAACGATGTCTTCTCACAGTCTTTGTCTCGAAGCTGGATTTGGTGATAGCCCGAATAGGCATCCAGGAAGCTAAGGAGTTCGCACCCGGTGGTGGAGTCTACCACTTGGTCGATACGAGGTAACCCGAAAGGATCCTTTGGGCATGCCTTGTTGAGGTCGGTGTAATCAACACACATGCGCCAAATTTTATTCTTTTTACGGACGAGTACAGGGTTTGCCAACCAGTCGGGGTGGTACACTTCTCTGATGAAGCCTGCGGCTAACAGTTTCGTGATCTCCGCCCTGATGGCACCTCGGCGATCCTGGGTGAATCGCCGCAACCTCTACTTGATGGGCTTGGCCGCTTCGTCTACATTCAGCGCATGCTCGATCACCTCCCTGGGAACTCCAGGCATATCAGACGGCTTCCAAGCAAAAACGTCCTTGTTTGCCTGGAGGAAGGTGATGAGCGCGTCTTCCTATTTTACTCCGAGCCCTGTCCCGATCACGGCTGTTCGAGCCAAGTCGGACGGGTCGAGGGTGATCATCTTGACGCCTTCTTCGGGACCCATCCTGGGCTTCGGCGCCTTTCGAGTCGGGCTACTTGCTCCCTCCTTACTAGATTCTTCCACTAGCCGGATTCGTTCATGGCCAGCTTGTGCCCCCAACGACTCGGCCATCTTGCAGCTCTCCCTGTCACAAGAAAAAGATTGCTTGACATCACCACGCAGCGTGATAATACCACTCGGCCCTGGCATTTTTAATGCCAGATACGCGTAATGGGGCACCGCCATGAATTTGGCTAGCGTCGGCCTCCCCAAGATGGCGTGATACGCTATCGCGAAATCAGCCACCTCGAAGCTGAGGTTCTCGGTCCGGTAGTTCTCTCTCGTGCCGAAAGTGACCGACAAAGTGATCTGCCCAAGTGGTGTTGCCGACGTCCCGGGAATCACCCCATGGAACGGCGACGACCCACATTTCAGCTCTGACCTGGAGATCCCCATATCGTCGAAAGTTTTGCTGAAAAGGACATTGAGGCCGCTTCCCCCGTCAATCAACACCCTCTTGAGCTTGATGTCGCGAACAACTGGCCCCAAGACGAGAGGATACCTGCCGGGAAATGGGACCCGGTTCGGGTGATCTGAGTGATCAAAAGTGATCGCAACCTCGGACCACCGTACGTATCGGGGGGTCTCCGGCGCAATCGCGTTGATGTCCCAAGCGGTAAATTTTGCCTCCGCTTGGACTCGTATGCGGCCGAGCCCCCGAAGAAATAATTGAGCTCCAGCTCAGCTTCTTGATAGTCTTCCTCCGCTTCAGGAGGAGGTTGCTTTTCGACCGCTTCACTCGGCCCCTGCCCGAGCTGCTTCTTGCTCTCCCGGGCGAACCTTTTCAGGGTGAAGCAATCTTTGGCGGCGTGCCTTCCTTTTGGGTGGAAGGGACAAAGTGAGTTCATCACTTTGTCGTACCCGTCGGTTTTGGGCGCGCGTGGTTGGCCTCGCTCGGCTGTCGCCACTAGCTCTTCGCCTTTGCGTTTTTTCTCCTTTCGCCTAGAGGAGTCAACATGATCCCTTTTTTCATCGTGGTGTTCGGCCAAGGCTTCGGAGGCCGACGCGTAGCGATCCGCTAAGGTGAACAACTCGCGGACCGAAGTTGGAGGCTTCCGGGACATCTTCTTGATGAGATCGGGGTCGCTGACTCCCTTCTGGAAGGCGGTGATCACGACCGCATCCGTGACATCCCGAACTGTGCTCTTCCTATGCATGAAGCGCTTGACGAACTCCCGCAGGGACTCATTCTTCTTCTGGTGTAGCTGGTACAAATCCCAGGGGTGCTAGGGCGCTCATACGTACCTTGGGAATTTGAGATGAGCTGCTCACACAGATCTCCCCAAGAATGAATGGAATTCGCTGGGAGTCCGATGAGCCATGCCTGGGCCTGGGGCGAGAGAGTGACCGGCAAGTAATTAGCCATCACGTTCTGATCTCCCCCGCCGCCCTGACCGCTAGTGCGTATACCTGCAGCAAGGCCTCCGAGTCCCTGTCGCCGTCGAATTTGGTGATTCCCTTGGGGTTAAACCCGTCGGGCCAAACCACTCGACGAAGGTGGGGGTGAATGCACGAACCCCCTCGATGACCTCGTCACGCCGCCTGGGCGGTGAGCGACACGGGGGAGATAGGGCTCGATGAGTGCCCCGATCCCCTGGGAGTACACCGAAGCGCTCGTACTCGTTAGTGTGCCGGCGCTGCTCGTCTCTTTCTCGATCGCACCATCTCGCGTCGAGGTCGGAACGGAGGTCGCGGTTGAGGCTGCGGCGCAGGTCGTCCCCGCGGGGTGGAACGTGGGGCCCCCGGTGGGGGGCTTCACGACACGACCAGCTGCTGGCCGTCTGAGTTCTGGCCGGGGTGCGAGAGTGCGCCCTTGCCGGGTGGTCAGTCTGAGCTTGCTGGATTGCTGCCGCCGTCACCATGGCCTTTACTTGGGCCACAATCGGGGCAGCCGGACTACCGGCTTCCAGCATTGGGCTCAAAGTGTCCAGGAGCATTTTGGACGCGACGATATTCTACTGCGGGGTGTGGAAGACAGCTTGGTCACCCATTTTGACCTACAGAATGTCTTCATTGACATCACGGGCACGACCTCGAAGGGCTTGCGCCCGTGCGTCAGGCTCCGCCTTGCGGCCGCCGTCGTGCTCGGCGGCCTCCAAGTCGTCGTGGCACTGCTGCGACTCCGTACGTGAGCCTCCGATCACGCAGACTCGGCGAAAGCTCCAACAGCTCTCCAGGCTTCCTTCCGACTCGGTCGACGAGCTGGAAGAGCCTGCCGGAGATAGCTCGAGGCGATCGGAGGTTCCGAGTGGTCTGGTGGTGAGGACTCCCACCATTCGTGACTCGGCGCCTGTTGAGTCGACTGCCTGGTGGAACTGGGGTCTCAGCCCCTCGCCTGGTGCTTGTGAGCACGAGACGGGGAAACACCCTGATCCTGGCGGTGGTAGCGACGATGACTCCCCGGGGGCCTCCTCATGCAGCGATGTTCCCGCCTCGAAGAGAGAGAGGCTCCCAAGGTCATCAGCGACGAAGGCCAGGCTTCCAAAATGGAAAACTGGTCCGGGAGGAAGACTGTAGAGACTCCACTTGTTGTAGCCCTCAAGCTCGGCGGAGATCTTCGACCGGCTTCCCCTACCTGGCGCGCCAACTGTCGACAGTTGGTTCCGTCGGTAATGAGATTTCTGATTCGTGGGGATTCGTGCGAGGTCGAAGCTAGATGGTAACACAGGATGCGAGGGCAATCTTTTTTAGACAGGTTTGGGCTCCCTCGGCGGAGATAATACCCTAGTCTTGTGTTCTTGGATATGTGAGTGTGTTTCTCTTTTTTCCCTCCTTCCTCTACAGGGTTGTCCCCTCCCCCCTTATATACTGGGGGAGGGCACGTTACAAAGGGGTGCCACCTGGCCTTGGACCAAGGGGACTCATGAGTATGTTGTTTGTCTCTGTTTGCTGAACCCAACTATGTCCAGGAGATTTGGTCGTCTCTTTCCCGACCCGCGCCTGCCGATCCGCTAGGGTCTGGTGGCTGCATGCTGCAGACGCCAGGCTGCAGGCTTTACTTTAGGCGGGGTTGTCTTGACGCGACACGAAGCTTCACCGAGGAGGTAACCAACTGCCTTGGAGAAGAAGTTGGGCCGTGGCTATGGGCTCTTTGTGGCACTCTTGAACTTTAGGCCCGAAGCACCGTCGTAGCCCAGTCGGCCATGAGCTTCTCTGCGGGACCCCGGTCTCGGACATCCCACAGCGAGAAATTTGTACGTACTAGCAATCTAGCTTCATTTACACAAGCACATTTCACAGTTTTGGGACAATCAGCTGTGGTGGCCCTATATGTCAACATGCACAAGAACATGCTATCCAGAACCAACCCAGGGAGGTCAGAGGTTTGGCTCGCGAGAGAGCACAGAAATAACTTCGGCGATTGGTTGCGTAGGCACATGATGCATACGGAGACATACTACACTCAGTTGAAAGTGTTGGCTCAGGGACCATCAACTACATTTCGGACATTCCAAGGATACGATATAAATGGTTTTACATTTTATACAATAGCGCAAGATAAAAAGAGCACCAACCAAAACAGCGGTATCCGTATATATGCCTATGACAGCAATGGAAATAGGCAAACCTACTACGGATTCATAGAAGAGATTTGGGAGCTTGATTATGGACTTTTGAAGGTCCATCTCTTTCGGTGCCAATGGGTTAGATTTCCAGGGGGCGTGAATATCGATAAGTACGGTATCACTACCGTGGACCTCAAACTCATCGGATACAGAGAAGAACCATTCATGCTTGCTAATTCTGTTACACAAATCTTCTTTGTAACTGACCCAGCTAACAAGCAGCGCCACGTGGTTATTCAAGGAAAAAGAAGGATTGTCAGAGTTGAGAATGTTGTTGACGAGGAAGAGTACAACCAATTCGATGAGCTTCCCCTTTCGGAGAGGATGTTGACCTAAGTTCATGGAATAGAGTGATGAAGCTACATACATACGCCGCGATCATAATGAAGGTCGAATCGTAGCTTAGTTGTTGTAATGAAATGATCTTAGGACAGTACAGTAAAAATCTCAAAATTATTGGAATTGTTTTGCAACCTCAGAAAAATCATTTTCGAAAAAGTGCACTTCATGACAGCAGTGTTTTCAGATTTTTCTAAAACTAATGGTTTGGTATTTTTGTCCGAAATTTTTATGGTAGATCTCACCCATTGTCGGGATCCTTCACAAAAAATTGCAAAACATCCTAACCAGTTTTGATAGCTCTATTAAATCAAATTTGGGCTTGCTGTCCGAAAATTAGGAATTTAATAATCTTTCCTCCCTTCGTCAAACTGCCATGTGGGCCCATCACAGACTTATCACTGCCGGTTGCAGGATGAGCCGGTAGTGATAATCATTATCACGGCCGGTTGGAGGATGAGTCGACAGTGGTAGCCTGAGCCTTGAACTCGGCTGGCAAAGCAAACACCATGTTGATACTTATCGAAGAGGACGCATTGCCTGGTGCCGTTGGTGGTCTACCATCATCTGATGTAGAATCGTCTGTGTTTTTTTGCCGTAAGTGTGTCTGAACTCCCAGCCATAGATGTCTCTGTCCCTTTGGCCTCAAGCATTTCCTCGTATTTAGCCATGAAGGCTTATATGTCTTCGTCTGTGGGTGTTTCTACATCCTCAACCGTAGGAGTGTCCACATCTCCAGCCACGGCTGGACTAGCTGGAATGATCTCTTTCCTGCGCCACTCTTTCCTAGGAATCTTTACAGGGTGCAGTTTATCAACATCTTGTGGCGCTGGAGCCGCTGTTTCTGTGGTTTTGTGAGACCAGTGGGACACCAACGTGGTTTCGGCTCCACGGGTTGGCGGATCTTGCCGGCTAACTCGGCCGTATCATTCTTGTAACACCCCAGCATCTAGTACGCTTGAATGTTACCAAACATAGACTAGTCAACATCTAAAACCATAAATAAAGATAAATTACAGCAAAGGAGCAAATGCTAAAATCGGAAATTTCGGCAGCATCTCCTTTGTTTTCCATGATTCGGAGCAACAACAAAATACCACATGATATATCATAATGGAAATCATCCAAAGCAGTAATAATAGGTAATAATGCGGCAATTTAAGTCTAGCATAATGAATTTAACCACTCCATGAACCAATACGAAGTAAAGGATGTAATCAAGCACAGGAACAACTCATAATCCTAGTTTCGTCACCCTAGACTCATGATCACAACTCCGAAAGGTAAATATTGTCTAATTGTGTGGAAATTATGTGATGAAGTGCCGCTAAGCCCCTTTCCCGCATGTCCGTGTCAAAGTACCTAAGAAAAACAACATAAACACAAGCGTGAGTTCATCACTCAGCAAGTATATTGAAATGGACCATAAAGAACAATTCAATGTTAACATCACTACAAACCATGCTCAACATCATGAACAAGCCATAATTTCATATACAACATCATACTCATGTCTCTATATCATTGTACTCATCTCATCATCATCATGTATGCAATGCAAATGCACATATCTCCTTGTAGCACATACCGGTATTGCCAAGTGCACACCCGTTGGCGTGCACACCCTTCCCCTTCCATCCCGCAGATGCAGGGTGCCTACTCTTACTGACTCGGTCCCATGCACCACCATGGATGGGACTACGAGGTAGGTCTTTCGTGTTCACTACGTGTGAACACAGAGGCCCGCATCAGCATGGGACACCTCTTCCATTATGAATGCACATGAATGCAATTATGCCATAAACATAACCAACTTGCATATAACTGAACCGAGCATTAAATAGCATCATAATAACCACTTTCATCATGTTATGGGAAATCACTCAACATGGCAAAATATCATATCATGTAATCCATTTGCATCAAGTCAAGACTAGCAACAAACAACCCGATACCCATTTCAATACGCTTGCCTTAACCGCGGGCGACGGATTGGCGAGAGGATGAGGGAACTTCCGGGGTCACCCCACCTACAAAAACATACCACACACTCAAAATGTGCCCCCAAAACAGTACGCAAAAGCTCGTCTACCCCAACTTCGCGAACTACTCCCAAAACCGAAAAATAGAGAATCTGTCCCGCCCGGACAGCAGATTTCAAACTAGCATAAATTTTGTTCTAGGACTCCAAATCGATTAAATGAGTACATCATCGCGAAGCTTAGGAAATTTCCTAACTTTTTCTAAGTATTGGGAAAAGCTGATTTGGAATCTAAAATTGTTTAATCTACAAAACACTCCGTTCTGTCCCAACTACGTCACAGATTCGAACACGTTCGGTAAATCGAGCATAACTTTCAAATGGCTGGGTGGAATTGGACGTTATTTATGTCCAATTAAAGTTATTGAAGTTACCTACAACTTCCTCAACAGGCGGCCGACCAAATTCCCACTCTAAAATTGCAAAAACTCGAACCCTATGTCGTGTGCCCAATCTTCCCGAAACAGAGAACTAGGAAATCTCTAGATTTCATCCAATCTACCCAATCACAGCACCACCTCTTGATCTAAAAGCATCAAAATACCCTCTTGCACAGCACCTAGACCAACCGCAGGGATTGCTCAAAGCCATACCTTGACCGACAAACAACGAACGTTGAATCTCCTCTCCTCCCGGCTTCCCTGATCGTCTTCCGCGCGCCGGAACCGCCGGATCTCCTCGTCGCGTGGCTTCCCGATGGGGGAAACAGCAGGGTGGTGAGGTGGGGAGCTCCCCTAGGGCAGAAAGGGGGGTGGAGAGGGGAGGGGAGAGGTGGAGGCGCCATGGGGTAGGAGGGAGGGGGCGGCGCACCAAAAGGGAGAGAGGGGAGGAGAGGGGCGGCTAGGGTTGGGGTGGGGCGCAACAAGGGCAGGGAAGGGCACCCCAAGGCAGGGAATTCTGCCTCCCCCTCGCGCATGGGCCCAAATCTCCTCCCACTAAAGCCCACGACTCATCCCCCTAGGGCCCGAACTCCCCCGGAGAGGCCCAAACTCCCGAAATCGGCCCAGAAACGCGATTAAACTTCATAACGTAAGGTTTTAACCTCCGATTTCATATTTTATAAAGTTTTGATCTTTCGTAGTGTCACAATTCTTTCCTATTGGAACTTCTTTCTTAGAATCTCCGTTTTTAGCCGATTCTAACTGATCGGCCCTGCGTTTTTCCCCAATGTTTGCCTGATTTTTACTTGGCCACGTGATCCTTTCGTGGATAGATTTCCTCTGACCTCTTTGCTGGGCCGATCTCGATCCTTCAGCCTCGTTCTGCCCTGTCGGCTGTTCAGTTGTTCTTTCCATCCTGCCAATTCTTTCACGAATCGGCCTTTGACGATTTTCCGAGTGTGATTCGTATTCTTGCCTCAGCTTTGCCCTGATGGAAAGCGGATATGTTCTTGATCTTGCCTTGGGTAGTGCTGCATGGGACATGCATGAGGGGATGGTAGAGCCAATCTCCTCTCCTAGCAGAAACGGCAGAAAGGACACCTCTCGTGGGCCTTTTCGACGGCTGTCGGCCGATATTCTTATAGCGGCAGCTGTTGGGACAAATTGGCTATTTTCTATCCCTTTTTCTCGTATTTAGCTAACAACTGAGCAAAAGTTGGTTCGACCTTTATTATTGATTTCTTCGGTGGCATCTGTGTTTCAGCCTTCTAGCACTTATTGATTTCGGGCTTACCCCTTATTCTGACTGTTCTTGACCGTCTTCCTTCAGGATCAGCCTTTATTTGGATTGAGCCGATCGTGATCTGTACTGTTTATCTTTGTTTATTGTCTTCTTATCGGCCTTTGTAGCCGATATCGCCAATGAGCAACCTTCGTCTTGTCGTACTTCCTTCCCCTTGATCGAACAACTAACCATGTTGACTGGGAAGGGATTCTTGTCAACCTGCTGGTCTTGCTCTTCCGCGAACTACAGTCGTCCATCCTCTATGGCCGACTGTATCTGTTGACGAAAGATATTACAATCATTAGTATTGTGTGAGAAAGAATTGTGCCACTTACAATATCTTCGTTTCTTCACTTCCTCGGCCGATGGTATGACATGTCCTTCTAGGAGCCGTACCAACTTTTCTTGCAAGAGCAAATCAAAGATGCGGTCACACTTGGACACATCAAACGAATATTTAACTACCGACTTGGTTTTAGTCGGCTTTAGCCATGAACATACCAAAGGTTTCTTGTTACCCCTGATCCATTCTGCTACATTTATATTAGATTCCTCATCATCGGATGAATCTTCCGATTCATACTCCACCAAATTGACTTTAGACTTTTCTTTTTCGTTATTGCTCTTAAACTTATCTTTAAACCCCTTATTTTCGTAAAACTGGCATTCTTGGGCCGATACCCTGTGCACTAGGTGGCTTAGATTAGTGAAATCTTGTCCGCCGAACTTTTCCCGTAGAGTGGGAATTAAGCCCTAGAAGGCTAGATCCGCAAGCTGATTATTGGGCAGAGTGACGCTAAAACATCGGCTCCGCACTTCTCTGAACCTTTTGATGTACTCAGCCACTGACTCCCCGAACCTCTGCCGCACGGAGCTTAGATCAGAGATCCGTAACTCCAAACTTCCGCATAAGAAGTATTCATGGAATCGGCTTTCCAAATCGATCCATGCATTGACCGAATTTGGTGGCAAAGTAGTGAACATGTGAATGCTGCTCCAGACAACGGTAATGGGAATAGTTTTATCCTGAGTCCATTATAATGTGCTGCTTCCCCACATTGCACTATGAAGCGGCCGATGTGTTCCATGGTGGTGGTCACGTCATCCCCTGAGAACTTAGTAAAGTCAGGGATCCGATACCCATTGGGATATGGGATCCTATCAATATTATCAGGGTAGGGTTTTCTATAGCCGAGAGTTCGTCCTCTCGGCTGGATGCCGAATTGGTCTCGCAGGACGTTCGTGATTGCATCCATCCAATCGGCTTCTCTAGGTGGTGCAACTGGCAGTGGGGGTGCTACCGGGCCTTCCCCGTGTCGATGCCTACCGAGTGTGAACTCGGGTGCTTCATGATGCTGCCCCCCGAGTGTAAACTCGGGCATAACTCAGCGATGCCCCTCGAGCGGGAGTTCGGGAGGAACCTGGCGCTACCCCCCAGTGCAAACTCGGGTTGTGCCATCGGCCTATGCTATCGGTGATTATGTCCGATTTCTTGACCGATGACTTGGTGCTGCGCAAGATCTGGCTGCGGTACGGAAGGTTCTGTGTACGCAGCCACTAGATGCGAGTATTGTGCGTTTGGGATCGAGTTAACCATGGCACCTATCTTGGCACCATTGGTATGGGCATAGTATTGCCTGACTTCACTTGTCCCAGGATCCCTAGGCAAGGTGACAGTCGGCTGTGGTGGTGCAGGTGTTAAAATTGCGACCGATGATGTGTTTTCAACCATCGGCCTCAGACCCTGAGTACATGGGCCGATCGAGTAGACTGGGTATGTAGGCAGGGCTTCTGGTGGATCAATAGGGTTTTGGTCGTTACAAGCTCCTACGCTACTTCTTTCACGCTGTTAGATATCAACGGCCTGAGTGTGTTAACTAAAGCCGATGACTGGTTCAGCAACGCGTAGTTGATAGACTAGTTAATCATCTCTGATATATTCTGCTTGTACAGGTATATATCGGCTTACCCCTGGTTCATTGTTGGCACTTGGGGCGATGACTCCAAGGGAATCGACCATCGGCAGTGCCGTCTTCGGTGTGACACCGCGCCGGGTCATTTGGAAGCAGCTTAGCATCATTTTCTCCAATGCCGCTTTCTGATTCTCGATCTCTTGGCATTGTTCTGGTGTTAAATCGGCCAAAGTTGGCGCGATTATTGTGTCGGTGCTGACGTCAGTAGGAGCAACAGACTTCTCGGATGACGTCATTGATGCTTCTTCATGTCCCACCGGGCGTGCCAAAGGTGTGTTGGCGCCGAAAAACCTAGCGTCCGGTCGATCACCGCCAACACACGAGAACGCCGGGTTCAAGGGTTGCGAGCATGCCAGCCGATTTGATCCTGCAATCGGCAAGAAACGTGTCTTCAGATATCACCGCTCAGAAGATCGATCTTAGTCTTGATGGTAAGGTAATCCTTGTCGGCTCGGTGACGAAACAACTTGGATCGGGTAACTGGGTCCAATTGATTCTTTCGAATCAATCGGAAAAAGGGGTAAAAGCCTGGCTTCTCCGAAAAAGGCGATGCGCAACAAGATCGGAAGAAACAAGAGCTTGACAGAGCATAATGCAGCAAAGATCAACAACCAGCGATGCGGAACTCGTATTGATCAAAGTGTATTACAGAGGAAAGATTACAATGCTACGACACTACTACTAGTGCAGAAAAGATAAAGTATTGGTAGATTGGTTGGTTGTTTGTGGTGATGTCCTCCTCTCTGTAGCATGTCGTCCCTTCTTATAGCCCGGACGGCTTAGGTCGTGACCGTTATGGACTCCTGAATCGTATCAACACCGGTCTCTGTCCTTTCTCCTGATAGTAATCGTGTCGGATCCTTGCCGTATCCGTTTTGACCTCCTTCCTTCTATCCTTCGTTCAATTTCACACTCCTAGTTCCGGCTCGCCTTGTTACCCAAGGTCGACCCGGTTTGCACCAATTTGCGCGCCACAACCAGACCTGCTTCGGTCGGCCAATTTTAGGTGCTAACAATATCACTACCGAATTTTGGTGTAGACCGGCAGTGATATACAGATATCACTGCCGGATTTAGTTTCAGCCTGCAGTGATATAGAGATATCACTGCCGGTTTTAGTTTGAGCCGGCAGAGATATCTGTTATCACTGCCGACCAATCACTGCTGGCGCCTATAACCGGCAGTGATTGCCTATCCTGTAGTAGTGAACTTACATGTGCAAGTAAAAATAATTAGGTTTTACTTCAAATTCACTTAAAATTTGAGCAAGCTAGCTGGTCTATTCGGAACCAAATTAAGCAGCAAGAGGGAGACGATCGATGATGGTAAGTACTTGTGTGAATAGCTACATCACATACATAATAATATGCATGTGCAGCAGCCATGGCCGGCATGAATGCATGATGCATGGGTCGATGGCATGCGTTTGTACTGTGTGATAGTGAAAGATGCACGCGGCTGTTGGCGTGTTCCACAACCACATTGACGAGGAGGAAGATCAAGCCACGTGGCCTAAATTATTGCTGCAAAAAAAGAGAGAGAGAAGAAGAAGAGAGCTACTCGATCTCCTTCACGTAGTGGCTGGATCGTCAGGTAGCTTTCTTGGGGTCTGACCACGTGAAATGCAGGATAAGTTTTTGTCTTCGGGCAAGCATATGCATGGTTCGTTGAGCGGCGAAGCAGGGAGGACGGCCAGCTAGCCTGTTCTTGTACAGTAGTACTGGAATCATATGTCTTATAAAGTTATAATATCACCATGTGGGCTATACATACATATAGAATTAAACTATCTCCTCTACGCATATAACTCCCTTGAAATATGTACTCCTTCCCCGTTCATCTTTACTCGTCGGTTTTGACTTTAATAGATTGAGTCTTGACCGTTATTTTTTAAGCAATACAAAATCAAATAGCTATAAATTAATATAGTATATTAGTAGTGTATTTTTTATTATAAATCTAACAATACAACTTTTATGTAACATGACTAGATATTTTAAAAATAGAAAAATTGGTTCTACGCCACTCAAAGATACCTAATTTAGCAAAATACCATTGAATTTTCGGTTCACATTAATACCGAACCTTCCATCGTCGATTTTTCCATTCCGTACAACTCTGTTAGCTCTATTGTGATTTCTAACGTTTTAGGCCTTGTTCAACGCACCGCTTAGTTGAGGCGCTTCAGGAGCTCGATGACATTCAGCTTCCACGGTGGACAGCGTTGAATGCCAAACCGTCAAGCGCGATGCCTACAAAGGAGTCAAACGCTTGGAGCGAAATGTACGCGCCGAACTGGCCATCGTGAGAACAGGCGCTTGGGGCTTCGGTTATGCACAGAACGGATTGAGCGACGGATTGACAGACAAAACTTTCGTACTACAATTAGCTTACAGTAATCGTAATATTATGTTCATAGAATGCAATGACTTCAAAACAAATACAGAATTTCAATTTGTGTTCGCGCTAAAAATGTGAAGCAGGGTTCTTAGCTTCGAACATACAAGACAAACGCCGGGTTCGGAGCGTGCCAGTTAATTTGACCTAAAATTGACAAGGTAAAAGTCGTAGAATCAATCAAAGCCGATAAATGGACGATTATCGGCTTAACACCGGTCGGCTAATAGCCGATCAGGAGATAACTAGATCAACCAGTTACGGTTAATCCGAGGGTAAAGGTAGATCGACTTTGAAAGGCGATGCGCAACAAACAAAGCAGATCGAACCTGAAAAACAAGTCGACGAGAGCAACAAATCGGCGATACGCAACTTTTATTAATCTCGATGACTTGCAGAGGAAATACTGCTATGAACTAGAAACGGAAAATTGTAAATAGGGTTTTGTTGATTGATTGGTTAATTGTCCTTTCCTCCTCATGATCCGTCCCCTTTTATACCACTTCGGCCGATCCGAGTCACACGGCAATTATATCCGTATCGGCTCTAGATTTCCTTTTCCTTAGCGGCGACGAATTCCTTGCTGGTACCGGTTTGTACTTTCGTAAACCCTCCATATTTGAATTGAGCCGTTTTTACTACGTACGCCGAATTTTGGTTTAAACAAGCTGTTTAGTTCCATCAAGGGGGGACAGGATAGTATTCAGTAAAGGGCAAAAAATACAGTTGATCCCAGATCTAACCTTCCGTGATTTCGTGTCACAACACTACGGTGGATTATTTATGGAACCAAACTAGCAAATTGGAAAGCTTTCTTGATCTGTAGAATAGCACTATTGTAATCTAGTGTAGTAATCCAAGACATCGAACCCGCACAAGTTATACTGCAGTGCGTGAGACGATGAAGAACATGCTGGTGACCAGCGGTGTGGTGAGCGGCCTCGGCAAGGGCGTGTTGGTCAGCAGCATCGGCGTGGTGCTCAAGGCGTGCGACCTCCCCGCCCCTGCTCCGCGCCCTCAACGTGGAGCCGAACGATAACTCCAGCGAGGAGCGCAGCTGCCGTAAGTGGTCGTACGCCGAGGAATGGCGGGGTGGGCCGCCAAAGATCAGACCCGCGATCGCGGTTCTCTGGCTGCGCCACTCAATCCAGGCCAACACTCCAATCAAGTGGCGGGAGCATCAACTCCGGTGAGGACCCTCCCCTTTCGTCGCCGGTGAGGAGGCCGGCCGTCGGAGGAAGGGGACGGGGCCGGATCTGCCAAGAAAAGGGGACATTGACCGATACTTTTGCGAACAGCGAAGCGAAGAGAAAGAGATGACTTTGTACTGTACAACGGTAAGAGCAGGGCAGTATGGCTATTAACCGTGTTGGAGTTGGTAGCCGCTTACACGAGCTCTTAGCTTCTTAAATTAAATAAGCATATGTACAATAATTAATTGCATCGGAGAATTGGACGCTTGAATAGATGCTTGATGATATGGCATTGTTTCTCTCTCTTTAAACATCTATCTAAATATCTTTGCATTAGACATGGCTTTAGGGAAAAAAACATTCTCAAAAGTTCAAAAACTACCCGTCAACAAAGCTAACCCAACCTCATCTCCACTCCCTCAACCATAAGGATGGCAATCAGGTGGGTACCTTCGAGTACCACTGCCTCAGACCCGAACTCAAATCCGAACAAAGTGCTGCCTACCCAAACCCGATAAGCTTCTCGGACACAGATCTGTGCCCACACCCGAACAAGATGGATTCCCATGGTTATCAAAAACTAGAACATAAGAGGGAGAGAAGCTTACCATGATATGAACAATCAAATTGGCAAAAACTCGTGTGCATTAAGAAAAGAAGAACACAAAGCTTTTGGAATTTGGACTTATATTATACTAAGACATAGTCTAAGATGACAAGAATCGTGCTAACTAACTAGTGTTGGTAGCTGAAAGCACATTATGATATATACTCACATTATCGAGGAACAATTTATGAATGCTCAGGTAGATAAAATTGTAGTTCATGGATTTAACTAAATAGCAATGTTCTAAAATAATGCAATCTTTGATAGCTTGTAAGTATAAGAAGTGCTTGCATAATTGAAAAAGCATGGCCTCTGTTGGCGTCGAAAAACTTGACGACGGGTCAATCACCGCCAACACACGTGAACGCCGTGTTCAAGTTTGCGGGTGTGCCAGTCGATTTGATCACGCAATCGGCAAGACTTATATCTTTCGAAGCGATCGCTCAAAAGAACGATCCAAGACTTGGTAGCAAGGTGATCCTAACCGGCTCGGAGTGAACCAGTACAGATCAGGGTAACTCAGCGTGTCTAATCAACCCTTGCGAGTTGATCAAATGGGGTAAAAGCCTACTTCCTATGAAAAAGGCGATGCGCAACAATATCGGGAAGGAACTAGAGCTTGGTAGGCCGTAATGCAGCAAGGATCAACAACCGGCGATGCGCAACTTGTATTGATCAAAGTGTATTACAAAAGAAAGATTACAGAACTACTGTAGCTACTCCTAATGCGATGAAAGTAAAGTAGAGTAAGAGATAGATTGGTTGTGTTTAATTATTGATTCCTTTGGCTTAGCACGCCATCCTCCTTTTATAGTCTGAAGACTTCGATCGTGTTCATCACGGTCTCCCCTTAACCATATTGGCGTCATGTTTATCTTTCCATCCTGATCATAACCGTATGGGATCCGAGTCGTATTGGCTCTGGCATTTCCTTCTAATCTATACACGATCGCATCTTCTCGATCTTCATCATCCATTGCCGACCTGATTCGCGCCACTTTGGTCCTGACTCGTGCAAAAACTGTACCCACTCCGGTCGGTCAAATTTAGGTGCTAACACATGCCCCCTGTGGGATGTCTGAGATAGGGGCCCCGCAAGTAGGGCCTACACCCGACTGGGCCGAAGGCGGAACAGCAGGCCCAGAGCCCGGAAGCGCCACGATGGGCCCGGGGGATGTCTCGACTTGTTCCCCAAGGCAGCTCGTCGATCCTTCAGCGAAGCTTCGTGCCATGCCTAGACAACCTGTCGAAAGCGAAGCATGCGGCCGGAAACCTGCAAAGCCTGCAGGCGCCGGAACCTGACGGCGTGTCAGGCGCGGGTCGGGGAAAGCACAACTACCTCTCCAAGACGTAGTGGGGCCAAGCCGATAAGAGACAAAATATGTACTCATGAAGCCACCATGTTCAGGGCCAGGTGGCGCCCGCTCGGTGGTATATCCTTCCCCTAGTATAAAAGGGAAAGGGAGAAAGAAAAGAAGACAAGGCTCATATATCCAAGAACACAGGACTAGGGTATTATCTCCACCGTGAGAGCCCGAACCTGTCTAAAAGAGAGAGATCGCCCTTGCCTCCTGTGTTACCATCTAGCTAAGGTCCCGCACGAATCCCCTAGAATCACAAATCTCATTGCCGGTGAAATCGATCGTCGACAGTTGGCGCACCAGGTAGGGGCTTGTGTCAAAGATCTTCCTCAAGCTTGATGGCTGCGACGAGCGGAGTCTCCACAGTCTTCTTCCCGGGTCAGGTTTTCCATTGCGGAAGCCTGACCTTCATCTCCAATGGCCTCGGGAACCTTTCCCTCTCTGAGGGGACCGTGCTGCAGCGCGGTGAGGTTTCCAGCGAGCCAGCGTCGTGACTTCCGCGCCGATCGGAGGGTCCCCCTGTCCCGTGCTCTAAAGCGCAGAGTAGGGGACCGAAGGTCCGGTCCGGCCAGGGAGTCGGACCCATGGGCGCCGAGGAGCGAATGGTGGGGGTTCTCACCGCCAAACCACTCGGCACCTCTGCGCGCCTGGAGCTATCCTCTTCAGGCTCGCCCACCTCATCGACCGAGTCAGAAGGAAGCCTAGAGAGTCGCTGGAATTTCCGTAGAGTCTGCGTAATCGAGGGCTCGCGGGCGGATTCGCAGCAGCGCCTCGACACTTCGGCCGCCGCCGACCTGGAAGGTGGCCGAGCAGCAGAACCGGACGCGCGGGCGCGTGCTCTGCGGGACCGCGCCCGTGTTGTCAACGAAGACATTCTGCAAGCCAAGATGGGGGACCAAGCGGTCTTCCGTACTCCACAGCAGAATATCGTCGCCTCCAAGACACTCCTGGATACCTTGAGCCCTATCTTTGAGGCGAGTGATCCGAGAGCCCGATCGTGGCCCAAGTAAAGGCCATGGTGACGGCGGCTATTCAAAGACTCAGGCAAACCAGCCGGCAAAGGAGCCGTCAAGCGATCCGGCGAGGACCCAAACGGCCAGCAGCCGGTCAGGTCGGGAAGCCCCCCGCCAGACACATCATGTCCCACCCCGCGGAGACGACTTGCGACACAGCATCAACCGCGATCTCCGTTCCGACCTCGACGCCAGGCGCCGCGATCGAGAAAGAGAGGAGCAACGTCGCCATGCCGACGAGTATGAACGTTACGGCATCCTTCCACAAGATCGCGAAGCACGCCAAGCGCGATCCCCTCCACGTCAATCACCGCCTGGAGGTGGCCGCGCAGTCATAGAAGGGGTTCGCGCGTTTACCCCTCACCTATGCCGAGTGGTTTGGCCTCATGGGTTTAATCCCAAAGGCATCACTAGGTTTGACGGTGAGAGGGACCCGGAGGCTTGGCTACAGGTCTACGCTCTGGCGGTTAGGGCTGCCGGGGGGGGATCAGAAGGTAATGGCAAATTACTTACCGGTTACCCTCTCGCCCCTGGGCCAAGCCTGGCTCACTGGACTCCCAGCGAACTCTATAGATTCCTGGGGAGATCTGTGTGAGCAATTCATTTCAAACTTCCAAGGCACGTACGAGCGCCCGGGCACCCCCTGGGACCTCTATCAGCTGCACCAAAAAAGAAACGAGTCCCTCCGGGACTTCATCAAGCGCTTCATGCATAGGAAAAGCACTGTTCGGGATGTCATGGATGCGGTTGTGATAGCTGCATTCCAAAAGGGAGTCAGCGACCCTGATATCATCAAGAAGATGTCTCGGAAGCCACCAACGTCGGTTTGTGAGCTCTTCACCCTGGCGGACCGCTACGCTTCAGCCTCCGAGGCCTTGGCGGAACGGCATGACGAGTGGAAGGATCAGCCCGAGCCCCCCCGGCGGAAGGAAAAGAAGCGCAAGGGCGAAGAGCTAGTGGCAGTCGCTGAACCTAACCCCCCTCGCACCCTCAAAGAGGACGGATATGACAAGGTGATGAACTCGCTTTGCCCCTTCCATCCAAAGGGGAGACATTCCGCCAAGGACTGCTTCACTTTGAAGAGATTTGCCCGGGAAAGCAAGAAGCAGGCCGGGCAAGGTCCGAGTGGTCATGCCGCTAAGCCGCCTCCCCCTGAAGCCAAGGAGGACTATCAGGAAGTCGATCTCGAGCTCAACTACATATTCGGGGGTTCGGCTGCGTACAAGTCCAAGCGGAAGCAAAAGCTTACCGTCCGAGACGTCAACGCGATAGAGCCGGAGACCCCCCAGTACGTACGCTGGTCCGAGGTCGCGATAACTTACGACCGCTCTGATCACCCGGATCGAGTCCCATTCCCTGGCAGATATCCGCTTGTCTTTGCGCCCGTTGTCCGCGGCATCAAGCTCAAGAGGGTACTGATTGACGGTGGAAGCGGGCTCAATGTCCTCTTTGTCAAAACCCTTGACGATATGGGGATTTCGCGTTCGGAGCTAAAGCGCGGATCGTCGCCTTTCCATGGTGTCATACCCGGAACTTCTACGACACCACTCGGACAAATCACTCTGCCGGTCACTTTCGGTGCAAGGGAAAATTACCGGACAGAGAACCTTGGCTTTGAGGTGGCTGATTTCGCGACAGCGTACCATGCCATCCTGGGGAGACCGGCGCTGGCCAAGTTCATGGCAGTGCCCCACTACGCGTACCTGACATTGAAAATGCCAGGGCCGAGTGGTATTATCACTTTACGTGGTGACATAAGGCATTCTTTTTCCTGTGACAAGGAGAGCTGCGAGATGGCCGAGTCCCTGGAGGCGCGAGCGGGTCGGGAGAGGATTCGGCGAGAGGCGGATTCCGACAAGCCGGAAGGAAGCGTCCCTGCTCGCAAGGCGCCGAACCCTGGGATTGGTCCCAGAGAAGATACCAAGAGAATTACCCTCGACCCGTCCGATTTAGCTCAAACGACCTTGATCGGGACAGGGCTCGGGGAGAAATAGGAGGACGCGCTCGTCACCTTTCTGCGGGCAAACAAAGACGTCTTTGCCTGGAAGCCGTCGGACATGCCTGGAGTCCCCAGGGAGGTGATAGAGCACGCGGTGAATGTAAACGAATCGGCCAGGCCGGTCAAGCAAAGGTTACGACGGTTTGCCCAAGACCGCCGAGAAGCCACCGCAGGCTTCATCAAAGAAGTGTATCATCCCAACTGGTTGGCGAACCCTGTACTCGTTCAAAAGAAGAATAAAAGTTGGCGCATCTGTGTTGACTATACCGACCTCAACAAGGCTTGCCCGAAGGATCCCTTTGGTCTGCCCCGCATCGATCAAGTGGTGGACTCCACCGCTGGGTCTCAACTACTCAGTTTCCTGGACGCCTATCCAGGCTATCATCAAATCCGGCTTCAAGAGGAGGATTGTGAGAAGACTTCATTTATCACCCCATTCGGAGTATATTGCTACGTCACCATGCCGTTCGGGCTGAAGAATGCTGTCGCAACTTATCAGCGCGCGATACAGCGGTGTTTTCACCATCAGCTTGGACGCAACGTAGAAGCATATGTGGATGATGTAGTGGTGAAAACGCAGACCAAGGATACCCTCACCTCCGATCTGGCCGAGACGTTTGCAAGTCTAAGGGCGTTCCAGATGAGGCTAAACCCGGAGAAGTGCGTTTTCAGAGTTTCTTCCGGGAAGCTACTCGGGTTCATTGTCTCTCATCACGGGATCGAGCCAAACCCGGAGAAAATTGGGGCCATCATGAGGATGGCCCCACCTACCAGCCAGAAAGATGTTCAAAAGCTTACTGGCTGCATGGTAGCACTTGGCAGGTTTATCTCCCGGTTGGGGGTTCGGGGGATGCCTTTCTTCAAGCTCCTCAAGAAGCAGGACCGTTTTGAATGGACGGCAGAGGCACAGCAAGCCTTCGAAGAGCTCAAGTTGTTCCTCTCTACCCCACCAATTCTAGTTTCGCCGATGCCAGGTGAACTTCTCCTGCTTTACATAGCGGTAACAACTCATGTAGTCAGTGCCGCGATAGTTGTGGAGCGGGAAGAATCTGGACACCGCTACGGCGTACAACGCCCGGTTTATTTTGTCAGCGAAGTACTGGGCGAATCCAAGACGCGATATCCTCAAGTTCAGAAGCTGCTGTATGCGATTTTGATCTCGTCGCGGAAGCTGAAGCATTATTTCCAAGGGCACTCGATTTCAGTAGTGACTTCTTTCCCCGTGGGAGAGGTCCTCCATAATCGAGAAGCCACCGGAAGAATTTCAAAGTGGGCGGCCGAGCTTGGAGCCTTCGACATCTCGTTCAGGCCATGCACCGCCGTCAAGTCCCAGGCTTTGGCCGACTTTACGACCGAGTGGACTGAATCCCAAGTTCCCCGCATGGAAGAAGAGCCAGAGTATTGGACCATGCATTTCGACGGATCTCTCATGCTTGGTGGAGCCAGGGCGGGAATTCTCCTCGTCTCGCCGAAGGGCGACAGGTTGAAGTACGTCCTTCGGATTCACTTCCCGGCCTCGAACAATGCCGCAGAGTACGAGGCGCTCATCCATGGGCTCCGCATCGCCACATCGCTCGGAATCCGACAACTGGCGGTTCACGGTGACTCCCAGTTGGTGGTGAGCCAAGTACAGAAGGATTGGTCGTGCGTCGATCAGACTATGACGGCGTATTGCCAGCAAGTCCGAGAATTGGAAGGCAAGTTTGACGGTCTGGAGCTGGTCCATGTCCTCCGCCGCAATAATGAGGCAGCCGACGAGTTGGCTAAAATGGGAGCCACTCGGGTCGAGGTCTCGAGTGGTATCTTCGTCCAGGATCTTTACGAACCAACCGTTGCAAAACGATGGGAGCCAAGTAAAGACCCTGAGGCCGGAGTCCTGCTCATTAACCCCGACTGGACGGCCCCATACCTCGATTATCTCCTGAAGGACAAACTTCCAGAAGCAACCGCTCTGGCCGAGCGCATCTCTCGACAAGCCAAATCTTATGTGGTGATTGGTGAGGAGCTCTTTCGCAAGAGCACCTCAGGTGTCCTCAGGCGGTGCATTTCGGAACAAGTGGGAAGAGACTTGCTCAAAGAAATCCACTCGGGGACGTGCGGCCATCACGCGGCTTCAAGCGCCTTGGTTGGGAAAGCCTACCACCAGGGCTTCTTTTGGCCTACCGCAGTGACGGATGCCAAGGAGATCGTTCGAAATTGCGAAGGCTGCCAGTTCTATGCAAGGCAGATACACCTACTGGCACAGGAGCTGCAAACTATCCCCATCTCTTGGCCCTTTGCGGTCTGGGGGCTCGACTTAGTCGGCCCACTCAAGAAGGCGCAAGGCGGATTCGCATACCTCTTCGTAGCCATCGACAAGTTCACCAAGTGGATCGAAGCTAAACCAGTCACCACGATCACTGCGGTCAAGGCCAAGGAGTTCTTCCAGGATATCGTGGTCAGATTCGGAGTTCCCAACCGGATCATTACAGACAATGGTACCCAATTCAGGAGTGAAGAATTCCAAGAATGGTGCGAAGGCGTCGGGATCAAGATTTGCTTCGCCCTGGTAGCTCATCCACGAAGCAACGGGCAGGTGGAGCGGGCTAATGGCCTAGTCCTCCAGGGCCTTAAGGCCAGGATCTTCGATCGCCTCAAACCATATGCTGCCCGATGGGTGAAAGAATTGCCGTCGGTACTTTGGGGACTCAGAACCACTCCCAGCCGGGCAACTGGCCAAACCCCCTTTTTCCTAGTTTACGGTGCAGAGGCGGTTCTGCCGACCGAACTAGGATTTGAATCCACGAGGGTTCGGAATTACAAGGAAGCCGAGTCCGAGGGGAGCCGAATGGTGGAGCTTGATCAACTCAAGGAGGCTCGGAACGTTGCAGCCATCCAGTCGGCTAAGTACCTCCAGGGACTTCGGCGTTACCATTCTCGCAATGTCAGAAGTAGAGTCTTTTCAAAAGGAGATCTAGTCCTCAGGAGGAACCAGAAAAGTGAGCACAAGCTCTCTCAAATTTGGGAAGGCCCGTACATTGTGGAGGAGACGGTCCGGCCGGGTGCCTATCGACTCAGGCGAGAAGATGGCGAGGTCCTAGCGAATACTTCGAACGCCGAACAGCTACGTCGCTTCTACGCATAAGTTATGTATCTTGCTCCCATGCATTAAATAAAGCTCCTGATTATCTAGTACTTTGATGAGTTTCGACTAGTGACCCACGACCCGATTAATCCCGAGTGGTTATCACCCTACTAGCGTATCGTCTGAGCTGTGCCGATACAGAATGCACGAAAATGCATGTTCAATACGATATCGCATCGATCGGCAATATCTGAACGAATGTACTAGTGCACGCGTTAGAAAAAACTAAGCTAAAAGAGGCTACCAACCACTCGTGAATAACGATCGGTACTCCAGGGAGTTCGTTGAACAGAAATCGGGGTCACTAGACTATAGTCGATGAAAATTCAGCCCTCCAAAGACTCGCTACAGAGTCGGGTCACGATCGTGTAAACTACTCAAAGAAAAACAGTCAAACTCAGAAGAGTTAAAGCGTACTGATTTATATTCCATAATAACAGTAATTTACATTGCTGATCTTCTTTTTTTTCATTTTTCTCTCGCAAAAAAAAAGAGAAGAGGGGGAGACGCCGGTGCTGCTGCTGCGGGTGTTGCCGCTGGGAGGGCCAGAGGCAGGGTCGTCGAGGTCAGACGCGATGCGCGCGACCCAGCGCCGCCAGGACCTCGTCCTCAACCACCCAAAGGGGTGGTATAAGGCGGACGAGAGCCCTAACGGCTAGGTCATCGCGGCGCTCGCGCCCGATCATCTCCGTGATGATCTCGGCCACCTCGTGGAGCCCCGGAGCCACCTCTAGCAAGGCGTCCACTGCGGTGGCGTCGCTAGCGGCCCCTTCCTCCTCCTCCGCCTCCAGATTGGCGAAGTCGAGCTCCTCCCAGGACTCCGCCTCCTCCCAGCGGTGGAGCAGATCAGAGAACTGGCCGCGAAAAAACGCCGCGTAGGGGCCAACGAACCTCCTCATATTAGACATGGAGGAAGGCTGGGGGGGAAGAGGAAGAAGAGGAAGAAGAAAGGGACGATCGCTCAAGGGCGGTGACGTCCCATTTATAAGCTGTGCGTGGCTCCGGAGCCGAGGCGACGCCATTTATAAACGTAGAAGACGAAGCGACGTCGCAAAGCTGCCAATTTACTCGAAGTACGAAGAAGATCAACTTGTGTCAAGCCCCGTTCCGACGTAATCTGAATGGAACGAAGAGACGCATCGCCAGGCGCGGGTCAGGGGCGGTTCAAGTTAAGTGGGCCTTCCCGCGGATTAGGCCCAGCTAAGTGGAAGGAGACCACATGAGCTTGGGGTCTAAACTACTCGGCCAATAAGCCGCAGTGTGGGTCCCGACGCTCGAGAATGAGGACGTTTCGGACACCAGCTACTCGAAAAAGCGTGCCTGGGGCAAGAAGGCTACGAACTAAGTCCCGACGCTCGAGGGCTGAACCACTCGGCCAGAAGGGTAGCAAATGCTATCCCGAGTGCTTCTTAAAGTCCCAACGTTCCAAGGCCAAACCACTCAGCCAGATGGGCAACAAGCGCAATTCAACCCAACGAAGTGCAAATGAGGCTAGTCATATAAAAACTTCGGGCAATGCCTCAGACAAAGGTCACATCAAACTCAGAATTCAAGATTCTCCAAAGAAGGATCGCGATGTCATCGAGACCTCTTCGAGCAGCCAGCGTTAGCCACTGCCTTTCGCCGCAGCAAAACCCTCTTTGACAGCTTCAAGGTCAACTCTCGGATAGTGAGACTTGACCACCGCCAAAGCCTGGTTCGCACTCATGGTCGCGGACTCCTTGGCGTAAGCCCTGATCCTGTCGGCTCCTCCCGAGAAAAGCAGAACGGCGTCGTCTCCCTGGCCTGGTTCAGTTCCTTCGATACACAGAAGGTGCAGAACTGGCTCGCAGGCGATACGCAGCTCGGCGCGACTCCCTTCGGCAGCGGTCATCTTCTCTTTGCACTCTGCACCAAAGCCAAACTGACATCGGAAAACATACCCGGCGCCAAGCACGTTCAATCCAAGTCAAAGGAATTTACCCTCCAGCTCCCGCTGTGTCCTCTCCAAGCCAGCCCGAGTTTCGAGGTTAGAGCGCTCCGAAGCCTCCAGTCGCGCCCTCAACTCAGCCATGGTCAAGTCGCGTTCTGAGACACGAGGTCGCTGTCATCTTTCCCAGCTACTTAAGAAAATGTCCACGAAAAGCCCAGGAAGGGATCTCACCTTCGATCGTATGCTCAAGCCCCACCTTTGCCTCTCGGAGCGTCATACACTGGGTCTCTAGCCCGTGGACCTCTTTCCATCTGTCGCTGCTGATCTCGTTGACCTTTTCCTGATACTTCTGGTGCTCCTTGAGCTCAGGGAGCACCTTCCGAAAAAACCGCGACCTTTGCTCTGAGCGCTCCCCCATGTCCTAGGCAGCAGGGCAGAGTCTCAGGTGGAGGCCAGCATTCCCTAATGATAACAGACTGAAGAAAGACAAGAAACTCACCCTGACGAGCGTGCTACACCTGACGGTGAGCTCGTAAAGCTCCATCCGAGCAGCTACCTTCGCTTCCTCGTCCTCCTCCATCCCTTTCCAGTCGGAACCCCCCTCGCTCCACACGGTCCGATTCGGGGGCTTCGGCAGAGGACCGAGTGGCGGTGGCTCTCGATGCACCTCCTCCACTTCGGGAGGCGGAGCCGGGTCAAGCTCGTCGACTGCCGGGCCACTCGACAGCTCAGCGGTCGGGCCAGCAGCACGAGGTGGCGACGCCCCAGCTGCCGAGGGAGACGGTGGCTTAGCCGACGAGGGGGAGGCCCCCCTTGGGGAAGCTGGTTCCGGGGGCTCCTTTTCAAGAGACCCTTCCACTGGGACATCCATGGTAGGAGTCCTGAATCGGCAAAAAAGGAAAATATCTCAGCACAGGTAATAACAAAAGGACCAGGATTGCCCGAAAGAATACCTCCTGGACTTTTTAAACTTCATCCCAGGCTTCATCCGAGTCCCAACACCACTCGGAGAGGAGCCTGACCCGACACCGGCAGTCGGGGCTGCCCCTGAGACAGGAGGCTGCGGCTCTGCGCCTTGTGACCCAGGGACACTGGAAGTCGAAGGCCCGACCGGCGAGGGATCAGCAACCTCCTCCGCCGATTGCTGGCGCAGCTCATCGGCCGAGGTGTCAGCCCCTCGTTTGTCCTGAACATTCCTTAGCCGAGAGAGGCCGACGACCGGAGTGTCAGAAATGAAGGACCCACGTTCCTGAAAGAGGAACGATCACACGTTGTCAGAATCACACATCAGGCAAAAGTCATGAGACAGCTTCTCGAGAGTGGGACACTCACAGGAGGAGGAGGGTTCGCCGCCGAAAACTTGTGAGGGCACCCCCTGTTGCTAATCACAGTGCCAGGCACGAAGAGGTCAACCACCCGCGCCGCCAACGCATCTTTTGATAGGGACGTGCCTGTCTCCCGGGTAGGATCCCGAGACCCGCCGTACTGGAACCCCAAGTGGATTCTCTCCTTTAAGGGTTGCACCCGGCGCTGCACAAAGCTGATCGCGATCCCGGGGCTCGTCAGCCCCCGGTTCTTCAGATCGTTAATCCATGCCAGAAGCTCGGTGACTTGGTTCAAACCGCCGTCATCCGGGGCATCGCTCCAGCATCGGGAAGCTTTAGGGGCGCGGCCAGCGAAAGGGGCGAGAAAAGGGTCAACATTGGCACAATAGAACCACTCCCGCCTCCAACCTTTGAGGGTGGTCTTGAGGGGGATGGCGAAGTAATATTTCTTCAAGCCCTCTCGCAGCTGGAGTCCGGCGCCCCCAATGACGCTGGGAGCAGCCCGGTTCGGATGAGTCTTGAGCAAGAAGAGGGAGCGGAACAAGTCAAAATGAGGACGTATCCCAAGATACGCCTCGCAAAGTTGAACGAAGAGGGCAATTGTCGGGACCCCGAATTTGCAAATCCGGACCCTCTGTGTATTCAGCACTAGTCCAGGAACGCGCTAGTGCACACAGTCTTAACATCGGTATATATCACAATCATACCAAACGATACTATCAAAGTACTTTATTTAGATAATCAAAGGGTTACTCGACCTTATGGCCAAGTTACAAATATATGCCTCGCGAGGCGAAACTTATTAAAAGAGAAATAACAGCAGCGGAAAATCAAATAACTTCGTGGCGCCATCCAGTATACCACAGCAACCTGATCGGGCTCGCATCCCTAAGTAGACGGGTCCTCTTGGAACTCCTCCTCCGAAGCTGGCGTAGTCTCCTCTTCAACTGTATTGTGTTGAGGCAAGGGTGAGTACTTGGTACTCAACAAGTCATGCACGTAATGCAAGCTAATATACTATATGCATGGCTTGGTACAAAGGAATAGCTCGGGGTATATTTGCAAATGTGACTTTTGACAAGTAATAAAAGTAGATTCAAAGCAGTAGAAATAAGTAAAGCATAAATAACTTCTCAAGAAATTTAATAAACATTTTTCCCCATCCTAAACCACATTTCCATCAACTTCATTACTAAACCAACCCAACTTTTCAAATCCAAGTTATTTTCAGAAAGTCTAACCCTTGACTGTAATTCCCGAGCATTGTCCAAAGATCGTGGACTCGGCTATTCAAATAGATTCTACACTCTGCAGAGGTTATGCACTTTACCCACAAGATACAGTCAAACACCACAAAGGCGAGTTCCCGTAACAAAGCCTTTCGGAAGCCTCAAACAACACAGGTGGCCCTCTCCGGTTCGTGCTCTACACCATCCCTTCCCTTAGCTAAGGCGAAGTATGGGACCAACACACCGTTAGATGGGTATCTGGCCACAGCCACGATACGCTCCCCCGTACAATCACACAAACGGTGTAACTGACACCCTGAGGCTCCACAAGTGAGTCCTTAGCGACTTAATCAACTAGGGCCGTCCCATTCCAGCCATGTGGTTGCAAGTATGACCCAGTTCAAAGGCTTGCAAGGTTAAGTCCTTAGAGTGACCAGGGCAAGACTACCCGAAGAACCAAATCAACATCCCCAGTGCCACAACTTGGCCCACCTGATTACTCTTGCCACATGCCCGGCCGAAATCGTTTATCAAACCCCGCTTGATTACCATGCACCACGTGCCATCAACATCACATGATACTTTTCCAAAACAGGTTCAATATATCATTAAGTCAATATTAGCATTTGATATCCAAAATCATGTCATGAGCACGTAGTGTGCTCTAAGCATTATACTACAACGATCTAAACCCATGTTGGCAATTTAATAATGTCCAACTAGTAAACCACAACTAGGGTGACAAAGGGTCATGGCACATACTTAAGTAATCAAGGTGTCATATAGCAAATTGGTATTTATCTAACCCCATGTTTAAACAAAGTATCTTTCTAATTGAACTAGCATGCAATAGTTTAAATCAAAATAGATTTCGAAATAGGATCAATATGGTCAAAGCACAACTTGCCTTCAAAAAGTACTTGCTCTTGGTCTTGAGTTGGATCCTGAGTCAACACTTCTCCCTCGAATCCTTCCGGCACTTCAACGTCTACTCGTAAAGCGTGCAAATAGCAAATACACAAATAAACACTAGGCAAAAACATCCCAAAACTCCAAATAAAATCCATAAACAGAGAGAACATAATTTTCTGGATTTTTAGAAACTGGAATCGTCAAATTTGGAGTTAAAACGCAAAAGTTATGATTTATTAAAGTTTAAATAATCAATTAAATAATATTACAGAGAAAAACTTTAGTCCAAAAATTAAATAAAATTCATATTTGAGTAGATCTGAATTTTATACAAATTTAGAAATTTGAATCACTCAAATCGGAGTTGAAACGCAAAAGTTATAAGCGTTTGAAGTTTGAATCTAAATTTGAATCAATATTTCGAATTAATAAATCATTTTCTTTTCGAAATTAATTATTGCGTCGCAGGACACGTGGCAGCCTCGATTGGGCGGTGGCGTCGGTGGTCCATGGACTTGGTCCACGCTCGGCTCGGGTCCACCGTGGACTCGGCCCACGACTCCACGTGAGATCGACATGTGGGCCCACTCGGGTAGCGTCATCGGCCCGACGTCGGCGGGCTCACCACGGTCTTGACAGTGGAGTCCCAGATGGCGTCATGGGTAGCGTCGGCGCTCGGTGAACGGCCCGACATGCGGGCCCGCCATGGCGTCGACGCATGACATCATGGTGCGGTTCGTCCGCATCGGCCCGACCACGCGGGCGGCGTGTCGGCGTCCTACCTGCGTCTGTTGGCCATGGCGGTCGAGGCTTCCGGACCGCGTGGCGCAATCTTGGCCGTTGATTTGAAAATCGGCGGCCCCGGGTCGATCGGCTTTCACGCAGCGTTTGAGTTAACGCGTTTGATCTCGACCGTTGGATCTAGATCCGGCGGCCGAGATTAGATCTGGAATTTTGGACGGGATCTCACCGTGCGGTGGCGTACACTGTCTGGGACGTTGGATCTTGATCGGACGGGCGAGAAGCTTCGGCGGCAGCGATGGCGTCTTGGCGGCTGGTGGCCGAGGCCGGGGCAGCGACACGGCCAACGGCGTTGCGGCCTCCTCCGGCGGCGAGATGTCCTTCGGTGCGTCGTCGCGGTGAGTCCGGATCTGAGGTCAACGGGCGCAGGGACGGCGGACGGCGGCGAACGGGCAAAGACTGCGTGGCGGAAGCGGCGCGCGCAATTACGGCGAAGCTCGCCGCGGCTAAACGGGCGCGGCTTTGCCTCGGTGAAGTAGAGAAGGGAGGGCGCGGGATCACGGCGGTCCTCGGGGTATGCCCCGGGCTTTAAATAGCCTCGGCGTCCGTGCAGAAAACGGAGACCTAGTTTTCCACG
Source organism: Rhipidocladum racemiflorum (assembly GCA_036346355.1). Lineage (NCBI taxonomy): Eukaryota > Viridiplantae > Streptophyta > Magnoliopsida > Poales > Poaceae > Rhipidocladum > Rhipidocladum racemiflorum. The sequence continues at coordinate 62,037,836 of CM070580.1, read as the reverse complement.
GCGGCGGACACGGCGGCGGAGTCCGGCTCGGACTCGGGCGGAGACGACGACGGAGAGCCGTACACGTGGCACGATCAACGGCCACGATCGCACGGGCGCGACCGGGTCCGGTCCGGACACGGCTCGGTCGGTCGGCGGATCTCGGCCGTTGGATCTTGATCCAACGGTTGGGATTGATTAGGAGTTAGAGTGGGTTCGGTCGAGTCACGTGGCTCGGTCGGACTCGAGTCCGACTGGTTCCGACTTCGGTCGGATGAACAGTACTTGACCCGAGTTTGATTTTCCAGCGATTTAATATTTAAAATAATTCCTAGTAATTCATTTAATTCATTAAAAATAGCAAATGACTCGGAAAAATTCCAGAAAAATTCTGGAAAATATTTTGGATCATTTTGGACTCAAATAAAATATTTCCAACAAAATTTTATTTGCAAAATTAAATTCTTTAATTATTTCAAAATGGAATAAATTCAAATAAATTCCAATTAAATCCAAATAAATTCCAGAAAATTCCAAAAATTCACCAAAGTGCCAAATCACACATGAATTTAGGACAAGTAAAATTTTGGGGTGTTACAAACCTCCCCCCCTTAATAGAATCTCGCCCCGAGATTCAGTGGCTTACTAAAGGAATAGGTTTGGAAATTCTTTCTTCAAATCCTCTTCGCGCTCCCAAGTCGCTTCGCTTTCTTCATGGTTGCTCCACTGAACTCTACAAAAACGGGTTGACTTGTTTCTAGTTTCTCGATCCATTGTGTCTAGAATCCTCACGGGATACTCCTTATAAGTCAAATCCTCTTGCAACTCAATTGATTCTAATCTGTGTCTGCTCCTTAGGAACTCGGAGACACTTCTTTTAATCGACACATGGAATACATCATGTACCCCCGCCAACGATCGTGGCAACTCCAATGATAAGCGACTTCGCCTATGCGGCTCAAATTCTTAAATGGTCCAACATAACGGGGTGCAAGTTTCCCTTTGGCATGGAACCTTTTAACTCCCCTGAGAGGCGTAACTCTGAGGTATACAAAGTCTTCTGGTTCAAAACTCAAGTCTCGGCGACAATTGTTAGCATAACTCTTTTGTCGTGATTGGGCTATCTTCAACCTTTCCCTAATCATGGCGACCGTTTCTTCAAACCTCTTGAAGAATATCAGGCCCAAAGACACGGCGCTACGCCGGTCTCATTCCAATTCAATGGCGTCCGACAGGGTCGACCATACAAAGGCCTCAAAAGGTGACATCTCAGAACTAGCCTCGATAACTATTGTTGTAATCGAACTCGGCATACGGCAAACTCTTATCCCAAGAGGTAGCATAAGCCAATGCACAAGCTCTCAACATATCCTCCAGAATCCGGTTGACTCTTTCGGTCTGCCCATCCGTCTGTGGATGATAAGCTGTACTGAAGTTTAAACGGGTTCCCATGGCTTCATGCAACTTATTCCGTAATCTTGAGGTAAATTGGGTACCTGCATCCGACATAATCCTCTTTGGCACTCCGTGCAAACAAACAATCCTCGATCATGTATAATTACGCTAATTTATCTCCCGAGTAAGTGGTCTTCACGGGGATAAAATGGGCTACCTTAGTCAAGCGATCCACTATAACCCATATGGAGTCATAACCCCTTGAGTCTTCGGCAAACCGTAATGAAATCCATTCCGATTTCCTCCCACTTCCACTCGTGTATTTTCAGCGGTTGTAGCAATCCCGCCGTCTCTCGATGCATTGCCTTGACTCTCCGCATACGCCGCACAATGCAACATGCTCGGCAACTTCACGTTTCATACTCGGCCACCGAATCTCTCCTTCAGATCCTCGATACATCTTGGTGCTTCCAGGTGAATTGAGTACTTGGAGTCATGGGCTTCTTCCAAAATCGATTGCTTTAACTCCTTTTGTTAGGCACACAAATGCGATCCTTCATCCACAACGTGCCTTGCTCATCCAACTTGAAGTCCTCTGCCTTGCCTTCCTCCTTTTGGACTTAATCCTACGGATCCTGTCATCATCCCTCTGTCCTTCTCGGATCTGGTCCTCTAAAGTAGGCTTTACTTCCAATGCGCCAAGAATCCGCTAGGTACAACCTCAATCTTCATTTTCCGAAATCCTCACATAACTCCTCCCGACTTGTGGCTAGCAACGCACTCACGGTATGGCTTTTCCGACTCAGAGCATCGGCTACTACGTTGGCCTTCCCGGATGGTAATGGATTCCAACATTATAGTCCTTGATCAACTCTAGCCATCTCCTTTGCCTCATATTCAGATCCGATCGGGTGAATATGTACTTAAGGCTCTTATGATCCGTGATATACTTCACATCTGCTTTCCAATCGTATAGTGACGCCATATCTTCAAAGCATGCACTACGGCAAATAACTCTAGGTCATGTGTCGGATAATTTTCCTCATGCGGCCTCAACTCGCCTTGATGCATAGGCGATTTACCTTTCCATTCTCGTGACAAAGACACATCCTGCCTCCTTGGCGCGACGCTGGCCGCAATAAATATCGAAGCTTTGAGCAACATCCGTAGAACTAACACCGGTCTTGATGTCAATCGCCTCTTCACTCCTGAAATCCTTTCTCACATTCGCGTCCATGCAAACTTCTTTTCCTTCTTCAGAATTGCGTAATAGGTTTCGCGATTGTCGAAAGCCTTCAATGAAACGGGCGGTAGTATCCTGCCATTCCAAGGAAACTCCGAACTGGTCACCGCCTTTGGTTGTTCCCAATGTAACACAGCTTCTACTTTGCTTGGATCCACGGCGACTCCTCTCTGCGGTCATTACATGTCCAAGAAACTCCACCTTGTCCTTCCAAAAATCACACTTGCTGAACTTGGCTAAAAGTTGCCGTTCCTCGCCTTTTCCAAAACTCGCCTTAAGTGTTCGGTGATGTTCATCCTCTGTCTTGGAGTAGATTAGGATATCGTCTATGAACACGACGACAAACTTGTCCAAATATTCCATGAACACCTTATTCATCATATTCATGAAATAGGTCATGGCGCATTCGTCAATCCAAAGGACATAATCAGAACTCGTAATGTCCATATCTTGACGAGAATGCGCCTTCGAATATCTTCCGATCGGATCTTCAATCGATGGTATCCCGATCTCGTGATCAATCTTGGAGAAAACTCCGCTCCTCTTAATCGATCAAACAAATCATCAATCCTGGTAGCGGATACTTATTCTTCACGGTGACTTCGTTGAGTGCACGGTAGTCAATGCACATCCTGAAACTCCCGCCCTTCTTCTTGACAAACAAAACCGGTGCTCCCCACGGCATTTAACTCGGTCTCGATAAATCCTTTCTCCATTAACTCTTCTAGCTGTTTCTTCATCTCTACCAACTCCTCGGTAGACATCCGATAGGGTCTCTTTGCTATCGGTCTTGTGCATCTTACAAGCTCTATCACAAACTCTATGTCCCTGTCTCAAGGCATACCGAGGTAGATCCTCGGGAAAACATCGGGTACTCATTCACTCTTTGGGACATCCTCTATGCTGATTGCCTTGGTAATCGTTAACCATCAACTGTCCATCTCTAATCGCAAAGGGCTTGAAATTCCACTTTCTTCCCACACGGGCTCTCAATCGAGATAGTCCTTCGCCCACAATCCAATACGGCCTTGTGCTTGGATAACCAATCCATTCCCAATATGACGCCTAAGGTCCGGGTCTCCAAAATCAAAAGGTTTGCTAGGAATTCTATTCCACCTATTAGTATTCTCACCGGAACATCCTACTTTCGCTCGGAGTTCGGAACTGAGGGTTTGCACTAAAAGCATGCACTTAAGTCTTGCAATCCTTAAATCATTTCTAGTAGCAAAGCCTTGCGTAAACAAACGAATGCGAAGCTCCAGAGTCAAACAAAATCACAGTGCAGTGTATCGAAGTTAACAAGTAACTTACCCAAGACGACGTCCGTAGCATTTTGCATTGCATCTGCGGTGACATGGTTGACTCGGCCTCTCACCACGGTCTGGGGTGTGGCTCTCGGTGTCGGGCGCCCTAGCTGGGTGGTTCCTAGGTTGAAGCGAATCGGGTCGCTCTCGCTGTCTTCTTCGGACAATCATTGGCAAAGTGTCCTGGCTCGTTGCGATTGTAACAGCGCCTCCTTTGTTCCTTCTTGATCGCACAGAGTAGCGTTTCTAGCGAGGGCTAGGGTTTGGTATTTTTGATTGGCAGTGTCTTGGTGCTGGGGATTGTGTCCTAGATGCATACTGTCGTTGGAATCTGAAGAATTTAGTTGGTGCAACTCTCAAGCGCTGCTATGCGTTCACTGGCGTGATCCTTCTTTGTTGCATCCTGCGCTTCTCGTTCTCATCCAGTTCCTTGCGCTTGTCCTCAAGAATAAGTGCCTTATTCACCAACTCTTGGAAATCTGGAAAGGTGTGGGTGATCAACCCTACTTGCAATCCCGAGTTAAGTCCCTTCATAAAACGAGACTGTCTGGATTTATCTGTCGCTACATCCTCAGTTGCGTGGCGTGGCTAGCTGTGGTGAACCTGTTCGGTAGCTCGCCACCGGGCCGATTACCTTGCTTCAAAGGCTCAACTCCTCCTTCTTAAGGTCCATGATTCCTTCAGCACGTGATAATCGCCGGAATGCAAATTGTGAACTCTTCCCAAGTGATATCTTGAGGGTTCTCTGCGTGGCACGAGTTCTCCCACCATTCGTGTTGTTCCTTCCAACTGATGAGAAGCGTAAAGTACCTTCTCATTCCCTATGCATTGAGCTATGTGTAGCTTCCTCTCGATTGATCTTAACCAATCATCGGCCTCCAAAGGATTGGCATTCCCAGAGAAAGTGGGTGGGTGAGTCCTCATGAACTCGACACCTTTGTATTCTCGGGCGTGGTCCCCGATTAACTTGATTGGTCAGTGGCCTGAGCAAAGGACGTGCTGCATTTGTTGCATCATAGCATGCATCAACCGAGTCTGAGCAGCAAGAAAGGCTCCAAAATTCTGCATATCAATCAAGCGGTCTTTGGTGCTCTATCATTGGGGTTTTCTACGGGCGAGAACCACTCCCATTGCTTCCAAAGTTCCCACGGTGTTCACCATCCGTCGATTTGCTCTAGGTTTAGAGATGAGAGGGAAACAAGAATAGACAAGTAGTATGGAACTTATGCGGGCGAAAGGGATAACTTTAAGGTCCAACTTTATTATTAATAACTTGGTATGGTCGCTTACAATGCCTAAGGGCCTTGCAACACATAATGCACACTCAAAGAAACAAAGCAAATCCAAATCGAACTAACTCTCGAGTCTAACGCCTAAAGGGTGACTCTTTATTCTATGACTCGACTCGGCGAAGGAGTCTCACTATAGAACCTATGCTCACTCATCGAGAAAACCTCCACGGCCTGGTACGGTGCCGTGGCATAGGCACGAAACGATTGCCATGTCCAAAGAATCGTGTCATCCGTGGTAGTCGGTTAGCGATGTCCTCATCGAGATCTCGACTCTTCGGATCTCGCTCGTGTAGCTCGAGTAATCGCTCTGGGTCCGTCCGTACAAAGTCATCTCCAACTCGTCAATCCTTCGTAGAAGGTGTGCCACATACTCTTGAGCTTCCCGCCATCTGCTCTTCTCTGCCGTGATCTCCTTGCGGGCCTTCAGAGCTCCTTGCTTGTATTATCTAGTACATCCTCCTGGCGACGACAAATCGTGCCAAGCTGTATAACCGTGGCATCCTCATCCTGAATCTCCTTCGTCGAAGGTTATCGCTGCGCGGATGGTAACGGAACACCGCATTTCCAACTCTCGGCGTGAATACGGGTAATGTGCCGCATTGCTCATCGTGATACTTCTTGGATACCCATCCGCATTGTAGATCTCCTGGCGGTCTGCAAAGTGTATCGAGCGATTGCCTGGCCCTTTTTCCTAGCGGTACCTCAATCCTCACGTCACAAGCCTTGATCAATCCCGCTTGTCCGATCACTTCCACTTGGTATTGGGGCTTCTCAAAATCTCCGAGAGTCTCAGAGCATGTGCCAAAGCTCTGTGGCGTGACTAACTCCCAGATCAACGTAGTTGAACTCTTCCTCCATCTGTCACAAGCGTGCTTTACGTAAGAACTCTGAATTTTTCAACCGTGACAAGGTAAGGGAAAATTTCAGCAAGAGACAAGAAAAGAGAGAAGGGGTAAGTCGAGATGTCATTTCTTGTCTTCACAAATTTTTAGCTTTAGAAAATAGGTTTTATCCTCACTACGACCATTCTAACTTAGGGTTGAGCCTCTACAAATAAGTATGGCTCGATACCACCTCTGTCGGGACCCCGAATTTGCAAATCCGACCCTCTGTGTATTCAGCACTAGTCCAGAACGCCGCTAGTGCACACAGTCTTAACATCGGTATATATCACAATCATACCAAACGATACTATCAAAGTACTTTATTTAGATAATCAAAGGGTTACTCGACCTTATGGCCAAGTTACAAATATATGCCTCGCGAGGCTAAAACTTATTAAAAGAGAAATAACAAAGAATGAAAATCAAATAACCCGTGGCGCCATCCAAGATACCACAGGCAACCGATCGCTCGCATCCCTAAGTAGACGGGTCCTTTTGGAACTCCTCCTCCAAATCAAGCGTAGTCTCCTCTTCAACTGTATTGTGTTGAGGCAAGGGTGAGTACTTGGTACTCAAAGAAGTCATGCATGTAATGCAAGCTAATATACTATATGCATGGCTTGGTACAAAGGAATAGCTCGGGGTATATTTGCAAGAAATGACTTTTGACAAGTAATAAAAGTAGATTCAAAAGCGGTAGAAATAAGTAAAGCATAAATAATTTCTCAAGAAATTTAATAAACATTTTTCCCCATCCTAAACCACATTTCCATCAACTTCATTACTAAACCAACCCAACATTTCAAATCCAAGTTATTTTCGTAAAGTCTAACCCTTGATCAGAATTCCGAGCATTGTCCAAGATCGTGGACTCGGCTATTCAAATAGATTCTACACTCTGCAGAGGTTATGCACTTTACCCACAAGATACAGTCAAACACCACAAAGGCGAGTTCCTCGTAATAAAGCCTTTCTAAGCCTCAAACAACCCAGGTGGCCCTCTCAGGTTCGTGCTCTACACCATCCCTTCCCTTAGCCAAGGCGAAGTATGGGACCAACACACCGTTAGATGGGTATCTCGGCCACACCCACGATACGCTCCCCGCACAATCACACAAACGGTGTAATTGACACCCCGAGGCTCCACAAGTCGGTCCTTAGCGACTTAATCAACTAGGGCCGTCCCATTCCAGCCATGTGGTTGCAAGTATGACCAGTTCAAAGGCTTGCAAGGTTAAGTCCTTAGAGTGACCAGGGCAAGACTACCCGAAGAACCAAATCAACATCCCGAAGCCACAACTTGGCCCACCTGATTACTCTTGCCACATGCCCTGGCCGAAATCGCTTATCAAACCCCAGTTGATTACCATGCACCACGTGCCATCAACATCACATGATACTTTTCCAAAACAGGTTCAATATATCATTAAGTCAATATTAGCATTTGATATCCAAAATCATGTCATGAGCACGTAGCGTGTCTAAGCAAAGATACTACAACGATCTAAACCCATGTTGGCAATTTAATAATGTCCAACTAGTAAACCACAACTAGGGTGACAAAGGGTCATGGCACATACTTAAGTAATCAAGGTGTCATATAGCAAATTGGTATTTATCTAACCCCCATGTTTAAACAAAGTATCTTTCTAATTGAACTAGCATGCAATAGTTTAAATCAAAATAGATTTCGAAATAGGATCAATATGGTCAAAGCACAACTTGCCTTCAAAAAGTACTTGCTCTTGGTCTTGAGTTGGATCCTGAGTCAACACTTCTCCCTCGAATCCTTCCGGCACTTCAACGTCTACTCGTAAAGCGTGCAAATAGCAAATACACAAATAAACACTAGGCAAAAACATCCCAAAACTCCAAATAAAATCCATAAACAGAGAGAACATAATTTTCTGGATTTTTAGAAACTGGAATCGTTAAATTTGGAGTTAAAACGCAAAAGTTATGATTTATTAAAGTTTAAATAATCAATTAAATAATATTACAGAGAAAAACTTTAGTCCAAAAATTAAATAAAATTCATATTTGAGTAGATCTGAATTTTATACAAATTTAGAAATTTGAATCACTCAAATCGGAGTTGAAACGCAAAAGTTATAAGCGTTTGAAGTTTGAATCTAAATTTGAATCAATATTTCGAATTAATAAATCATTTTCTTTTTCGAAATTAATTATTGCGTCAAGAAGGACACGTGGCAGCCTCTCGATTGGGCGGTGGCGTCGGTGGTCCATGGACTTGGTCCACGCTCGGCTCGGGTCCACCGTGGACTCGCCCACGACTCCATCGTGAGATCGACATGTGGGCCCACTCGGGTAGCGTCATCGCCGACGTCGGTAGGGCTCACCAGGCGACAGTGGGTCCCACCGATGACGCGTCATGGGTGACGTCGGCGCTCGGCTGAAACGGCGGCCGACATGCGGGCCCGCCATGACGCCGACATGACATCATGGTGCGGTTCGATCCACGCCGGCCGACACGCGGCCCGGCGTGTCGGCGTCGCTGCCACGACGGCTGGCCGATCGCGCGGTCGCTTCCCGACACGTGGCGCAATCTTGGCCGTTGATTTGAAAATCGGCGGCCCAGATTAGATCTCGCTTTCACGCCGTTTGAGTTAACGCGTTTGATCTCGACCGTTGGATCTAGATCCGACGGCCGAGATTAGATCTCGAATTTTGGGCGGGATCTCACCGTGCGGTGACGCGTGCACAACTGGGACGTTGGATCTTGATCGGACGGCGGAGAAGCTTCGGCGACGGCGATGGCGTCGGCGGCGGAGCTGGCCGGGCCGAGCCGGGACGGCGACACGCCAACGGCGTTCGCGGCCTCCTCCGCCGGCGAGATGTCCTTCGGTGCGCCTCGTCGCGGTGAGTCCGGATCCGAGGTCAACGGGCGGCAGGGACGGCGACGGCGGCGAACGGGCAAAGACCGTGGCGGAGCGCGCAACTACGGCGAAGCTCGCACGGCTAAACGGCGCGCGGCTTTGCCTCGGTGAAGTAGAGAAGGGAGGGCGGGATCACGGCGGTCCTCGGGTATGCCCGGGCTTTAAATAGCCTCGGCCTGGTGCAGTAAAACGGAGACCTAGTTTTCCACGGCGGCATGACACGGCGCGGAGTCCGGCTCGGACTCGGCGGAGACGACGACGGAGAGCCGTACACGTGGCACGATCAACGGCCACGATCGCGACGGGCGCGACCGGTCCGGTCGGACACGGCTCGGTCGGTTTCGGCGGATCTCACCGTTGGATCTTGATCCAACGGTTGGGATTGATTAGGGTTAGGAGTGGGTTCGGCCGAGTCACGTGGCTCGGTCGGACTCGAGTCCGACTTCGGAGTTCCGACTTCGGTCGGATGAACAAGATTTCTGACCCGAGTTTGATTTTCCAAATGATTTAATATTTAAAATAATTCCTAGTAATTCATTTAATTCATTAAAAATAGCAAATGACTCGGAAAAATTCGAGAAAAATTCGAAAATATTTTGGATCATTTTGGACTCAAATAAAATATTTCCAACAAAATTTTATTTGCAAAATTAAATTCTTTAATTATTTCAAAATGGAATAAATTCAAATAAATTCCAATTAAATCCAAATAAATTCCAGAAAATTCCAAAAATTCACCAAAGTGCCAAATCACACATGAATTTAGGACAAGTAAAATTTTGGGGTGTTACAAACCTCCCCCCCTTAATAGAATCTCGTCCCCGAGATTCAGGGCTTACTAAAGGAATAGGTTTGGAAATTCTTTCTTCAAATCCTCTTCGCGCTCCCAAGTCGCTTCGCTTTCTTCATGGTTGCTCCACTGAACTCTACAAAAACGGGTTGACTTGTTTCTAGTTTCTCGATCCATTGTGTCTAGAATCCTCACGGGATACTCCTTATAAGTCAAATCCTCTTGCAACTCAATTGATTCTAACGGTGTCTGTTCCTCAGGAACTCGGAGACACTTCTTTTAACTGGGACACATGGAATACATCATGTACCCCTGCCAACGACTGTGGCAACTCCAGCTGATAAGCGACTTCGCCTCTGCGGCTCAAAATCTTAAATGGTCCAACATAACGGGGTGCAAGTTTCCCTTTGGCATGGAACCTTTTAACTCCCCTGAGAGGCGTAACTCTGAGGTATACAAAGTCTTCTGGTTCAAAACTCAAGTCTCGGCGACAATTGTTAGCATAACTCTTTTGTCGTGATTGGGCTATCTTCAACCTTTCCCTAATCATGGCGACCGTTCTTGACCTCTTGAAGAATATCAGGCCCAAAGACACGGCTCGCCGGGTCTCATTCCAATTCAATGGCGTCCGACAGGTCGACCATACAAAGGCCTCAAAAGGTGACATCTCAGAAACTAGCACGATAACTATTGTTGTAATCGAACTCGGCATACGGCAAACTCTTATCCCAAGAGGTAGCATAAGCCAATGCACAAGCTCTCAACATATCCTCCAGAATCCGTTGACTCTTTCGGTCTGCCCATCCGTCTGTGGATGATAAGTCAGATCTTGAAGTTTAAACGGGTTCCCATGGCTTCATGCAACTTATTCCGTAATCTTGAGGTAAATTGGGTACCTCTCGTCCGATACAATCCTCTTTGGCACTCCGTGCAAACAAACAATCCTGATCATGTATAATTCGCTTAATTTATCTCCCGAGTAAGTGGTCTTCACGGGATAAAATGGGCTACCTTAGTCAAGCGATCCACTATAACCCATATGGAGTCATAACCCCCTTGAGTCTTGACAAACCGTAATGAAATCCATTCCGATTTCCTCCCACTTCCACTCGGGTATTTTCACGGTTGTAGCAATCCTGCTGGTCTCGATGCATTGCCTTGACTCTCTGGCATACGCCGCACAATGCAACATGCTCGGCAACTTCACGCTTCATACTCGGCCACCGTAATCTCTCCTTGAGATCCTGATACATCTTGGTGCTTCCAGGTGAATTGAGTACTTGGAGTCATGAGCTTCTTCCAAAATCGCTTGCTTTAACTCCTTTTTGTTAGGCACACAAATGCGATCCTTCATCCACAACGTGCCTTGCTCATCCAACTTGAAGTCCTCTGCCTTGCCTTCCTCCTTTTGGACTTAATCCTACGGATCCCGTCATCATCCCTCTGTCCTTCTCGGATCTGGTCCTCTAAAGTAGGCTTTACTTCCAATGCGGCCAAGAATCCGCTTAGGTACAACCTCAATCTTCATTTTCTCGAAATCCTCACATAACTCCTCCCGACTTGTGGCTAGCAACGTACTCACGGTATGGCTTTTCCGACTCGAGCATCGGCTACTACGCTGGCCTTCCGGATGGTAATGGATTCCAACATTATAGTCCTTGATCAACTCTAGCCATCTCCTTTGCCTCATATTCAGATCCGATCGGGTGAATATGTACTTAAGGCTCTTATGATCCGTATATACTTCACATCTGCTTCCAATCGATAGTGACGCCATATCTTCAAAGCATGCACTACGGCAGCTAACTCTAGGTCATGTGTCGGATAATTTTCCTCATGCGGCCTCAATCGCTTTGATGCATAGGCGACGACCTTTCCATTCTCAGACAAGACACATCCTGATCCTTGGCGCGACGCTGTCGCAATAAATATCGAAGCTTTGAGCAACATCGGTAGAACTAACACGGTCTTGATGTCAATCGCCTCTTCAGCTCCTGAAATCCTTTCTCACATTCTCAAGCGTCCATGCAAACTTCTTTTCCTTCTTGAGAATTGCGTAAGAGGTTTCGCGATTGTCGAAAAAGCCTTCAATGAAACGGCGGTAGTATCCTGCCATTCCAAGGAAACTCCGAATCTGGGTCACCGTCTTTGGTTGTTCCCAATGTAACACAGCTTCTACTTTGCTTGGATCCACGGCGACTCCCTCTGCGGTCATTACATGTCCAAGAAACTCCACCTTGTCCTTCCAAAAATCACACTTGCTGAACTTGGCGAAAAGTTGCTGTTCCCTCAGCTTTTCCAAAACTCGCCTTAAGTGTTCGGCATGTTCATCCTCTGTCTTGGAGTAGATTAGGATATCGTCTATGAACACGACGACAAACTTGTCCAAATATTCCATGAACACCTTATTCATCATATTCATGAAATAGGCTGGCGCATTCGTCAATCCAAAGGACATAACTGTAAACTCGTAATGTCCATATCTTGACGAGAATGCAGTCTTCGGAATATCTTCTGATCGGATCTTCAACTGATGGTATCCCGATCTCAGATCAATCTTGGAGAAAACTCCGGCTCCTCTTAACTGATCAAACAAATCATCAATCCTGGGTAGCGGATACTTATTCTTCACGGTGACTTCGTTGAGTGCACGGTAGTCAATGCACATCCTGAAACTCCCGTCCTTCTTCTTGACAAACAAAACTGGTGCTCCCCACGGCGACGAACTCGGTCTGATAAATCCTTTCTCCATTAACTCTTCTAGCTGTTTCTTCATCTCTCCCATCTCATCGGTGGACATCGGATAGGTTCTCTTTTCTTTCGGTGATTTTCCCTGTACAAGCTCTATCACAAAGTCTATGTCCCCTGTCTCAAGGCATACCGGAGTAGATCCTCGGGAAAACATCAGGTACTCATTCACTCTTGGGACATCCTCTATGCCGATTGCCTTGGTACTGTTAACCATCAACTGTCCATCTCTAACTGCAAAGTGGCTTGAAATTCCACTTTCTTCCCACACGGGCTCTCAATCGAGATAGTCCTTCGTCCACAATCCAATACGGCCTTGTGCTTGGATAACCAATCCATTCCCAATATGACGTCTAAGGTCTGGGTCTCCAAAATCAAAAGGTTTGCTAGGAATTCTATTCCACCTATTAGTATTCTCACCCGGAACATCCTACTTTCGTTCGGAGTTCGAACCAGGGTTTGCACTAAAAGCATGCACTTAAGTCTTGCAATCCTTAAATCATTTCTAGTAGCAAAGCTCTTGCGAAACAAACGAATGCGAAGCTCCAGAGTCAAACAAAATCAAGCAGGTGTATCGAGTTAACAAGTAACTTACCCAAGACGACGTCCGTAGCATTTTGCATTGCATCTGCGGTGACATGGTTGACTCGGCCTCTCACCACGGTGCAGGGTGTGGCTCCTGGTCTTTGGCGTCCTAGCTGGGGTGGTTCCTAGGTTGAAGCAAACTGGGTCGCTCTGCCGTCTTCTTCGGACAAGCTCGTTGGCAAAGTGTCCTGGCTCGTTGCGGTTATGTAACGCCTCAACATTCCTTCTTTGTTGCCTGGAGTAAGCGTTTCTAGCGGGGGCTGGGGTTTGGTATTTTTGATTGGCGTGTCTTGGTGCCGGGATGGTGTCCTTGTTGCATTCTCAGAGTTGGAATCAAGAATTGATTTGGTGCAACTCTCAAGCTGCTATGCGTTCCTCGGCGTGATCCTTCTTTGTTGCATCCTGCGCTTCCTGTTCTCATCCAGTTCCTTGCGCTTGTCCTCAAGAATAAGTGCCTTATTCACCAACTCTTGGAAATCTGGAAAGGTGTGGGTGATCAACCCTACTTGCAATCCCGAGTTAAGTCCCTTCATAAAACGAGACTGTCTGGATTTATCTGTCGCTACATCCTCAGGTGCGTAGCGTGCTAGGCTGTGTGAACTCGTTTCGTAGTCGGCCACCGGCCGATTACCTTGCTTGATGCTCGAACTCCTCCTTCTTAAGGTCCATGATTCCTTCAGGCACGTGATCTTGTCGGAATGCAATGAACTCTTCCCAAGTGATATCTTGAGGGTTCTCTGCGTGGCACGTAAGTTCTCCCACCATTCGTAATTTGTTCCTTCCAACTGATGAGAAGCGTAAAGTACCTTCTCATTCCCTATGCATTGAGCTATGTGTAGCTTCCTCTCGATTGATCTTAACCAATCATCGGCCTCCAAAGGATTGGCATTCCCAGAGAAAGTGGGTGGGTGAGTCCTCATGAACTCTGACAGCCTTGTATTCTGGCGTGGTCCCTGATTAACTTGATTGGCTGTGGCCTGAGCAAAGGACGTGCTGCATTTGTTGCATCATAGCATGCATCAACTGAGTCCGAGCAAAGCAAGAAAGGCTCCAAAATTCTGCATATCAATCAAGCGGTCTGGTGCTCTATCATTGGGGTTTTCTGGGCGAGAACCACTCCCATTGCTTCCAAAGTTCCCACGGGTGTTCACCATCTGTCGATTTGCTCTAGGTTTAGAGATGAGAGGGAAACAAGAATAGACAAGTAGTATGGAACTTATGCGGGGCGAAAGGGATAACTTTAAGGTCCAACCTTATTATTAATAACTTGGTATGGCTGCTTACAATGCCTAAGGGCCTTGCAACACATACTGCACACTCAAAGAAACAAAGCAAATCCAAATCGAACTAACTCGAGTCTAACGCCTAAAGGGTGACTCTTTATTCTATGACTCGACTCGGCGAAGGAGTCTCACTATAGAACCTATGCTCACTCATCGAGAAAACCTCCACGGCACGGGTACGGGTCTTTGTGGCATAGGCACGAAACGATTGCCATGTCCAAAGAATCGTGTCATCCGTGGTAGTCGGAAGCAGTGTCCTCATCGAGATCCGACTCTTCCGGATCTCGCTCGTGTAGCTCGAGTAATCGCTCTGGGTCTGGTCCGCATAAAGTCATCTCCAACTCGTCAATCCTTCGTGAGAAGGTGTGCCACATACTCTTGAGCTTCCCGCCATCTGCTCTTCTCTGTCGTGATCTCCTTGCGGGCCTTCAGTAGCTCCTTGCTTGTATTATCTAGTACATCCTCCTGGCGACGACAAATCGTGCCAATCAGGTAACCGTGGCATCCTCATCCCGAATCTCCTTCGGTCGAGAAGGTTATCGCTAGCGCGGATGGTAACGAACACCGCATTTCCAACTCTCGCGTAGATACGTAATGTGCCGCATTGCTCGTCGTGATACTTCTTGGATACCCATCTGCATTGTAGATCTCCTGGCGGTCTGCGGTGTATCGGGCGATTGCCTGGCCCTTTTTCCTAGCAGTACCTCAATCCTCACGTCACAAGCCTTGATCAATCCCGCTTGTCCGATCACTTCCACTTGGTATTGGGGCTTCTCAAAATCTCCGAGAGTCTCAGAGCATGTGCCAAAGCTCATGGGCGTGACCAACTCCCGGATCAACGTAGTTGAACTCTTCCTCCATCTGTCACAAGCGTGCTTTACGTAAGAACTCGGAATTTTTCAACTGTGACAAGGTAAGGGAAAATTTCAGCAAGAGACAAGAAAAGAGAGAAGGGGTAAGTCGAGATGTCATTTCTTGTCTTCACAAATTTTTAGCTTTAGAAAATAGGTTTTATCCTCACTACGACCATTCTAACTTAGGGTTGAGCCTACAGTCAAGTATGGCTCGATACCACCTCTGTCGGGACCCCGAATTTGCAAATCCGACCCTCTGTGTATTCAAAGCACTAGTCCAGAACGCGCTTAGTGCACACAGTCTTAACATCGGTATATATCACAATCATACCAAACGATACTATCAAAGTACTTTATTTAGATAATCAAAGGGTTACTCGACCTTATGGCCAAGTTACAAATATATGCCTCGCGGCTAAACTTATTAAAAGAGAAATAACAGAATGAAAATCAAATAACCGTGGCGCCATCCAAGATACCACAGTAACTGATCGGCTCGCATCCCTAAGTAGACGGGTCCTTTTGGAACTCCTCCTCCGAAAGCTGGCGTAGTCTCCTCTTCAACTGTATTGTGTTGAGGCAAGGGTGAGTACTTGGTACTCGACAAGTCATGCATGTAATGCAAGCTAATATACTATATGCATGGCTTGGTACAAAGGAATAGCTCAGGGTATATTTGCAGTAAACAGCTTTTGACAAGTAATAAAAGTAGATTCAAAAGCAGTAGAAATAAGTAAAGCATAAATAATTTCTCAAGAAATTTAATAAACATTTTTCCCCATCCTAAACCACATTTCCATCAACTTCATTACTAAACCAACCCAACATTTCAAATCCAAGTTATTTTCAGAAAGTCTAACCCTTGACTGTAATTCCCGAGCATTGTCGATCAAGACTGGACTCGGCTATTCAAATAGATTCTACACTCTGCAGAGGTTATGCACTTTACCCACAAGATACAACAAACACCACAAAGGCGAGTTCCTCAGAATAAAGCCTTTCTAAGCCTCAAACAACCCAGGTGGCCCTCTCCGGTTCGTGCTCTACACCATCCCTTCCCTTAGCCAAGGCGAAGTATGGGACCAACACACCGTTAGATGGGTATCTGGCCACAGCCACGATACGCTCCCCCGTACAATCACACAAACGGTGTAATTGACACCCTGAGGCTCCACAAGTGAGTCCTTAGCGACTTAATCAACTAGGGCCGTCCCATTCCAGCCATGTGGTTGCAAGTATGACCCAGTTCAAAGGCTTGCAAGGTTAAGTCCTTAGAGTGACCAGGCAAGACTACCCAAGAACCAAATCAACATCCCGATTGCCACAACTTGGCCCACCTGATTACTCTTGCCACATGCCCTGGCCGAAATCGTTTATCAAACCCCGCTTGATTACCATGCACCACGTGCCATCAACATCACATGATACTTTTCCAAAACAGGTTCAATATATCATTAAGTCAATATTAGCATTTGATATCCAAAATCATGTCATGAGCACGTAGCGTGCTCTAAGCGAGATACTACAACGATCTAAACCCATGTTGGCAATTTAATAATGTCCAACTAGTAAACCACAACTAGGGTGACAAAGGGTCATGGCACATACTTAAGTAATCAAGGTGTCATATAGCAAATTGGTATTTATCTAACCCCATGTTTAAACAAAGTATCTTTCTAATTGAACTAGCATGCAATAGTTTAAATCAAAATAGATTTCAAATAGGATCAATATGGTCAAAGCACAACTTGCCTTCAAAAAGTACTTGCTCTTGGTCTTGAGTTGGATCCTGAGTCAACACTTCTCCTCGAATCCTTCCTGCACTTCAACGCCTACTCGTAAAGCGTGCAAATAGCAAATACACAAATAAACACTAGGCAAAAACATCCCAAAACTCCAAATAAAATCCATAAACAGAGAGAACATAATTTTCTGGATTTTTAGAAACTGGAATCACAAATTTGGAGTTAAACGCATAAAGTTATGATTTATTAAAGTTTAAATAATCAATTAAATAATATTACAGAGAAAAACTTTAGTCCAAAAATTAAATAAAATTCATATTTGAGTAGATCTGAATTTTATACAAATTTAGAAATTTGAATCACTCAAATCGGAGTTGAAACGCAAAAGTTATAAGCGTTTGAAGTTTGAATCTAAATTTGAATCAATATTTCGAATTAATAAATCATTTTCTTTTCGAAATTAATTATTGCGTCGGCAAGGACACGTGGCAGCCTCGATTGGGCGGTGGCGTCGGTGGTCCATGGACTTGGTCCACGCTCGGCTCGGAGTCCACCGTGGACTCGATCCACGACTCCATCGCGTGAGGCCCGACATGTGGGCCCACTCGGGTGACGCGTCATCGGCCGACGTCGGGCTCGGCTCACAGTCTTGACAGTGGGTCCCACCGATGGCGTCATGGGTGACGTCGGCGCCGAGACACGGCCGACATGCGGGCCCGCCATGACGTCGCGATGACATCATGGTGCGGTTCGATCCGCATCGGCCGACACGCAGGGCCGGCGTGTCGGCGTCCTACACGACGGGTGCGCTGACCACGGTCGAGCTTCCCGACACGTGGCGCAATCTTGGCCGTTGATTTGAAAATCGACGGCCCGGATTAGATTCGCTTTCACGCCGCTTGAGTTACCGCGGTTGATCTGGACCGTTGGATCGAGATCCGACGGTCGAGATTAGATCTGGACTATAGGACTGGATCTCACCGTGCGGTGACGCGTACACTGTCTGGGACGTTGGATCTTGATCGGACGGCGAGAAGCTTTGAGCGGCGGCGATGGCGTCTTGGCCGGAGCTGGCCGCCGAGCCGGGACGGCGACACGGCCAACGGCGTTGCGGCCTCCTCCGGCCGGCGAGATGTCCTTCGTGCGCGCCTCGCCGCGGTGAGTCCGGATCTGAGGTCAACGGCGCAGGGACGGCGGACGGCGGCGAACGGGCAAAGACCGTGGCGGGCGGCGCGCAATTACGGCGAGCTCGCACGGCTAAACGGCGGCGGCTTTGCCTCGTGAAGTAGAGAAGGGAGGCGCGGGATCACGGCGGTCCTCGGTATGCCCGGGCTTTAAATAGCCTCGGCGTCCGTCGCGTAAAACGGAGACCTAGTTTTCCACGGCGGACACGGGCGCGAGTCCGGCTCGGACTCGGGCGGAGACGACGACGGAGAGCCGTGACATCGTGCACGATCAACGGCCCACGATCGCCGCGAAGCGCGACCGGTCCGGTCCGACACGGCTCGGGTCGAGTCGGCGGATCTCACCGTTGGATCTTGATCCAACGGTTGGGATTGATTAGGGTTAGGAGTGGGTTCGGTCGAGTCACGTGGCTCTGTCGGACTCGAGTCCGACTTCGGGTTCGACTTCGGTCGGATGAACAAGTACTTGACCCGAGTTTGATTTTCCAGCGATTTAATATTTAAAATAATTCCTAGTAATTCATTTAATTCATTAAAAATAGCAAATGACTCGGAAAAATTCCAAAATTCGAAAATATTTTGGATCATTTTGGACTCAAATAAAATATTTCCAACAAAATTTTATTTGCAAAATTAAATTCTTTAATTATTTCAAAATGGAATAAATTCAAATAAATTCCAATTAAATCCAAATAAATTCCAGAAAATTCCAAAAATTCACCAAAGTGCCAAATCACACATGAATTTAGGACAAGTAAAATTTTGGGGTGTTACAGCAATGTGAAGGATGGAGTTGGGATTCAAATTGATCAGCTCGATCTCGTAGAAGTGAAGGAGCCCTCGGAAAAAGGCGCTCCCAGGAACGCTAAATCCTCGCCAAAAGAAGGACTCGAAGACCACGATTTCATTCTCCAGGGGAAGGGGATAAGGATCACCTGCGGCAGGACGGGCAGAGATCAACTCCAGCGGAGGGATAACGCCGCCGTAGTAACGGAGGTCTCCCACCCCGCGTCCGCCGGACCGGCGCTATCCCCCGACGATGACGAAGAAGAAGAAGAAGACATCTTGATGAAGGAGACCCTGTGGGAGCAACCGCCGAGAATCTTGGGCGCGAAACTAGAAACCCTAGATCGCCCAGATCGCCCAGATCGCCAAAGGAAATTTGAAGATTTCTCAGCCGCGGTGGGGGAGGGGCAAAGATGTCTTTACCACAGCAAGATTTCCCTCATTTATAAGAAATGAATCTCAATTTTCGCCTGACGGCGGCAAAGCAAGGGCTTCCGTGCTCGATTCTGGGCCAGATCTAGGGCACGCCCCATGTTGGGCCAGGAGCTGTGTCGCGCAAAACGCGGCCATGTGTCAAATCTGGTTCGAGGTTCGGGACAAAGTGCGTCCCATGACGGGCCTGAACGCCGGCCGCCACGGAAGATTGGGGCCGGGCACTTTTCGAACATCCTCCAGCGGTATGCCCCATAATTTGGGGTCAATTGCCGATCGCTGCTGTATAGCGGGATCGGGTATCGTGGGAGGATTTTTACTAACACGGTCCTGAGAATGCGCTCCATGAGAGTCTGAAGCAGTGCGCCGTCAATGGGCACAGGCATTACTCTATATGACTAAGGTATGCCCCATGAGGGTCGATCGAGCTTTACAAGCCGGTTGCCGCATACCGTAAACGGCTGCGGGTACCGCCCGGCCACGAGCCAAAAGACTATGGTACGCCCCATGAGGGCCAGCTAAGCAACAAGCCAGTTGCCGCACACCGTAAACGGGCGCGGGTACCACTCGGCCACGAGCCAAAAGACTACGGTACGCCCCATGAGGGCAAGCTGAGCAACAAGCCAGTTGCCGCGCACCGTAAACGGGCGCGGGTACCACTCGACCACGAACCAAAAGACTACGGTACGCCCCATGAGGGCAAGCTGAGCAACAAGCCAGTTGCCGTGCACCGTAAACGGGCGCGGGTACCACTCGGCCACGAGCCAAAAGACCACGGTATGCCCCATGTGGGTCGGTAGAGCTTTACAAGCCGATCGCCGCGCACCGTAAACGGGCGCGGGTACCACTCGGCCACGAGCCAAAAGACCACGGTATGCCCCATGTGGGTCGGTCGAGCTTTACAAGCCGATCGCCGCGCACCGTAAACGGGCGCGGGAGCCACTCGGCCACGAGCCAAACGACTCATTCAAGGTACGCCCCATGAGGGTCGGTCGAGCTTCGCAAGCCGATCACCGCGCACCGCAAACGGGCGCGGGTACCACTCGGTGCCGAGCCAACCAACCACGATGGCCTTACCTAACAAGTTCTTTACGATCTTTTTTCCACAAAATCTTTATGACAGGATAAGAGGAGGAAATCCGATCCTAAAGCACTTGGAGGCTGCTGTGGGATGTCTGAGATAGGGGCCCCGCAAGTAGGGCCTACACCCGACTGGGCCGAAGGCGGAACAGCAGGCCCAGAGCCCGGAAGCGCCACGATGGGCCCGGGGGATGTCTCGACTTGTTCCCCAAGGCAGCTCGTCGATCCTTCAGCGAAGCTTCGTGCCATGCCCAGACAACCTGTCGAAAGCGAAGCATGCGGCCGGAAACCTGCAAAGCCTGCAGGCGCCGGAACCTGACGGCGTGTCAGGCGCGGGTCGGGGAAAGCACAACTACCTCTCCAAGACGTAGTGGGGCCAAGCCGATAAGAGACAAAATATGTACTCATGAAGCCACCATGTTCAGGGCCAGGTGGCGCCCGCTCGGTGGTATATCCTTCCCCTAGTATAAAAGGGGAAGGGAGAAAGAAAAGAAGACAAGGCTCATATATCCAAGAACACAGGACTAGGGTATTATCTCCACCGTGAGAGCCCGAACCTGTCTAAAAGAGAGAGATCGCCCTTGCCTCCTGTGTTACCATCTAGCTAAGGTCCCGCACGAATCCCCTAGAATCACAAATCTCATTGCCGGCGAAATCGATCGTCGACACCCCCCATTTTTGGGATACGTGTGAACATGTCCTAGATCAATCATAGTGATGATTGTAATACGTCGTTGCTCATGTAATAATGATAACTTTGTTTATCAGTTCCCTGAATATATGTTACGACTTTGTTCATTGGATACGATTTGATTGTGAAACACATTTGTCAAGTAACATTATTCTAAATGGGTCCCTGATCCATATCATTACGAGGAGCGGTGATGATTTGATCAGCACATGTATTGGTTGATGGTAATGTTTCACATACCATAGATATGGAGATATTGAACCAATAATGTGGACACATGTTGAAGAACATGGGTAATTGGACAAAACCCACTCCGAGACGTTGTGAGTTGTTATCTCTTATAGTGCCATCAACGTATAGTCTTGAGTGGTACACCTATATGGTCCTTAGACCTGAGATTGTCATGGATACCTAACATGTAGACTTGTATGCTTTGGTATCATCAAACGCTACACCGTAACAGGGTAGTTATAAAGATGACTATTGGGTATGCCACGATACATCGCTAAGGGTGTGATGATCAAGATGGGATTTGCCCCTCCTAGATAACGGGAGAGATACCTCTGGGCCCCTCGTGTGGATGGATAGGGAAAGTGCACAGCCGTGCCAAGATGACTAAGGAGTTAGTCATGGTTTGTATCCATCACACTATTGAGTGAAGTGGTCGAGATATCAACAAGGGTGGCGCATCTCTCCTTGAGCTTGACTGGTATCGTGTGGCAAAGGGATTGGTATATGAGTGTATCAAGGTTTAGCCGAATACTGATTCCGTGCATTCGGGGATCAATGCGTACTGCTAGGTGCCGCTGTTGATCAATGAATTGGAAACAGGTTTCCAGATTCATGTTCGACTTGCACTGAACCTAATGGGTCACACACTTAACGAGTTGGAACTGGTTAACGGGTTTGTGCATGGATGAGATCCACGTTGGAGGTAGAAACCCTAGCGGGATTTGGCCCACTAGCGTATCTATAAAAGCCGAGGCCAGGAACAGTGCGCGATACAGATCAGAACCCTCACCACATTTAGCCATCGCGCAACCCTCCTGTCCCACCCCAGAAACCCTGGTCGTGTGGCGAGGTGCTAGCACACCCCGCACGGCGTTCCTGCTCGGTACGTGTGGATACCGGTAGAGGCACTCTAGCATGGGGATGCGCTTTTTCGGTTGGATCTCCAGCGACCACTCAGTGGAGATCAGTGACCACCCGGTGACCACTCGGTAGAGGTCGGTGACCACCCGGCAACCACTCGGGGTAGATCGGGATGTGAACGACTACTTCCTCCACACGCGCATATGTGCTTCCGCTGCATCGGCGCGTCAAGGGTAACGATCCATGATCCCCTACTTGCATGTGATCTTGGGTGTTCGCGGTAGAAATTTTTTATTGTTGCTAGTGTAGCCTACCCGTATCCCAATACATCTCCATTACCCCTCCTTGCTGACAGTTATCTCCTCGAGATGTCGCGTCATAAATTTTCCTGTGTCGAATCACCTCATATTTCACTAGCATTTGTTTGAAGGATGCTTCGTTCTGCTCATCTCACCCTACAAATATCAGATGAACCGTAATTCACTGCATCATCTTGAAGTAATTTTCACAATCCGTGCCATGTCTTCTTCCTCTTCCAACTCCTCCTCTGGTTACTATTTGTCATTGGATGATGAATCGGCCATCGCCTCGGCCCTTCAGGAAGAATTGTCGGTCGAGGTCCGCGCCGAGGAGGAAGTTGCCGATGATGAAGCCATTGCCCGTGATCTTCAAGAAGAGCTCGACGCCGAGGCCGTCAAAGATCCTGCAGCAGCCACCCTTCCCCCTACAGAAGCTGAGGAACCTGGTGCCGGCGCAGATGCCGCTCCTGAGGGGGCCGCCCCGGAGGCCGTCGCTCCCCCACCAGCCGATAACAACCCAACGCCTCCACCAGCACCCCCTGTCAATGCTGCCCTCCATGAGTCATCAGACTCTAGCGGCATTTCCAGCGCAGGTGATGCTCCTAGCGGGAAGCGTCGGCGGCTTCATTTGGCATAGTAGTCTTCTTTTCTCCCTCCCCCCTTTTTTTATATTCCTTTTGTAGGGATGACACCTCCCTTTTCTCTTTAAAGTTGCCACAATCCCTGAGCACCTTTGTTTAGGGATTGTCATACTTCTTCTCCTTCCAATCCTACTTGTATGTTGAGATCTTTGTTCTCTCAATTATTTTGTCCCTTCTTCTTTAGCTGATACCGCAAGTGCTTTGTACGTCTTCTGGCTTACTGATGTAACCGCTACTTTTACACATCAGCTAATTGTGTAAATGCCTTTTTAATGGAAGGTATTGATTCTGAATATTTGTCTCACATTGTCTTCTATGCATGATTCGGCTTTTATTCCTGTCTTGTATCGGCTCACGACGACCCAGTTCGAGGGACTCTTAGAACCAATCAGCTTTAGAGAGCGTTAGAAGAGCGTATTTGCCCATCGGTCGATGTGTTTTGTTCTGACCATTTCTCCTCTGGTCATTCCTTCCAATATATGCCACCCGGTAGGCACATCGCTTTTCTCTTTCTTCATTAACTGCCTTGCAACCTTACTGTCCTGTCACATACTCGCTTAGTGGGTGCAAAGCTTGGGGTGTGATTTACGGAGTTGTTTCGGGCAAAAATTACTTTATACAGCCCTTTCCCTTCTTTATGCGCTCTTGCCCTTCACTCCCGAACTCATCATCCTCCACCAGACCAACTTCTTGTCGAAAATCTGCTTCATTCAGCTCGGCCTCTCTTTCATTGCCCCTCCTGAGCTTCGGTAATCCATCTCTAGATCTTGTGATTGTAATCCTCTCTGCCCTTGCATCGATCATCGGCCCATTACACTTTGTCATTTTGATTTTACCTCCTTCTCTGGTAGATGGCCGATTACCGCTCGATGATCCTGGTTCCGGTACCTGAGGCGGCCAATCAATTGTTGCTTGGCCCTGAGGGAAACAAAGACCCAACCGATTAAATCAACCGAGAGGTCAAGAGGATCCCTTTAAACGCTGTCGGGCACACCTTGACGGGGTGGAAAGACAGTGTCAGGGCTTGGCCTACTAAGGTCAAGGGTTGGAGGAATTGGTATAACAGAGTATCTAGCAGCAAGAGGGCGGACTAGGAAGCCTAGGAGATAGCCGATTGCATCAGCCTTTCACTATAGGGTATGCATAGAGATGAATCCTTGGTAGCCGTTGCTTCTTACTTTTGGTCGGATGCCTTCAATGCTTTTTCCTTCCACCCTGGGTTCTTTAGTCCAACTTTTATGGACGTAGTGGTGCTCACTGGTCTCAAACCAACGAGTCACCAATTCCATGCTTTTGAGGCGACTACTACTCACTGATTGTCAACCAAGATGTCGTGGGGGCTCCGGTCTTTGTAACAGTAACCCAGATACTCACTATTGCGTCGGACTAGAATTAACGCAACCCGTCAGTAATCCGATTACTAGTTACAAACCGTACCCGGATTGAGGCCAATCGACCAGCACGACACACACTGCTGGTGGTCATATGCCAAAGGATTGATTCCAACCCGAGCTTCCCCGAGATATGTGTCTAGTGCTAGTTCCTTGGATCAGTAGCCTAGCACCCACATATTTCACAATAAGTTGCATCAAGAATCAAACCCAAGGTAATAATTGTATTAATACTAGTTTGATTACATCTAATTAATTTACAAGAGTGAAATACAGCCAATTGGCAAAACTACGAAATGAGAAAAACAAATCCGCAACAGCGGTAGCGGTATGCCTTCCCATACCCAAAGGCAACCGACTGGGGGTTGAAACCCAGATAACCGCTACTAACTCGTGGAATACCCGTCTCGACAAACGTCGGGAACGCCTTCATCATCTTCAACGCCATCTTCTGTTTGCTTGATATTAAAAATAAATAGAGCAAACGGTGAGTACACGTATGTACTCGCAAGACTTTAGTGTATGGAATAATAATGTAAATGCAGGTTTTAACAATGGAATCAGGTTTCTACACTAAGTCTATTTGAGCACAAAGCAAGATTTGTTTGCAATACTTAATAGGTCAAAATCTTTCGCAATTTGTAAAGCAGTGGTAAAGGAATCATTTTTGTTGCAAGCAATAAATATATCAATTGATCCATAAACCAAATTCTCAACCATTCCCTTCCCACCAACCGAAAACCAAACTAACCTACCTTGCCAAAACCATTTCCCAAAACCAACTTCTGACCAAACCCAATAACCAATCCAGCTCCCATCCAAGTCCAACCAAACCATTTCCGAGACCGAACCAAGACCAGACCAGAACCAACACCAGAAATTCTATACTTGACAGTACTTCCCAAGCTGCTCATGACCGTGAGCACGGCTAATCGATTAGTTCATTTATAACTCTGCAGAGATTGTACACTTTACCCACATGACACATTCTAGCAATCATGTCAACCATGCCACGCGATACTCGACGTACCCGTTTTGCTAGACTATGACGAGACCTTTCGATAGGTTGGGAATTAAATCTTGCACCAGCCCGATAATGTGCATCCCTAGCTATGGTCCCAAGAGGAATGTCCACTAGTGGTCTCTACGGGCTCCCACTAGCTTTCCTGGCCCATACCTCCTTATAGTAGGCATTACCATTGTATTGGGCAAACTCCCCCTCGATGCCTCGACGAGGGAGTCCCTAGAACACACCGACACGGTAGATGTGTCGCACTCTCCCGCCGCCTAATGATGCAAGACCCAAATCCTTTCCAGTGTACTAGGCCAAGGCTATCCCATACTAGCACATGTGGTTGTACTGTAAGACCCAGTAATAGCATCAAGTTCAGTCCTTAGGGTGACTCAGGCGAGATCTTCCAAACCCGCTTGCTATGGCCATAGAGGATATCCACTAGTGGTCCCTACAGGCTCCCACTAGCTTTACTGGCCCATACCTCCCCATAGCAAGGGACCAAACCAAACCAAGGCCAAAACAAGACAAGCCTCCTGGCTTGAAATCCTTTCCAAGTCCAGACCAGCCAGACCAACCAAACCTTTCCAAACCAACCAATCGGACCAAACTGTCCAAACCAAGCTAATCCAAACCACCGAACACCGTACATCTCGCCCGGTCTAAATTCTTCCATTTTCCATTTTCACCCATGCAACCTTTTCATCCAAAACCAAATCCAACTCCCAAGCCATTAACCAACCTTTCCGATCCAACACCCAATCCAAACCAATGATTTTTCCAAGAGATTGTAATTGACTGACTCACGACTTTCATAGCATTTGCTACTACGTGACTAAGCATGTGCAAGTATTATTCAATATTACCCATTTGACATTCATTACTATGTCTAATGTGGATCTAGAGCTTACCAAGGTTCACAATTCAATTAAGATTAAAGGAAATCCACCAACTCTAGGTTTATCTACCAGTTTTCCCACAACTAGCATTTTTACTAAACATACACGCATGCATAATAGTTTTTACAAATGAAAATAGAACTTTGCAAATATAGGATCAAAATGGTCAAAGGAGGTGCTTGCCTGTTTGCTCTTTTTACAATGCCCGATTCTGGAACGAAGTCGGGATCGTCGTCTACCGAATCGTCAACGCCTAAAGAAAAGCAATAAGATCGATTAACAATGAATCCAAATAAGGCGATTAAGAACCAACATTAAAGCAAATAGAATTGAAAAGGCTAAGATCGAAAGAACTCGAAAAAGGGTTTAACTTTTCAGCTCACGCCAGCAATATCGACACACAATTCTCGGTATTACCGTCCAACCAGCAGTACCGACCTTGCGGCAGTACTGTCGATTTCCAGTAGTACCATACTCTCGGGACGATAATGTCAACGGCCGGGAACTAAAACGGAACACTTTCTGGAAAAATACTGTCGGAATGTTGCACACAGTACTTCTGCTCAAGCAGTCGTACCAGCCCCATGCACCAACAGTACCAGAATTTCAAAGGCCAAGATCAGCACACTTCGGAAAATAGCTACCGGCTTGTTTCACACAGTATTACCAATAGGGTGGTAATACCAGACCCAAACACCGGCAGCGCCGCGGCTCCAAAGGCTGAGGGCAGCTCACTCTGAAATCAACTACCGGCGTTATAGTCACGGTACTACTGCTTAGGCGGCGGTGCCGAGACTAACACGGTGGTAGCGCCAGTTTTCCAGAAAGGGCTGGAATATGAGAAAGGGATTTTCGCTCAAACGGGATTGGAACTCAAGTACAAGTGCCAGGTCACGGTCCTAGCAGTGCCAGGAACTCATCTAACCTGGTCCTAACGAGTTCCGAGCTCGTTTGACCGATTTACCACTTTCCAACTCCGAGCTCTGAAACTTTTACCGAAAAACGGTTTTCGAAAGGGATGAACCAACGAAAACGATCCAAATGGGGAGGGAAGAGACCTAACACGAAATCGAGAAAATGAGAACTTAAAGAGAAAAAGGGAAATCCGAACTTCTCCCTAAGTCCGGCAGTACCAGTATCTAACATGCGGTAGTGCCGCTCTATGCCCGGTAGTACCGGCCCTGAAGTCCGGTAGTGCCGCCCTTCGGGGAATGAAATGAGTCGCTCACTGGAATTTAACCACTGGAGTCAAATTCCCGGTACTGCCGCTCGGGCGGCAGTACCGGCCTCATGGCCCAGTAGTGTGGCCCAGTAGTGCCGGCCGCCAGAGAGTAGGAAGGAACCCCTCTGGATTTTAATTACCGGTGGTATGCGGGCGGTAGTACCGGCCTCATGCCGTCGGTAGTGCCGGTCTTCCAGGAGAAACTTTTTGCAAAAAGTGGGATTTTGCGCAAATGAGTTCAGAACTTCGACGCGAGAGCATGAGTATGTTCCTAGGGACACTAGGGACCCATTCACATAGTCTTTGTCATGTTTCGAGCTTGTTTGCTCAATTTCTCACTTTTTGACTAAACGAACCCCGAAAACGACGCGAAAATGGATTTCGACACGAAAACGATCCAAATCCAATTTTCGACGTGGCTAAGGAACCTCTACGGAACCAAAACTTATCTAAACTAGTTTCAACTCAATCCAGGCTCGATTGTTCAACTTTTCACAAATTCGAACCTTCGAGCTACAAATCTCACCCGAAATTGGCTTTTGGCTCGGATCCAAACCAAACTCCGATTTCGCCGCGAGGATAGATTCTTTATGGCACTAGGGACCCATACGCGTCGAACTCACGGATTTTGGAATTTCAGAACATGAATTTGCTCCGAACGCCCAAAATGCTCATTTTCGGCAAATCGGCCAGAACAGCGGATTTGCGACACGCGTATTGATTCCATTAGCGTGCTTAGGTCCTACATGACCGCAAGCTAGTCTACAAACTTGATGCACGATGATTGAACTTCCAGAACTTGAAAACCCTAATTAATCCTGAATTTTGATTTTGGACCCGAATCGAGTTCAAACTCGATCCTTCCGCGAGAATCGAACTTCACTAGTGTTGGACATATTTGTGAGTCGCTTTCTCGACTTTTCCATGGCTAGGGTTTCAAAAAAAATCTCCGAAAAATTCGGGAAAAGACTTTTTAGCGCAAACAAATCTAACAAGGAGTAGATCAGGGTTTCCAGAATGAATCAATCGCGTAAAAGACATTCTAAGCCTAATCTAGATCTAGCAACTCAACGAATCATCAATCTACTACCCGATCTAGACTTTCTAGGGCCAAACAAGCGGAAAAAAGGGGGAAAAAGGAAGAGAAGAGGCTAGGGTTTGCATCAAACCTTAGGGTTTGAGCTCAAACTTTGAATCCATTGCTTGATCGTCCTCCTAGGGTTCTTGATGAAGCTTCCCCACACCTTGAGGTTGCTCTCCTTGCTCCACACGGGCTCACACCGGCCGAAGAATGGAGAGGCAGGGGCGAGTTCCACTGGAGGAAGAAGAGGGAGGAGGAGAGGGCAAGAGAGAGAGAGTGAGAGAGGGCAAATGAGAGAGTGAGGGGGCTCTCCTCTGGATAAATACGAGAGAGGGAGGGCTGGGGCGACCTGGAGAAGAAAGATTGGCCGGTGACCCCCAGCTCACGTCGTCGGCCGGCAGTACCGCCCGAAGTGGCCGGTACAGCCGCCCAGGGGCTAAAAGCTTCTGGATTTTCTGGCTTTTGCAACGGCGATTGATCAACGGCGATTGATCAACGGCTTTGGGAACTTTTGGAATAGGTTTGGAGAATCCTAATGAAGGTTTAGAAACTTACGTTTAGGTTTTAGTCTACACGATTTGAACTTTCACCCGAAATCAATTTCAGGACTAAAACTCTGAGCTAAAGCGACATTGCTCGGGAATTGAGGGTTGTGACTCAAAGAAAAGTTGGGATGGATTTGTAGAGCACTAAGGAAAGTTTCGAAGCTACGGTTGCAGGTCTAACTTAACCAATTTAGAGATTCGACCAAAACAAAACCCAAAGCTACGAACGGGAAAAACAATTAAACAAAGCAACGAAAACACTCTGAAAACAATTAACTCCAAATTAAGATCCAACAATCAGATTAGAACACAATTAAACACACATTTAGCTTAATTAAGCCTAATTATTCTTAATTATAAACTCAGGGTGTTACACAAGATCGGATGGTCATAGCCGATCATCGGGCCCGGTGGAGCCTCGCGAGCATAGTGCCTTCCTAACTATGTGGCTGGACAAGTTTCTTTTCTGTGGTGCTACTGGGCCCGACCAACAATTTTCAAGCTCTGGCGGAAGCTCTGGTAACAGTCAAGGATGTGGCTATGGGAAAGCTCCTTTTGGGTGCAGTTTACCGGATGATGCACCTTATTGTCTCGAGATTGAACGGGCGGCCAACTCTCACACCATCGGGCATCATGGAGGCCCTCTTTGGTTCGTCCAACTGTGGCTTATGGCGCAATTTCAATCATCCTTCGGGTATACCCTTTCTTCAGACCTCCGATTCCCACGCGAAGATTTATTGGAAGATGAGACAATGGACGAGAAGTCATCCTCTAGGCGTTGCCGATCATATGGAGAAGATCTGTCTCAAATCCTACCGAGGGATCAGAAATTGGACATGACAACTTTCACCAAGTTCTTTTCTTATTTTTATGGAACTAAAAACATCCCCTTTTCGGACTTTCTTCCATATCGGCAGATTGATGATCTGGAGTACGAAAGCCCTAGCTATTGCCGATCGGACAATCTTGATGACGAATGTTTTAGACACATCATTTCTCCAAGCATTTTCTCGGTTGGCCTTAGTCTCTCGAGCCGCACCTAGAAGCCGTCTTATGAATATTATCACCCATCCGTTTGAGCCAGGTAGTTGGGTTTTGGGCTGCTGCCTCCTCAACTAGTGCTCTTTGACAAGCTTCATGAGCGGGAGGAAATTGTGAGCCCTATTGATGTGAGCATCGCACTAGATTTGGGCGGAGACCTGCTGATCGACTTTACTCCTCTGATCCTCTTGGCCACCCGAACTTCTGCAGCTTTAGCCCGTTGGTGGGAGGAATGGAGTCGTCACCTCTTCCTTGCATCCTTGTATGAAACGCTTCATCGCTTTGACGAGTCTCACCCTTTCCTCTCTGTCTCTGAGGTACTCTGAAAAGGCCGTTCCCTCTTTTCGTACATTTTCTTTTACCATGTCTTTTCACTGGTTCCTTTATTATTTCTTACCCTCAAGACGTCGAAGATGCATGGCCAATTCTTTCGGCTAGCAGCAAGGTCATCAAATTTTATGCCAATACCACTAGTCGCACAAACAGCGGCCTCAACTCCCCAACTCTAAAGGACATCAAGAAGAGAGGCCGTGGATGGGCATTGGCTGGTCAGAAAAAGAAGTCAGCGGATACCTTTGTGAGCGGTTCTCCACCAGGGGTCGGTGTGGTCAATTTAGCGCTTACTCCTGCTGGTGCAGACCCTGCCAGACCTGGCAAGTACTCTGTTCCCTTCATCGGCCTGCAAAATTGCCTTTCATCCTTCGCTTTTATCGTCTGTCCCACTTCAGTTCCAAGGAAAAGACTTGTTGGGCGTAGAAGACTTGCTGCTGTCATTCCCCCTACGTCTCCGCTAGTCACTGTATCTTCTGCACCAGCACTCCATGTAACACCCCGGCATTTAATATGCCCGAATGCTACCAAACATAGACTAAGCAACCTCTAAATACCACAAAATCAAGTAAATTACAGCAAAGGCACTAATGCTAAAAAAACCGATATTTCGGCAGCATCTCCTTTGTTTTAACATGAATTGAAGGAAACACAATAGCATAGCAATATAAGGCAATATGGGAGACAACTAAAATAGCAATAATTAACGACTTGACAACAATATAAGTCTAATTCCAAGCATTCAATGTCTCCATGCGCCAAACGAACAATAAGACTCTCATAACGCAAAGCTAAACCATAAAACAATAAGCATCACACTTAGTTTATTATTGAAAACCCAATTGAATGACTTTGTGAGACGAATGAGTGAAACTACGTGTAGAAGTGAGACTATTTCCCTTCCCCGCATGCCGGTCTCATGGTACCTAAAACAACAAGAAAACAAAAGCGTGAGTTCAACACTCAGCAAGCATATTGCAATGGTACAAAAGAACAATTACATGGCTACAACAAATCACATCATGTAAATCATCTCATTCATGATCACATAACATTATCATCATCATTATGTATGCAATGCGATGCTATGCTCATGTCTCCTTGGAAACTCATACCGGTATGGTTGAGTACACACCCGTCGGCGTGCACCCTCTCCCCCCTTCCATCCCGAAGATGGAGGGTGCCTACTCCTCGCTTCCAAACACCGCGATGGATAGAATCACGATGTAGGACATACTCATTGGCTCTCTAAAATAGTCATAACTTTCTCACCGACCTTCCCTGGACTAGTTATGACTTTCTCACCGCTCGGACCATGTATCATGCCATGTATGCAAACATGCCAACATCATAATTAACTTGTACATTAACACATGGAATCATAACATAATAAGCATACTCATCATATCATTGGCAATCATTAAAGCATGGAAAGTGATCATATCATATAATCAATTTCATCTAGTCTCAACTAGCAACCTACAAACCGCTATCCATTACAATACACTTGCCTCAACCATGGGCAACGGATTGGCGAGAAGTAGAAGGCACTCCCGGGGTCACACCACCTGCACATGGGTACCACACGCTCACAATCATGTCCACAAAACAGTAAGCAATCCCTCCTCTACCCCGACATCGCAAACTACTCGCTAAACCCAAAAACAGAGGTTCTGTCCCGTCGGGACAGCAGCCTTCCAAAAGGCATAACTCGGGTTCTAAGACTCCGAATCAATTAAACAAGTACATCCTCGCGTAGCTTAGGAAATTTTACAACTTTTTATAAGTATATGGAAGGACTGATTCGGACTCTAAAATGGTTTAATCTACAGAAAACCGTGATCTATTCCAATCACGTCACAGATTTTAATACATTCGGTAAAACGATCATAACTTTCAAACGGCTCAGCGGAATTGGACGTTCTTTATACCCACGGAAAGATATTGAAATTACCTACAACTTCTTCAATAGGAGACCGACCAAATTAGGAATCTAAATTGGCGAAAACCCAAATTTTAGGTCGACTGCTCATGCTGCCCGAAACAGAGAACGTGGCAACTTCTAGATTTCATCTAATCTACTCAATTCTAGCACCACAAATTGATCTAAAAACATGATAATCACCCTTAGAACAGATCCTAGACCAACCCCAAGGATTCCCATGGCCATACCTTCGCCCGACGACCGAAAACCCAACGAGTCTCCTCCCGGTTCGCGCGATCTCTTTCCTCGCTCCAATTCCGCCAGATCTCCTCGTCGCGGAGCGCTCCAACGGATGGATATTCGAGGTGCTGGGGTGGAGAAGCTACCCTAGGGCAGCAAGGGGTGGAGGAGAGGTGGGGAGCAATGGGGGCGCACGGCAAGCAAGGGAGGAGCAAGGGGCGGCTGGGGCTAGGGGGAGGGCGCAAGGGGCAGGGTGGGGGCGCAAGAAGGGGTAGGGGGAGGCCCCCAACCAGGACTCCTACTCCCAATTGGACTCAAACTCCATCCCACCAAAGTCCACTACCCTTTCCCTAAGGCCCAAACTCCTCCGGGAAGGCCCAAATCCCTGGAAACGGCCCGAAAAAGCAAATTAACCTCATACCGTATGGTTTCAACCTCCCATTTCACATTTCATAATGTTTTTACCTCAACAATCACATTATATAAGGTTTCGACATTCCGTGTATCACATTCTCCCCCCTTCAATAGGATTCGACCTCGAATCCAAGACACACCAATACGCCATCCAGCAAAGCGAAAGATAGCTAGGTTTCACATCACGTACCTGAGGCGAAAAGCTCGCGATACTTCTCACGCATGCGAGACTCCATCTCCCAAGTCACTTCTCTCTCGGTCTGATGTGACCACAGGACCTTGACAAACTTAAGCGTCCTGTTCTTCATCACTCGCTCCAAAGTCCCCAGAATTTCCACAGGACGGGACTCGAAGGTAAGGTCTTGCTCAAGTACTAATGGTTCCAACGGAACCACCAACTCCGGATCATGCAAGTATTTTCTCAGCATTGAAACATGGAACACATTATGCACTCCTTGCATTGACTCCGGTAGCTCCAAGCGGTAAGCCAACTTACCGACTCGAGCTATGATAGGAAACGGCCCAATAAACCTTGGACTGAGCTTCCCTTTGGTGCCAAAACGCACCACACCCTTGGTGGGAGATACTCGCAAGAGTACGCTATCACCCACCTCAAACTCCAAATCTCGCCTCCTCACATCAGCATAGCTTTTCTATCGGCTCTGCGCTGCAAGAAGGTTCTGCCGTACCTCCGCCACGCGATCAACAGTCTGCTGAACCCAATCCGGTCCAAGAACTGCTCTCTCGCCCACAGCATCCCAACAAAGTGGCGATCTGCACTTCCGGCCATACAGTACCTCATAAGGAGCAGCCTGGATGCTGGAATGATAGCTGTTATTATAAGCAAACTCTGCCAACGGCAAATGATCTTCCAGCTACCTTTTCAAGCCATCACACGGGCCCTAAGCATGTCCTCCAATGTCTGAATGGTACGCTCAGACTGCCCATCCGTCTGAGGGTGGAAAGCGGTACTAAGGCGAAGTTGTGTACCCAAAGCACTCTGTAAACTCTCCCAAAACTTTGAAACAAACTTCGCATCCTGATCAGAAATAATGGTCTTGGGTACACCTTACGGTCTCACAATCTCCCGCACATAGATGGGAGCCAACTCGCTTGCTGAATTGGTAGTGCGGATAGGAATGAAATGCGCGGACTTGCTGAGACGGTCCACCACAACCCAAACAGCATCCTTCCCTCGTGGAGTACGAGGTAGGCCAACCACAAAATCCATGGAAATGTCATCCCAAGGCCATACAGGAATCTCCAATGGCTGCAACAAACCAGCGGGACGTTTATGCTCAGCCTTGATCTTCTGATAAATCCCACAAGACGCCACATACTTGGTGATATCCACTCTCATCCTTTTTCACCAGAAATTCTTTTTCAAATCCCTGTACATCTTGGTCTCCCCAGGATGGACTTTGTACGGGGTGCGATGAGCCTCCTTCAGAATATCCTCTTTCACTTGGGATTTCTGAGGCACACACAGATGACCCTGAAACCTCAAAGCTCCCACATCATCAACGGTAAAGTCTCCAGACTTACCATCCTCAAGGCGTTTCCTCACCTACTGGAGCAAACGATCACGCTGTTGTGCCTCCCGCACACGCTCGGGAATCGCTGACTTAAGAATCAATTGAGTTTCAGCTTGCACGGTCCCCGCAAAGCAGTAGGAGACTCCCAATCGCTCAAAATAAGCAACAAGACAATCAATGACAGGGAGCATTGTCTTGCGACTAAGTGCGTCAGCCACCACATTTGCCTTACCCGGATGGTACTGGATAGTGAGGTCATAATCCTTTATCAATTCTAGCCATCTCCTCTACCACAAGTTCAAATCTTTCTGAGTAAAGATGTACTTGAGGCTCTTGTGATCAGTGAAAATATCACAAGACTCACCGTACAGATAGTGTCTCCATATCTTCAATGCAAACACCACAACGGCTAGCTCAAGATCATGTGTGGGATAGTTCTGCTCATGCTTTTTCAGCTGCCTCGATGCATAAGCAATCACCTTGCCATCTTGCATGAGCACACAACCAAGTCCCAACCGAGAAGCATCCGAATAAACAGTGAAACGCTTCCCAGGCTCGGGAAGGGTAAGAACAGGAGCAATCACTAACTTCTCCTTCAAAGTGCAGAAACTGTGCTCACATTCTGCAGTGCACTGGAATTTCATCTCCTTCTGAGTTAGCTACGAAGGTGGCTTGGCAATGATAGAGAAATCCTGCACAAAACGCCGATAGTAGCCAGCCAACCCAAGGAAACTACGCACTTCTTTGACATTGGAAGGCCTCTTCCAATCCAAAACTGCTGAGACTTTGCTCGGATCTACAGATATGCCTTCTGGATTGATGATGTGGCCAAGGAAACCCACTTCTGAAATCCATAACTCGCACTTTTTCAGCTTAGCAAAGAACTGATTCTCCCTCAAGGTACTCAGCACAAGCCTCAAATGCCGCTCATGCTCCTCTTCTGATTTAGAGTAAACCAGAATGTCATCGATGAACACTACCACAAACTCATCAAGGTACTTGTGTAGCATACTATTCATCGCCTCCATAAAGACAGCAGGAGCATTAGTTAGTCCAAAAGACATAACTTTAAATTCATAATGCCCATACCTAGTGGAGAAAGCAGTCTTCTCAATGTCCTGCTCCCTCACACGGATCTGATTATAC
Source organism: Rhipidocladum racemiflorum (assembly GCA_036346355.1). Classification (NCBI taxonomy): domain Eukaryota; kingdom Viridiplantae; phylum Streptophyta; class Magnoliopsida; order Poales; family Poaceae; genus Rhipidocladum; species Rhipidocladum racemiflorum. The sequence goes on along the minus strand of CM070580.1, from coordinate 62,001,852 downwards.
CCCGACTGAAGATCAATCTTGGAGAACACCTTTGCCCCCTTCAGTTGGTCAAACAGATCCTCAATGCGAGGCAAAGGATACTTGTTCTTGATTGTCACTTTATTAAGAGCACGATAATCAATGCACATACGCCAACTTCCATCCTTCTTCGAAACGAAGAGGACGGGTGCTCCCCAAGGTGACACACTACGCCGAATAAAACCCTTGGCCAATAGATCCTCCAACTGCTTTTTCAACTCATCTTGAAAAGGACGAGCAAAGCGGTATGGAGAGATAGAAATAGGTCGAGTGCCAGGAACAAGATCAATACGAAACTCCATATTCCTCACAGGAGGTAAGCCAGGCAACTCATCAGGGAACACATCGACAAACTCCTTCACTACAGGAATCTCCTCAATGGAGACTGAAGAAGATGGCTTTTTTGACATAGCCATGAGGAAACCCAACTACCTCAAATGCCGACTAGAAAACAGACTAGTCAAAGCAAAGACGGAACTGGAAGGTACACCACCCTGAAAGGTCAACTCTACCCCTAACGGGGCCTGCAAGGTAACCGTCCTCCAAAAGCAACAGATCTTGGCACGGTACTGATGCAACCAGTCCATGCCCAAAATGACATCAAAAGGAGCCAATTGGATCACCATAAGATTGGCAAAGAAAACCTCATCATCAATGGCAATGGTGCAACCCGGGCAAACCAAACAACTAGCAATCAAACCCCCAGGAGAACTAACTAACACAGACTCAGAAATCTGCTGTACTCCCAACTTAGCTCTACTAGCAAACTCAAATGACACAAAGGAATAGGATGCTCCGGAATCAAACAGAACAAAGGCATCAACGGAATCCACGAGCAGAGTACCTGAAACCACCTCTGGATGCCCGGCTGACTCGGCGGTCGGCAAGGCGTACACTCCTGGTGGCGCCGGGACAGTAGGAGCCCCGATACCCGGCTGATGCCCCAACAAAGCTGGGGGCGGAGGAGGCAACTGAGGAGGAGCAGACGGCTGCGGGCACCAGTACGCTGCTGGTGGCGCCCACACAAAGGGCAGCTGAGGAGCAGGAGCCGCCATCATGTGCACCGATCCTCGGGAAGACACCGCTGGAGTGGGAGGACAAGGCACCGACTCCCACTTGATGATGCTACTGGGATTCATCCGGCAGACTCGCCCCATGTGGCAGGCTTGCCACAGTGGTTGTAACTCCCGGACCAACCACACTCCGAAGCACGGTGCTCACCACCGCTCTTGAAACAAATCATGCCCTGCCCGGGCACAGGACGAACAGCCGCTCGCGAGGAAGACGACTGGGGCGGCCTCATCTTAGCCCCTAAGGAGGAGCCCTGTCCTCCCTTGAACTTCTTGAAGGTGGGTCGCTGAGAAGACCCACCGCCTCCACCAAAGGTCCTTTTCTGGCCCCCGCCTGGGGCCGTAGGGACCCCTAAACCACCCGGGTTCTGCCTGTCCCGGGAGAGCTCCAACTCGAGCTCCATTCCCTTCGCCTGCTCCACCACGAAGCAGAAGTCTCAAGGGATAGTCGCCCCCATGACAACTCTGAACTCCTGGTTGAGGCCTCTACGGAACCTCCTCGCCTTCTCCCGATCGTCGGCTGCCACAGCCGGCACGAAGTGCACCACGCTGTTGAACTCCACCTCATACTCTGCCACCGACCTCTTTCCCTGGGAAATAGTCGTCAGAGTATGCTCCATCCGCTCAAGGAAAGACTCTGGGTAAAACTTGGCTCGGAAGCGAGCCACAAAGTCCTCCCAGGTGACTGGACCAAACGTGGGGGCTCTAGCAGCCAGAACCCCCTCCCACCAGATTTCAGCTTGGCCCTTCAGCTGAAAGGCCACAAAGCGAGCCCTCTGGACCGAGGTCAACTCTAGGACCTCAGACTGCCGCTCCATGTACCGCAGCCAATCTGCGGACTGGATCGGCGTGCCCGCTCCGTCAAAAGTGTCAAGACGGAGAGACATCCACTCCCGGAGATTCATCCTCGACTCCGGCACAGCGGGGGCAGCAACTGGGGCCACTGCAGGGGGAGGCACAATAGCAGGGGCTACCCACAACTGCTGGCGCAGCTCCTGAACCTCCCTCTGCAGAGCCTGAACTAAGTCCGCATTGGCGGCGGGAACCTCAGCCCCTGACTGTGCCACCGGGAGCTCCTCCTGTGCTAGCCCATGACCATTGAGCGAAGCGCTACCCTCAGCTACAGACTCCGCAACTCCCTAAGAACCTCGCCCCTGGCCTCCACGGCCACGGCGACCACGGCCTCTACCCCTCGGCATGGCTGCTACAGAGAGACAACCATCCAATCACATAAATATAAGCACAACATCATAAAATCAAGAACGAAGATCAAACATCATGATAGACATAGTCTTCATCAAATAATCAAGCGCAATGCAATGATGAACCAAAACCCCATCCTACTGTGCAACCAAGTGTGTCAAATTTTAGATTAGTTATACCACTTTTGCAAGTTTTAATGTTGCTATCCTATAACAAAATTTTATTTAAAACCTAAGCTATGTTTCTAAATAATTCCACATCACATTTTAGTTATAACCTAAGGTATGACACTAAAAATACATATTCCAAGGACCTACAACCCGCTCTAATACCAACTGTAACACCCCGGCATTTAATATGCCCGAATGCTACCAAACATAGACTAAGCAACCTCTAAATGCCACAAAATCATGTAAATTAAAGCAAAGGCACTAATGCTAAAAAAACCGATATTTCGGCAGCATCTCCTTTGTTTTAACATGAATTGAAGGAAACACAATTGCATAACAATATAAGGCAATATGAGAGACAACTAAAATAGCAATAATTAACGACTTGACAACAATATAAGTCTAATTCCAAGCATTCAATGTCTCCATGCGCCAAACGAACAATAAGACTCTCATAACGCAAAGCTAAACCATAAAACAATAAGCATCACGCTTAGTTTATTATCGAAAACCCAATTGAATGACTGTGAGACGAATGAGTGAAACTACGTGTAGAAGTGTGACTATTTCCCTTCCCCGCATGCCGGGGTCATGGTACCTAAAACAACAAGAAAACACAAGCGTGAGTTCAACACTCAGCAAGCATATTGCAATGGTACAAAAGAACAATTACATGGCTATAACAAATCACATCATGTAAATCATCTCATTCATGATCACATAACATTATCATCATCATTATGTATGCAATGCGATGCTATGCTCATGTCTCCTTGGAAACTCATACCGGTATGGTTGAGTACACACCCGTCAGCGTGTACCCTCTCCCCCCTTCCATCCCGAAGATGGAGGGTGCCTACTCCTCGCTTCCAAACACCGCGGTGGATGGAATCACGATGCAGGACTTACTCATTTGCTCTCTGGAATAGTCATAACTTTCTCACCGACCTTCCCCGGACTAGTTATGACTTTCTCACCGCCCGGGCAATGTATCATGTCATGTATGCAAACATGCCAACATCATAATTAACTTGTACATTAACACATGGCATCATAACATAATAAGCATACTCATCATATCATTGGCAATCATTAAAGCATGGCAAGTGATCATATCATATAATCAATTTCATCTAGTCTCAACTAGCAACCTACAAACCGCTATCCATTACAATACACATGCCTCAACCACGGGCAACGGATTGGCGAGAAGTAGAAGGCACTCCCGGGGTCACACCATCTGCACATGGGTACCACACGCTCACAATCATGTTCACAAAACAGTAAGCAATCCCTCTTCTACCCCGACATTGCAAACTACTAGCTAAACCCAAAATCAGAGGTTCAGTCCCGTCGGGACAGCAACTTTCCAAAAGGCATAACTCCGGTTATAAGACTCCGAATCAATTAAACGAGTATATCCTCGCGTAGCTTAGGAAATTTCCCAACTTTTTCTAAGTATATGGAAAGACTGATTCGGACTCTAAAATGGTTTAATCTACAGAAAACCATGATCTGTTCCAATCACATCACAGATTTTAATATGTTCGGTAAAACGATCATAACTCTGAAACGGCTGGGCAGAATTGGACATTCTTTATACCCACGGAAAGATATTGAAATTACGTACAACTTCTTCAACAGGCGGCCGACCAAATTCGGAATCTAAATTGGCGAAAACCCAAATCCTAGGTCGACTGCTCATGCTGCCCGAAACAGAGAACGTGGCAACTTCTAGATTTCATCTAATCTACTCAATTCCAGCACCACCAATTGATCTAAAAACATGATAATCACCCTTAGAACAGATCCTAGACCAACTCCAAGGATTCCCATGGCCATACCTTCGCCCGATGACCGAAAACCCAACGAGTCTCCTCCCGGTTCGCGCGATCTCCTTCCTCGCTCCAATTCCGCTGGATCTCCTCTTCGCGGAGCGCTCCAACGGATGGATCTTTGAGGTGCTGGGGTGGTGAGGCTACCCTAAGGCATCAAGGTATGGAGGAGAGGTGGTGGAGAGGTGGGGAGCAATGGGGGCGCAAGGCAAGCAAGGGAGGAGCAAGGGGCGGCTAGGGCTAGGGGGAGGGCGCAAGGGGCAGGGTGGGGGTGCAAGAAGGGGCAGGGGGAGGCCCCCAACTAGGACTCCTGCTCCCAATTGGACTCAAACTCCATCCCACCAAAGCCCACTACCCTTTCCCTAAGGCCCAAACTCCTTCGGGAAGGCCCAAATCCCCGGAAACGGCCCGAAAACGCAAATTAACCTCATACCGTATGGTTTCAACCTCCCATTTCACATTTCATAATGTTTTTGACCTCAACAATCACATTATATAAGGTTTCGACATTCCGTGGTGTCACACTCCAGGTATCTACTCCCCCTATTATGGATCCTCCATTCGGTTTTTCATTGATAATTATATTCTCTGCTCAGCCGACTATAGGAAATTTAGCACTAGAGGATCGTCCTGCTATCGCCCCTGACACCTTCACGGGTGCGACTGCTAATTCCCTAGAGGGAGTTGTCATTGCAGACCCAGTCGATGACACCGATGCAGAGTTTGCCGGTGATATTGTGGCAGAGACTGCGAAGGCCATTGCGCACTGAAGGTACTACAATCACTGCTGTAGAGGTTGCCCAGACCGTTGTCGTGGAGAGGTCTGGCGTCGTTGCTGTGGCGGGAACTGTAGTGGCATAAGTGGCACCAACTCCCATGGCCGATTCGACAGGATCAGCCGGTATTTTGCCTGTCGTGGAGCCTTCGGACACCACTCTCCCTTTGGGTTCCCCTATCGGCATTGAGGTATTTTCCACTGAATTGCACCCCTGTCGCTTTTCTAATAAGAAAACTCTTACCGATTTAGCCGATTTTTGCTTTTCAGTTACTAGCGAGTACCCTTCTTGGGTTTATTCCGGGGGATCTCGGCTTTTCTCTTAGCGACGCTCCGTCAGCTAGCGCTATTCCTCATGCACCTGCCGCCCATCAGCCGTCTTTGCTTCCTCGGTGCTGAGACAACGGAGAAGCAAGCCTTCCAGAGTCTGATAATAGAGAATATTATCGATCGTTATGTATCTTAGCGCTTGCCTTTTGGTCTTCACATCTGTCTTGGTTGACGGGTCCATCAGATAGGCCGCAATCTTCGCGCGCCAATCAGATGTTGTTAGGCACATTACTGTCTTTTCAACTGGCTCACAATCGGTTGACTATTCAAGAGGTAAGTACCATGATGCCTGCTGGGCTAGTGCGTTAGCCTGGTCATTTTCTTCTCGAGGTATGTGGCCGATTGTGAAAGAGCTGAAGGCTTTTATCAATTCGTGACAGCGCGCCAAGTATCTGGTTAGGGCTTCATCGTAGCAGTTGAATTCACCCTGCACTTGCCGAACTACGAGCAGAGAATTCCCATAGGCTTCGACGGAATCCGCTCCGATACTGTGCAGTATGTACAAACTTCTGACCAGAGCTTTATACTCAGCCTGATTGTTTGAGTATCGATAGTTCAGTCTGAAGGCGAACTCATAATATCACCCTTTGGGGGATATCAGAACTCCGACGCCATTCCCCTCCTTGCACACCAACCCGTCAAAACAAAGCCGCTAGGGGGCGATGCTTACTAGTTCACAAGCGGGGGTGTGATCTGTAACGAAGTTGGCTGTCACTTGTCCTTTGATGGCTTTAGCCAATTCGAATGTCAGGTCGAACTCATTGAGCCTATAAGCCCATTTCCCGAGTCGTCCTTTCATTATAGGGGTGGATAGTATATATTTCATGATATCGGTCTTACCCACTGAAAGGATCGGTATGGCCTAGAGGGGGGCGGGGTGAATAGGCAGTTTTAACAATTTAACAAGATTAACTAAGTAGTTTAAAGACAGGATCTGAACAAATAAAAAGATTAAGCTCCAACAGACAAAGAACAAGTGCCAAGGAATAGGGATACAAGCAAAGACAAACAAAAACACAGAGACAAACGAAATTTATCACCGAGGTTCAGAGATAAAACTCCTACGTCCCCGTTAGAGCACTTCCTCAGAAGTATTGCTCCACAAGTAACTCACAACAGCAGTACTGGATTTGTCACTAGTGCGACTCTTTTACCACTCCGGTGAGGTGAGTCCAAACCTCTCACAATGACAGTGGCGTTCCACAATCACTGTTGGACAGGTCGCACTACAACCACCAGTAAAACCGTCTAGGAATAGCTAGTTCCAAGAGTAATAGACCATCCACAAGCCCTGTCTCTTGGTTCACTAGAAACTACTGAAACTAGACTTCACTTGGAGCTGTAAGAGTGTAAGATTTTTGCTTTCAGAGTTGAGCTTGATCTCTTTGAGGGCTTTTGAGCTTTTGGGATGCTAGATGTCAAAGAGATGTAAAAGTTCTGTTTTGGGAGAGCCTCTGAACTGTTTAAATAGGCTACAGGAATTAAATAGCCGTTATTGGCAAAAAGTAGCCGTTTGCCAATGTCAGACTGAAAAGACAACTCAAAATGATTGTATCTGACAAGGTTTGACAAAGTATACAAGAGGCTCAATGAACTCCGGACCCAAATCAGCGAAAAATGCATTTACGTCGGACCAAGAAGAGTTGGTCCGTCGTACACATGCTTTGAGCAAAAACTGGTCCGTTGTGAGATAATGAAGTGCACATTTACGACAGACCGAAAAACTTGGTCTGTCGTAGAAGGCAAACTTACTGATCATGACACAAGAAGGGAATTGGATTCAATAGCAAAACCAGTAAGTTCTAAGTTTACTACGGACCAAGAAAAGTGGTCTGATGTAAAAGAAGGATTTTTGGTCCGTTGTAGCCTTAATGCACTCAAGTTGGTTTCAAAGGGAAAGCCTATCTGCACCGGACCCAAAAACTTGGTCCGGCGTAAATGGGAAACGCTCGGTTTGAGTTCAGTTTAAAGAGCATTAGAATTTTACTTGAAGGGGATATGAACTCAAGACAAGATTTTTAGAGGAATCTGAAAAGATTTAACCTAAGCTCCAAGTAGTCTCAATAAAAAGTCCTAGGAACCAAGATTTTGAACTTATGCATAATCCCTCTTTATAGTACGGTTGAAAACTAGAAAAACCCATCTAAAAGACTTGAATCAACTCCCAAGTCAAAGAACTAGGAATAAGGGAGTCTTAATCTTGATCCTCCTTTCTGAAGAAATCTACTAAAACTAATTTAGTTGGTCATCAAGCACCAAAACCCAACAAATAATTTAAATAAGCCATTCGGGGGCCTAGATGCTTTCAATCTCCCCCTTTTTGGTGATTGATGACAACCTTCTTGATTTCAGATGAAAAACTTTTCTTCTTCTGCAAAAGAATGTTAGTCTGACAGAACAAAAGCATAAATTTGATAGAATATGCTCCCCCTAAAGATGTGCTTATACTTAAAAAGAACTGTTCTCAGAAAGTTAAGCAAAAGCACCAAAGTATGATTAAGATTAAGGGAAACCCAGCAAGCATTAAAAGCAAGAAGAGCAGATATAAAAACAAACTTTCAGACACTTTCAAACCAACAGACCAAAGAAAGTTTTTCTACTTCTACTTTCTAGTCTAATTTCTCCCCCTTTGGCATCAATTATAAAAAGAAAATCACTTCTTGCACCTGGAGAAGGTCCTTTTGAACAGAGTGGATGCTCGTAGGCTGACACTTTGCCTTGGGGAAGACTAAGTTTGTTCTGCTTGCTCTGAGTGATCTTCCGCTGAGTGCTTTGGAGATTCCATAGCTTTATCATGCCAACTGGGATAATTTGGATCTCCAGGCTGAGATTCAACTATTGTGGGATGTCAGAGACAGGGGTCCCACCTGTGGGGCCTACACCCGACCGGGCTAGACGGGCGGAGGAGTAGGCTCAAAGCCCAGAAGCACCACGACGGGCCCGGAGGAGGTTCTTGCCTTGTTCCCCAAGCCAACTCCCGATCCTTCGGGGAAGTTTCGCGCCACGCCCGAACCACCCGCCAAGAACGGGCATGCACCGACATCGCGAGCTGCGGATGCCGAACTCGACAGGGCGGCAGGAGTGGGTCGAGGAAAGCACAACCACCACTCCAAGACGTAGTGCGCCGGAGCCGACGAAGACAAAATATGTGTTGGTGAGGCCACCATGTGGAGGGCCCGGTGGCGCCCATCTGTCATGTACCCTTCCCCCAGTATATAAGGGGAGGAGGGAGAAACAAAAGAGGAGGAGGAAAAACTCATATATCCAAGAACACAGGACTAGGGTATTATCTCCTCCGAGAGAGCCCGAACCTGTCTAAAAATAGATTGCCCTCGCATCCTGTGTTGCCATCAAGCTCAGATCCCGCACAAATCCCCTAGAATCACAAATCTCATTGCCGGCGAAACTGATCGTCGACAGTTGGCGCGCCAGGTAGGGGCTTGTGTCAAGATCTTCGTCAAGCTTGATGGCTACGACGAGCGGAGCCTCCACAGTCTTCTTCCTGGCTCAGGTCTTCCGTTTCGGAAGCCTGACCTTCATCTCCAACGACCTCGGAAGCCTTTCCCTCTCTAAGGGAACCGTGCTGCAGCGCGGTAAGGTTTCCGGCAAGCCATCGTCACGACTTCCACGCCGATCGGAGGGTCCCCCTGTCTCGTGCTCGGAAGTGCCGAGTGGGGAACCGAAGGCCCGTTCCGGCCGGGGAGTCGGACTCGAGGACGCCGAGGTACGAATGGTGGGGGTTCTCGCTGCCAAACCACTCGGCACCTCCGAGCGCCTGGATTTATCTTCTCCAGGCTCACCCACCACCGCCGAGTCGAAGAAAGCCTAGAGAGCTGCTGGAATTTTCAGTGAGTCTGCGTGTCGAGGGCTCATGGCGGATTCGCAGCGCCGCCGACACCTCGGCCGCCGCCGACTTGGAAGGTGGCCGAGTAATCGAACCTAACGCCAGCGCTGCATTTCTCCGGATCGCTACCGCCGCCAATGAAGACATTCTCAAAGCTAAGATGGGGACCAAGCTGTTTTTCGCACTCTACGCCAGTAATATTGTCGCCTCCAAGACACTCCTGGATACCCCGACTATCTGCGTCGGGCGGGTGATCCAGTTGCCCCGATCGTGGCCCAAGTAATGGCCATGGTGACGGCGGCAGCAATCCAACAGGCCCAGACCGACCAGCCAGCAAAGGAGCTGTCACGTGGTCCGGAAAGGACCCAGACGGCCAGCAGCCGGTCAGGTCAGGGAGCCCGCCAGACACATCATGTTCCACCCCGCGGAGATGACCTGCGACACAGCATCAACCGCGACCTCCGTTCAGACCTCGACGCCAGGTGCCGCGACCGAGAAAAGGAGGAACAACGCCATCATGCCGACGAGTATGAACGCTACGGCATCCTTCCGCGAGATCGCGAAGTACGCCAAGCGCGATCCCCTCCGCGTCGATCACCACCCGGAGGGTGTCGCGGGGTCATTGAAGGGATTCGCGCGTTTACCCCTCACCTACGCCGAGTGGTTTGGCCTGATGGATTTAATCCTAAAGGCATCACTAGGTTTGACGGTGAGAGGGACCCGGAGGCTTTGATACAGGTATATGCTCTGGCAGTCAGGGCCGCCGGAGGGGATCAGAATGTAATGGCAAACTACTTACCGGTTACCCTCTCGCCCCTGGCCCAAGCATGGCTCACCGGACTTCCAGCAAACTCTATAGATTCTTGGGGAGATCTGTGTGAGCAGTTCATTTCAAATTTCCAAGGCACCTACGAGCGCCCAGGCACCCCTTGGGACCTATATCAGCTACACCAAAGGAGGAACGAACCCCTCTGGGATTTCGTCAAGCGCTTCATGCATAGGAAAAGCACCGTTCGGGATGTCACTGATGCGATTGTGATAGCTGCCTTCCAGAAGGGAGTCAGCGACCCCGACCTCATCAAAAAGATGTCCCGGAAGCCACCAACGTCGGTCCGGGAGCTGTTCGCCCTAGCGGACCGTTACGCTTCAGCCTCCGAGGCTTTGGTGGAACGGCGTGACGAGGGGAAGGATCAGGCTGAACCCCCCCGGCGGAAGGAAAAGAAGCGCAAGGGTGAAGAGCTGGTGGCAGTCGCTGCACCAACTCACCCTCGTGCCCTCAAGGAGGATGGATATGATAAGGTTATGAACTCACTTTGCCCTTTCCATCCGAAGGGGAGACATGCCGCCAAGGACTGCTTCACCCTAAAGAGGTTCGCCCGCGAGAGCAAGAAGCAGGCTGGACAAGGTCCGAGTGGACACGCCGCCAACAAGCCACCTCCCCCCGAAGCCGAGGAGGACTTTCAGGAAGCCGATCTTGAGCTCAACTACATATTCGGGGGCTCAACTGCATATGAGTCCAAGCGGAAGCAAAAGCTCACCGCCCGGGACATCTACGCAGTGCAGCCGGAGACGCCCCAATATGTACGCTGGTCCGAGGTCGCGATAACCTACGACCGCTCGGATCACCCAGATCATGTCCCGTTCCCCGGCAGGTATCCTCTTGTCTTGGCGCCCGTCGTCCGCGGCATCAAGCTCAAGAGGGTATTGATCAATGGCGGGAGCGGGCTCAATGTCCTCTTCGTCAAAACCCTTGATGATATGGGGATTCCACGGTCGGAGCTAAAGAGCGGATCGTCGCCTTTCCACGGTGTCATACCTGGAACTTCAGCGACACCACTCGGACAAATCACTCTGCCGGTCACTTTCGGCGCGAGGGAGAATTACCAGACAGAGAACCTTGGCTTCGAGGTGGCAGATTTCGCAACAGCATATCATGCCATCTTGGGGAGACCAGCGCTGGCCAAGTTCATGGCAGTACCCCACTACACGTACTTGACCTTGAAGATGCCGGGGCCGAGTGGTATCATCTCTCTACGCGGTGACATGAGGCAGTCTTTTTCCTGTGACAAGGAAAGCTGCGATATGGCCGAGTCCCTGGAGTCGAGAGCGGGTCGGGAGGGGATCCGGCGAGAAGCGGATTCCGAGAAGCCGGAAGGCAGCGTCCCCACCCGCAAAGCGCGAAACCCTGGGATCGGCCCCGAAGAAGGTACCAAAAGAATCCTCCTCGACCCGTCCGATCCATCGCGAACCGCCTTGATCGGGACAGGGCTCGGAGACAAATAGGAGGACGCACTCGTCACTTTCCTGCGGGCCAATAGAGACGTCTTCGCCTGGAAGCCGTCGGACATGCCCGGAGTTCCCAGGGGGGTGATCGAGCACGCATTAAATGTAGACCAATCGGCCAGGCCAGTCAAGCAAAGGCTGCGACGATTCGCCCAAGATCGCCGACAAGCCATCAGGGAGGAGATTACAAAGCTGCTAGCCGCAGGCTTCATCAAAGAAGTGTATAATCCCGACTGGTTGGCAAACCCTGTACTTGTCCAAAAGAAGAATAAAAGCTGGTGTATGTGTGTTGATTACACCGACCTCAACAAGGCTTGCCCGAAAGATCCCTTTGGTCTCCCCCATATTGATCAGGTGGTAGACTCCACTGCTGGATCCCAACTACTTAGTTTTCTGGACGCCTACTCAGGCTATCATCAAATCCGGCTTCGAGAGGAGGATTGCGAGAAGACCTCGTTTATCACCCTGTTCGGAGCATATTGCTACATCACCATGCCGTTTGGGCTGAAGAATGCTGGCGCGACTTACCCATAGCGATCTGTGATGTTTTCACCATCAGCTTGGACGCAATGTGGAAGCTTATGTGGATGATATAGTGGTTAAAACCAAGGCGGAAGACAGCCTCACCTCTGATCTAGCGCCGTGATAGTTGTGGAGCGGGAAGAATTTGGACACCGCTACGGCGTGCAACGCCCGGTTTATTTTGTCAGCGAAGTGCTGGGCGAATCCAAGACGCGATATCCTCAAATCCGTAAGTCAGATGCCATTTTGATCTCATCACGGAAGCTGAAGCATTATTTCCAAGGACATTCGATTTCAGTAGTGACTTCTTTCCCCGTGGGAGAGGTCCTCCATAATCGAGAAGCTACTGGAAGAATTTTGAAGTGGGCAGCCGAGCTTGGAGCTTTCGACGTCTCGTTCAAGCCACGCACCGCCGTCAAGTCCCAGGCTTTGGCCGACTTTGCGGCCGAGTGGACCGAATCCTGCACTTCGCACGGAAGAAGAGCCGAATATTGGACCATGCACTTCGATGGATCTCTCATGCTTGGAGGAGCAGGGGCGAAATTCTCCTTGTCTCGCCTAAGGGCGACAGTTGAAGTATGTCCTTCGGATTCACTTCCCGGCCTCGAACAATGCCGCAGAGTACGAGGCTCTCATCCATGGGCTCCGCATCGCCACATCACTCGGAATCCGACGGCTGGCGGTTCGGGGCGACTCCCAGTTGGTGGTGAGCCAAGTACGGAAGGACTGGTCGTGCGTGGATCAGGCTATGACGGCATACTGCCAGCAAGTCCGAGAATTGGAAGGCAAGTTTGACGGTCTGGAGCTGGTTCATGTCCTCCGCCGCAATAATGAGGCAGCCGACGAGTTGGCTAAACTGGGAGCCACTCGGGTAGATGTCCCGAGTGGTATCTTCGTCCAGGATCTTTACGAGCCAACCGTTACAAAACGACAAGAGCCGAGTAAGGATCCTGGGACCGGAGTCCTGCTCATCGATCCCAACTGGACTGCCCCGTACCTTGATTATCTCCTGAAGGACAAACTTCCAGAAGCAACCACTTTGGCAGAGCGCGTCTCCTGACAAGCCAAATCCTATGTGGTGGTGGGCGATGAGCTCTTCCGGAAGAGTACCTCAGGTGTCCTCAGGCGGTGCATTTCGGGACAAGTGGGAAGAGAGCTGCTCCAAGAAATCCACTCGGGGATGTGTGGCCATCACGCGGCGTCAAGCGCCTTGGTTGGGAAAGCCTACCGACAGGGCTTCCTCTGGCCAACGGCAGTAACGGATGCCAAGGAGATCATTCGAACCTGCGAGGGCTGCCAGTTCTATGCAAGGCGGACACACTTGCCAGCGCAGGAGCTGCAAACTATCCCCATCTCTTGGCCCTTCGCAGTCTGGGGGCTCGATTTAGTGGGCCCGCTCAAGAAGGCTCAAGGTGGTTTCGCCTACCTCTTCATAGCTATTGACAAGTTCACCAAGTGGATCGAAGCCAAACCAGTCGCCACTATCACTGCGGTTAAGGCCAAGGAGTTCTTCCAGGATATCGTGGTCAGATTCGGAGTGCCCAACCGGATCATCACGGATAATGGCACCCAATTCAGGAGTGAAGAATTCCAAGAATGGTGCGAAGGCGTCGGGATCAAGATCTGCTTCGCCTCGGTGGCTCACCCACGAAGCAATGGGCAAGTCGAGCGGGCTAACGGTCTGGTCCTCCAAGGCCTCAAGGCCAGGATCTTCGACCGCCTCAAACCATACGCTGCCCGATGGGTGAAGGAGTTACCGTCGGTACTCTGGGGACTCAGAACCACTCCCAGCCGAGCAACTAGCCAAACCCCCTTTTTTCTGGTATATGGCGCAGAGGCGGTTCTGCCGACCGAGCTAGGATTCGAATCCACGAGGGTTCGGAACTACAACGAAGCCGAGTCCGAGGGAAGCCGAATGGTGGAGCTTGATCGACTCGAGGAGGCTTGGAACGTTGCAGCCATCCAATCGGCTAAGTACCTCCAGGGACTTCGGCGTTACCATTCTCGCAATGTCAGAAGTAGAACCTTTTCGGAAGGAGATCTGGTCCTGAGGAGGAACCAGAAAAGCGAGCACAAGCTCTCTCCAATTTGGGAAGGTTCGTACATTGTGGAGAAGATGGTCCGGCCGGGTGCTTATCGACTTAAACGTGAAGATGGCGAGATTTTGGCGAATACTTGGAACGCCGAACAGCTCCGTCGCTTCTACGCATAAGTTATGTACCCGACTCTCACATACTAAATAAAATGGTGATCCGTTTTATTTTCTGAATTTCTACTGTGTAATGCTAGTCCCGAGTGGTTATTACCCGACGGGTGTAGCACCTAACCCTGGTCGCGCCGGTACAAAACGCATGGAAATAAAAACCGCGATGAGCACAAAATTCCGGCGGTTTATACCAGCGCGCGAAGCGGGAAGGGTAGAGCCTGAAAGCACTAACCACTCGGGGACTACAATTCGCAGCGCCAGAATTTAACCGAGATTTGCCTAGTCGAGAGTTTCTAGCTGTCAAAAGCTCGAGCCTCAACGCCTCGTTGCTGGCGTTGCAGCAACTGACTAGAACGGTTGATTAGGCGGAACCCTATACTCGGGATAATTATGATGGCATAGACTGGGCAAGATTTCACATTTTGTTCCATAATATTAGTAATTTACATTACTGACTTTCTTTTTCATTTTCTCGCGCTAAAAAAAGGGGGGAGGAGGGGCGCCATCGCCGCCAATCTCGCTGGTGCCGGTGTCGCTTCGCCGCCGGAGGCCCGGGGGCGGGATCGTCGAGATCAGACGCGACTCGCGCGACCCAAAGCCGCCAGAATCTCGTCCTCAACCACCCACAGGGGTGGTATAAGGCGGACGAGGGCCCTGACGGCTAGGTCGTCGCGGCGTTCGTGACCAACCATCTCGAGGATGATCTCAGCCACCTCGTGGAGCCCCGGTGCAGCCTCCAGCAAGGTGGCCACGGCGGCGGCGTCCCTCGCGGTCCCCTCCTCTTCCTCCGCCTCTAGAGTGGCGAAGTCGAGGTCCTCCCAAGACTCCGCCTCCTCCCAGCTGTGGAGCAGCCCGAAGAATCGCTAGCGGAAGAACGCCGCGTAGGGGCCAATGAATCTTCTCATGTTAGCCATGGAGGAAGGCTGGGAGGGAAAAAAGGAGAAGAAGAGGAAGAAGAAGGGGACGATCGCTCAAGGGCGGTGACGTCCCATTTATAAGCTGTGCGTGGCTCCGGAGCCGAGGCGACGCCATTTAAAAACGTAGAAGACGAAGCGACGCCGCAAGACTGCCGATTTATTCGGAGTGCCAAAGAAGATCAGCACGTTGAACAAAATGAAGAGACGTTTCGCCAGACACGTGTCACGAGCAGTTCAAGTTCATTCGGCCTTCCCGCTCACTTCGCTCAGTTAAGCGAGAAGTCCGGGGGCTGCGAACTGGGAGGCTATGACGCAAACCTGGGGGCTGAACCACTCAGCCACTCGGAAAAGCGTGCCTGGGACAAGAAGGCCACGGGCCAACACCCTGGCGCTTGGGAGCCATACCAGTCGGCTGAAGGCCATCCAGAGGCGCAACGGGGGCCAAAAGGCCGTGGCCACAACGTAAGTCCCGACGCTCGAGAGCTGCATGCCAGCCACTCGGAAAAGCGTGTCTGGGCGAAAATGCCACGAGCAAGACCCTGGCGTTTGGGAGCCATACCAGTCAGCTGAAAGCCACCAAGAAAGGCGCAACGGGGGCCAAAAGGCCGTGGACCTATATTCTAGCAACTCAGACAAGGCCAAAAGGTCTGGAGCCCACTTAGCAGAGGACAATACAGACAAATCATATTCAAGTGAGAAAGCACAACGTTTCAAACAAGGAGGGGAGGGCCAGCACTCGGCATTAAGGTTCACATCGAAGTCAGAATTCATGATTCTCTAACAAGGCTTGCGATGTACCGGAGACCTCTTCGAGGAGCGCGTTGGCTTTGTCTTCATCACAGGTAAAACCTTCCTTCACAGCTTCAAGGTCAACTCTCGGATAATGAGACTTGACCACCGCCAACGCCTGGTTCGCGCTCATGGTCGCGGACTCCTTGGCATAAGCTCTGATCCTTTCGGCTCCTCCAGAGAGAAGCGAAACAGCGTCGTCCCCCTGGCCCGGCTCAGCTCCTTCAATACACAGAAGGTGCAGAACTGGCTCGCAGGCGACGCAGCGGCCTCTGGCCCCGTTCGGCAGCGGTCATCTTCTCCTGGCATTCTGCAACAAAGCCGAGCTGCCATCAAAAAACACACCCGACGCCAAGTACGTTCAATCCAAGTCAAAGAAATTTACCCCTCAGCTCCCGCTGCATCCTCTCCAAGCCGACTCGAGCTTCGAGGCCAGAACTCTCTGAAGCCTCCAGTCGGGCTCTCAGCTCAGCAATGGTCGAATCGCGCTCTGAAACACAAGAGCGTCATCATCCCTCCCAACTGTCCAAAAAGATGTCCAAACCGAATCCAAGGGAGGATCTCACCTTCGAGCGCATGCTCAAGCTTCGCCTTCTCCTCCCGGATCGTCATACACTGGTCCTCAAGCCCGTGGACCTCCTTCCATCTGTCACTGCTGATCTCGCTGAGCTTGTCCTGGTACTTCTGATGCTCCTTGAGCTTCGGGAGCACCTTCCGAAAAAATTGCGACCGCTGCTCCGAGCGCTCCCCCATGTCCTAGGCAGCAGGCGAGAATCTCGAGGAGAAGTCGAGGCAACAAATTGAAGACAAGAAACTCACCCTGACGAGCGTGCTACACCTGACGATGAGCTCATAAAGCTCCGTCCGAGCCGCTCTCTCCATCTCATCGTCCTCTTCCATCCCGTTCGATCAAGACCCCTCCCACCATACGGTCCGATTCGGGGCTTTGGTAGAGGACCGAAGCGGTGGCTCTCGAGGCACCTCCTCCACTTCGGGAGATGGTGCTGGGTCAATCTCGTCGGCGGACGGACCACCTGATGGTTCGACCGTCGGGCCGCCGGCACCAGGTGGCGACGCCCAGGCAGTCGACGGCGAGGGTGACCTGGCCGACGCGGGGGGGCTCCCCTTGGGGAAGCCTGCGCCTAGGGCCCCTTTTCAGGAGACCCCTCCACCGAGACGTCCATAGTAGGAGTCCTGAATCAGCAAAAGGGAAGATACCTCAGCACAGGCAATGACAAAAAGACAAGGATCGCCCAAAAAGAATACCTCCTGGATTTCTTGAATTTCATCCCAGGTCTCATCCGAGTCCCAAAGACCACTGAGGGGAACTGCACCAAGACTAAAGAGTGGCTGCCCCCCGAGACAGAAGGTCGTGGCTCAAGGCCGTGATCCTGCACGGAGGTCGAAGGCCCGGCTGACGAAAGGCCAGCAGCTTCTTCCGCCGATTCCCGGCGCAGCTCATCGGCCGAGGTGTCAGCCGCTCGCTTGGCCTGAGCATTCCTCAGCCGAGAGAGGCCGACGACCGGAGCATCAGAGAAGAAGGACGCGCGTTCCTGAAAAAGGAACGATCGCACCCTGTCAGAATCACACATCAGGCAAAAAATCATGGGACAGTCTTTCGAGAGAGTGGTGCACACACGGGAGGGGGAAGCCTCGCCGCCGAAAATTTGTGAGGGTAGCCCCTGTTGGTGATCACAGTGCCAGGCACGAAGATGTCAACTACCCGCGCCGCCAATGCATCTTTCGACAAGGACGTGTCCGTGTAACACCCCAACAAGACAACACCCCAACAAGACAACTAAGGTCTATAACAAAAAAATTCGACATGACCTTTGCTAATAATAATGAAAGACACAAACAAAACATGGATCACAACATAGCGGAAGCATAAATAGTAAAATGAACATGCAAAAAAAGTACTACAATATACCGAAACTCACAAGGCAACAAGATACTACCGACCCCAATTTAAAGTTTGGAACCATGAGCCATAAGTTACACGGTTTAACATGATTAAATAACCAACATAATTATTTTATTCTAAGTGAGCATGTGTAGAAAGTGCTGCTACGCCCCACCCTTCATGCTATGCTCCAATGAATGGCCTGAAAGAAATGAAAGAAGTGGTGAGATTGGATAATCTCAGCAAGTGAAATACACCAGACAGAATTAACAATCAAGCATTGTAAATTCGAACATTCTTCCTTTCTTTCTTTCTTAAAGAAGTAAACAGAACATACCATCATACTTTCCTCTCTTTTCTTTCCACCACATATAAGCATTCACATAAGTTAGATAATGCATATGCTCATGACATGTTACTTCTCACCGTGCCCTTTCTCAGGAACACACGGTATTGTACCGGTACGGTCGCGGCGATCTCGCGGCGACATTCTTCCAAAGCATGAATGCAAATGACATGATTCATGCATAAATAACTTCACATACATCTGAGCTATAATACATTCCATACTGATCAATAAGCAAAGAGGACAACAACATTCTATGGAAAATCAGACATAAACAAATCAAACAAGAACAAACAGAGCTATTCCACTTGCCTTTACCGATGAAGACAAAGATATTAATTGCGTCCCGAAGTCGCACCACCTACACAAGCATTTTACCTCAGTACTTAAACATTTTTCAACTTGAATTGAACACAATTAAGCGTTCCCTACTCCCACGGCCCCCGAAACACAATATTCTACCAAGCTGTCCAGAAAAACAGATTGCGCAGGCCGGCTTGTTTATTTTGAAGCTATTTCTGTGATATGTATAAAATTCTACAAAAATTACAGGAGTTAGATATTGACATCTTCTACAACTTTCAAAGAGACCACAAATTTTAATTATTTATTTAACTATGCCTAATCGACAGGTCTTTAGCAGGGTACAAGGATTAGCTACAAAATTCAGAAGCGACGCTCATTCAACAGCTACGAGCAGACGGCAGCATCAAAAATTCCAAAAAAATTACAGAAGATAGATCTCGGCCATACCTACAACTTTTATGTAGTGCAAATATTTTGATTCCCAATTTAAATTTTCCTAAAACGTGGCTTAACACAGTAGACAGATTTAAATTTCCAAACATAACAGCGGATTTACTACAGTCATATCTTCAAATCCATAACTCCAAAAAATATGAGAAAATTACAGAATACAGATATGTATGTGATCTACAACTTTCATATAGACCAAGAATTTTAATTCCTGACCCAAGTATTTTTTATCTACAGCCCTAATCTGAATACGCAATCTGTCCCCTCTCATTCTACAGCAGTTTTCCCATCGCGATTACTCCCAAACCACAACTCCTAAAAATCTGAAAAAATTACAGGAGCTAGCTTTCGACGTTATCTACAACTTTTTAGTTATGCACTTTTCCAGTAAAAATCATTTTGGTTACGAAAACGCCCACGGAAGCAGTTCTGCACAGATTAGCCGAACAGAAACGAAAATCCCTCTCTAGTTTTTGATCTACTCATCCAAACTTGAACTTCCAAACATGCAACCACTCCCTAATACCCTCTAACACGAGCTTAGCCATCAATCACAGCGGAAATCATAAAAGAAAAATACCTACACCCCGAAGAAATCGATGACAACCCCAAATCCGGCGCCGCGGCTCGAATCCTCGCGATCCTACTCCTCCTCCGGATCTTCCCCTTGCGCAAAATCCCCTCTCGGAATCAACAAGGGCACTAGATCTGATTTTGGAGGGGAGGAGGAGGCATGAGAGGGAGGGGGGGTGGCGGCTACCAAAGGGGGAAGGGTTTGGGGGGGGTGCGGCTGCCAAAGGGGGAAGGGTTTGGGGGGGGTGCGGCTTGGGAGGTGGTGGGGGCGCATGGGCTGGCCCAAAAGCCGGCCCAGGCCCAAGTGGTACAAGCCCTCGCCCAAAAAAAATACAATAATCCACACTTTATTGATGCTAAAAAAAATATTTTAACTTCTTTTCCGCATCCCTGAACTCCGCAAATGTTCCCGCTAAATAAAAAAACAACGCTTCCCGAAGGAATAAAAGAAATGGCTAGAGAAACGAATTCTGGGTATTACATTCTCCCCTCCTTAAAGGATTCGTCCCCGAATCTACTCCCATTGCGAACGAAGAAAAAGGAGACCAAGAAGACAAAAACACGACAGGCGCTCACCTTCCTCGAAGAAATCGGGGTACTTTTTGCGCATCAACTCTTCCGGTTCCCAAGTTGCCTCCCGCTCAGTCTGATTAGTCCAAAGGACTTTTACGAACTTAATAACTCTATTCCTCATAGTCCGCTCTGACATGTCTAAGATGCGCACTGGGTGGCACTTCAGGGTTAAATCTTGCTCAATCATTGTGGCTCTAGGTCAATCTTTTGCTCGGGTCATGGAGGTACTTCAAGCATTGAGACATGGAATACATTATGCACTCCACTCATCGATTCTCGTAACTCCAAAGCGGTAAGCCGACTACCCACTCGAGCCAACACCAAGAACGGACCAATATACCTCGGATCGAGCTTACGGTGGTACCAAAGCGAACAATGCCCTTCGAAGGTGACACTCGGAGGAGAACTTGATCACCCACAAAGAAATTCCAAATCCCGCCTCCTCTTATCTCGCATAACTTTTTGACGGCTCTGAGCGGCCAATAGATTCTGTCGAATCAAACGCACCTTTTCATGAGTTTGTTGAACCCAATCCGACCTTGCACGCTTCTCACCCAAAGAATCCCAAAGATAACGGGAAACACACCTCCGGCCATACAAAGCCTCGAACGGAGCCATCTTGATGCTAGGACTGGTAACTATTATTATAAGCAAACTCCACCAAAGCTCGGTGGTCGTCCCTGTTACCCTGCCATTAAAGTACGCAGGCACGCAGATGGTCTTCCAAGGACTGGATGGTACGTTACGATTGACCGTCTGTCTGGGATGGAAAGCGGTACTAAAAGAGAGCTTCGTGCCCAAAGCACCTTGCAAACTTTGCGAAAACGAGACACAAATTTAGAGTCCCGATCGTAAACGATTGACTTAGGCACCCCATGCAATCGACCACTTCTTTCATATACAAAGGAACCAAATCCTGAGCTGAATTGGTCGCTTTCATTGGTATGAAATGTGCGAACTTCGTGAGCACATCAACTACTACCCAAATAGCATCTCTACCTCTAGGCGACGAGGTAAACCAACCACGAAATCCATCGTGATGTGTTCCCACTTCCATTCGAATTTCTAATGATTGCGATGGCAGGCGGGCCTCTTGTGTTCAGCTTTCACCTGTTGGCACACACCACATGAGGCTACATACTTTGCAATGTCAACCCTCATTCTCTTCCACCAAAAACCTTGCCTCAAGTCTCGATACATCTTGGTCTCACCAGGATGTACCGTATAAGGAGTACGGTGGGCTTCTCTCAGTATATCCGTCTTTACCTCTGATTTCTGTGGCACACAAAGTCGACCTCTAAACCGGATGGAACCATTATCGTCCAAGGAAAACTCTCGGGGCTTCCCGTCCAAGATCCTTCTCTGAACATTCTGGAGCAAACGGTCTTGGAATTGAGCCTCACGCACCCGCTCGGAAATGGAGGATTGAATGATCAATTGAGCCTCCTCCTGCGCCACACCCGCAAAACAAAAGGAGACTTGCATATTGTTCAGCTCTGCTATCAAAGGCATCGCAGTTTTAGGGACCCCTGTTCTGCTCAAGGCATCTGCCACAACATTGGCCTTGCCAGGGTGATACTGGATGGTCAAGTCAAAATCCTTAATCAATTCCAACCACCTACGCTGTCTCAGATTCAACTCCCGCTGAGTGAAGATATACTTGAGGCTCTTATGATCCGTGAACACGTCACATGATTCCCCATAAAGATAATGCCTCCAGGATTTCAATGCAAAGACCACAAATGACCAATTCGAGATCATGGGTGGGATAGTTTTGCTCATGAGTCTTCAACTGTCTAGATGCATAGGCGATAACATGACCTTCTTGCATAAGCACACAACCTAGACCAATACGAGAAGCATCTGCGTGCAGTATAACGCTTGCCACTCTCGTGCAAGATTAGGACCTGCATTGATCAATTTACTCTTCAATGACTGAAATCGACCTCACAATCGCCTCGTCCAAAGGAAAGGAATTCCCTTACGAGTGAGTCTTGTCAATGGTTTAGCAATGACAGAAAAGTTTTGCACAAAGCGCCGGTAGTAACCAGCTAACCCCAAGAAACTCCTAATCTCCGTCACACCGTTCGGTCTATGCCATCCGACCACAAAGACAACATTCTTTGGGTCGATTGTGATACCTCTCACAGTTAATGACATGCCCAAGGAAACTCACTTGGTCAACGTAAAGCACACTTCTTGAGTTTTGCATAAAATTTATTCTTCCCGAGAGTATCCAAGACCAAGCCCAAATGCACGGCATGCTCTTCCTTTGTCCTTGAGTAGACTAGGATGTCATCAATGAAGACGACCACAAAGACATCAAGAAACTTATGGAACATCCTGTTCATTGCCTCCATAAACACAAAGGGGCATTGGTTAGTCCAAAAGACATAACCACGAATTCAAAATGTCCGTACCTCGTGTTGAATGTCTGTCTTCTCAATATCCTCTTCTTTAATCCGTAGAATCGATGGTACCCAGATCGCAAATCAATCTTTGAGAATAACTTGGCACCCTCGGTGATCAAAAGATCATCGATGCGGGCAGGGGTATTTGTTTTTAATGGTTACTTGATTAAGCGCCCGTAATCAATACAAAGCCTTTTGGAGCCATCTTTCTTCTGCACAAACAAAACCGGGCAGCCCAAGGAGGTGCTCGATGCGATGAACCCCTTAGCCAGGAGTTCATCCAACTGCTTCTTCAATTCCGCTTGCTCAACCGGGGCCATTCTATAAGGAGTTTTAAAAATTGGTCTCGTATCCGGAACAAGTTCAATACGAAAGATTGACTCTCGCTCAGGTGGTAATCCGTGACTCACTGGGAAAACATCCGGATCTGAGACAAACCACATCGACATCCTCCGGACTAATCACGGTCTCGGCCTTCTACCATGGACCAAAGAACACCCGATTTTGACATCCGGGAGCTTGGGAACAACCGGCAAAGAAATGAAAGAGTAAGCTGAAGAGTACTGCTTTGGAAGACAACTTCTCGCCCCGAAGGAGCTTGGAGGGTGATCGTTTTCCAGGAACAGTCAATCAATGCTTGGTGCAAAGATAGCCAATCCATGCCAAGGATGACATCGAATGGCTCCAAAGGGATCACCAACAGATTCGCCACGAACTCCTCATCTGCTAAAAAAAGACGACAACTAGGACAGTACTCTGTGCAAGATATAATTCCTTGTGGTGAATTGACCACCACCAACCGCCCCACACTCTGCACAGAAAGACCAGCCCGAGCAACAAAACCCATCGAGACAAACGAAAAACTAGCTCCCGAATCAAACAGAACACTGGCCTCGAAAGAATTCACTAAAAGAGTACCTGTCACCACGTCACCACGATCCACTCCCTCTGCTGAAGGCATAACATAAATCCCCGGAGTCAATCGACGAAGCGGCTCTGCGGCCGGAAAGAATCGGTGCAGTCCATGCCGCGGTGCGACGAAGATGGAGCAAAGAAGCTGTGGGCACCAGACGCCCCTGCGGCGAGAGGGTAGTGAAGAGGCCGACGAAGGCGGCCGGTAAGCACCTCGGGGTAGGAGCAGCAGCCAACATCTGAATGTAGCCCCGAGTTACGTCGCCCGGTGAAGGGTCACCTGCTCCCAACGTAGCTTGGAGTTGGGATTCTGTCTACATACCACATCCTTGTGATCCTCCCGACCACAAGTGGAGCATCTCCCCTTTCAAGAGCACTCACTCTGGCGATGAGGGTCGCCATAGCGAAACAAACCATGCCCAAGCCCGGCTTAGCAACAGCTCGATCTTGAGGTGCACCCCACAGGGCACGCCGCTGACCGGAGCGGCCTTGATAGGGCTGATAGCGCCGATTCTTTCCCTTCTTATGGGTAGGGCCACCAGGTGGGCCCTTCTTCTCAACAGACCCCTTGATCGCTCCCGCCCGGATGACTTGCGAATCTCATCTGTGAAGTTGAGCCGCAACTCTATGCCAAGTGCCTGCTCAACCAAGGACCGAAAGTCGGTGATGGGAAAAGCACCTAGCATGTGGCGAATAGGCGGACAAAGCCCACGAAACGCCGCCTTCTCCATCTCATCACGCGCCACATGAGGCACAAATCGCACAATGCGATTGAACCCCAACTCGTACTCACCACCGACTTCTGTCTGTGTGTACTGTCCCAAGTCAATCTGCATCCTATCCAGGAAGGTGGCGGGGTAGAACCTCCTCTCGAATCGCTTCACAAAGTCCTCCCATGAAGGACCGCCTGCTGGCCCGACACAGTGGCAAGCACGCCCCTCCACCAGATCTGAAGCTTCTCCCTTCAGAGTTGTGTCACAAAACGGACACGCTCCTACATCTCTACCTCAAAAGCCTCCAATTGCTGCTCCACATAAGACAACCAATCCATTGCACAGGTCGGACTACCCGTCCCTCCGAACTGTCCAACCTCATGTCGACCCACTCCCGCAGACGCAAGCCCACACCACGCCGCCACGCAGGCTCCTCGCCCCAAAGAATAACAGCGAGGGGCAGCTCCAGCGAGAGTAGCCTGCGCGCCCGCCTCAACATCCTCAATTCTTCTGCATTGCCTTCATAGCAGCCACTAACTCTGCTTGAGTTCCCTCTATCGTATTGGAGGATTCTCCGACCTCGGACCACAGCCAACCTGAGTTCCTTTGAGTCCTGGTCCGCGGTCTAGGCGGCATACTTGAAGCAGTTAACTACACTCCAAAGACAACAATCAATAACGACAACAAATACAATACATGAAACAAAATTAGTAAAGTCAAGTATTGCATGCAATGCAATGCACCCGAACCAATCCTACAAGTGCAAGTGTGTCATTTTTCATCTTAACCAATTTCGAACATACCCAGAACCTAAAACCTGGCTCTGATACCAACTGTAACACCCCAACAAGACAACTAAGGTCTATAACAAAAAAATTCGACATGACCTTTGCTAATAATAATGAAAGACACAAACAAAACATGGATCACAACATAGCGGAAGCATAAATAGTAAAATGAACATGCAAAAAAAGTACTACAATATACCGAAACTCACAAGGCAACAAGATACTACCGACCCCAATTTAAAGTTTGGAACCATGAGCCATAAGTTACACGGTTTAACATGATTAAATAACCAACATAATTATTTTATTCTAAGTGAGCATGTGTAGAAAGTGCTGCTACGCCCCACCCTTCATGCTATGCTCCAATGAACGGCCTGAAAGAAATGTAAGAAGCGGTGAGATTGGATAATCTCAGCAAGTGAAATACACCAGACAGAATTAACAATCAAGCATTGTAAATTCGAACATTCTTCCTTTCTTTCTTTCTTAAAGAAGTAAACAGAACATACCATCATACTTTCCTCTCTTTTCTTTCCACCACATATAAGCATTCACATAAGTTAGATAATGCATATGCTCATGACATGTTACTTCTCACCGTGCCCTTTCTCAGGAACACACGGTTACCGTGCCCTTTCTCAGGAACACACGGTATTGTACCGGTACGGTCTCGGCGATCTCGCGGCGACATTCTTCCAATGCATGAATGCAAATGACATGATTCATGCATAAATAACTTCACATACATCTGAGCTATAATACATTCCATACTGATCAATAAGCAAAGAGGACAACAACAGTCTATGGAAAATCAGACATAAACAAATCAAACAAGAACAAACAGAGCTATTCCACTTGCCTTTACCGATGAAGACAAAGATATTAATTGCGTCCCGAAGTCGCACCACCTACACAAGCATTTTACCTCAGTACTTAAACATTTTTCAACTTGAATTGAACACAATTAAGCGTTCCCTACTCCCACGGCCCCCGAAACACAATATTCTACCAAGCTGTCCAGAAAAACAGATTGCGCAGGCCGGCTTGTTTATTTTGAAGCTATTTCTGTGATATGTATAAAATTCTACAAAAATTACAGGAGTTAGATATTGACATCTTCTACAACTTTCAAAGAGACCACAAATTTTAATTATTTAGTTAACTATGCCTAATCGACAGGTCTTTAGCAGGGTACAAGGATTAGCTACAAAATTCAGAAGCGACGCTCATTCAACAGCTACGAGCAGACGGCAGCATCAAAAATTCCAAAAAAATTACAGAAGATAGATCTCGGCCATACCTACAACTTTTATGTAGTGCAAATATTTTGATTCCCAATTTAAATTTTCCTAAAACGTGGCTTAACACAGTAGACAGATTTAAATTTCCAAACATAACAGCGGACTTACTACAGTCATATCTTCAAATCCATAACTCCAAAAAATATGAGAAAATTACAGAATACAGATATGTATGTGATCTACAACTTTCATATAGACCAAGAATTTTAATTCCTGACCCAAGTATTTTTTATCTACAGCCCTAATCTGAATACGCAATCTGTCCCCTCTCATTCTACAGCAGTTTTCCCATCGCGATTACTCCCAAACCACAACTCATAAAAATCTGAAAAAATTACAGGAGCTAGGTTTCGACGTTATCTACAACTTTTTAGTTATGCACTTTTCCAGTAAAAATCATTTTGGTTACGAAAACGCCCACGGAAGCAGTTCTGCACAGATTAGCCGAACAGAAACGAAAATCCCTCTCTAGTTTTTGATCTACTCATCCAAACTTGAACTTCCAAACATGCAACCACTCCCTAATACCCTCTAACACGAGCTTAGCCATCAATCACAGCGGAAATCATAAAAGAAAAATACCTACACCCGAAGAAATCGATGACAACCCCAAATCCAGCGCCATGGCTCGAATCCTCGCGATCCTACTCCTCCTCCGGATCTTCCCTTATGCAAAATCCTCTCGGAATCAACAAGGGCACTAGATCTGATTTTGGAGGGGAGGAGGAGGCATGAGGGGGAGGGGGGGTGGTGGCTACCAAAGGGGGAAGGGTTTGGGGGGGGTGCGGCTGCCAAAGGGGGAAGGGTTTGGGGGGGGGTGCGGCTTGGGAGGTGGTGGGGGCGCATGGGCTGGCCCAAAAGCCGGCCCAGGCCCAAGTGGTACAAGCCCTCGCCCAAAAAAAAATACAATAATCCACACTTTATTGATGCTAAAAAAATATTTTAACTTCTTTTCCGCATCCCTGAACTCCGCAAATGTTCCCGCTAAATAAAAAAAACAACGCTTCCCGAAGGAATAAAAGAAATGGCTAGAGAAACGAATTCTGGGTATTACAGTCCGTCTCCCGGGTGGGATCCTGAGCCCCGTAGTACTGGAACCCCAAGTGGATTCTCTCCTTCAAGGGTTGCACCCGGCGCCCCACAAAGCTGATCGCGATCCCGGGGCCCGTCAGCCCTCGGTTCTTCAGATCGTTAATCCATGCTAGAAGCTCGGAGACTTGGTCCAAACCGCCGCCGTCCGGGGCATCGCTCCAGCATCGGGAAGCTTTAGAAGCGCCAAATAAAGGGGCGAGAAAAGGGTCAACATTAGCACAATAGAACCACTCCCGCCTCCAACCTTTGAGGAGGTCTTGAGGGGATGACGGCATCTTGTTTCTTCAAGCCCTCTCGCAGCTGGAGCCCGGCGCCCCCAATGACGCTGGGAGCAGCCCGGTTCGGATGAGGTTTGAGCAAGAAGAGGGAGCGGAACAAGTCAAAATGAGGACGTATCCCAAGATACGCCTCGCAAAGCTGAACAAAGATAGTAATATGAAGAATGGAGTTGGGATTCAAATTGATCAGCTCGATTTCGTAAAAGTGAAGGAGCCCTCGGAAGAAGGCGCTCCCAGGAACGTTAAATCCTCGCCAGAAGAAGGACTCGAACACCACAATCTCATTCTCTAGAGGTGTGGGGTAAGGGTCACCTGCGGCGGGACGGGCGGAGATCAACTCCAGCGGAGGAAGGACGCCGGCGGCGACCAGCTCCTCCAAGCGGGACGTCGTGGTGATGGAGGTCTCCCACCCCGCGGTCGCAGGGTCGGCGTTACCCGCCGACGCTGATAAGGATTCCGAAGAAGAAGACATCTCGGTGAAGGAGACTTGGCGGGAGGAACCGTCGAGGGTCTTGGGCGCGAAACTAGAAACCCTAGGTCGCCCAAATCGCCGAAGGAGACTTAAAGATTTCTCAACCGTGGTGGGGGAAGGGCAAAGGTATCTTCGCCTAGCAAGTTTTCCCTCATTTTTAAGGAATAAGCCTTAATTCTCGCCTAACGGCGGGAAAAGCAAGGGCCTTCGCGCTCGATTCTGGGCCAGATCTAGGGCACGCCCCATGTCGGGCCGATAGCTGAGTTGCGCAAAACGCGACCAGGTGTCAAGTCTGGTTCGAGGTTTGGGATAAAGTGCGCCCCATGATGGGCCTGAACGCCGGCCGCCACGGAAGCTTGGGGCCGGGCACTTTCCGAACATCCTCAAGCGGTATGCCCCATAATTTGGGGTCAATTGCTGGTCACTGCTTCTTAGCGTGATTGGGTACCGTGGGAGGATTTTCACTAAATCGGTCTTGAGAATGCGCCCCATGAGGGTCTGAAGCAGTGCGCTGTAAATGGGCACAGGCATTACTTTATATGACCAAGGTATGCCCCATGAGGGTCGGTGGCGACAAGCCGATTCACAGCGTCAGAACGGGCGCGGTACCGCTTCGACCCACGAGCCAAAAAGACTTTGGTATGCCCCACAAGGGCCAGCTGAGCAACGAGCCGGTTGCCGCGCACCGTAAACGGGCGCGGGTACCACTCGGCCATGAGCCAAAAAGACTTCGGTATGCCCCACAAGGGCCAGCTGAGCAACGAGCCAGTTGCCGCGCACCGTAAACGGGCGCGGGTACCACTCGGCCACGAGCCAAAAAGACTTTGGTACGCCCCATGAGGGTGACGAGCGACGAAAGGTTGCGCGACCGTGAACGGGCGCGGGTACCACTCGGCCACGAGCCAAAAAGACTTTGGTACGCCCCATGAGGGCCAGCTGAGCGACAAGCCGGTTGCTGCGCACCGTGAACGGGCGCGGGTACCACTCGGCCACGAGCCCAAAAGACTGCGGTACGCCCCATGAGGGCCAGCTGAGCGACTAGCCGGTTGCCGCGCACCGTGAATGGGCGCGGGTACCACTCGGCCACGAGCTAACCAACCACGATGGTTCCACATTGCAAGTTCTTTACGATCTCTTTTCCCGTATGATCTTTATAACAGGATAAGAGACGGAAATCCGATCCTAAAGCACTTGGGGGCTGCTGTGGGATGTCAGAGACAGGGGTCCCACCTGTGGGGCCTACACCTGACCGGGCTAGACGGGCGGAGGAGTAGGCTCAAAGCCCAGAAGCACCACGACGGGCCCGGAGGAGGTTCTCGCCTTGTTCCCCAAGCCAACTCCCGATCCTTTGGGGAAGTTTCGCGCCACGCCCGAACCACCCGCCAAGAACGAAGCATGCACCGACATCGCGAGCCTGCGGATGCTGGAACCTGACAGGGCGGCAGGCGTGGGTCGGGGAAAGCACAACCACCACTCCAAGACGTAGTGCACCGGAGCCGACGAAGACAAAATATGTGTTGGTGAGGCCACCATGTGGAGGGCCCGGTGGCGCCCATCTGTCATGTACCCTTCCCCCAGTATATAAGGGGAGGAGGGAGAAACAAAAGAGGAGGAGGAAAAACTCATATATCCAAGAACACAGGATTAGGGTATTATCTCTTCCAAGAGAGCCCGAACCTGTCTAAAAACAGATTGCCCTCGCATCCTATGTTGCCATCAAGCTCAGATCCCGCACAAATCCCCTAGAATCACAAATCTCATTGCCGGCGAAACTGATCGTCGACAACTATCCAATTCTGAAAGTCTTCTTGAAGTTCATGAACTGAGTTAATAATTGGATTAGTCTGGTCAAAGATGATGTCACCAAGCTGTTCTTGATTTGATACCAAATTTGTCATTGAGGCATCAAAGTGATCTATATATCCTCGAAGAGTGTGTTCCACCCCATGGATTGTATCATCATTGGTTTTGAACATACGCTCGGAAAAATCGGCAAACTGATGGAATTTAGTTTCTTGAGCATTTAGCTTGGTATTGAGGTCATACAGCCTGTCTTTGAGCAAGTTTTGATTGGTATTTACTTGAGTGAGCTATGTTCTTAGATCCCATTGATTATTCTTGAGCATATTAACATTTTTGGAATTCTCATCCTTGATTCTGCCCTGTTCTTGATATATCTTGTTCATCAACTCATGGGTTTGCTGTACCTGATCATGATATTGCTGAAGAGCAGCCATGTGTTCAGTGTGCCTTAAGACAGCTAACCTCTGTTCTTCAACAAATCTTTCTTGGGCATCCTTCAAGTCTGAGTTGTATCGTGTCTCAAAAATGTTGAACCATTCAGGTTGATCATTCCAAGCACGATGTTGTCCAATATCAGGATTTTCTTCTTCATGCTCATGAGCAGAACAATTTTGAGGTAAAGCAGAACCACCTGCTTCATGATCATGTGCTGCAGGCCTGAATTCCTGATCTTGTACAAACCTTGAGGCAACAGCAAGCTCTTGCAGTCTATTAATTTCTTCAAGTTCATCTCCTTCAGGTTCTTCATCATGATGAGAAGAAAAACCTCTAATTGAGTGCTCTGCTGAAGGTAGGATATGGTGACTTGAAGCTGGAGAAATATGACCAGGACTAAAGTTTCCACCCTGGCTGTGTGCAAGATCTGCTTCATGATCGGATTGAGAGCTAAGGTAAATTTGAGTTGCTGCATCTTGTTCAACAGATTGTTGCAATGATTTTTGAGAACCATCTCCAAGAATTTCTGTAACTTTAATGTTTTCAGGCTGTGGAGGTACAAATGGAAGTGATGACTGAGTAACAGGAGGATGGCTATGATAGCTAGGTGTATTGTATCTTGGAGTATGATGACTAATACTGTGATGACCTGAACTGTGATGGCTTGAAGCAGGTTGATCATCTCCATCGTGAGCTGGGCTGTCATCACTGTCTCCCTTATGATTATTTGGATCATCTAGAGCAGGCGGTACCCTAGGTCTTTGTGCAGCAACCTCAGTGGGAAGTTTGAGTAATTTATATTTTTTGGGTTGACAGTTGAAGGACCTGCTTATCTCTTGTCGTGAAACAATCCCTTGAGCTATCAGTACTTGAGCTATTTGCTGAGCAAATGGCAGAGGACTTCCCATTCTTCTGTAAATGGCTTTCTCCATTTCTTCAAAGATATAATCTGTCAGATCAATGGGTTGCTTGGAGAGGATTAGATGCAGCAGCCAAGCCAAAACTGGTGTAACTCCTTCTTTATACCCAGACTTAGGGAATATTGTGTGCCTCAGAATCAAGAGAAGAACCTTGGCTTCGCTAGACAAACTGTTAACTCTATTTGCATTGAAGTTCTCTTCTGTGATATCTCTATAAATGTGTGCAGAGAGTTGAAGATCAGGCATATCACCAATCTGTCTCCATCTATTTTTCAGGAATATTTTGTCATGAATCCTTGTTCTGTTAACTTGAGGACCTGCAGCTCCAATTGCTGATTCAAAGTGTGATGATCTCACTTTTCTGATTTTTCCATCTATAGAAAATAGAATGTAATGTCTTCTTTTATTTATAAGCAAGGAAACATAGAACTCAAGGATTCTATCTTCATTCCATGAGGCATTGTTACCTGACACCATTGCATGTAAACCAGGAGTGGAACTGACACAATCTAATAAGTTGTATGAACCAGTTATGGAGCAAATCTGATTCCAGTCTACAAATTGATGTTTACTAAGGGCAGACATTGATTTCCCTTTTCTGTCATGTCTGTTCTTATACCCCAAAAAGATGTTTTTCTGAAGAGGTGTAATGAACTTCTCATCCAGTGGAGGATTATCAATAGGAAACCACTTTCTTTCACTTACAAGTCTAATTGACCTCAACTTTTTCCCTCCAAGAGTTGCCAACTCATTTCCGATTATCATGTCAATCTCAGGACTGAGATTTTCTTCTTCTGAGCTAAAATCAGCACTTGGTTCATATTCAATGTCATCAGAATCAGAATCAAAGTCAACGTCCGATATTACAGGTTGTTTATCCTTTCTAACTGGCTTTGAGGTAGTGACCTTTGTAACTCTGCCAGGAGTATGAGTATCTCCTAAATGTACTGCTCCATATGAAGACTGAGTTGGATTTGAGGATTTTTGTTTCTTCTTTTTCATTATTTCACCCAATCTTTCCATCAGACTCCTTTTATCTATATCCTTTCTCCTAGGCATTTCGTCAAACACTTAAAGGACTCACTCTGCCTTTCAAACCACAGTCCGGCGCAAGAACTGATGCAACAGACTAAGTCTACAGAGATAAGAAGAAGGATCTTAAGACAAAGATTTCTAAGACTAGGGTTTGATCAAAACAGAAGAAAAAGCTTACCACGTCCTAGAAGCACTTCTCCGAGCAAACTGGAGCACCGTCGCTGCCACCCGGTTAGGGTTTGTTTCGATGGAGAGAGGAATGTTGCTCGGGAGATGAAGTACCGAAGAGAGAGTGGTAATTTCTGAGTACTTTTGAGTGAAAGGAGAAGAAAACAGGAATGTAACCAACGGGAAGTTACTGCTTCAGAAGACAGTAACTTCTCAAGGAGGTGCTTCGCACTTTATGACATTGGTTGGCAGGTGAAAAAGACAACTTCCTCACTTTACTCTGGTTGGTGAAACCCAATAAAGAGGATTCAAGGCAGAGGATGGGTTTCATAAGCAAAGAGACATTAGCAAGGATAAGTCCTAATTTCAGAAGAGATTTTGAATAGATTTTTTTTAAGATTAGATAAGCAAATTTTTCAAAAGAAGAACAATTTTGAATCAAGGTAAAGGAATAGAAGCTAACAGTTGCAAGAGTACGCCGGATCGATTTGAGAAAAACAGTAAGTTTCTTACTTACACCGGACCATATTTGCAAGAAAGGACATTTACAACGGACTGATTTTCTTTAGTCTGTCGTGAATGCGTCCTGAGCAGAAGTGGTCTGCCGTAGATGAGAAACTCACTGTTGTAACCAAGTCCGTTGTGAACGAGCAAATTTAGTTAGCAAAGAGAAATAGCTAGGCCCTTAGAGATTTTCAAGATCCTCATGAAAGCAAGTAAGATGGACTTGAATAATCTTAAGCTTTACACACAAACAAACAGCAAAAAGAAATGGAAGAACTTTAGAATTCTTGATTTGTATGAGTTCCTCTCTTTTAAGCATGATTATATACAAATTCAAGCTTGATAAAGAGAACTCATGTGCTGAGTGGCTAGATAATTTTAAGTTATTGTTATATTTTATTAATAAATATTTGTGAATATTTCTTTGAGGAAGAAACTATCTTCATTCGCTTGAGAGAAAACAGTAAGAAATTTGGCAGAAGTTTTAGCAATATTTTTTTTTAAAAAAAAGAGATAATTTACTTGCATCAGCACTGCTAATTTTTGTCAACATAAGTGGGTAACAAGAGATGCATTGAGGGACATTCTTGACTCCCCCTTAATGTTAAAGATTTCAAAGACATCCAAAAGATACCAACAAGCAAACAATACAAATAAAGAGTCATGACTTAAACAACATTGGAAAGATCAATAATATTCAATTCATTTCTCAGTCTTGAAAATCTAGCCTCATCCAAGGGTTTGGTGAAAATATCAGCCAATTGGTCCTCAGTTCTAACATGACTAAGCATAATGTCTCCTTTAACAACATGATCTCTGATAAAATGATGTCGGATCTCAATATGCTTAGTTCATGAGTGTTGGACCGGATTGTTTGCTATTTTCACTGCGCTTTTGTTATCACAAAGAAGAGGTACATTTTCAAACTTAATGCCGTAATCAAGAAAGGTTTGTTTGATGAATAAAATCTGAGCACAACAACTGCCGGCAGCCACATATTCAGCCTCTGCAGTAGAAAGTGCTACAGAGTTTTTCTTTTTGGAGCACCAAGATACTAAAGACCTTCCAAGCAAGTGACAACCCCCAGAGGTGCTTTTTCGATCTATTTTGCAACCGACATAATCAGAATCTGAGTAGCCAAATAGTTTGAAAGGAGCACCTTTAGGGTACCACAAGCCTATAGTTGAAGAGTGCTTTAAATATCTGAAAATCCTTTTTACGGCACTAAGATGCACTTCTTTAGGTGCAGACTAAAATCTAGCACACATACAGACACTAAACATGATATCAGGCCTAGATGCTGTCAAGTAAAGTAAAGATCCTATCATGGATCTGAAGAGTTATTGGTCAACAGGCTTACCTCCCATATCTTGATCAAGGTGTGTGTTTGTTGCCATAGGTGTCTTGAGTGGCTTGCATTCATCCAATTTGAAACGTTTGAGGAGATCTTTGGTGTATTTTTCTTGTGATATGAAGGTTCCCCCTTTTAATTGCTTGATTTGAAATCCAAGGAAGAAGGTGAGTTCCCCTATCATTGACATCTCAAATTCTTTTGCCATTAGTTCACTGAATTCCTTGCAAAGAGAGTGATTAGTACAACCAAAGATGATATCATCAACATAGATTTGGCAAATCATTAATGCACCATTGAAGTCTTTTAAAAAGAGTGTTGGGTCAACCTTCCCAATTTTGAAATTCTTTTCCAGTAGAAAGTTCCTAAGTCTCTCATACCATGCCCTTGGGGCTTGTTTCAGTCCATAGAGAGCCTTAGATAACTTATATACATGATTTGGATGTTTTAAGTCTTCAAAACCAGGAGGTTGCTCAACAAAAACAGTTTCTTCAATGATTCCATTAAGAAAGGGACTCTTCACATCCATTTGAAATAAAGTTATATTGAAATGACATGCAAAGGCTAGAAGGAACCGTATAGCTTCAAGTCGAGCAATAGGAGCATAAGTTTCTCCATAGTCCAATCCTTCTACTTGAGTAAATCCTTGAGCCACCAATCTTGCTTTGTTTCGAGTGACAACTCCATTTTCATCTTGCTTGTTTCTGAAAACCCACTTTGTTCCTATGACATTGTGATCTTTTGGGCGGTCCACCAAGTCCCATACCTTGTTTCTCTTGAAGTTGTTAAGCTCTTCTTCCATGGCAATAATCCAATCAGCATCATCTAAGGCTTCATCTATAGTTCTGGGCTCAACACAAGAAACAAAAGAGTAATGTTCGCAAAAAGAAGCTTGCCTAGATCGAGTTTGAACACCCTTACTGAAGTCCCCAATAATTGGGTCCACGGGGTGATCTTTGGCAATAGTATGATGACTCTTTATCAGATCCAATCCTTCTTGATTCTTTTCATCTTCTTCTTGTAGTGATCCATTTTGAGGCATCATGGAAGTTGTTGGTTTCTCATCATTGTCCTCTCTGGGTTTTACTTCACCAACTTCCATTTTCTTCATGGCTTCAATTAAGGCATCTTCACCTGCATCAGCTAGATTCTCATGCTCACCTTGTGAGCCATTAGATTCATCGAATTTTACATCATAGGTTTCTTCAACCAAACCAGTTGAAATATTAAAAATTCTGTAGGCTTTAGATTTAGAAGAATAACCTAGCATAATACCTGTGTCACATCTTTTCTGAAATTTACCTAAGTGTGTCCTCTTTTTGTAAATGTAGACTTTGCACCCGAACACACGAAAGTAAGTTACATTTGGTTTTCTTCCCACCAGCAGCTCGTAAGATGTTTTCTTGAGTAGTCGATGTAGATAGAGTCGATTAATTGCATGACATGCTGTGTTGATGGCTTCAGCCCAAAAAGCATCTGGTGTTCCATATTCATCCAACATGGTTCTTGCCATTTCGATAAGTGTTCTGTTTTTCCTTTCAACTACACCATTTTGTTGAGGAGTATATGTAGCTGACAGCTCATGTTTTATTCCTAACTCATCACAAAAGTCAATGATGTTAGTATTAACAAACTCAGTTCCATTGTCACTCCTGATTTTCTTGATGGGGCAATCAAATTCATTTTGAGCCCTTTTTGCAAAATTGTTAAAGATTTTTCCAACTTCACTTTTATTTGGTAAAAAGAATACCCAAGTGAACCGAGAGAAGTCATCCACAATGACTAAACAATATGAGTTACCACCTAGTCTGGCATAAGAGGTTGGGCCAAACACATCCATATGCAACAGCTCGAGGCCTAGTGGTGGACATGATATTTTTGGTAGGATGAGAGTTTGCAACTTGCTTGCCAGCTTGACAAGCACTGCACAACCTGTCCTTTTCAAATTTTACATCTTTCAAGCCCACCACTAGCTCATTTTTAAAAAAACTTTTTCAGATTAGACATGCCTACATGCCCAAGACGTCTATGCCAAAGCCAAACCAAGAGAGACTTTTGCTAACAGACAAGTCGAGATGCATGAGGAGTTAGACTTGAAATCAACTAAATAAAGATTTTAAAATATAAAACCTTTGAAAATAAGCTTTTCATTTTTGTCAACAATAGTTACTCCATCAAGAGAGAAAGTACAATGGAATCCGAGATCACACAACTGTGCTACCGATAAAAGATTAAAGTTCAGGGAATCAACAAGAAGCACATTGTCAATTGAATGATCATTAGAGATAGCAATCTTACCATTTCCTTTTACCTTTCTCCTGCTATTGTCGCCAAAAGTGATTTTGTGACTAGAATCACTTTCCTTTTCAACTGAGGTGAACATTCTTGATGAGCCGGTCATATGTTGAGTACATCCACTGTCAATAACCCAATAATGACCGCCACTTTTGTAGTTCACCTAAATGAACAAAATCATTTCTTGATTTTAGGTACCCAAATGCTTTTGGGTCCATGGATGTTAGTTTCAACAATTTTGGGGCCAAAGGGATTAACAAGCAAGGATTTGGGCACCCAAACAGCTTTAAGCTTTCTATCTAGATTCAAGGGACCAACAAACTTCACATTCATTTTTCCCCTAAAATCTTTAAATAACATGTAGTGAGCATCAACCATGCAGTTTCTCTTTGCCTTTGTTTCTGGTGTGCTAGCAAACATGCATACATTTGAACTGTGGTCAAATCTATGACAGTAGTAACACTTAGTGCCTTTGTTGACCAAATTTATCTTGGATCTTGGCAATTTATCTTTCTTGGGCATATTATCTGTCTTATATCCAATGCCTCTTTTACCCAAAGTGACTTTTTGCTCTCCAAGAATTTTATCAAGAATGACACTTCCAAGAAAGCATTTTTCTAGACCTTTGTCAAACTTAGCAATTTTTTACCTTAATTCAACATTTTCCAACATGAGACTTTTAGCACACAAAGCATTGCTACGATTTTCATCAAGTGTGCAGGAAGAGCTAGAAGTAGGAATTTCATCACAAACCAAATCGCAGGTCATAGAAGTATCAGGAGTAGAATCATTCTTTGATTTGCTCGTAGTTAATTCCTTACTCATTTCTAGTTCACAGTGTTTGACAAGCAAATCATCATGAGTCTTAACAAGTAATACATGAGTTGCATTCAAGGAATCATGAGCAGCTGTAAGTAAATCATGATTGATGACTAGAGCATTATGTGCAAGAGTAAGATTATCATGAACAACATTGAGCTCATTATGGCTAGTCTCCAAATAGTAAAACTTGTCTTGCACTTCTTCATACTTAGATTCAAGAATCTTGATCTTAGAGACAAGCAAGTCATTATCATCATTTAAACTGGCAATAGTTTTCTTAAGAGCTTTATCCTTAGAAGTTTTAGCACACAAGGCATCATTAAGCTCTTTAATGATCTCAACTAGCTCATCATAAGAAGGAGAGTCATTTACCTTGTCCTCATCACCTCTTGCCATAAGACAAAATGACAGAGAAGGTGAAGGTGGAGTAGACTCATCCAAAGCCAGTCCAGCCAACCCCTTAGACCTTGAACTTTCTGCATCATCAGAGGAGGAAGAGGATTCATCACTTGAGCTTTCTTCACAAGAACTCCATTCACCAATATGTGCCTCCTTCTTCCCCTTTTTCCAATGTTTCTTAGAGAACTTCTTTTTGTGATAAGCTTTCTTGCGACTGTTGCAAGTATTTTCATTGATTTCTTCATCTTTACCCTTGCCCTTTTTCTTGCTCTTGTTGGGACATCGAGCAGCTATGTGTCCCTTTTCATTGCATTCAAAACAGGTGATATTTGAGAAGGGGGTTTTCTTGGAAAACTGATTATATACCTTTCCTCTGTCTCTGGCATTAACTCTCCTCATGATTTTATTTGCCGATCTCATGAGTAAAGCCAGTTTCTTGACATCTTCGTCCTCTTCACAGCTTGAAACATCATCTTCTTCACTAGATGACTCTTGCACCTTATCTTTGGCCTTGAGAGCAATGGATTTCTTCTTAGGTGCATCTTCTTCGGCCAAAGTAAGTTCATGAGCAGAGATCTTCCCCAACAACTCAGTGGGTGTTAATTTTTTTAGATCTCTACAGTTTGATAGATAAGTAATCAAACTGTGATAGGCACGAGGCAGCACCCTTATCATTTTCCTGCAAACTTCCACATCATCAACTTTAGTTCCAAGACCTTTGAGTTCATTGACAATAGGATTAAGTCTAGAGAACATATCATTAGCATTTTCATGAGGAAGCATTTTGAATTGATCAAAGTTTTCTCTAACAACAAAATACTTCTCTTCTTTCACATCAGAGGTGCCTTCATGAATTTCTTGTAGAGTGGTCCAAATATCATAAGCAGTAGACAGATTGCTCACTCTATCAAAAACTTCTATGCTAAGACAAGAGAATATAGCATTTCTAGCCTGAGCATCATATTGCATGTTTTTAATTTCCCCAGGTGTGGGTTCTGAGGAAGAGGACTGTCCCTCGGGTATGACACGTGGAGGTAAAGGTTTTTCTGTAACTCTCCAAACGTCATAACCTACAGCCTCAAGATAACACCTCATGCGAATTTTCCAGTAAACATAATTAGTGCCATCAAAAACAGGAACCCTTCCTACACTGATAGTAGCAGACCCATTTCCCTCGGCCATTACCCAAGCTGATTAAGCTTGAACAGGGTAAAACCTGCTCTGATACCACTTGAAAGGATCGGTATGGCCTAGAGGGGGGTGAATAGGCAATTTTAACAATTTAACAAGATTAACTAAGTAGTTTAAAGACAGGATCTGAACAAATAAAAAGATTAAGCTCCAACAGACAAAGAACAAGTGCCAAGGAATAGGGATACAAGCAAAGACAAACAAAAACACAGAGACAAATGAAATTTATCACCGAGGTTCAGGGATAAAACTCCTACGTCCCCGTTAGAGCACTTCCTCGAAAGTATTGCTCCACCAGTAATTCACAACAGCAGTACTGGATTTGTCACTAGTGTGACTCTTTTACCACTCCGATGAGGTGAGTCCAAACCACTCACAATGACAGTGGCCTTCCACAATCACGGTTGGACAGGTCGCACTACAACCACCAGTAAAACCGTCTAGGAACAGCTAGTTCCAAGAGTAATAGACCATCCACAAGACCTGTCTCTTGGTTCACTAGAAACTACTGAAACTAGACTTCACTTGGAGCTGTAAGAGTGTAGGATTTTTGCTTTTAGAGTTGAGCTTGATCTCTTTGAGGGCTTTTGAGCTTTTGGGATGCTAGATGTCAAAGAGATGTAAAAGTTCTGTTTTGGGAGAGACTCTGAACTGTTTAAATAGGCTATAGGAAGCAAATATTGGTAAAAAGTAGCCGTTTGCCAATGTCAGGCTGAAAAGATAACTCAAAATGATTGTATCTGACAAGGTTTGACAAAGTATACAAGAGGCTCAATGAACTCCGGACCCAAATCAGCGAAAAATGCATTTACGTCGGACCAAGAAGAGTTGGTCCGTCGTACACATGCTTTGAGCAAAAACTGGTCCGTTGTGAGATAATGAAGTGCACGTTTACGACAGACCGAAAAACTTGGTCTGTCGTAGAAGGCAAACTTACTGATCATGACTGTAACACCCCGGCATTTAATATGCCTGAATGCTACCAAACATAAGCTAAACAACATCTAAATACCACAATTAAACATAAATTCCAGCAAAGGCGCACATGCTAAAAACCGAGATTTCGGCAGCATCTCCTTTGTTTTAACATGAATTAACACAATATCAATATCATGGCAAGATATGTCATAGCACACGACAAATAAAACATCAACATAAATGGATATATCATCAAATTACGCCAATAAAAACATGCTCAACCACTTCATAAGCTATAACCAAGCAAATAAGGAATCACAAGCAAGCTAAATTAAACCCTACATTAAGTTTATGGCACAACTCTTAATATCATGTCTCCAAGTGATTAATTATGGACTATGATGGTGGAGCTACGTGTAGAAGTGTAGCTAGACCCCTTTTTCCCGCATGCCGATCTCAAAGTACCTAAAAACAACATAAAACACAAGCGTGAGTTCGAAAACTCAGCAAGCATATTGTAATGGACAACAAGACCATTTACAAGACAATAATACCTTACATCACATATAACATCTCATACTTGAGCACATAACAACATCATCATCATTAAATATGTATTGCAATGCAATGCAATGCAATGTTATGCTCATATCTCCTTGGAAACTCATACCGGTATGGTTGAGTACACACCGGTCGGTGTGCACCCTTTTCCCCCCTTCCATCCCGAAGATGGAGGGTGCCTACTCCTCGCTTCCATTCACCACGTGGATGGAATCACGATGTAGGTCTTACTCAATGGCGTTCCGGACTAGTCATAACTTTCTCACCGACCTTGCCGGACTAGTTATGACTTTCTCACCGCCCTCGCCCTATCTCATGCCATGCATGCAACTATGCCAATTATCATATCTCATTTGTACATAAACATATGGCATCATATCATGGTACACATAAACACATGGCATCATATCATGACAAATATAGACACATGGCATCGTATCATGACAAACATAAACAAATAGCATCATATCATGATAATCATACTCAACATATCATTGGAAATCAGCAAGCATGGCAAGTGATCATAGCAAGTATTCAATCCTTCATCTAATCTCAACAAACAACCTACAATCCGCTATTCATTACAACACACTTGCCTCAACCACGTGCAACGGATTGGCGGGAAGTAGAAGGCACTCCCGGGGTCACACCTCCTGCACAGGGGTATCACACAATCACAATCATACCCACAAAACAGTACGCAAAACCCCATCTAACCCGACATTGCCCACTACTCGCAAAACCTAAAAACAGTGGTTCTGTCCCGACGGGACAGCAGCCTTGCAAAAAGCATAACTTGAGTTCTGGGACTCCGAATCAATTAAACGAGTACATCCTCGCGTAGCTTAGGAAATTTCCCAACTTTCTCTAGGTATATGGAAAGTCTGATTCGGCCTCTAAAGTTGTTTAATCTACAGATTACCGAGATCTGTTCCAATCGCGTCACAGATTTTAACACGGTCGGTAAAACAGTCATAACATTCAAACGGATGGGCGGAATTTCAATTTCTTTATATGCACTAAAATATAATGAAATTATCCACAACTTCCTAGAAGTTCGTACAGCCAGATTCCAACTCTAAATTGGCGAAAACGCGAACCCTAGCTCGACTGCTCAATCTGCCCGAAAACAGAAACGTGGCAACATCTAGATCTAACCCAAATTACTCAAATCCAGCGCCTCCAATTGATCTAAAAACTTGATAAACTCCCTAATAACAGTACCGATCTCATCGCCGAGGAGCCCCATGATCATACCTTTGCCCGACGCACGAAAACTCCAATCGATCTCCTCGCTCTTCGCTCCTCGCTCCTCGCTCCTCGCTCCTCGGATGGATCCATGAGGATGCAGGGGTGGGGAGGTCACCCTAGGGCAGCAAGGGGGGTGGAGGAGAGGTGGTGTGCAATGGGGAGCAATGGGGAGCAATGGGGGAGGTGGAGGCGCAAGGAAGGGAGAGGGGAAAGGTGGGGGTGGCGGCTAGGGCTTGGAGGGAGAGGTGGGGGCGCCCAAGGGCAGGGGGAGCACGCCCAAAAGGCTGGTGGGGAGCCCTTTTACCAGCCCCCACACCCAATCCTAGTCCGTTACGGAGACCTACTCCATCCCACCAAAGCCCACCAAGGCCCAAACTCCCCCGGGAAGGCCCAAAACCCTTAAACGGCCCTAAACGCCTAAAAGCTATTAACATCCATATCCTATAGTTTTAACCTTAATTCCACATCTCATAATGTTATTAACCTTATCATGCACGTTAAATAAGGTTACGACACTTCGTGGCGACATAACACTTTAACCGGCCCAAAAAACGCGAGAAAACCATAAGCCGAAAGGTTTTATTCTCTAGTTTCACCTTCTATAACGTCACACCAAACCATAGTGTCACATTCTTCCCCCCTTCAATAGGATTCGACCTCGAATCCGAAGGACGCCAAAAACAACAACAAAGTCCCCGAGGGACAAAAGACTTCCTTACAACATAAAACATTCACACAAAGACTCAAACCGGAACAAACGACAAACGAGTTCTCAAAACCAACCCTTGGTGTGGAAATGTTGATTTAGCTCAACAAAGTGCAACCTCGCACGGTTCCTCCTTCACCCCAATTGCCAAAAAGACCACGAAAGAACACGGTCTCACACTCCTCATTCGATACATTCCTTGGCACTAAAGTGCCTGATCCCTTTAGCAATGCTACTTTCCAGAAGAACACGGCTTCAACCGCTAGAACCCTCTTCAGCTCCCACGCACAAAAGTGTTTTTCACACATCAACCTCTCTACTATGGTTCGCCGTAATCAAGACGACGCAAGCCAAGAGAGACACTACACTCCAAGACAACCCACTGTTTGAACAACGGGGTTTAAAACCATGCAAAAGATTCGTCTTTTACAAAAGACCAATACCCACCGCTAACATCAAAAGGGAAAGCTTTCTTTAAAACCAAAGTTCTTAAAACCCGCAAGAACAGTAACAACCGAACAAAATGCTACGGTTGACTCCACTCGCTCATAGATCAGCGACAAAAGATCCAATACACTTCGAAAAGGAAAAGCAATTACTAGCAACCACCAAGTGGTCCACTAGTACTTAATCAACCCTATCGAGGAACAGATCAACAAAGACAATTCTCCAAGAAGGTTTGAATTGAGTCAAACTCAACCTTCCTTTACTCCTCACCTTTAAACCATTTACGATCCACTACTAACAACACCTAATGCTTAGGTCGATAACAACCCATACTGGATTTCTCATCCAAGCGGGTCTCGCCCTCAAGCTTTCCACCCAAGGACTAAAACAAGGACACAACGATTGGATAAACTCAACCACAAACCATGAACCCAATTGGTCCCCATGCTTAACCTTGAATCCAATGCACTACAATCACTTTGGAAAGGATTCGATAACAACCAAAGAGCATTCAGTTTAACTTTCTAAACCAAGATGCAAAGGAAACACAAATCCCCTTCATCACAACCAACATACCAGAAATTCTTTATTCTTTCTTTACATACTAGAAAGAAATGGACATCTCGTTTCATGACATAAATGCACACTCTTCAGGAGCACTCCGGATTAGTCATATCTCCATATATGACTTTCTCACCGACCTGGCTCAACGACTCTTTTATCATTTAACATGTAAAAACGATGTCATGTTTACTTTTCACCATTCCTTCATCATGTAACCACACTACCGAAAAGTCATTCACATGACGACTTCTTCCTCGGTATCACATGAATAAATCTTGAATAACATCGAGAGTTGCGCTAATTCATATAAACTATGTCGGCAGCATAGTTAACAGTAAGGCACCACATCATATCAGAACCCACCAACGATAGATAGCTAAACTTTGCAAAACATCGCATTTTAACCAAAATCAACATTTTGGAAAAGAACATTGGCTCCAAAGTCAAACATCTGCAGACACAAGCGCCATAAATTTTTATCAAAAGAGAGGCAAACTCAATCCAAAAAGAAAACTCTTCACTAACCAAATTCACTTATGAAACATTCATAAAAATCCAGACTTGTAAAACACCCGCACACCAGACACATTTTCCAAATGACTCCAACTCTAGTCAAATAGAGTTACACATCAAGGGCTTAACTCAAAAGTTTCCAACACAAACCCTTTATGACCATCTGCTTCCTTTTAAAATTAATTCCAAAGATAATTCAGTGCGAACGCGAAAGGGCGCGATCGACTCAAAAACTCTTGGATGTAAATCCAAACTCACAACATAAACTAAACAACTTAGCCAAAACCAAAGATGGGCACCAACCTCTACGAGTTTTAGGGAAACTCGAAAATGCAACATAAAGAACACCTTGACCAAAAAAAAACATTTAACCAAGATAGCAAACCACCAACCCAGACCAAAAGGTTTTATACACAAGCTCGGCATGAGACTCACCATAACCAGTGTCCCACTATCCTTAACATTTAAGCATTCCATAATCACTATTTACTTATCGAGAAAACCCATCTTAAATCAATCCATACTACCTCCTCAAGAACCCCACAAACCAACACATCATAAAACAACGTATTCTATATTTCAAACGTAGTACTTCAACAGATACTTAAGCATGATCATCCTATCAATTTTTATACCATAAATACGTCAACATCTTGACAATCAAAACTTATTCCATTAACAAATGACTTCAACATACAAATAGTATCTCCATAAGACAAAGTCGAAAATTATGATTCTAAGATATACCTTCTTTAGGATACAATTCTATATCATGCTAAAA
This sequence comes from Rhipidocladum racemiflorum, assembly GCA_036346355.1. Lineage (NCBI taxonomy): Eukaryota > Viridiplantae > Streptophyta > Magnoliopsida > Poales > Poaceae > Rhipidocladum > Rhipidocladum racemiflorum. Next base: position 61,957,108 of record CM070580.1, on the reverse strand, counting down.
TATCCATGGTTCACTTCATCGCCACATGTTATAATAACCTCTATTTTACAATGGCTTCCAAAAAGTAATCCAAACAATTACCACCACTACTAAATCATCAATATCCATAAATAGGCATAATCATAAAAACAACTACATTGTTTTTAGTTACACTATCCATATACCATAACAAATTGTCACTACACAACATACTCCAACTATTAAAACAAATTTAATAGATTAGACCATCCCAATGCTTTAGCAATATCATAAACAAGAAAGCCTATGTCTTCACAATTGACATCGATACTAGCATCGTAGGAACACAACTGCATACTTCCAATTATACTAATGGTTTGCGACAACATAAATAGCAACTCTAATCAACTTCCAAATTAAAGTCACTAGTCAACACAATTAAATCTCTCTATTAATCCATTAGATTAGAACATCTTTAGACAACCAGCAAAGTTTCTTTAACAATATCGGCAGTCTACATCATCTTAATGTTTTAACTATGCATTAGGGTTTAAAACTTTAAACATAATCGAGGGTCATAAGCACTTTCAAAGCAAGGCAACAGATTCTAAGCATGTACATTAACATATTTATTCATTCTCATTATAGGGTAATCTGCAACACTAGAAGTTCATTTAATCTTAAGCTAAACACAAATATTACTTTTAACTGATTCAACTCACCAATTAACTTAAGAACAAATCATTTCCAATAACCACATTGTTACATACTACATGACATGCTAAACAACCATTTTCACTTTTGACAAACAAGATGCAACTCCACTTTTAAGGACAACCACAACTCATGAACCAGAACGAACACCGTTAGACAATTTCTCCTTTTCCAGGCAAGGAAGAAAACAAAACTCTAACAGAAATGCAGGAGAGTTCCACTCTCAAGTTCCCAAATTTGCCCACAAAACTCTTCAAGAAATCTCAAGATCCATACTTCCAAGAAGGAAGAAGGATGTACTAGGGAAAACAAAATGTTCAACCAAACCTTTTCCGATAAAGTTACAAAACTTAGCTCCACCCAACCTAAGGTCGGCACTAGGATAACTTCAACTCTTTTCTCAGATAGGGAGGACAACAACCACATATGTTTCCTCCCTAAGACAATCCACAATAACCAGCAAAACCGGGTGTCAAAGCAAAGGCGACTAAAAAGGCGCAACTCTAAACTCTTCTTCTTCATTTCCAACCAAGGAAGACCAAAAACCACAAATCGCATACGGAATGATCCGCGAAAAATCCAATACCAAACATTTTTCTTTTAGTTTCCATCAACTAAAACCAAGAAAACCAACCAAAACCAACCGTCAGAATGGTGAAGAACATACAAAGGAACCCACCACCAAACTCTTCTATTTGACTCCCGTCAACTACCCGATCTACGACAGAAAGGGTAAGCACTCTTCTCCTACAGGGGTTAACAGTTCTTCGGTGATGGCACTAACCAGCCACACCGTCAAACCTCACCCTTACTATGAACAAAAAGAGGTGACCGAAACCCTTCGGCACCACAACCCCACTTTATCACCACCACAAGAACAATTCAAACATTTATCTCATAGACATAGCAACATGCTTTGTCAAATAAAGCATTCAACATCATAGCTTAAATACAACATTTAAGCGTAAAGAAACGATACCCATACCCTTTCCTCATTGCATCCATTGTGTGTCAAATTTTAGATTAGTTATACCACTTTTGCAAGTTTTAATGTTGCTATCCTATGACAAAGTTTTAGTTAGAACCTAAGCCATGTTTCTAAGTTATTCCACATCACATTTTAGTTGCAACCTATAGCATGACACTAAAAATACACATTCCAAGGACCTAGAGCCCGCTCTGATACCAACTGTAACACCCCGGCATATTAAATGCCGGGGTGTTACAATGACACAAGAAGGGAATTGGATTCAACAGCAAAACCAGTAAGTTCTAAGTTTACTACGGACCAAGAAAAGTGGTCTGATGTAAAAGAAGGGTTTTTGGTCCATTGTAGCCTTAATGCACTCAAGTTGGTTTCAAAGGGAAAGCCTATCTGCACCGGACCCAAAAACTTGGTCCAGCGTAAATGGGAATGCTCGGTTTGAGTTCAGTTTAAAGAGCATTAGAATTTTACTTGAAGGGGATATGAACTCAAGACAAGATTTTTAGAGGAATCTGAAAAGATTTAACCTAAGCTCCAAGTAGTCTTAATAAAAAGTCCTAGGAACCAAGATTTTGAACTTATGCATAATCCCTCTTTATAGTACGGTTGAAAACTAGAAAAACACATCTAAAAGACTTGAATCAACTCCCAAGTCAAAGAACTAGGATTAAGGGAGCCTTAATCTCGATCCTCCTTTCTGAAGAAATCTACTAAAACTAATTTAGTTGATCATCAAGCACCAAAACCCAACAAATAATTTAAATAAGCCATTAGGGGGCCTAGATGCTTTCACCCACGACCGTGCATGTTGACGCCAATATATAATGTCTCAACTTTGTGCATGCCAAGTAGAGAGATAAATAGAGATTCTCAACTGGTGGGTACCTAGTTTCTGCGTCTACTAATCATCGGCTCAGGTAAAATATCGGCTGCTTTTTCCCCTCAATTTCCAGCAAGCGGACTGCTCCGATCGTTGCTTCTCCTGCCGATACATATAGCCTGAATGGTACCCCTTTTTGTGGTGCTATCAACACCGAAGGTTTCGACAGATACCTCTTGATATCGTCAAAAGCTTTCTGTTGTTCCTCTCCCCATACGAACTCTTGATTTTTCCTTTATCCTCAGCAATGGGGTGAACGCGTTGATTCGACTGGATAAATTTGAGATAAAGCGCCTTAAGTAATTTATCTTACCGACCAATTTTTGCAGATCTTTCTTGTTCTTTGGTGGCTGAGTATTGGTTATGGCCCTGACTTGTTCTTGATTCACTTCTATCCCTCTCTCGTGCACCATGAACCCAAGGAACTGTCTGGCCAACACTCCAAACATGCATTTTAGTGGATTCATCTTCAAACCGTGTACCCGTGTTCTTTTGAACACTTCTTCCAGGTCAGCCAAATGCTTCTGATCCCCTGTTGACTTTACCACCACATCATCCATGTATATCTCTATAATGTAGCCGATCAACTTATGAAATATCATATTCATGGCCCTTTGGTAAGTGGTTCCAGCATTCTTTAATATGAATGTCATAACAACCCACTCGAATAATCCCAGCGCTCCAGGGCATCGGAAGGCTGTTTTGTGGATATCAGCTTTAGCCATGAATATCTAGTTGTACCCCGCATTGCCTTCAAGAAAGCTAATGACTTTGTGCCTTGATGCAACGTCGATAAGCATATCGGCTATGGGCATCGGGTACTCGTCTTTGGCGGTAGCTTTATTTATATCCCTAAAATCGACGCATACACTAATTTTTTCGTTCTTCTTTGTTACCGGAACGATGTTGGAAACCCACTCAGCATACCGACATGGTCTGATGAACTTAGCTTCTAACAATTGCTCTATTTCTTCTTTGACTTTTTCATATATCACCGGATTGAAATGCCTCGAGAGCTGTTTGAACGGCCGATACCCGAGTCTTACTGGTTACTGATGCTCGACAAGTTGTCGGTCTAAACTAGGCATCTCGTTATATTCCCAGGCGAAGCAATCATTATATTCTTTCAATAGTTTTACAAGTTTTTCCTTTTATTTGGCACATAACCTAGCATTGATAAAGCTTGGCCTTTTTCGATCGCCGTCTCCTATGTCTATTTCCTCTAATGGGTCGGCTGAGGTAAATCCTTGCCCGAGCCTTTCATCATCTTCGAAATCTCTGATAGCTTCGGAGCTATCGGCCGCGTGTTGGTGGCTCCTCGCCTTTTCTCGCAACAGCTTTGCGTTCAGGCCAGCCTCCATCTTCACACAATTTCATCTGTCTGATCAACCATGCTTGGTTGTACGTTGATCGGCCTTATGCCCGCGTCATTAATGTAGACGAAGTCATAGTCTTCCAATGCCTTGCTTGAGATACATCTAGCTCCTTTGTGCGGCCAATTCACATCAGGCCTGGCCATGGCGATGTGAGCCAATGTATCGGCCTCCGCTACTTTGACGGTTTCGCCGTTCCACTTTATCAGTTTCTGGTGCATGGTGGATGGGATACAGCAATTGGCATGGATCAAATCTCTCCCTAGTAGCACACTGTAGCTGCCCTTGGCATCCACTACAAAGAAGGCGGTCGGCAATGTTTTGCTGCCGATTGTTAATCCGGTGACCATGATGCCCCTAGCTTCCGTGGGATCTCCTGTGAAATCATTCAAGACCATATTGGTCTTGATGAGGTCCTCATTAGATTTCCCTAACTTCTTACATGTCGAGTAGGGCATCAGATTGATAGTTGCACCTCCGTCCACAAGCATCCTGGATATCGGCTTACTGTTGATGTGCCCCTTCAAATACAGCGGCTTCAGGTCTTGATGGTCTTCTTGCGGCTTCTCAAAGACCGCTTCCAGGGATCCCAGGCACAGTTGTCACGGGAGTGGGTGTGGGTGTCCCCGCGCCATTGGTTTCCATATACTTTGTCACGGGGAGCTCTTTCGGAGTGACCTCTTTCTTGAGCCACTCTTCCTTCAAGGTCCTTATGGGGCGCAGCTTATTGAAAAAGTCGTCTCTCTGCTTGTCTTCTTTGGCCTCTCTTAATTCTTGCATCCTTAGGCGCTGGAGGCAACGTCTTTGCAATTTTGTTAGTCCGGAGGAACACCACCGTGGTTTTGGTTCCAATGGTTGGCGGATCTTCCCGGCCCAATCGGACGCGTCTGCTTTTCCATCCTTCTAGGTATCCTCAAGGGTTTCTTCTAGAACTGTCCTCCTTGAACTTTTAAACATGGCTTGTTCCGATGGATCGGCCTTGCGCTTTCCTCCGACAGTCACCTGATCCCCCCTCGCCCAAGAGATTCTCTCGTGAACTGGTCTTCTGTGACCTTCATGTTTGGTCGATCTCGATCCATCGGGCTTGTATGTCCCCATTGGATGCTTGATCACTTGGATCCTTTCGTGAATCGGCCTTCTGTACACTCCTGGGCGCTGGTCGGGATTTTGCCTTGATGCCGCCTTTGCTGGAGGATAGAGATGTTCCCATTTTTTCCCCGGGTAATGCTGCATTGGACAACTGTGAGGAGATGGCAGCGCCAATCCCCTCTCCCAGCAGAAGAGCCAAAACGGGCACCATTCGTGGGCCTTTTCAGCAGCAGTTGGCCGACGTTCCTCTTCTGGCACTCATTGGGGCGTACTCTTCTGACCTCTCAGCTCATACTTAGCAAATAATTGGGCAAAAGTTGGCTTAACCTTCCGTGTTGGCTTCTTCGGCGGCGATTGCCTTTCGGCCTTGCGCCATTTATCGGTCTCGGGCGTTCCCCTTACCCTGACCGTCCTAGACAGCTTCCCCTCCCTATCAGCTTCTATCTGAATTGAACCAATCATGATCTGCACTGTCTTTCTGTAATTCACTATTTTCTTATCGGCTTTTATGGCCGATACGGACAGTGATGGCGCCTCGCCCTACCTTATTTCCTTCCCTTTGGATGTGCAGCTGACCATATTGACTGGGAAGGTATTGGTATCGATTTGCTGGGCTTGTTCTTCCGCGAACTTCAGTTGTCCATCCTCTATGGCCGACTGTATCGGTTGACGAAAGATATTGCAATTGTTAGAATTGTGCGAGAAGGAGTTATGCCACTTGCAATACCTGCGCCTTTTTAATTCCTCAGCCGATGGTATAACATGTCCCTCTGGGATCCGTACCACCTTCTCTTGTAAGAGCAAGTCAAAGATGCGGTCGCATTTGGTCACATCGAACGAGTATTTGACCTCTGACTTGGCTTTACCCGGCTTTAATCAGGAACATATTAACAGTTTCTTGTTCCCTTTAACCCATTCGGCTATACCGATGCCTGCTTCCTCGTTGTCATCTGAGTTTTTCGACTCGTATTCTATGAGGTTGACTTTCGGCTTCTTTGCTACTTTTAAATTTGTCCTTGAACCCTTTGTTTTCATAGAATCGGCTTTGCTGGGCCGACACCTTATGCAGGAGATGGCTTAGGTCGGTGAACTCCTAACCGCCAAATATTTCTCGTAAAGGAGGAATCAAGCCCTGGAAAGCTAGATTAGCGAGTTGGCTGTCAGGCAGAGCAACGCTAAAGCACCGGTTCCATATTTCCCTGAATCTCTTGATGTATTCTGCCACCGATTCCCCGAACCTCTGCCGCATAGAGCTTAGATCGGAGATCCGTAATTCTAAGCTCCCACAAAAGAAGTATTCGTGGAATTGGCTTTCCAGATTGGTCCAATTATTGACCGAATTTGGGGGCAGGGTGGTGAACCAAGTGAAGGCTACCCTAGACAGAGATAGTGGGAAAAGTTTCACCTGGAGCCCATCAAATTGCGCCGCTTCCTTGCATTGCACTATGAAGCGCTCGATGTGCTCCATAGTGGTGGTTACGTCATCCCCTGAAAATTTTGCAAAATCTGGCACCCAATACCCATTGGGGTATGGGATTCTATCAATATGATCAGGGTAGCGCTTTCTGTAGCCGAGAGTCCGTCCTCTCGGCTGCATGCTGAACTGGTCTCAGATGGTAGTGTAACACCCCGGCATTTACTATGCCTGAATGTTACCAAACATAAGCTAAACAACATCTAAATACCACATTTAACATAAAATTCCAGCAAAGGCGCATAGACTAAAAACCGAAAATTTCGGCAGCACCTCCTTTGTTTTATCATGAAATTAAGGAACAGCAACAATATAGCATTATATGGCAATAAGAGAAACATCTAAAACAGCAATAAATAAAGTCTTAACGACAATAAGAGACTAACATTAAGCTCTTAAGGTTCCAAGTGTCAAACAAACAATAGAACTCTCATTAACCAAGCTAAGACTTAATTTTAAAGACCATCCCACGCAATTTATTATCAAACTAAATGAATAGACTTGGGGAAACATTAAGGTGAAGCAACGTGTGAGCGTGTGACTATTCCCCTTTCCCGCATGCCGTTCTCATGGTACCTAAAACAACAAGAAAACACAAGGGTGAGTTCGAAAACTTCAGCAAGCATACTGCAATGGACAACAAGCATAACAACATGGCAATAACATCTTCCATCATGTATATCATCTCATTCATGATTACTTATCAATATCATCATCAATTTGTATGCGAAGTAATGCAATGCTCCTGACCCTCTGGAACCTCATACCGGTATGGTGGAGTACACACCCGTCGGTGTGCACCCTTTCCTCCCTGCCATCCCGAAGATGGAGGGTGCCTACTCGCTTCCAAACACCACGTGGATGGAATCACGATGTAGGACTTACCCAATGGCGTTCCGGATTAGTCATAACTTTCTCACCGACCTTGCCGGACTAGTTACGACTTTCTCACCGCCCTCGCCCTATCTCATGACATGCATGCAACCATGCCAATTATCATATTCAATTCACATATTAACACATGGCATCATAATATGTTAAACATGCTCATCATATCATATCAATCATTAACACATGGCAAGTGGACATATATCATGTAAACAATTCCATCTAATCTCAACATGCAACCTACAACTCGCTATCCATCACAACACACTTGCCTCAACCACGTGCAACGGATTGGCGGGAAGAAGAGGGCACTTCCGGGGTCACACCACCTGCACATAGGCATCACACACTCACAATCATAGCCTCCAAACAGTACACAAACCCCCATCTAACCCGACATTGCCAACTACTCGCAAAACCTAAATACAGAGGTTCTGTCCCGGCGGGACAGCAGCCTTGCAAAAGGCATAACTTGAGTTCTGGGACTCCGAATGAATTAAACGAGTACACCCTCGCGTAGCCTAGGAAATTTCCCAACTTTCTCTAGGTATAAGGAAAGTCTGATTCGGCCTCTAAAGTTGTTTAATCTACAGATTACCGAGATCTGTTCCAATTACATCACAGATTTTTAGGCGCTCGGTAAAACAGCTATAACTTTCAAACGGCTGATCGGAATTTAACGTGCTTTACGTCCACGGAAATATAATTAAATTATCTACAACTTCCTAGAAGTCCGTACGGTCAGATTCGAAATCTAAATTGATGAAAACTCGAACCCTAACTCGACTGCTCAATCTGCCCGAAAACAGAAACGTGGACAAGTTTAGATCTAACCCAAATTACTTCAAACCAACGCCTCCAATTGATCTAAAAACTTGATAAACATCCTAATAACAGTACCTAGATCAATCCCAAGGATCCCCATGATCATACCTTTGCCCGACGAACAAATCTCCAATCAATCTCCGCGGATCTCCTCGCGAATCGCTCCTCGCTCCACGCTCCTCGCTCCTCGCTCCTCGCTCCTCGCTCCACGGGATGACTCCGCGAGGTGCAGGGGTGGGGAGGCCACCCTAGGGCAGCAAGGGGTGGAGGGGAGGTGGTGTGGAGATGGAGAGGGGTGGTGGGCGCACGGTTGTAGGACTTACTCACTGGCTCTTCGGAATAGTCATAACTTTCTCACCGACCTTCCCCGGACTAGTTATGACTTTCTCACCGCCCAGGCCATGTAACATGCCATGTATGCAAATATGCCAACATCATAAATAACTTGTACACTATCCCATGGCGTCATAACATAATAAACATATTCATCATATCATTGGCAATCATTAAGGCATGGCATGTGAGCATATCATGTATTCAAATTCAATCTCAATCAATCTAGCAACTACAACCTGCTACCCATTCCAATACACTTGCCTCAACCACGGGCGACGGATTGGCGAGAAGTAGAAGGCACTCCCGGGGTCACACCACCTGCACATAGGTACCACACACTCACAATCAAGTCCACAAAACAGTAAGCAAACCCTCTTCTACCCCAACATCGCAAACTACTCGCTAAACCCAAAAACAGAGGTTCTGTCCCGTCGGGACAGCAGCCTTCCAAAAGGCATAACTCGGGTTCTAAAACTCCGAATCAATTAAACGAGTACATCCTCGAGTAGCTTAGGAAATTTCCTAACTTTTTCTAAGTATACGGAAAGACTGATTCGGACTCTAAAGTGGTTTAATCTACAGAAAACCGTGATCTGTTCTAATCACGTCACAGATTTTAATACGTTCAGTAAAACGATCATAACTTTCAAACAGCTGGGCGGAATTGGACGTTCTTTATACCCACGGAAAGATATTGAAATTACCTACAACTTCTTCAACATCCGTACGACCAAATTCTGATTCTAAATTGACGAAAACGCAAACCCCAGTCGACTGCTCATGCTGCCCGAAACAGAGAACGTGGCAAACTCAAGATTCCATCTAATCTACTCAATTCCAGCACCACCAATTGATCTAAAAACATGATAATACCCCTTAGAACAGATCCTAGAACAACCCCGAGGATCCCCGTGGCCATACCTTCGCCCGACGACCGAAAACCCAACGGATCTCCTCCCGGTTCGCGCGATCTCCTTCCTCGCTCCAATTCCGCCGGATCTCCTCATCGCGGAGCACTCCAACGGGTGGATCTTCGAGGTGTTGAGGTGGAGAACTCCCCTAGGGGCAGCAAGGGAGGTGGAGAGGTTGTGGAGAGGTGGTGGATCAATGGGGAGCAATGGGGGAGGTGGAGGCGCCACAAGGAGGAGGTGGGGAGGTGTGGGGGGCAGCTAGGGCTTGTGGGGGCGCAAGGGCAGGGGTGGGGCGCAGTAAGGGGCAGGGGGAGGTTCCCAACCAGGACTCCTACTCTCAATTGGACTCAAACTCCATCCCACCAAAGCCCACGACCCCTTCTCTTAGGCCCAAAACTCCCCGGAAAGGCCCAAACTCCCGGAAACGGCCCAAAAACGCTATTAACCTCCATACCTTATGGTTTCAACCTCTAATTCCATATTTCATAATGTGTTTGACCTCAACATTCACATTATATAAGGTTACGACACTCTGTGGTGTCACATTGTCCCCCCCCCTTAAACAGGATTCGACCTCGAATCCGAAGAACGCCAAAATCAACAACAAAGTCCCCAAGGGACAGAAGACTTCTTTGCAGCACCAAAACATTCACACAGAGACTAAAACTGAAACAAATGACAAGCGAGTTCCCAAAACCAACACTAGCGAGAAAATTTTGGTTTAGCTCAACAGAGTGCAACCTCTCACGGTTCCATCTTCACTTCAATTCCCAAACTGAAACTGCGTTTCAACCACAAAGGGCTCCATCAACCCAAAACGCCTGAAACCTCACGACAAACACTTCATTAAACTCAACATGACACAATCAAAGCGAGTCACAATTCCTTTAACGACCTCTCTACATTCTCGAAAATTTCCATCGAGGGGAATAACTCATTAAGGCACACTTGTCCTTCCGATAGACGATCATGCTAACATTTCATTCCATCCTCTCCCAGGCAAGACTCAAACCCAAAACAACTAGTTAAGACAATTGCTCACGGCAGGACAATTATCACCGAACTACCGCCAACTTCACTTCCACCCATCGCTACTCTTAATAAAGGTTAAACCCATACGTCATCAACCTCCATCACAATCCACCCTTATACCACTAAGGTTCGACACCTAGCCCCAAGCTAGGATCGTAAAACCTTACCAAACCACAATTGGTTCCTTTCTTAAGAGGGTCTTGCCCTCACACAAAAACACTTAGTTAACAAGCCCAAGTGTACACATATTTCGCATATTCAACCATAAACCAAGAACATTTATATCCTCACTCCCATCTATAGAGCAAGAGAAGTACAATTCTTTTGAACCCAAGTGGACCACACACAAAAACTCAAACCCAAAGCGTTAACAACCAATTTGGAATGAATTTGGCAACATCCAAGCCAAATCACAAAGGAAGCATAAATCCCCTACACCACCACCAAAATACCAGAAATTCTTCATTCTTTTTTTCATACTAGAAAGAAATGGACATCTCGATTCATGACATGCATGCACACTTTTCAAGAGCACTCCGGATTAGTCATATCCATATATGACTTTCTCACCGACCTGGCTCATCGACTCCTTTATGATTAATTATGCATAAACAATGTCTCATTTTCATTTTTCACCATTCATTCATCATGTAACAACGGTACTGAATAGTCATTCACCAAATGACTTCTTCCTCGGTATCAAATAATGGAAACACAATTAACATCGAAAGTTGCGGAAATTCATATGGACTATGACAGCAGCATAGTTGACAGTAAAACACCACATCGCATCACATCCCACATCAATTGAAAACTGAACTTGCAAAACATTGCATTTCATCCAAATCCAACATTTTGGAAGAGAGCATAAAAATTTCAAGTCGAGCATCTGCTCCCACAACCGTCACAAATTTTCTCAAGGAGAGGGTGTGACACCACGGAGTGTCATAATCTTATAAAATGTGGATGTTGAGGTCAAAACATTATAAAATATGTAAATGGAGGTTAAAACTTTACGTTATGCCGTTTATAGCGTGTTTTTGGGCCGTTTTCGGGTGTTTGGGCCTCTCCGGGGGACTTTGGGCCTTGGGGGTTGAGTTGGGCCTCCGGTGGAAGGGTTTGGGCCCAAGGGGGGGACTTTTGGGCAGCCAAATCTGGCCCCCACCCCTTGGTGCGCCCCAAACTCCCTCTCCCAACCCTAGCCGCCACCCCCTAGCCCCCCCCCCATGCGCCTCCACCCTTCCCCTTCCTCTCCATCTTCCCCCATGGCGCCACCACCCCTCTCCTCCCCTCTCCACCTCCCTTGCTGCCCCTAGGGGAATTTTCCACCTCAATACCTCGAAGATCCGTCCATTGGAGCACTCCGCGACGAGGAGATCCGGTGGATTTGGAGCGAGGAGCGATCCGGGAGGAGATCTATTGGGTTTTCGTGCGTCGGGCGAAGGTATGGCCATGGGACTCATTGGGGTTGGGATAGGTACTGTTCTAAGGATCAATATCATGTTTTTAGATCAATTGGTGGTGCTGGATTTGAGTAGATTGGATTAGATCTAGAAGTTGCCACGTTCTCTGTTTTGGACATCATGAGCAGTCGACCTAGGGTTTAGTTTTTTGCCAAATTATAGTCCGAATTTGGTCGTCCGCCTGTTGAAGAAGTTGTAGATAATTTCAATACCTTTTAGTGGGTATAAAGAACGTTAAATTCCGATCATCCGTTTGAAAGTTATGGCTGTTTTACCGAGCATGTTAAAATCTGTGACGTGATTGGAACAGATCACGGTATTCTGTAGATTAAACCACTTTAGACTCCGAATCAGTCTTTCCTTATACTTAGAAAAAGTTGAGAAATTTCCTAAGCTACGTGAGGATGTACTCGTTTAATTGATTCGGAGTCCCAGAACTCAAGTTATGCCTTTTGGAAGGCTGCTGTCCCGACGGGACAGAACCTCTGTTTTTTGGGTGTTGCGAGTAGTTGGCAACGTCGGGGTATGAGGGTTTGCGTACTGTTTTGTGGACATGATTGTGAGTGTGTGGTACCTATGTGCAGGTGGTGTGACCCCGGGAGTGCCTTCTACTTCTCGCCAATCCGTCGCCCGTGGTTGAGGCAAGTGTATTGGAATGGGTAGCGGGTTGTAGATTGTTTGATTGATTGAGATTGAAATTTGAATATATGATATGTTCACATGCCATGCTTTAATGTTTGCCATTGATATGATGAATATGTTTAATACGTGATGGTGCCATGAGTTAATGTACAAGTTATTCATGATGTTGGCATATTTGCATACATGGCGTGATACATGGCCCGGGCGGTGAGAAAGTCATAACTAGTCCGGGGAAGGTCGGTGAGAAAGTTATGACTATTCCGGAGAGCCAATGAGTAAGTCCTACATCGTGATTCCATTCACTGCGGTGAACGGAAGAGAGGAGTAGGCACCCTCCATCTTCGGGATGGAAGGGGGGAGAGGGTGCACACCGACGGGTGTGTACTCAACCATACCGGTATGAGTTTCCAAGGAGATATGAGCATCGCATTGCATACATAATGATGATGATAATGATTTGTGAACATGAATGAGATGATATACATGATGTGAGTTGTTGTAGCCATGTAATTGTTTTTTTGTTTGTACCATTGCAATATACTTGCTGAGTGATGAACTCACGCTTGTGTTTATGTTATTTTTTTTAGGTACCATGACACCGGCATGTGGGAAAGGGCATTAGCTACACATCTTCATGTAGTTCCAGTCAAATTTACCAACCTTGAGTCATGATCATAATAATAGTGCCCTGAACTAGGTGTATGGAATGATTTTAATGTGCTGTTGATCCTCTTTGCTTAGCTATAGATGTTTGTGTGGTTGGTTTTGGTTTAATTGCTTATGATGATGTTTTATCCATTACATATTGCTGCTTTAGATGTCTTATGTTATGAAATATTTTGCTATGATATTGCTATTGTTCAAATCATGATAAAACAAAGGAGATGCTGCCGAAATTTCGGTTTTTAGCATATGCGCCTTTGCTGTAATTTATCGTTAGTTGTGATATTTAGATGTTGTTTAGTCTATGTTTGGTAGCATTCTGGCATACTAGATGCCGGGGTGTTACAGAGGGAAACTCATTTCAAAAAGGGAACACCTCACTAACAAAATCACTTTATAAAACATTCATAAATTTCACCTTTTTGAAGCACTCACAAACATCACACACATTATGCAAATAAATCCATCTCTAGTCAAAAAGAGTTACAAATTAAATCTCAAGAATCTTCAACACAACCCACTAAGACCTTCTGCTTCCATTAAAATTTACTCCAAAGATGATTCAAAGTAACGCCGAAGGAGCGATCCACTCAAAGACTTTTGGGTGTAAAACCATACACATAGCACAAATTAAATAAAATAGCCAAAACCAAAGATTGGCAACAATAGCTACGGGTTTTAGGGAAACTCGGAAACACAACACAAGGAATACCTTGACCGAAGGCATTCAACCAAAATGGCAAACAACCACACCAGTTCAAAAGGTTTTAAACACCAGCTCAGCATGAATCCCACCATAACTTGTATTCCACTACACTTACCATTTAAGCATTCAATAATCACTATTTACTCATCAAGAGAGTCCGACCGGATTTAACAAAATTTTATATAAGAATTTCTTTCTCTGGTTACCATTCCCAACACTTTTAATTAAGGTTTAAGATGCTTATCACAAAGACACCCAACCATGACTACATTGACATGATCCCCACGGATCACCAAATCATATAACCACGTCTTCTATATTTCAAACATAGTACTTCAATAGCTACTTGAGCTTGGTCAACCTATCAATTTATACTATCCATACATCAAAATCTTGAGAATTGAAACTTGTTCAATCAATAAAATGACTTCAACAATTAAGTAATATCTCTACAAGATAAAATTCGTAAATAGGATTCTAAGATATGCATTCATTAAAAATTAAAATCTTGCATCATGATTATTATCCATTGTTCATCCCATCACAACATGTACTCGACATAATACCACCGTTTTACACTTTTCTTCTATTGGATCAATGGTTTCCAACAATTAACAACACTACCAAGGCATCAATATCAATTCTTTGCATAATCATTAATCAACAACATTACTTTTAGCTACCTTACACATAGGTTGCAACAAAATTGTCACTACACAACATACTCCAACTATTAAATTAGATTTAATAAGTTAGATCAGCACAATGTTCTTAACAACATCATTAACAAAAAGTCTTATGTCTTCTCAATTGATATCAATACTAGCATTGTAGACACACAACTGCATACTTCCAAATATACTAGTAGTTTGCAACAACATAAATAGCAACTCTAATCAACTTCCAAATTAAAGCCACTAGTCAACATGATTAAATTTCTCTATTAACCCATTAGATTAGAATATCTTTAAACAACCGGCAAGGTTTCTTTAACAATAACAGCAGTCTACATCATCTTAATGTTCTAACTATGCCTTAGGGTTTAATACTTTAAACATTATCGGGGGTCATAAGCACTTTTAAAGTAAACAACAGAATCTAAGCATGTACATTAACACCTTTAATCATTCTCGTTATAGAGTAATCTACAACACTAGAAGTTCATTTAATCTTAAGCTAAAGATAAATATTACTGTCGGGGATTGGCTATCTGGCAAAAGACCACGGTACCCCCGGGAAATACCAAGCCCACCAACCAGGCAATGCTGAAAGAAGATGCTCGGGAGCATGAGACGAGCATCCCCCTTCTTTTCCTCCGAGCATACACGTCCACGCCTTTACTCGCGACCATTCCGAACCCTCCCCACGAGCAAGCATGCTCGTGGAGACCACGACCTACTCAGATATTTGGTCGGTGGACCCAGCGACTGCTATGAGGAAGGAAGGTGGTAACCAATCAGCCGAAGATCAAGGGAAATCTTACCCGAAATTCAAATAGCGCGTGGATCAAGGACGGCAGATCACGTGTATGAATATGTGGCGTAATCCCAGGGGGTAGTTGCCCTCTTTGTATCTCTAGTGGTAGTATTTAAACCCCCCTGAAGATCTGTAACAGGGGGACCCCCAAAAAAAATAGAACACAATACACTGGAGTAGGGCTATTATCTCGGCAGTGAGAGGCCCGAACCAGGATAAACACCGCATCCCTCTTATCCCGACCTGGCGTTGCTCGGACAACTCCCTCGGACCGTACGACGGGGCTCTGTTGATCCCCCATTCAACAAGTAAGCTCGGCGGGAGCCCGTTCTCCAATCGTCGACAGCTGGCGCCGTCCGTGGGGACGACAGCTTGATTCCCGTATGGATCAGGATCCTCGAGGATGCCGAACTCGGGGGATACTAGGAATCTCTGTGTTTTCGATGACGTCGAAGACGACGACATGTACTACGCCGGCGACGGCGTGGTCAATGTGACCGATCCTGTCAGACACACCGAGTTCGGGAGTTCTTCCTGCACTCGAATGCGAGGACAGTCCTCCGCTCCCAGACATTACCCTCGTGAGACCGCGAGGATGACTATGACGGACTCTACGATGGCCTGGACATCCTGCATTTACCTGGAGTTCGACCGAGAGATCGCTGCGTCTCAAGGGGATACGATGATGTATCCGCCACATTCATCCCACTCGCCACGCCAACATGGTTGGGAGCCGTCTGCGAACCTGAAATCTACGATCTTCGGACGCTGCCAAGCACGACCACTATGAGGCGGCCAGACTCCACCTAGAAGCGTCTTTAGGGAGGACCCTTGCGAGCATACGCCGCCAAGCGAAAGAGAGGCGGGTGTCCGGGGAAAGGAACTCTCGCGAGTACCAAACCCCCGATCGCGCCCCGGAACGCCACCGAAGCTCGCCGCCGCCTGTTCGCCAGAACCGAGAACGGCTGCAGGCCTTGGCGGTGGTCGTGCGCGACCTTCGCAGCTTCCCCGAACAAGTAGACCTAGATGTCGTGGGCAAGGTCGTCGCCGAAGATCTGGAGAGGATTACCGCCGAGCTGAAAGTCTCGGACCCCTCTCACGACCAGGATACCCGGAGTGTCTCCCGGGACCATCGCAAGCGCTCCCCTATGCGCTCGCACAGAGATGAATCCCGGAGCCATGCTCGGAGATCGCCCCAGGCCGCTAACCTGGTCCGGGAGAGGCCCCGGAATAGCTCCAGAGCGATCTCGGGACAACGCACCTACAATCATCCGGATTACGAGCGTTCTGAACGCTCCACGACCGAGCGGTCATCGGCACGACCTTCGCGTGAAGTCTTCTC
Source organism: Rhipidocladum racemiflorum (assembly GCA_036346355.1). Taxonomy (NCBI): domain Eukaryota; kingdom Viridiplantae; phylum Streptophyta; class Magnoliopsida; order Poales; family Poaceae; genus Rhipidocladum; species Rhipidocladum racemiflorum. Next base: position 61,940,351 of record CM070580.1, on the reverse strand, counting down.
TCGACTTGGCCCGCGTACGAGACATTGGGCGGAAGACACACGCGGAGGCCGTTATGACCAAGGTTTTCGCCGAGAAACTCTGAGCTTCGGTTGCCAGGCTTTCACGAGCACTCTCCGGAGTGTCGCATGGCCGAACAGGTTCAAGCCCAGCCACATCGAGAGGTTCAACGGGACCCAGAACCCGGATGAATTTCTCTCGATATATACCACCGCCATCCTCGCCGCCGAAGGCGATGAAGGGGTGATGGCGAATTATCTGCCGACGGTCTTGGACGGAGCTGCTCGTACATGGCTCTTCAACCAAAAGGAAGGGTCCATACGTTCTTGGGGGCAGCTCAGCACCGCGCTCCGAGTGAATTTCCAGAGCTGTTACATTCGCCCAGGAAAGGAGCGCGACCTGGAGCGCTTGATACAGATGGATGGATAAACCCTGCGATAGTTCGTCTAGAGATTCATCCAAGTCCGAAACTCGATCCCGAACATATCGGACGAGGCTGTCGTCCGGGCTTTCAAGATCGGGGTGCGGGACGTGCGCTTCATGCAGGATCTGGAGATCCATCCGGATCTAACGGTAAACGAGCTCTTCCAAATGGCTGACCGGTATGCCAACGCGGATGAGGCCGTCCAGTGGAAGAAAATGCTGGATGAAGGAAAGCTACCGCCTCAGCCCGGGCTAGAAACCTCCGCCAGTAAAAGGGCTCAAACTCCGTGGATAAGAAGATCAAGAAGAAGAAGAAAAAATAGCTCCCACCAGCCATGGTTGCCGCAGCGGGAACGGAATAGCCCCGAGCAAACCCAGCCTGCAGCCACGGGTTTAACGCTCGGGGAAGAGGGCAACCACACAGGCCCCGCGACCGAGGTAGCCAGGCAGATCAACGGGGTGACCTCTACTGTCCGCTTCACCAAGCACACGGTCATGACCTACGGAATTGCCGAACGTGGTCCTACCGCCTAGAGCAGTTTTACAACGGCAGGGGTCCCATGCCGTCGCTTTCAGAACAGGGCGAAAACGGCAAAGGCAAGCAGCCCGTCGAAGAAAACGAAGATGACATGGAATATCAAGAACCACAGAACCACATCGCGGTTATCTTCGGGGGCTCCTCCGCCTACAAATCTCGCCGGGATTTAAAGGACGCTACGAGGGAAGTACACCATGTCACCCAAGGCAAGCCTCCAGTGCAGCAACTCAAATAGTCCGAGTTGTCCCTCATCTTCTCCAAGGACGATTGTCCCCTTGGAATGACCAAACCACAGAAGCTTCCGATGGTCGTGAGCCCCACCATTAGCAACACTATTGTTGGTCGGGTCCTCATTGACTCCGGGAGCTCTTTGGACCTGATTTCAGCTAAAGTTTTGGACGAGATGCAGATTCCTCGCTCCAAAATCAAAAGTATAGCCATACCCTTCTTCGGGATAGTCCCGGGTACCTCGATCAAACCTCTGGGGCAGGTCGTTCTGCCCATGACCTTTGGCAGCCCGAGTAACTTCAGAACGGAGCTAATCACCTTCGAGGTGGTAGACTTCGAATCGGCCTACAACGCCATCCTCGGCAGGCCGGCTTTGGCTAAGTTCATGGCCGCTTCGCATCACGCGTATCAATGCCTGAAGGTTCCTGGACCAAACGGGGTCATAACCGTAAAGGGAAACCACAAGTCTGCACTCAATTGCGACGAAAGGGCGTTGGATATGGTCGGTCAGTTACCCACTCGCGGCCTCGACCAGGAGCCGAAGCACTCCCGACCTAAACTTTCCCTCCAACCTGGGGGAGAGACCAAGGCTGTTCCGCTCAACGAGTCGGAACCGGCCAAGGTCGTGCATTTGGGATCTTCCTTAGATCCCAAATAGGAACTCGAGCTCATCACCTTCCTCCGGGCAAGCTCGGATGCGTTCGCCTGGGAACCATCCGACATGCCCGAGGTCCCTAGGGAGGTGATTGAGCACAAAGCTAGCGCTCAGCTCGATAAAAACCAAGACGATGAAACTTAGATGCTTTTCCCCAGAAAAACAGGCGATCATCCGGGAGGAACTCGACAAACTCCTAAAAGCTGGCTTCATTAGGGAGGTCGAACACTCCGAATGGCTAGCCAATCCAGTCTTGGTCAGAAAGAAAGGAGGCAAGTGGCGCATGTGCGTCGATCACACGGGCCTAAACACGGCGTGCCCGAAAGACAACTACCCGTTGCCTCGCATAGATCAATTGGTCGACGCGACGGCGGGATCGCAAACCATGAGCTTCCTAGATGCTTATTCAGGCTATCATCAGATCAGCCTATCGCGCGAAGAGAAAGAAAAGACTTCCTTCATCACCCCGTTCGGTACCTTCTGCTATACGACCATGTCTTTCGGTCTAAGGAATGCGGGAGCAACCTTTCAGCGCCTCATGCAGAAAACCTTCGCGGATCAAGTGGGTCGAAATTTGGAGGTCTATGTCGACGACATAGTAGTAAAAAGCAAGAGCGCCTCAGGTCACGTTGTTGACTTGGAAGAAACATTTTGTAACCTCAACAAGCATCAAATAAAGTGAAATCCAGAAAAATGCGTGTTCGGCGTGAAAGCTGGCAAGGTACTCAGCTACATGGTCGGACCACAAGGCGTTGGGGCAAACCCGGAGAAAATCGAAGCCATTGAGAACATGAGGTTGCCCACATGCGTGAAGGAAGTACAAGCTCTGACCGGGAGAATGGCCGCTTTAAGCCGGTTCATTTCCCGGCTGGGGGAACGAGGACTACCCTTCTTTAAAGCCCTCCGCAAACACAATGGCTTTACATGGACGGAGGAAGCCGATCACTCGTTCAACGAGCTGAAGCAGTACATTTCCAAGCCACCAATCCTCGTCACACCTGCAACAGGGGAAGAATTGCTGCTATACCTGGCGGCAACCCCGCAGGCGGTGAGCGCGGTGTTAGCAGTGGAGAGAGATGGTTTCCAATGACCTATTTATTATGTCAGCGAAGTACTTCATGGACCGAAGGAGCGTTACCCCGAGGTCCGTAAACCATCTGTACTGCTGTCGATGGCCTCCAGGAAGTTGCGCCACTACTTTCAAGCGCACAAGATCGTTGTACCGACTAGCTTCCCGCTCAGGGAAATCCTGAAAAACCAGGACGCCAATGGACGCATAGCCAAGTGGGCCATGGAGCTCGCCGAATTCGAGATAATGTTTTCGGCCCGCACGGCGATCAAATCACAAGTCCTGGCTGACTTCGTGGCAGAATGGTCGGCTCTAGCACCACTAGCCAGCGAAACCACCGGTTCAAGGGAAAACTCCTGGACCTTGTATTTCGATGGATCCCGAGCATATGAGCGCTCGGGGGCTGGCGTCGTCTTGGTCTCCCCGGATGGGGAACAACTCCAGTACGCTATCCAACTACATTTTGCCGTGACCAACAACGCGGCAGAATACGAAGGCCTCTTGGCCGGACTTCGAGCATGTAAATCATTAGGAGTCCAACGGCTTACCGTGATGGGCGATTCACAGTTGGTCGTGAACCAGGTCAACAAGTAGTATCAGTGTTTCGATACCTCAATGGCGCTGTACCTGGCCGAAGTAAGGAAGATGGAGAAATACTTCAAGAATTTCGAAGTAATCTACATCCCCAGGAAGGAGAATTCCCTGGCCGACCAAATATCTAAGGTCGGTTCCTCCCAAACTACCGCTCCGGCGGGGGTGCTTGTCGAGCACCTATATAAGCCCTCCATTCCCTCTGGAGAGGAGGCACCAGAGGCCGACGGTAGGGTCTCCTTCCTCGAGCAAAGTGCAAGTTGGATGACGCCATTCATCCAATACCTTGCGCATGGGACGTTGCCCGAGGAAGAAGCCGAGTGTTCCCGGCTAACAAGGCGATCTTCTCAGTACAAACTGATCGAAGGTGACCTATACCGAAAAGGCGCATTAGGAATCCTTTCCAAATGCGTCTCTCAGGAGGAAGGCCGATACCTTCTTCGTGACATCCATGAAGGAATGTACGGAGCTCACTCGTCGTTCAGGACGCTTGTGAGCAAGGCCTTCCGATTGGGTTACTACTAGCCTACGGCCTTGACGGACGTGCGGTCGATTGTAACGACCTGTCGAGCATGCCAGTTTCATGCTCGCAAAGCCCGTCAACCAGCATATGCTCCGCAAACCATACCACTTTCGTGGCCATTCTCGACCTAGGGGCTCGACGTCCTTGGACCTTTTCCCCGAGGTCAGAAAGGCTGCAAGTATTTGCTCGTGGCCATCGACACTTTCACTAAGTGGATAGAGGCCGAGCCCGTCTCAACCATCTCGGCCCAGGCGGCCAAGAGGTTCCTCCGCAGCAATGTGATAACTCGGTTCGAGATACCCAACCGTCTCATCACAGACAATGGGACCCAGTTCACCAGTGAACTGTTCCAAAGTTACTGCGAAGAGGTCAGGATCAAGGTCTGTTTCGCCTCTGTGGCACATCCACAGAGGAACGGAGCGGCCGAACGAGCAAATGGGCAGTTAGTTCAGGGCATAAAAAAGAGGGTCTTCAAGAGCCTCAACCAGCACAGGCAGCAGTGGGTGGATGAGCTTCCCGCCGTTCTTTGGTCAGTTCGCACCACGACGAGTCGAGCCACAGGCGAAACGCCCTTCCAACTCGTCTATGGTGCGGAAGCCATTTTGCCTACCGAGATTGTGCTGGGTTCCCCAAGGGTGCAACTGATCGATTCCATCGATCAGGAGGTCGAACGCCTCATCGACCTAGACCTCGTCGAAGCAACACGCGAACGGGCGCTGCTCTGGTCTGCGGTTTACCTACAAGCTCTTCGTAGGCTGTGAAATCATGTGCTGAAAAATTGGCTTTGAACTGAAAAATTAACTTAGATTTGAATTTGCAAAATGTGTTTGTTCATGTGTTTTGACAATTTGACAAAAGCGATAAAGTTCACGCATTAAGCTTGCAGGACAAAGTTCTCAAGCTTGATGAAGTTTCCCATCTGCGACAGACGGTGTTTTGGAGTCTGTTGTGAACATGTTTTGAGCCCATGACCCAAGTCATTTTCATATGTACAACGGACTGATTCTTCTTGATGTCCGTTGTGAACAAGCTTTTTCGGTTTGGATAATTTCTTGGAACCAAGATTTTCACATGTACAACGGACTAATTCTTTTGTCCGTCGTGAATGAACTTTTTCTAGGGTTTTACTTTTGTGAAACCGGCGTGCATGCGTTCGCGGACAAGCTTAAGGGGTCCGTTGTGAACTTGTTTTGAGCTCATGACGAAGCCATTTTTTGCATGTACAGCGGACCAACTTTGTTTGTCCGTTGTGAGCGATGTTTTTCGCGTTTGGTTGGCTTCTTGGACGAAACTTTTCATATACAGCGGACCAACTTTGTTTGTCCGTCGTGAATGCGTTTTCGGCTCAATTAGGGTTTTGGCGATTTGGATTTGAATTTTGAATGTGAATTTGAAATTTGTAATGATTTCATGATGCTTCTTTTGAAGTGGACTTTATGCAATACTCATGTGAGTAGTTGCATGGATTGACATTGAGTCAAGTCGTGGACTTGTGCTCGGATTTGTTTTGTGGTTTGTTCATGTGCGGTATTGCTCGAAGGACGAATGTGGTCGATGGCCGGGACCGGAACTAGGTTCATGGAGGAACTGAGGTTCGGGACTAGGTTCGTGGAGGAACCGAGGTCTTGGTGGTCAAGGATGTCATCGTGGACGTTAATTCTAAGAGAATGGTGCACATGAAGAATGGTTAGTCACGTGAGAGAATGGCGGGAGGTCATTCGGCGTGCAAAGTGTTAGTCACGTGAGTATGGCAGGTGGCCATCTGGCGTGCAAAGTGTTAGTCACGTGGTATGGTAGGGTTGCCATACGGCAGTGCAAGAAGTTAATACTCGGCCTGGTTGGGCCAAGTAGAGTTGAGTTGATCACAGTTCCTTCTAGGGAATAGGAATCGTGGAGAACTCCTTGTGGGTTGGTGCTTTAAATAGGTGGGGGTCTCTGTTGAAAGGCACCAAGTAGAAGCTGAGCGCATCAAGCTTTGAGCTTGGTTTAGGAGTTTGTACTCTTTTGATGAGAGTATTTTTAGACAAGAAATAAAGATCAATTCTTCCAAGATTTTTGCTACAGTAACCACGTCGCTCTGATATTTTCTGTTTTGGTTCTTGTTTGCATGCTTGTTCTAGTTCTAGATTGGTTTTGTTCTTCAAGTTTTATCTTGATTTGATTCATCAAAACCTCTCTAGGGAATATTGATCTAGTGTTTCTCAAAGTCTAGTTGATCAATCTTTTGTCGTTCTTGTTTAATCTTGAAGTTTTGATTAGATTGATTCTCGTCAAGTTCTGGATCAACAAGCTTGCGAAGCTCATAACTTTTGATCCGTAAGTCCGATCGATCTGATTCTTTTTGGGTTCGATTCGTATTGGAATCTAGTTTCTTGTGTCCAAATTTCAGATCGTTTCGACGGTTGGATCTCCGGGAATTCTCGTTTTACCAAACCTCTGTCATTCTGTTTTTGTCGAAAACGAGGCAATTATTTGGTTCTATTTTGGGGTGAACTTTTAATAGGTCAAGAATTTGGTTTTAGCTTCCGCACAATCATTCACCCCCTCTGATTGCTATATTCGTATATCGATCCTACAAGTGGTATCGAGCAAGGTTCTACTAATCCATCTTAACGGTGATTAGTAAGCGATAGAGTTATGGCAACAGAGAAATACTCGAACAAGCCGCCAATCTTCGATGGCACAGACTTCCCATCGAGATCCGAATGACCAGCATATCTTCAAGCTCAAGGTAACGCGATTTGGCGAAGGTAAAGATTTCATACAAGCTTCCTTCTAATGATGATATTGATAAAATCGAGTTTGAAAAGGATGTTGAAAGTAATAATAGAGCTAGAAACATATTGCTTCAAGGACTTGCTAGAAAAGAATTCGATAGTCATCATTTACTCACTGCTCATGAAATTTGGAAATCTCTTCAAGATTATCATGAAGGCCTTGACTATCAAAGAGGCTAGGCAAGATCAATTTAAAAGGAATACACTAGATTTGAAATGAACTGCGGAGAATCATTAGATGATTGTTTTGCTCGTTTAATAGAATCTTAAACAATCTTAGAGCTGTTGATGTACAATACAACCGACTCTGAAAATGCTAGACATTTCTTATCATCTCTTGATCTTAAAATCGGCAAATGAAAGTAACTGCATTTAGGGAGGCTCACAAGATGAGTGAAATGACATTGGATAAATTATATTCTAGTCTCAAAACTTTTGAGATAGATATTGTTTTCCAGAACATCCAGTGATAACTCTTTGGCTCTTAATGCAAATTCTTCTTCATGTGATAATGCTACTAGTGCTTCATCATCATATTCCATTCTTGCTTGAGTGCTCTTAGTGATGAACAACTAGATCAAATACTGGAAGATACACTTGCTCTTCTTTCCAAAGCGTGTCAATGCAGCTTACATGAGATCAAGGGAGAGAAGAGAGGCCTCCATCCTTTGCTACAAGCTAACGGCAGGCGAGGACACGTCGTGCTAAGCTGCTTCAAGAACAAAGTTAGAGCGAAGGATCAAAGCAACTCCTCCAAAACCTTAGGCCAAAGGAGAGCAAGGACAAAAATAAGCAGCAGACGAAGAAAATGCTCAACAAAGTCTTGAGGGCAATTGGTCGCTTAGACTTAAGCGACATTGATGACTCAATCGAAGATGAGAAGGAAGCAAGCAAACGGTTTGAATGAGAAGGATCTCACCGACTATGCTTCATGGCAAAGGAACACTAGTGATTCTAGTGACAACGCATGACACCTCCAGCGACGGTGATGAGGTAATACCTTCATACGATGAGCTTTGTGAAGTTTTAGTCATATTGAGAAAATCTTTAAGAAAATCTTCACTCAAAAATAAAAGCTTAGAAAAAGATCTATCCATGCTAAAATCTAAAACTTTGATCTTAGAAATTCAAATTCGAAAATATTTGTGATACTTGCTTAGATCTCAAATTTGAAATTAAGTCACTAAAAGAGGAACATGTGATTAAACTAGAACAAGTTTATGCTTGAACAATTGAAAAATGAAAAACTTGTGAAAAATATTGGTTGCTCTCATGATAGTTTACATGATCAAATTGCTTGCTCTAAATGTTCTATTCTTGAGTTGAAATTAAAAGATGCAAATTGTAGAGTTATCCAATTAACAAATGACATGTTCACTCATGAAATTAACTCGTGTTCAAATTGCCGAAGCAGAAGCTAAAATTGACACACCTTGTGATAATTGTTTAAATCTTGCTAAAAAGGTTGACTACTTGCAAGATTCTCTTTCTAGGTTCACTAAAGGAAGAAAAATTTGAACATGATTTTAGATCAATCTAAAGTGAGCTTCAACAAAGCAGGGTTTAGGTTTTAACTCTCATGCTTCTACTAAACACTGTTGAGAGCAAAAATGTGAAAATTGATAATGAGTCTAAAAGAACTTTGATTAAATCTGGCACTCTATCTCCCACTATTTCAAGTGCAAAAGTTACTATTAATGCCAAACCATATGTTAAGTACAAATGAACTCATTGTGGGAAAGATGGTCATTTGGTGAAGTTCTGCTTTAGACTAGCCAAACAAAAAAAGAAAGAAAGAACTAAGGCTAGGTCTAATTTGAGACAGGCACGTTCATTTCTAATTATGTGACTAGGGTGAAACAAACACCTTTTGATGATAAAAACAGGGTTAATGTCAAATCTGTTTTTGTGCATATTATTACTAGTTTTGTGCCTACTATTGTGCGTCGTGTGTCTCAGTACTGGATTCCTAAACATCTTATTTCTAACTTGATGCGAGACCTGGACACTTTCTGCTTCTATGTAGGCTTCAATGAGGGAGGAGAACATGTGGCTAGTGAATTTCGGATGCTCACTTCATATGTTCAAGGATAAGATTTGGTTCTCCTTCACGTGCATCTCATCTTGAAAGTGTTGCCTTTGGAGATGCTTCTTCCCATACATTTTATAAAGGCACTAGTTCAAATGATGCGGTACAAGTGCATATGTTCAGGGGAGAGTGTCTTTGTTCATAAAGATGATGATAATCTTTGTTGAGGACAGAGATAATTAGAGGTTTACATGAGAGACTCTTCCACGTGCTTGTGTGTGCTTGTTTTCAAGCTTCCCACGTCGTCCACATCGACAAGCTATCAAAAGGATTTTCAGTATCTTCATAGAACTCAAGATTTTGGCATTTGGCTTTCTGCTTCCCTCATGCATTAGTTTGAGATCTTTTACGATCTTGATTTTTGGAGGATGTAGAATTGATAGGAAGAGCACTTCTGGTTCATGTCACTTCTTGGGAAATTCTCTCATTGCATGGTCATCTAGAAACAATCTTCTGTTGCACAATCAATCAGCTGAATCTGAATATGTAGGTGCTGCTAGTTGTTGTTCTCAAATTCTTTGGATAGTAGCTACACTAAAAGATTATGGGGTTAATTTGGATAGTGTTCCTCTTTTGTGTGATAACACTAGTGCAATTTGCATTGCTAAGAACCCCGTGCAACACTCTAGAACAAAACACATTGACATCAGATTTCACTTTCTTAGAGATCATGTTGAAAAAGGCAACATTGTGCTTCATCATGTGGATACTGAACATCAATTGGCAGACATTTTCACAAAACCTTTGTCTTCTTCTCGTTTTGCTTTTATTCGAGGAGAACTTGGAATTGTTCATCCAATGGGATTGTTTTGAGGGAGTTTCTTTGCCAAGTTCTTTCACTTGATGAGCTCACTTTATCATATTTCTTTATATGTTATGTAATTGAGCTAATATATGATAATCTAATTGTTTCACTTGAACTAAAAATGACATTGTGGAATTCCTCTGGGTGATTACCTATAGCTAAATACTCTGTGATATCTTACTCTTCTAGGCTTGATATTGAATCCTCTTGACAAATTTGGGCTATGAAGCAAGTGTGGTTTCAACTTTACTCTTTCATAAGACCTTTTAATCACTTTTGCATGTTTATAATCAAAGAAAAATGAAAAGAAAAGGGAATCAATAAAAAAGGGTTGTTAAAAGCAAAAAACCTCAAGTTATGTGCTTCAGGGTGCTTTCCCTAAAAAGATAAGATGTATGCTTCAAGCATGCCATTCCATCAAAGATAAGATGTATGCTTCAAGCATGCCACTCCTAGAAAATACTATAAGTATTCTTCAAGCATGCCACATGCAACTTATTATTTAAAGATTAAGTTGGTCTACTAGATTGGAGTTGAAACTACTTGCTCGCCCTAAGTTGTTAGTTGCTTCAATTTTAAAGCCTTGCTTTTACGCTAAGATCTTGCTTAGTACTTGGCTATAGTTGACTAAATTGAGGTTGAGAAGCATGTCATTCCCTAACTTGTTAAAATCACATCAAGATCATGTATTTTGCATATTATGTGATATATAAGGTTATATATGATCAGATGAGCTCATCTTTTCCTATCTTGGCACTCCCTTGTTTCTTTTGGTGAAATCATTGTTTTGAAAAATTTTGAACTGTTCTCTTTTACTCTTGATGAATCCATTGTCAAAGGGGAGAAATTTGGAAATCTTTCTTTGAAAGTTTAAAGAAAAAGGGAGAGTTGTATTTGGAAATTTGAGAATTTTGGGAGAAGTTTGGAGAATTTTTGAAATTTTGGGCGCGTGCACATTCACACACATTTTCATTCTCGGGGAGATTTTGTTTTGCATTTTGGTCAAAGAGGGATTTACTGTGTTTTCTTACTTTGGTCTTTGATTCTTTGGATTTCAAAATCTTTGGTAAAGTGAATGCCAAATGATCAATTCTAAGTGATGTTGCCAATGTTTTCATCAAGGGAGATTGTGAAATCATGTGCTGAAAAATTGGCTTTGAACTGAAAAATTAACTTAGATTTGAATTTGCAAAATGTGTTTGTTCATGTGTTTTGACAATTTGACAAGAAAGCAGTAGAAGTTACGATTAGCTACGGACAAAGTTCTCAAGAAAGCAAGAAGTTTCCCATCTGCGACCAGACAGTGTTTTGGGTCTGTTGTGAACATGTTTTGAGCCCATGACCGAGAAGTCATTTTCATATGTACAACTGAGACGGTTCTTCTTGGTCCGTTGTGAACAAGCTTTTCGGTTTGGATAATTTCTTGGAACCAAGATTTTCCATGTACAACGGACTAATTCTTTTGTCCGTCGTGAATGAACTTTTTCTAGGGTTTTACTTTTGTGAAACCGAAAGGCACGTTTGCAGCGGACAAGCTTCAGTCCGTTGTGAACTTGTTTTGAGCTCATGACCGAAGCCATTTTTTGCATGTACAACGGACCAACTTTGTTTGTCCGTTGTGAACGATGTTTTTCAGCGTTTGGTTGGCTTCTTGGAACAGAAACTTTTCCTTATACAACGGACCAACTTTGTTTGTCCCGGTGAATCGTTTTAGCTCAATTAGGGTTTTTAGCGATTTGGATTTGAATTTTGAATGTGAATTTGAAATTTGTAATGATTTCATGATGCTTCTTTTGAAGTGGACTTTATGCAATACTCATGTGAGTAGTTGCATGGATTGACGACCAGGTCAAGTCGTGGACTTGTGCTTTCGGATTTGTTTTGTGGTTTGTTCATGTGCGGTATTGCTCGAAGGCGAATGTGGTCGATGACGGGACCGGAACTAGGTTCATGGAGGAGAGTTCGGGACTAGGTTCGTGGAGGAACTGAGGTCTTGGTGGTCAAGGATGTCATGCGGGGCGTTCGGGCCTAAGAGAATGGTGCACATGAAGAATGGTTAGTCACGTGAGAATGGCAGGAGGTCATTCGCGTGCAAAGTGTTAGTCACGTGAGTATGGCAGTGGCCATCTGGCGTGCAAAGTGTTAGTCACGTGAGTATGGTAGGGTTGCCATACAGCGTAAGAGTTAATACTGGCCCTGGTTGGGCCAAGTAGAGTTGAGTTGAATCTGAGTTCCTTCTAGGAATAGGAATCGTGATTGAGAACTCACTTATGGGTTGGTGCTTTAAATAGGTGGGGGGTCTCTCTGTTGAAAGGCACCAAGTAGAGCTGAGCGCATCAAGCTTTGAGCTTGGTTTTAGGGTTTGTACTCTTTTGATGAGAGTATTTTAGACAAGAAATAAAGATCAATTCTTCCAAGATTTTTTGCGTAAGTACGGTAACCACGTCGGCTACGGTATGTTTTACTGTTTTGGTTCTTGTTTGCATGCTTGTTCTAGTTCTAGATTGGTTTTGTTCTTCAAGTTTTATCTTGATTTGATTCATCAAAAACCTCTCTAGAGATTGATCTAGTGTTTCTCAAAGTCTAGTTGATCAATCTTTTGTCGTTCTTGTTTAATCTTGAAGTTTTGATTAGATTGATTCTCGTCAAGTTCTGGATCAACAAGCTTGCGAAGCTCATAACTTTTGATCCGTAAGTCCGATCGAGCTGATTCTTTTTGGGTTCGATTCGTATTGGAATCTAGTTTCTTGTGTCCAAATTTCAGATCGTTTCGACGGTTGGATCTCCGGGAATTCTCGTTTTACCAAACCTCTGTCATTCTGTTTTTGTCGAAAACGAGGCAATTATTTGGTTCTATTTTGGGGTGAACTTTTAATAGGTCAAGAATTTGGTTTTAGCTTCCGCACAATCATTCACCCCCCCCTCTGATTGCTATATTCGTATACTTCGATCCTACATAGGCACGCAGCCAAATCAGTCCGACCAAGGTCCCTGCAAGTCGGTGACATGGTCTTACGTAGACTTCAAGACCTATCGAAAGCCAATAAGCTGACCCCAAGATGGGAGGGACCCTACACGGTCGTGTCCACAGCACGCCCGGGGGCTGTTCGCCTCGCGATGGAGGACGGTCGGGAGCTCACCAGCACCTGGAACATTGACCAACTACGTAAATTTTACATTTAGATGTGTATCCCTATCTCGCACCCTATAAGATATTTCCTTGTCTTCGGATTTTGTCTTCGCTTTTTCAAACGAGCATCGTCGTCTACCGGCACCGCAAGCGAGCTTATCCAACGAATATGTACGCACCATTCCCCTTGGCCTCCGACCGGATGCTCGCCCATCCGATCACTTTCCACAGTAGCTCTTCGCTGTATGTGTGGTCGGTCGCGAGCATCCATTTAGGCCCGGTGCAGCGACCACTCGGGTATGGCGACTCTACGTATTGTTGGCTTAAGCCCATCTGCTCTGCGCGCGTAACAATCCTCGCCCTCATCTCTCTCTCGACTCGATCGACCTATTTAATCGATCAAAAAGCGTTACGATCAAAGTCTACGTCAGCTTTCCCATGAACAAACTCGTGCTCACAATAGTAGGGGCATGACCTTTGTCCATGGCGGGGGCTCCGTGTGATAGGAACGTTCCGTCCCTTTTTTCCGAGGATTCTTTGCTCGTATTCATGTTATATGCTCCTATGCAGGGACTTGGTCTTTTTTCTACAGGACCGGGTTCGGGCAACCACACATCGAAAGCGGAGTCGGGAAAAACAGGCAAGGTCCCAAACTTGTGTAATGTTGCTCATTAAACCAAAAAGGTTGTTCTTTTTTTTACAGGATTTGCACAAGCTAAAAGAAAAAAGAAGAAAAGCTAAGTCCTACGCTCGGCCTGGAGGGCAGCAAGCTCCTCCTTAAGGGAGTCGGCCTCTGTCTCCAGGTCCAAAACCTTCCGCCGAGCCGCACGACCTTCAGCCGCGCTGTCCCGAAGGCGTTGCACCTCCTTGAGCTGAGTCACCTCACGCTCCCGAGCTCGCTGAAGGTCGTGGCGCAGTTCGGGGACCTCCTGTCGTAGCTTCACCAGCTCCTCCTCAAGCTCGGCACACTTCCGTTCCGAAGTGCTCTTCGCCGTCTCGCTCTCGAAGAGCTGGTCCCGAAGTCCGACGATGAGGCTCTTCGCCGACTCCAGCTCCTTCAGGTCGGCCTCGCGCACCTCGGAGACCCGATGCTCGAGATCAGTGATCTTGGTGTCTTGCTCGCGATGGTACGCCCAGTACTCCTCTGCTAGAACTGCGGAGGCGTCAATGTCCTCCATGGCCTTCGCAGCAAACTTCGGGCAAAAGGGAAGAAGAGTCAAAAAGGCCCACAGAAGATTGCTCGCCTTATGGAAAAAGATAGAAGCAAAGGACTTACTAGAAGAGCCTGGCTGACCAGCTTGTCCTGAAGCCGCTGGCGGTCAGTAGCGCCAGCTCGGAAAAAGGGATTGACCCACGCAGGATCATCCTGATTCCGAGCTGGCGCGTCAAGATCTTGCCCCTCCTGGGCACTCGGTGCTCCTAGGAGGGCAACGGCGTCTCCTCCTTCAACCAACCCCAGGTCGCCCTGAGGTTGGTCTTCCTCAACGACAGGCGGCTCATGGCCGCCTTCCTCCTGTTGGTCGCTGCGCACGGGGGCTGGATGCCAACTGCGAGCGCACCCGCCCCTTGCTCCGCGGTCGGGGGCGATTGGTCGAGGACGACCACTTCCGCCCCTTGCACCTCCGGGGTCGGAGGCGATTGGTGCTCCGCGACCGGAGAAAATTGGTCGAGGACGACCACCTCCTGTCCTTGGTCCGCGGCTGGAGGCAACTGGTCATCGACAACCACCTCTTCTCCTCGGTCCTCGGCCAGGGGCAGCTGGTTGATCACGACCACTTCTCCCCCTTGGTCCGCGGTTGGAGGCAACTGGCCGACGGCGACCAACTCCTCTCCTTGACTCGCGGCCGAGGGCTGTAGGTCGAGAGCCAACGACCCCTGGCCCTCGGAGCCCGTCGTCTGGGCCCGCTTGCGCTTGCCCCTTCACAAGGGACCAAGGCCAAGGCTTCTTGGTCCTCGGCCCCTTGCGGCTCTTGCTCCTCCGCGGCCGGAGTCGGTTCCACGTCCGCCGTGGGAAGCTCGGACTCCGCTGAGGGCGCAGCCGGCACCGACTCCTCCTCCGTCTCGGCCATTACTTGGTCGAAGACGTGGTCGAGTTCGGCGTCAACTGCAGAGTCGATAATCTCCTCAGCCATCTGACGGAAGTCCAAGGACAACATCCGAGCTATCACGCCCACGGCAAGCGGAGTGGGGTTACCCCGGGAAAAAGATCGCAAAACAAGAACAAAAGGAATCCAACAAAGGAACCAAATAAAACTTACCTTTCGCCCGGCGAGCAGCGCCATCCTCCTTGGTTTCCTCATTTTGGGCCACGGGCGTCCTGCCCGCGGCGGCCTCGTAGGCCTCAGCAATGGCCACGACGTGATCTTCCGCGGTGTCGCTGGCTCGCGCCATCGTCGGGTCGACATCGTCCATGTCGACCCCTTCCAATGCCGAGGTTGATCGGGAAGTCGACCTCCTGCTCCTCCTGACCAGAGCATAGGCGTCTTCCTCCTCTTCCTCCTCCTCAGGGGCCTCTACCACCTGAGCGAGCTGGTCCTGGAGAGCGTTGATTTTCCTCTCCAGTTGCTCCTTGCTCGGGGGGGACCTGGCCTCCTCCTCGGCCTTCTTTGCCTGCTCGGCGAGCTGTTCCAGTCGGCCCATCAGCTCCGGCCTCTTCCGTTTGAAGTCATCAAACCAGATTCGAAGCTCGCTTACCTCCCGGCGGTCAGCATACTCGAGGTGTTGCGTGGGAGGAGTCCTGGTCGAAGCTCGGCGCTTCGACCGCTTGGCGCGAGGAGGCGAGGTAGACGCTTGGCGGGTCTGACCCGCCGACCTCTTGCTAGAACCCCTGGCCAGGGTATCAGCTTGCGGCAGCGACGCGGTACTCGACACAGCGAGCTCGAGGGCGACCTTCTCCTGCAAACAGAAACAGGGAGAGATGAGTTCGGGAAACATGCCTTCAGGGCAGGAGCAAACAGAAGTGCCTACCGCGTCGCTACGGTCCAAAACATTCTTGGGGATCTGACGATTGGGCGTCAGCTCCTTCTCCTTCGGGGCGCCGAACATCTTGGTGACCCTTTCGTCAACCCAGTCCGTCCTAGGGGCTACAACACAACCAGAAATTTTGGAGAAAGAATAAGACCAAGCGCCAGAGAAACAACAATACCCGAAGAAGCGACCAAAGCGTACCAGCATTGTCCTCGCGGGTGATGTCGTTCCACCCGGTCACCTCGAAGAAAGGAAGCTCACGGCGTCGCAGGGGGGACACCCGATTGAAGGAAAAATCCCGGGCAATGTCCCGACCAGTGAGCCCCATTTGGGCGAGCTCGCTGATCGTCCTGAGCACCCGCTCCTCCTCAGGCTGCACGAGCGGGTGCGCCGACTCGGCGACCAGGGCAGGCTCCCCAGTATAGATCAATGTAACACCCCATAAATCTCAACTGTTGTACAAGAACAATTCGACAGCATCTCCCCTAAAATAGGATAATACGGAAGCAATTCGAATAGGAATAATATCATGACAACAATACTAGAGACAACGAGTCTAATTCAACCAGGTATCAACCATAAATATAACACATCTCTAATGGGACAACCATAAACGAGAACAAGGTTAAAGGGAACAACAAAGGGTCTATATGTATTAAAATTTCAGCAAGCTAATGAATTATTTAAAGCACTAGTTCATGTGAGTCGTGATGACACCAGAAGGTTTATTGTGCTACTAGCCCACCCTTCATGCTTACGTCTCACGTGCGCTACCTGAAAACATCAAAACAGCAAGTAGTGAGATTGGGTAATCTCAGCAAGCGGAACAACTAATACAAATAACACATCCACCATAAATCTAGCATACCACATTCCTCACATCCAATACCACATCATAGAGTCCACCCAACCTCCGTAAAATGCATATGATTGTGCACATGCTTATGCCATGATCCTCCTCACCGTGCCCTTTCTCAGAAACACACGGTGTTGTACGGCATTTGATCAAGACGCAAGGCGTCGACAAACTTCCAATGCATGATTATGCGATTAATGCTTCATGCATGAATTCATTCATAACCCCCCACTCGAGTCCACATGTTTGCATATCATCATATAGCATGGATAGAAAGCAAATATCATTGAGATGAAATGTTTAGACAATTCATCAGGTAAACAACATCATTCTTCACCTTACTCATGATTCATAGCCAAACCACAACATCACAATGCCAGTCAAGATATTGCAATCCTCAAAGCAAGTGATTAAACCATGTATGATTGCTGTAATTGGAGTTTATAATGAAGGCGAAGCAAACAACGATGTATAGCTTAACAATACAACTACTTCCACTTGCCTTTACCGACGTAGATGACGAATCTAGTTGCGTCCAGCAGTGGCACCACCTGAACAAACAATATTTCAGTAGATAGCGACATCACAATTGATCACACAATTCGAACACACGCTGCCTACTCCCCGTTCCCATTTAAACGTCAAAAAAACCCCGATCTGTCCGGATCGAACAGCAGCACCCTCTCTTCCCAATTTCGTATCTTTTTTCCTATTGTTCATAAAAATTCAAAAAAATTACAGTAGCTAGATATTGACGAGATATACAACTTTCATGAAGGTCAAAAATTTCAATTCCGCTGTTAAATATGCCTAAACAACCGTCCAACACAGTGGACGAAATCTGTTTCCAGATTCTGTTCGTCATCTTCCAACAGCGATAACTCTCAACCGACGCCCCAAAAATTCTGAAAAAATTACAGAAGCTAGGTCGTGATGTTATCTACAACTTTATAGTTATAGGTTTCTGTAGGAAAAATTATCTAGGTCACATAAAATGCAAAACAAGCCGTGCTGCACAATCTGCCACCACAGAAACAGCACCACGTGAACGACTACACTTCTACCCCTTCAAATCCCGTCCAACCCGATCACCACCAGATCTAAAACACTCCCAAACCTAGGTAGAAACAGGGGGAAAAATTATGGAAATTTACCTAGAGTCCTTCCTCGAGAATCCACGGAAAGCACGCGACGAACCCCGAATCTGAAATCTGCTCGTCCTCCACGCCTCCACGGATCCCTTCTCGCTCTCTCCTTCATGTTTCGTGGTGGATCTTGAGCCACCACGCAGGGGAGGAAGAGGAGGGGGTGCGGCTGCTAGGGGAGGAAGGGGAGGCGCCTTAGGGTTTGGGGAGGGGGTGGCCGGCCAAGGGGAGGGGTGGCGCCACCGAATGGGGAGGTGGGGCGGGCCACCAAGGCAAGGGGGGGAGAAGGTGGGGAGGGAATGCCCGGCCCAGGCCCACGTTGCCTCAAATTTCAGCTAAATCTAGCCCCAAACTCTAATTTTTAATATTAAATTGCAGCATATTCTTCAATTATTTCATTCCCCGACAAAACCCTCCTTTCCGGAACAACCAAGAAAGAAAACCCTAGGATCGCTCTCAAGTTCTAGGGCATCACAATCTCCCCTCCTTAAAAGGATTCGTCCCCGAATCTTCTCCTTTTAGCTACGGACCTAAAAGGAAAAAAGGAAGGCAAAAGGTAAACCACGACTTACCCCCAGCGTCCTTAAAGAGTGTAGGATACTTCTTCCGCATCTGGTCCTCAGGTTCCCAAGTTGCCTCCCACTCAGACTGATTGGTCCACAAAACTTTCACAAATCTGATGGTTCTCCTCCTCATGACTCGCTCTAAAGAGTCTAAAATTCGAAGTGGATGGCACTCCAAAGTCAAATCTTGCTCAATCAGAATCGGCTCCAAGTCAATCTTATGCTCTGGTCATGGAGATACTTCCGTAACATAGAGACATGGAAGACATCATGCACCCTTCAAAGAGTCTGCAACTCCAGACGGTATGCCAAACCGCCCACCCGGCCACCACTGAACGGACCAATGTACCTCGGGCTAAGCTTGCCGGTAGTACCAAAACGGACTATACCCTTTGATGGAGATACCTTGAGAAGGACTTGATCACCCACTACAAACTCCAACTCTCGTCTTCTGTTATCGGCATAACTCTTCTGACGGCTCTGGGCTGCCAGGAGGTCCCGCCGTATCTCTTGCACCTTCTCGAAGGTCTGTTGAACCCAATCCGGACCCTGCAATGATTTTTCACCTACCGATCCCAGCAAAGCGGAGAAACACATTTTCGACCATAAAGCGCCTCGAATGGAGCCATCCGAATACTAGCCTGGTAATCAAGTATTGTAGGCAAACTCTACCAAGGCCAAGTGATCCTCCCAACTTCCCTTCCAAGAAAGAACACACGCTCGAAGCATGTCCTCTAGAGTCCTGGATGGTCCGCTCATACTTGGCCATCCTGTCTGAGGATGAAAAGATGTGCCGAGAGAGAGTTTTGTTCCCAAAGCACTATGCAAGCTCTCGCCAAAACAGGGACACAAATCTAGTGTCTCGATCGGAGACAATCGATTTAGGCACACCATGGAGTCTAAGCACTTCCTTCATGTACAAGGGAACTAGATCTCGTGCCGAATTGGTCGCCTTCATTGGAATAAATCGTATGGACTTAGTGAGTCTATCCACAACCACCCAAATGGCATCTCTACCTCGCGGTGAGCTGGGTAACCCAATCACAAAGTCCATAGTGATGTGTTCCCACTTCCATTTCGAATTTCCAATGGTCAGAATGCAGGCCAGCGGTCTCTTATGCTCGCCTTTTACCTGTTGGCACACTCCACAAGAAGCCACATACTTGGCAATATCCACCTCATCCTCTTCCACCGTAAATTCTTTTCAGATCCCGATACATCTTGGTCTCGCCAGATGAACGGAATCTGAGTCCTATGGGCTTCCCTTAGAATGTCCATCTTCACATCCGATTTCGAGGCACACAAAGACGGGCTCTAAACCGAATAGAACCATGCTCGTCTATACTGAATTCCCGAGGTTTCCTCTAAAATCCTCCGCCGAACCTCCTCAAGCAAACGATCTCGCAATCGAGCCTCATGCACTCGCTCGGGTATGCAAGACTGAATGATCATCTCGAGTCTCATCTTGCGCAACCTCAAAGAAAGCAGTAAGTGACCTGTCCTCTTTCCAACTCGCAACCAAGGGCAAAGCAGTCTTGGGGACACCCTGTTCTACTCAAGGCATCCGCCACGACATTAGCCTTGCCGGATGATACTGGATCGACACATCAAAGTCCTTTATCAATTCCAACCACCTACGCCGCCTTGATTCAGCTCATTTGGTGAATATATATTTGAGGCTCTTATGATCAGTGAAAATATCACAAGACTCCCCATAAAGATAGTGCCTCCACAATTTCAAGGCAAAAACCACTGCGGCTAACTCGAGGTCATGGGTGGGAGAATTCTGTTCATGAGTCTTCAACTGTCTTGAAGCATAAGCGATGACACAGCCTTCTTGCATGAGCACACAACCCAAACCAATCCTGGAGGCATCTGCATACATTGTATAACGCTTGCCACTCACAGGTAAGGATAAAATAGGTGCATTGACCAGTTTGCTCTTTAGCGTCTGGAAAGTAGCCTCACATTCCCCTGACCAGATGAAAGGAACCCCCTTCTGCGTGAGCCTTGACATCGGTTTAGCAATGATAGAAAAATTGTGCACGAAGCGCCGATAATAACCTGCCAACCCAAGGAAACTCCTGATTTCCGTCACACTAGACGGTCTTCGCCATCCAACCACAGCAGCAACCTTCTTTGGGTCAACTGTGATACCACTTTGGTTGATGACATGCCCAAGGAAACTCACCTCCGACAACCAGAAGGTGCACTTCTTGAGTTTGGCATAGAATTGATTTCTACGAAGAGCTTCCAAAACTAGACCGAGATGTATGGCGTGCTCCTCCTCGGACTTCGAGTAGACAAGAATGTCGTCAATGAAGATGACGATAAAGACATCAAGATATTCATGGAGCATCCTGTTCATGGCTTCCATAAAGACGGCAGGAGCATTCGTTAGTCCAAAAGACATGACTACGAACTCAAAATGCCCATACCTCGTGTTGAAAGCCGTCTTTTCAATATCCTCCTCCTTAATCCGCAACTGATGATACCCAGATTACAGATCGATCTTGGAGAATACTTTGGCACCCCTCAATTGATCAAAAAGATCATCAATACGAGGCAATGGGTACTTGTTCTTAATGGTAACTTGATTGAGTGCCCGGTAGTGCACACATAGCCGCTTGGTGCCATCTTTCTTCTCCACGAACAAGACCGGGGCCACCCAAGGAGACGAGCTCACTCTAATAAACCCCTTAGCTAAGAGTTCATCCAATTGCCTCTTCAACTCAACTTGTTCTATTGGAGCCATCCTAAGACGGGTTTTATAGATTGGCCTCGTGCAGGAACAAGGTCAATGCGGAAAATAGTCTCCGCTCTGGGGCAATCCTGAAGCTCACTGGGAAACACATCTCGATAACGGCAAACTATAGCAATGCCCTCCAAACTCTTCTCTTCCTCTCGACCCTCAACCATGGACCGGAGGACCCTGATTTCAACATCCGGGAGCTTGGGAATAGCCGACACAAAAGGAGAGGGAGTACCGCATAGCGCTCCCCTGGAAAATTAACTCTTGCCCAGAAGGAGCATGCAAAGTAACTGTCCTCCAAGCACAATCAATCACCGTTTGGTACTGAGATAGCCAGTCCATGCCAAGGATGACATCGAACGGCTCCAAAGAAATCACCACCAAATTCGCCACGAACTCCTCTTCACTAGCGTAAAGTGACACAGCGGACCCTCGAACTAGAAATCAAGCCTTGCGGTGCACTAACCACCACGGCATCACCCAAGCTCTGTACTGATAGACCAGCCCAAAAAATAAAATCTACAGAGACAAACGAGTAGCTAGCGCCAGAGTCGAACAACACATTGGCAACCACAGAATTAACAGAAATAGTACCTGTCACCACATTGCCACGATCCACTTCCCCCGAAGAGGGCAAAGCGTGGACTCCCGAGGTAATATGAGATGGAGTAGCCCTCGCCTCTGGATAAGTCAGCGCAGGGACCCACGGCGAAGCCCCGGAAGAAGACGGCGGTGGAAACTGGGGCATCCAGTAAGTCCCTGGGGATGGTGCATGGTAGAACGAAGGAGTCGAAGTAGGCGCCGGGAGGTACTGCGGGGTAGGGGCTGATGGCAACATATGCATCACGCCTCGACGCCGTCACTTTGGTGAGGATGTCACCGGCTTCCAACGCAGCTTGCTGTTGGGGTTCTTCCTGCACACCGCATCCTTGTGATCCTCCCGACCATAGATGGTGCACCTTCCCTTCCATGAGCACTCGCTGTGGCGATGGGAATCGCCACAACAAAAACGTACCATTCCCATGCCAGGAGTGACGATGGCACGGTATTGGGGCGCACCTCCCCCTGAGGTGTGCTGCTGAGCAGGACGGCCACCATAGGGCTGGTGACGATAGTTCTTCCCCTTCTTGCTCCAAGTACCATAGGATTGGCCCTTCTTTTCTGGAGGGCCCCTAACCTGCTCTCCCATGGCAGGTTTGTGATGCTCTTCGGTGTAGTTCAGCTGCAGCTCTACACCAAGAGATTGTTCAACCATTGTCCGAAAATCAACAATGGGAAAAGCACCCAGCATATGACGAATGGTAGGACGGAGTCCCTGCCTGAACCGCCTGGCCTTCTCCACCTCATCACGTGCCACATGGGGCACAAAACGTACGATTTGGTTGAAGCCAACCTCGTACCCCGCCACAGTCTTCTTGTCTTGGGTGTACCGTCCCAAGTCAATCTGCATCTTGTCAAGGAAGGTGGCGAAAAAGAACCGCCTCTCAAATTGCTGGACAAACTCCTCCCAAGAGGAGTCCCCCGGCGCACCCCTCGAGGACAGCACACCCCTCCACCAGATTTGGGCTTCTCCCTTCAAGAGCTGTGCTACAAAGCGGACACGATCTTGCGCCGCCACCTCAAAAGCGTCCAGCTGCAACTCCATAAAGGACAGCCAATCCGTCGCCTGGATCGGAGTGCCCGCACCATCAAAGCTGTCGACCTCATCCAACCCACTCTCGCAGCCTTGATGCCACCGCCGCCGCGCCCACAATCGCACGGCAGTGCTACAGCACCCACAGCGAGGCGGCTCAGGCGCTGCCTCAGCACCCGCAACTCCTCCTGCATCGCTCTCATGGCGACCACTAATTCCGCCGAAACACCACCCTCAGCTTGGGTAGGTTCGGCTGCCTCCGACGGCTCGGGAGCGTTCCCTCCCGAATGATCTGTGGCGTCCTTGGCGGCATACTGTACCCAAACAAGCCGCAAACAAACAATCACGCCAACAAAAACATAATCAAAATCACCAACAATCAAACCATAATATAGTCGAACATACGCATGCCATGCAATGCAGCCCATCCCATCCTAATAGTGCAAGTGTGTCAATTTTAAAGTTTATTAGCCTATGGCAATTTTAAAACTTAACCTTAAGCAATGTTACTAATTTGGTCTTATGATGAAAATGTTATGATGAAAATGGACTATTATGATTCTATGCCATGCTTAGTTCAGTTTGATGCAAGTTGTTTATGTTTATGGCATATGTTGCATACATGGCATGAATTCTAGCCCGGTCGATGAGAACGTGATAACTAGTCCGATAAGGTCGGTGAGCAAGTTATGAATAATCTGGAGCGCCATGGTTGTAAGACCTACCTCGTGATTCCACCCACGTGGTGAGTGGAAGCGATGCGTAGGCACCCTCCATCTACGGGATGGAAGGGGGAAGAGGGTGCATGCCAACGGGTGTCCACTCGGCAATACCGGTATATGCTTCTAGGAGACATGTGCATCGCATTGTATTGCATACATGATGATGAAAATGAGTTGTGAACAATGTGCTTTGTATGGCTATGATGCTGTGGATGAAATTATGATTTGATCATGATGTTAAAGTATGGTATGTATTGTTGTTGGCCCTATTTTATTCTTTATGACTTATTGCGATATGCTTGCTGAGTGTTGAACTCACGCTTGTGTTTATGTTGTTTTTAGGTACCATGAAATCGGCATGTGGAAAGGGGGCATTAGGTACACATCTTCACGTAGCTCCACACCTATAGGCAATTTTATCAATTTGAGTCATGATTATAATAATAGTACCATGAAATTTGGTGTATGGATTAAATGGTGCGCCTGTGATCTTTAATTGCTTCTTATTAGTTTAAGGAGTGGTTGAACTTGATATTTGGTCTTATGTTGCTGCTATATCCATTATATTGTTGTTTTAGATGTCTTATGTTATGATAATACTTGCCCTGCTATGGCTATTGCTTCAATTCATGATAAAACAAAGGAGGTGCTGCCGAAATTTTTGGTTTTAGCATTTGTGCCTTTGCTGTAATTTACTTTAATTTGTGGTATCTAGATGTGGTTTAGTCTTTGTTTGGTGACATTCAGGCATAATAGATGACGAGGTGTTACAGATCCAACACAATTTAGGTATTAAGTATCACAAAACAGTAGTATACGATCCATATAATACGCTTAAGCATGCATCATTTGCAGTTAATCCCTAAGATCTATACAATACGCTTAAGCATGCATCATTTCCAGTTAATCCCTATACACAAAACTCTAAGATTTAGATAACTAGATTATCAGCTTCGTAGGCTCTCTAACACCGAGCATTAAAATCAAATGAAGCACAAACATGGAGGTAGGAACACTTGTGTGAAGACAAATAGTGAGTAATAATAAATTTATGTCATGGCATGCATATTCAAATTATTAATCAGAGACCAACTAAAAATTACCAAAATAGGACGTTTATACAAAGCAAAGCAGGGCATGATTAGTTCCATCAATTCAACTCAACATACTTCCATCAATTCAACTCTACGCTAAAGCCACGCACAGAAATTAGTTCCATCAATTCAACGTACTTCCATCAATCCAACATACTTCCATTTTTGTTATTGAATACCTGAAGACTAAAGATAGAGAAAGCTATTGAATACCTGCATCAACAATATGGTTGCGAAGGAGGGCATAAAAGGGGAAAAAGACCTCAAAGAATAGACAATAGATTTCATTTGACAACCAGTCTTTGTTCATATGTACTTGTCCTTCTCATATACTAACTACTTCAAATTATTCATGTTTGGTTCTCCTCATAATCAACTAATAGAATACAAGCATTTGTCTAAAATGTGTCTGATGTAGATGATTGTCCCCTTTTATGCCCTCAAGTCAAAGCAAGAGTTTATGCTTAGTCATCCAGACGACATTCACACACATTTCCAAAAATAACAACATTACTAAACCGTAACCCTGCTGATTTCATCCACATGACATTCACACACATTTCCAAGGATACACAAAAACAAGCAGGGCTCAGTAAATCAAACAAAATAATACCTTGCAAAATAGGCAGAGCTCAGTAAAGAATGCGAGCAACAGCACCTCTACAAACCTGTATCACTGGGTTGACCAAGACTAGGTATAACAGATCTGAGAAAAGAGAGTAAAAAATGAAACCCTAAAGTCTTACCCCAAGCTGGCGATTCCTTCCTCCACCTTCCTTGGTACCTCAGCATAAATCCTCGTGAACAGCAACCACCCTCCCCTACACCAGATCTACGAGAAAAGAGTTCAATGAAAAAGAGCAAGAGGATGAGAGATTGGGAAGAGGAAGAGATAGAACTAACCGAGGAGATGTCGTCGGAGTGGTAGGTGGAGGAGTCGTGTGGGGCGGTGATGGAAAGGTGGAGTTGAGACTCGTGAGTCAGCACTAAGGGGGAGAGGCTGCACCGTCGCACAAGTCAGTGCTGATGGGGAGAGGTTGCGCCATCGTGCGAGTGCAACAGAGAGAATTATTCATGAGGATGGAGACGTTGTTTTCTTCCCTGGGGATTTCAGGTGGATTGGACCAGAAAAACCCAACCACGAGTGCTCCCAAACACGGCTTCTATCTAGACCGGGGAAATTTTCCCCATGGGATGCCATCCCAGGGAATCGACAGGAACCCGGTGGGATTAGATGCTCCCATACAAGGACCAACAGATACTCTCCACTCTGTCTGATTTACACGAGTGATCCGCATGTAACACCCCGGCATCTAATACGCCTGAATGCTACCAAACATCAATTATGTATCATCTAAATACTACAAATAAAAGAAAAAATTACAGCAAAGGACCAATTGCTAGAACCGAAAAATTTCGGCAGCATCTCCTTTGTTTAATCATGATCTCGCGCAACCATAATAGCATAGCAGAATATGACATAATATGAAACATCTAAAACAGCAATAATAAGCGACACGGAAGTAATATAAGTCCACTTTAAGCATCCCAAAGTCATCATTAGCCAAATGAAACGAATAAGGCAATCCTAGCACACATCTAAACCATAAACATCAATGGTATCACATTAAGTTTATTGTCATGACTCCAAATGATTCCATTGTGGAATCAATTGCGTGAACTACGTGGAGATGTGTGACTATTCCCCTTTTCCCTCATGCCGATCTCAAGGTACCTAAAAACAACATAAAACACAAGCGTGAGTTCAAAACTCAGCAAAGTGTATTGTAATGGAAAAACAAAGATCAAGTCAACAAACCATCATCACCAATCTCCAAAAGCACATCATAACACAACATGGTTAGCATTCCAAACATCTTTTAAGCATCCATGTACTCATCTCGTGAGCAACTCATAAGTATTCACATCGTCATCTCATAAACATCATCATATACATATTTCATTAATGCAATGCAATGCACATGTCTCCTTGGAAACTCATACCGGTATGGTTGAGTGCACACCCGTTGGCATGCACCCTTTTCCCCCTTCCATCCTGAAGATGGAGGGTGCCTATCACTCGCTTCCATTCACCACGGTAGATGGAATCACGATGTAGGTCTTACTCAAGAATAGCCCCGGACTAGTCATAACGGTTCTCACCGACCCTCCCGAAATAGTTATGACTTATCTCACCGGCCGGCCATGAAAATATGCCATGTATGCAAAATGGACAACAACGTACACATATATAGGAGTATTGCATATCATCACATGGCATGTAATCCACTTATCAACAATAAGTACATTTAAATCATGGCATAATGGCTTCATATCAAGCAATACATGTAATTCATGGCAAGACAACATGTTATCTATTCCAAATACTATGAAGCACAACTAGCAACACATATAGCATACAATCCACACAACACACTTGCCTTCAATTGCGGGCAAC
This sequence comes from Rhipidocladum racemiflorum, assembly GCA_036346355.1. Classification (NCBI taxonomy): domain Eukaryota; kingdom Viridiplantae; phylum Streptophyta; class Magnoliopsida; order Poales; family Poaceae; genus Rhipidocladum; species Rhipidocladum racemiflorum. Next base: position 61,913,335 of record CM070580.1, on the reverse strand, counting down.
GGAGTGACGAGAGGTTGAGGGCACTCCCGGAGGCACACCACCTGCAAACACGTGCCACACACTCAAATCAAGCCCATAAAACAGTACACATACATCCCACTACCCCGACTTCGCTTACAACTCCTAAAATCAGAAAACAGCAAATCTGTCCCTTCAGGACAGCAGCCTTCCAAAGGGCATAACTTCTGTTCTAAGACTCCAAATTGATTAAACGAGTACACCATCGCGAAGCTTAGGAAATTTCCTAGCTTTTTCTAAGTATTGGGAAAAAACAAATCGTCCTCTAAAATTGTTTAATCTAACGTTGAACACGAACTGTCCCAATCTCGTCACAGATTTGACAGCGCTCGGTAAAACGGCCATAACTACCAAACGGCTGGGTGGAATTTCTACTTCTTGTACTCCAATTAAAGATAATTCAATTATCTACAACTTTCTCAACAGGCGGCCGTCCAAATTCGGACTCTAAATTAGTTTAATCTAATGTTGAACACAGACTGTCCCAACCTCGGCACAGATTGGACAGTGCCCACCAAAACGGCCATAACTTTCAGACCGTAACTCCAAAAATTCTCAAAAAAATAAACAAAATAGGACTTGTCGATACCTACAACTTATTCAACAGGCGGTCGGCCAAATTCCGAAGCTAAAATTGCGAAATCGCACCCCCTAAAACGGACTCCAAATCTGCCCGAAACTGAGTACAATACGAACTCTAGTTCTTTTCAGATCTAATCCATGGCAGCACGTCCTCTTGATCTAAAAACTCCAAATATACCATGAGAACAGCACCTAGACCTTCCCCAAGGTTTCCCCATGGACATACCTTAGTCCGACGAACGACGAACACGAAGAATGTCTCTCGATCACCCGATCTCGCTCCCACGCGCCAAATCCTTCGGGATCCCTCGTCGCGGTTCTTCCAAACAGCGAGGGCAGCACGTAGACATGTCATGGCAGCGAGGGGAGGGGTTGGATCACAGCCAAGGTCTTTGGCTAAAGGTGGAGGCGCCACAAGGGGAAGGAGATGGGGCGGCTAGGAGGGGAGGGAGTGGGGCGGCGTCTTGGGGAGGAGAGCAAGGGGGTGGGGCGCCCTAGGGCATGGGGAGGGGGCGCATGGGCAGGAGTTTGCTGCCCCCCTCCCCCACATGGGCTAATAACTCCCCCCTTTGGCCCAAGTGGGTTCCCCCCAAAGGCCCAATTCGCCCCGGAAAGGCCCAAACTCCCGAAATCGGCCCGGAAACGCGATTAAACTGCATACCGTAAAGTTTTATTCCCTAATTTCACATTTTATAAAGTCACACTCTCTAATTTCACCTTTTACGGTGTCTCGACATTCCGTAGTGTCACACCGCACCTCACCGAAAAGAATCCGCGCTGCCCGTGCCAAAATCTGCAGTACGGTACGACTAAATTCTTTGTGTGTGTTAGAAATTAGCCCATGAGTGGCCCATTTCTTTTAATTCCAAAGCATCCATGGTTTAGTACCATATTGTCTAGCCAAGTGGAGGGAAGGCAACTTAAAAGGTGGAGTCCTTGCCACCTCTTGATTAATGTGACACTTGGCATGAGGATGACATAGGGTGTACTTGCAATTATCCCTCTATTCATTCTATTTAAATGCTCAGTTTCTAGTGAGTTAATTGACATTATGCTATCAGTTACTAGTAACTGCCGCATTCAACTAACATAACACTGTCAATTAGTGATGCGTGTATATTTAAACACCTGGAGACGTCCAAGCCAGACATGCTGAATTCCTACTCTATTCTTCCTGCTCCTATCTGATCTCTGCACTGTTGTGTTGAGTGATTGAACCTTACTGGCCTTCCTCCTCGGCATGCACTGATGTTTCCTTATTTTGTTCGTACCAAGCATGCTTCTGTTCTTGGTGTTGGTATGGTAGATCGGAGGCTTACTTTAGGGAAGATTGTCCACTTGAAGAACATGCAGCATGCGCCAAAAATAAAAAAGAACCTCGTTAGTGGTTTTCTCCTATGCAGGGATGGTTATAAGCTAGTCTTTGAGTCAAATAAAGTTGTAATGTCTATGTTTGGGAACTTCTTTGGTAAAGGCTATGAGAGTGGAGGCTTGTTCCGTCTAAGTACTCTAGAGTCCTATTATAATATGAATATTGCAACTGGTTTGAATAAATGTGAGGCCAATATTTGGCATTCTCGCATCTGTCATATTGGTTTTGATAGCATTGCTGTCGGGACCTGAATTTGCAAATCCGGACACTCTGTGTATTCAGCACTAGTCAAGGATCACACTAGTGCACACAGTCTCAACATCGGTAAATATCACAATCATACACATCGATAATAGTAAAGTACTTTAATTAAAATAACCAAACTGGTTGCTTGACCTTATGGTCAAGTTACAAGAGTACGCCATGCAGGGCGAAAACTTATTAAAAGATATAACTGCAGCGGAAAGAAAATAAACATCACGGCGCAATTCATTATACCACAGGCAACTAATTGGGCTCGCTCCCTAGTTAGCCGGATCTTCCTGGAGCTCCGCCTCCAAAGCAGGTATAGCTTCTTCTTCAACTGATGTTGTAGTTGCAAGGGGTGAGTACTTGGTACTCAGCAAGTCATGCACAGAATGCAAACTAATATTCTACATGCATGGCTTAGTACAAAGGAATGTTTCATGGTTCATTTACAACAAAACAACTTTTAACAAGTAGCATAAGTAGATTCGAAAGCAGTAAAAGCAAATATAATATCCATAACTTTTCCAGGAGTTAAGTAAACACCTTCCCTTTCCAAATCCACATTTCCATCAACGTCATCAATAAACCCAACCAAACTTTTCAAGTCCAAGTTGTTTTCATGAAAGTCTAACCCTTGACTGTAATCCTCGAGTAGTGTCGAGTGCCACGGACTCGGCTATTCGAATAGATTTTTACACTCTGCAGAGGTTATGCACTTTACCCACAAGATACAGTCAAACACCACAAAGTAGAATGATCGTAACAAGGCCTTTCATAAACCACAAACTTTACAAGTGAACCTCTCTGGTTTTTGCCATACACCATCCCTTCCCTCAGTTGAGGTGAAGTATGGGACCGACATACCGTTGGACGGGTACCATGCCGTAGCCCTGGTACGCTCTCCCTTCAAGCTACACAAAAAGTGTAGTTGACACCCCGAGGTTCCACAAGCAAGTTATTAGCAACTTATTCAACTAGGTCCATCCCATTACAGACATGTGGTTTCACGTTTTACTTAGATCAAAGGCTTGCAAGGTTAAGTCCTTAGGATGACTAGGGCAAGACTACTCGAAGAACCAAAATGACTTCCCCGATGCCACTTGTGACCCACCCAATCATTCTTGCCGCTTTCCCCGGTCTAAATCTTTTTATCAAACCCAGTTGATTACCAAGCACCATGTGCCATTATAAATGTCACAATACATCATACTTCTCAAAAATAGGTTCAATATCTCATTAAGTCAATATTAACATTTGATTGTCCAAAATCATGTCATGACTACGTGGCTGGGCTAAGCGTTATACTACATCGGTCTAAATACCCATGTTGGCGATTTAACAATGTCCAACTACTTAAACCAGACGAGGGTGACAAGGGGTCATGGCATACAATTATTTATGTAAAGGTGGAATACAACAAATTGGCATTTAACTAATTTCCAGAATTAATCAAAACATCTTCTAGTTAAATTACCATGCAATAATTTAAATCAAAATAATTTCCAAAGTGGGAACAATATGATCAAAGCATAACTTGCCTTCAAAAAGTACTTGTTCTTGGTCATGAGCTAGCTCCTGGGTCAAAACTTCACCTTCGAAGCCTTCGGGCACTTCAACGTCTACTCGTAACGTGTGCAAATAGCAATAAATAATTAAACAATAGATAAAAAGTGTCCAAAAAATCAAATAAAATTCACCATTAAATATATCTCAATTTTATAAAAATTTAGAAATTAGAATCACTCAAATCAGAGTTAAAACGCAAAAGTTATAAGCGTCTGAATTTTGAAAAATCAAATAAAAGAATAAACCGAATTAATTCATTTATTTTTCTGTTGAAAAATCCGATTATGACGTCAGCATGACATCAGTGAGGGATTTGAATTTTCTCCAAATTATTTTTCTATCGAAAAATCAAATTATGACGTCATGCTTGCATCATCCGGCCCACGTGCTTAGTCCACGGCTTGGTCTCGGTCCACCGTGGACCCAGTCCATGGGTACACGTGTCGCTGACACAGGGGACCCACTCGGATGACGTCATCGCTGACATCATGACGCTCGGCCGAACGGCTCTGACACGCGGGCCCCACCATGACGTCATCAAGACGTCACGGATGATGTCATGGTGCTGTTGGACCAGACGCTGACACGCGGGCCCCACGCTGACATCACGCGTGACGTCAGCGATGACTCGGCGATGCTGTGCTAACCGCGCTGGTTCAGCTCCCGGCCACGTGGCACGATTTGGGCCATTCGATTTGGATGGGACGGTCGAGATCTAATCTAGTGCTACAACGTGGGTGAACCCTAACCATACGATCTAGATCTAACGGCTACGATTGGATCTAGCACAGTGTGGTCAAAGGGCTACGTGGCTCAATCCTGTGCGTTGGATCTAGATCCAACCGTTGAAATTAGATCTAAAAAAATCGTAACGTGGATTTCGTACGGGTGACGTGGACGAACTTGAGCCCTTGGATCTTGATCGGATGGTTGACAGAACTCGCGGGTTTCGGCGATGTCGCGGCGGAGCTAGGTCCCAACGGCATTTCCACGCGTCTCTGGTGAGGTGAGTGGTCCCTTTCGAAGTGCTCGACACGGGGAGTCCAGATCTGGGCTCCGTGGCAGCGGAGATAGCTCGACGGCGGCAGAAAAAGGCAATAACCGCGGCGGAACACGATTCCAGCTTTGGCGAGCGATTGCAGGTTGGCAGCGGTGGTTGGAGCTCAGTGGCATAAGGCTACGGGTGCACATGGAAATGACGGTCACGACATGGGTGGCGGCGCATTAAATACTGTCCTCGGCGTCCGCGAAATCCGCGAAAAATGAGGCCCACACGCGCGCGGCTGCGGAATTCGGCGAGGACTCGGACACGGTGATGTGGCCGCATCTGAGTCGTAAACGTGTCCACGATAGATGGCCACGATCGCGTCGGGCGCGAACGGGTTCGCATGGGCACGGGCTCGGGTGGCGTGGCGCAATCTCGATCGTTGGATGAAGATCCAACGGTCGCACTATTAGGGTTTGGGTCCGGCTCGGTCCGGATTGGGTCGGGCTCGAGGCAGACTCGGGTCTGGCCCTGTCGGATGAACAGTGAAACCCGTTAGGATTTTCCAGCGATTTAACATTTTAAAAATAATTCTATTAATTCAAATAATTCAAGAAAAATAGCAAAATAATCAGAAAAATTCCAGAAAAATTCTGGAAAATACCTTGAGACATTTTGGACTCAAATAAAATATTTCCAACAAAAATTTATTTAAAACTTTTAATTATTTAATTATCTAAAAAAGGAATAAATTCAAAATAAATCCCAGAAAATTCCAAAAATTCCCAAAAGTGCAAAATATAATTTTATTTCATATAAAGAAAAAATTAGGGTATTACGAACCTCCCCTTTAACAAAATCTTGACCCCGAGATTCAAGGCTGACTAAGGAATAGGTTCGAAAATTCTTTCCTCAAATCCTCCTCGCGCTCCCAAGTTGCTTCGCTTTCTGAATGATTGCTCCACTGGACTCTGCAGAAGCGGGTCGACTTGTTCCTGGTCTCTCGATCCATCGTGTCCAAAACCTTTACCGGGTGCTCTTTGTAAGTCAGATCTTCCTGTAGCTCTATTGACTCTAGCGGTGTTTATTCATCTGGCACTCGAAGACACTTCTTCAGTTGCGACACGTGGAACACATCATGTACTCCCGCTAAAGACTGCGGTAACTCCAACTGGAAGGCAACTTCGCCTTTGCGGCTCAACATCTTAAATGGTCCAACGTAATGCGGGGCGAGTTTTCCTTTGGCATGGAACCTTCTAACTCCCTGGAGAGGTGTAACCCTAAGGTACACAAAATCCTCTGGTTCAAATCTCAGCTCTCGACAACGAATATCCACATAGCTTTTCTGTCTTGATTGAGCAATCTTCAGTCTCTCACGGATCATGGAAAACTGTTCTTCAGCCTCTTGGAGAATGTCCGGCCCAAATACATGGCGTTCGCCTGTCTCATTCCAATTTAATGGTGTTTGACAGGGTCAACCATACAAGGCTTCAAATGGTGGCATCTGTAGACTGGTTTGATAAATATTATTGTAGTTGAACTCAGCATACGTCAAACTCTTATCCAAAGAGACAGCATAAGCTAGTGCACAAGCTCTTAGCATATCCTCTAGAATCTGGTTAACTCTTTCAGTCTATCGAACCGTCTGCGGATGATATGCGGTACTGAAGTTCAAACGGGTCCCCATGGCTTCATGCAGTTTATTCCAGAACCTCGAGGTAAATTGGGTACCTCTGTCCGATATAATCTTCCTTGGTACTCCGTGTACACAGACAATTCTGGTCATATACAATTCTGCAAATTTATCTCCCAAGTAAGTAGTCTTTATAGGGATAAAATGAGCGACTTTAGTGAAGCGGTCCATGATGACCCATATTAAATCATATCCTCCCTGAGTCTTTAGCAAACCGGTGATGAAGTCCATACCGATTTCCTCCCACTTCCATTCAGGTATCTTTAGCGGCTGTAGCAATCCTGCTAGCCTTTGATGCATTGCCTTGACTCTCTGTGAAAGTGCGTCTAGGCACTTATGTTGTTTTGGTGATTAATGACAAACGATTAATGACAAACGCATGTAATATCAATCAATGTAATTGTATAAATATTAACTTAGTGCTTAACAAATGACAAACCTCTAATATATTTATATTGTTATGAGACTAACATGTTTATTGCCTAGTTGAATATTAGTCTCATCTATTTTAGAGGAAAATCAATTGGGATGGTTAAGCAAAAATGAGGTATGCAATCTCGGTATTCCTTCCATATTTGTCATTGCATTCCTCTTTAGCAAATGCATATTGAACTCTAAGTAACTTGTTGATTTCATATGTGCACATAGATTCATGTCATAATTGCTTGTGCATATATATATATATTCATTTGAGTTCATTATGTGTTTTGTTTTTAATATGCTTGTGTTAACTAGAGTTAAACTTCATTGCTTCATATTGACTTGGTGCATACATGTCTTAGTTGTGTATCTTCTAATGCACCTCTCTTAGTGATGTTTAATCTAAAATTGGATCACATTATTTACTCGCATTCCAAATATTGTTTGCACATGTGTAATTCGCGTATATTCTATCATGTGCTTCATTTAAGCAAAGTCTGTGGTCCTTGCCATGATTTAATTGATTCTTCATATTGGCAATTATCTCTCTAGTGCAGTTAGATCAATCATATATTCATCATAATGCACTTAGCAGAGAATATTTCTATTGTCAAGTGTTTCCATTCATATTGTGCTTCTTGATATGAAACACTTGTTATTATCAATCTATTCAATATATCTTTTAAGCTTGTGGGACTAATCTGTTTCTTTGAGTGCTTTGATAAGAGTTAGGTCCCAAAGCTGTGTGTATGATGACCAAGATGGTTTGAAGGATGACAATCGAGTCAAAGTCAAATAAGACGGCGGTGTCACCAAGAGCTGAGGACTAAGTCAAGAACGACTTGGCGTGAGGATCGTCTTGGTGATGATCGAGGTCAAGGTCAGAGAAGATGAGAGTCTCATGAGGTGAATCGCGTCGAGGTTGACAAGACGAAGGGCGTCATCAATCTTTGTGGAAGCGTCATCATGCACCGTGCATCCAAGAAGTCGGCATGTAAGCTTAGTGTAAGACTTAGATTTTGTGTTAAATTTGAGTCTAAGGATTGCCGTACTATTAAGAGGGATGCAATCGTTGAAATCACTTAGATAAGTCTCAAGTGCTCAAAAGTGGTCTATCCTTGTCTAAGGTTGAGAAACCCAAGTCACACTTTGTTCACCTAGGTGTAGGTGGGTTGGTGTGAGGGTTAGAAGTGTTGTTAGTTTCGGAAAGTGAGAATTTGAGGTCACCTTGTGGATTCTTTGTGCAATCTGATTTTATCCTTTGGAATTTGGGTAGTGAGACCTTGTTAGTTGGATAGCCACCGTTCATAGCTTTCCGAAAAGTCCGAATTCGCCGAAATCGGAGTCCGGGATCAAAAGTTATGCCCGTTTTCGTCGGGCTGCTGAGTGCTGCCTGGGAGATCCGGAGTATCCGGACATTTAACCTGGAGTCTCCGGGTTATCCGGAGTATCTGGACAATCCGGAGTGTCCGGATGATCCGGAGTGTCCGGGTTAATTATCCGGAGTCTCCGGGTTGACCAGTTCGGTCCAAACGGCTAGTTTTTGGGGTTCCTCTATTTAAAGCCCCCTTCTTGCCCACTTCAAAGGAGCCATTGGGGGATGTTTTGCTGGGTATTAGAGGTGTTCTTTGTGAGTGTTTGAGCCCCCAATACTCCTCCCTACTCCTTAGATCTTAGTGATCCCCTTTTGTGAAGGGTTGGGTAGTGGAGAGAAGTGTTTGGATTGAGAATTGATTTGAGGAGTGGATCTGGTTCCTTGGTGCTTTGAAGTGTTATTCTTAGTGATCTTGAGCTCCCAAAAGCCCCTCTAACCCTAGATCTTAGTGATCCCTTTTGAGTGAAGGTTTGGGTGTGAGAGTGGGTAGTGATCGGATTGAGTGTGATTAGTGTGTTGAGCACTTGAGGTGGACTCTAAGTGAGTTCTTCGGGAGCATTTGTTGCTCTTGGAGGTTGAGGTCTCCTAGACGGCTAGGAGTTGCCGGTGAGCTTCCAAGCTTTGTGTGGAAGGCTATCGAAGGTTTGTGAAGGTCCGATTCCGCCTCCGCAAGGAAAGGAATCAAAGAAGTGAAGACCGGCGAGTGCATTGTGCAACACCGGGAGGAAGAGGGTTGAAAGAGACCCCGGCTCAAGTGTGACCGAGCCGCCTCAACGGAGACGTAGGATCCCCTCAAGGATCCGAACTTCGGGATAAAATCTTCGTGTCTCCATCTTCATTTCGATTTCATCTCTTTCATTACTTGCTTGAATTCTTTCCTATATGTGTGATTGAGTTGATTGTATAGGGTTGATTTATTTAGGAGCCCCGATCTATCTTGTTTTTGTGCTTGGCTCCCGTTCTCTACTTGATATAGGTTCTTGGTAGTATTTACTTACTTCTTGTTCAAGTGGATTGCTTCTAGTTTGCTTAGATCTTGAATTCTTGGCCGCGACACTCAACCCGGAGTATCCGGTATTTTATCCGAACTATCCGGATCATCCGGAGTATCTGGTACATTGATCCGGAGTATCCGGATAACCCGGAGTATCCGGACTAAATATCCGGAGTCTCTGAGTTAATTGTCTCGGGCTAAATTGTTTAAGTTGCAAAACTTAATTATACCCTTTGCTTCCGCATTATCTCTGTTTGTTTAATTTTAATTGGGTATAATTTTGTAATCGCCTATTCACCCCCCCTCTAGGCCGACATCCCGGTCCTTTCAATTGGTATCAGAGCCAGGTCTCTGATATTTAAGCTTAACCGCTTTAAGAGTTTGGATGTCGCTAGACGGGATGGGTGAGCTTGGAGCTAGCATGTCTATTAATAATAATTTGAATGCTCCATCTTCATCCTCTTATGTGCATATTGCTTCCGGTTGGGCACCGTACTTTAATGGTTCTAATTATGGCCCATGGAAGCATAAGATGAAAATGTTTTTGAGATCTATTGATGCTTCCATTTGGAACATTGTAGATAAAGGCTATAGCACAATGGATGCTCAAAGTGAAGAAAAGAACGCTCAAGCTCTAGAGGCCATTCTTGGCGTATTGAGCGAAGACGAGCGGAAGAAGGTGTGCCACCTCAAGAAGGCTCATGACATGTGGACACTCATCCAAAAGAATCATGACAAGTCCAAGATTGATCAAAGTGATGATTTACAAATACGGACTTCAAATGATGATCGCTCCACATCAATCTCAAGTGATGATGAGTCCTCGTCACCCTCCTCCTCGCCACGTTGCCTCACAGCTCTAGGTAATGATGAGGTAAATGATGAACCTTCCAAAGCTAAATTGATCTCTACAATTAAGGTTCTTCGTGATTGCCTTGAGAAGCAATTTAGAAAATCATATGATTTGATTGAAAAACTTGCTTTACTGCAAGAATCATATGATGCTCTAAAATTAGATCATGAAAATTTGCTTCTCAAAGACACCTCTAGTTGCAAGGTGGATGTTGGATTAACTTGCAATATTCTTGATGATGTGCCATGCTTAGAGTTAAATTCTTGCATGTCATCTAGAATTATAAATTCTTCTCCTTGCAATGAATTGCTTTATATACCTTGCAGCCCAAACGCTAGAGTAGATGTTGCTACTCAATGTAATTTAGTAGATGAATTGACTTGCTCTATTTCAAATTCTAGAGATTCATCTAATAAATGTGCATCCACCTCTAGCGAGTTTTAAGCCTTGCAATGCTAATAAAATTGCTTCTAGTTCCTCTAGTGCTTGTTATACTAACAATCTTGTAGAGGAAAACAAAAGGCTCAAGGCGCAAGTCATTAGTCTAGAAAATGACTTGGAGAAGTGCTACAAGAGCAAAGCCATCCTCGACAAGATCTTGAGCGAGCCTCGGGCACCTCAAGATAGAAGAGGACTTGGCTACATCTCCAAGAGGGTGAAGAGCAAGAAGAAGCACAATGCAAGAATGAAGACGATTGTGTGCTTCGGATGCAACAAGAAGGGCCACTTTGCCTCCGTGTGCCCCAATAAAGTGGATAACAAGGCCACAACTCCAACTTTGAGGCAAGCCGACAAGAAGCAAAACAAGAGGAAGAGGCGTTCAAAGCCTACTTGCTTCAATTGTCGAGAAAAGGGACACATCGGTAAGGATTGTCCCAAAGGTATAATCCCTAAGCCTACTCATCACTATAATAATCATTTGCTTAGGAAGGACAAGAATGGCAATGTAGTTGCCAAGCTTGTCAAGTCCCCTATGCCTGCTAAAAATGATAATATTCATTTGCATAGGAAGAGTAAGTCTAGAAATGGATTTGCTAAAATTGTTAGGACTCCTAAGCCCACTCAAAGCAATTCCAACAAATTGCTTAGGAGAAATAACAATACAAACAATTTGCTAGATTTGCTAGATCCACTAAGCAAATGCATAATTTCAATTATCATATGCTTAGAATGGATCAAACTAGAAAGAGGTTTGCTAATTATGCTTGTCCTCCAAAGCCATCTCACTTTATTCCAAATATATTGCTTAGGAGGAACTATAAAAGCAAATCTATTCCTAGTAAAGTTAGTCATGTAAATAATGCTAATATTAGGACCATTTGGGTTCCTAAAACTATGGTGACTAATATTGTTGGACCCAACAAAGATTGGGTACCAAAAACCGCCTAAAAGAATTTAGGTGAAACGAGATGGATTGGACGCTTGATCTCCACAAGAAGAAAAAGGGTATCATCTCCAACAAGTGGTGTCAAGCATAAAGATAATCAAGTCAATCATGAGCCAATGCCATCTCGGTAACAAGTATTTAAATTGATTATATTATTGCTTCTAGCCTTGTGTAGATATAGATGCATTAGTATCATGAAAATCGATTTAATTGCTTGTTAGTAGTACTTGCTCTTGCTTTTAGTATTATTCCCTTATTGCAATCTTGAGCAAGTTTAAAACGGCACATTCAGAGTTAGTGCTATTTTATATATATATCACATTTCCTAAGTGTGCCAAAATAATTAAGTGCTAACGTAGCTCTTCTACTTGATCCATTTTAGTCAATGTATGGATTTGAAGTGAAATACGTAATCTTGACTAAAAAGGTCCATTTCCAGCACTTAAGAGAGTTTTGCCAAATGAGTCAAGTTTCTTGTTAATATTTGACTCACAAGGGTTTGTGTAACTCATATAGACATTTGAATATTTTGTTTGCCCTTGTTGATCTCTTTTTGGGCAAAACTAGAAAATCTCGTGAAACCTAGAAACTTTATTGCCATATTCAATTCCTTGTGAATTCGAATGTCTTCTCTTTTGAAATTGCTCTAAATTTGTGGTTATTGTTTCTCTTGTTTATTTGGAGCATTTCTTAGTGGTTTCATGATTTCTTTCGAGTCTTATTGCTAAATGCCATTTGTGAGTTTTCTAGTTGAATTCTTCTCTATTGGCATTTCTTTTCGATTTGATTCGTCTTAGTGAGCTTTTGGTGAAATGACTAATACTTCCTATGTTTCGTGCTTCAAAAGTGGAAATATGACGGGAAATTGTTTCTAAAAGCGTATTGTGTTTACTGTTGAAAATTGCCTAGCAATTGACTTCAATCTCTTGCATTTCCCAGATTTCCCGCTGTTTTGGCGGCGGTATAACTCGGAGTATCCGGACATTTTGTCCGAGTATCCGAAGTTATCCGGAGTATCCGGATCATACATCCGACTATCCGAGTTAATCGGCTCGGTTAGAAAAAGCGATTTTGTCTGCTTGAAGCTCACCAAAATCTCTTTTCAATCTGAATTGATATTCTATTGAATCAAGTTGATTTTTGCTGTTTGAATGGATAAGTTTGTGCCAATGGCTTTTAATCTTATCACAAATTCGTTTAAAGCCATATAAGTGCTCATTTCCATTCAAAGCTTATTTGTCCCTTGCATGTAGCTAACCTCTTGGCGTATGTTGCGAATGGGTGAAGCTCATGCTTTTGGCTTGCATGACTTTGACTTGCATTTGTTGCAAAGGTTGATTTCTTCCTTGCTTTTAATTCAACTCCTTATTTAAAATTTGTTTGGAGCTAGTTTTAGCATGAGTTGCCAAAACGAGGATGCTCAGGCAAATCGATTTGATTTATTGAAAATATTTGTTGGAAAATCTTCTCTTGCATATGGAGTTCTTATCCGAGAGTCCTCAAATTTATTCGAACTTATAAGCAAGATTGATAACGTGAATTTGACTTAGTGTCAAATCTAAACCTCTATTTTTTCTTATTGGAATATCTTTTGTATGGAGGACTTTATTTGAGAAATTCCTGTTGAAAAGGTCTCTTGATTGTCCATGGATCATCTCCACAAAATCCTATGGTCATTGGACTTCATTTGACCAAAATTTGCAAATTCTCAGTGTTTGGCTGAATAGGTCAATCCGGAGTCTCCGGACATTTGTTCCGGAGTATCCGAGTTATCCGGAGTATCCGGACTATATGTCCGGACTGTCGGGTTGACGATTCAGCAAAGTTTGTACTTGTTGCCAATCCGACTCTCTGGTTATTTTATCCTAGTATCCGAACCTTGTTTGGTTGATTTGATTCTTTCCTTTTGATGAAATTTGAGTTGAGCATGAGCATAGCTCCATGATCCTTTTAAGATAAGTTGGGAGCACATTTACTCAAATTCTTTGTCCTCAAATCAACCTAAGTTCTTGGCAAGCCTTTCAAATTTTCAAGTCTTCTCTGATTGAAAGTGCTTTGTGGGGCTAGTGTTCTTTTATTGAAATTGATTGTGTCCTAGCCGCAATTTGCTTCCTCTCTCTTCTCTTTGAAGTTTATCTCTTACAGAGTGGAACCTTTTCTTGTAAGTTCAAGAGTGAGTCGTTTATGGTTTATTCATTACCTCTGTTTGAACTTCAAGAATTGAATCTGCGTTACAAATCCTTCTTTGTGCATTGAATTCAATCAGTATTTTAGCATGCATTGGAGTAGTAGTATCATGTCAACCTTTTACCTCATGCATATTACACTTAGACCTTGTGAGACTGACTTGGGTCAAGTTGAAAGATACTTGTTCCTGGAAATCGTGTGCTTATCTGTTGGTGTTCAAGGTTTCAGAAAAGTGAGTCAACTTCGACGGTGAGATGAAGGAAAGGAGTTTAGCTCCAGAGTCCGAGGGATTCGATGCCGTGCGACTTGACCATGACTGATTCGAACATACAATGCATAAGAACCGATGTAAGGGACGTATTTCTTTCTGACCATATTTAATAAGGTCTTTGTACACCATTAAGCTAATTGCCTTAAACCTTAAATGGTGTAATGATTATCATGATAAGTATTCCAATTGGTATCAATTCTTTCAATCTTTATGTATTTCAATTGGTAATTAGATTGCTCGACGATCTGTGTTTCAATTGCTTGTTAATTGGTATCGCTTTCTAATTGATGCTATATTTATCAATTGGTATCCTCTCATTGATAATTGCATTTTCTCTCTACGTAAGTGTCATCTAACATTTTACGATATAAGGTTGATTGATATGGATGACACCATGCTAAAGGAGGAGGAAATGTAAGTTGAAGATCACATTAGTAAGAGGTATACATTGCTTTTTAAATTGATCATAAGCATGTAATTCAATTCCATACAGTGGCTATATGATATTAATTATTATGCTCTGTTACACATATTTCTTATATGATCTTTGTCATGATTTAAGCATTTCTTACATTCTTGTGAATCATGATTTCATTTAAATTGGTATCATTGAGTTCATTTATTGCTTATCCAGAATTACTCAATCGGTACCATGTTGCTTAGTTTTAGGGGGAGCTTTTGTGTATTAGAATATTCTTTTAGCTCTTCCTCATTCATTTGGTATTCATTTTTGCTCTTAATGGATATTTGTTCTTAATTGTCTACAAGTGGTATTCCTTAAATGTGTTTATTGCTTATGTGCATCCAAATGTCATCTAACATGCATTTGTGAGCTACTTTTAGTTCCTTGCATATGACAATCACGTCTTTTGGATGATACTTCATTAAGGTATGCCCTTGTACATTATCTACTTCTCTCAGTTGATACTTTATTCAATCATGAGTATGTACCTCCTTTATATCTTTTGACTCATGATCATTATCTTTGTGATGCCTTGTCGTGCTTGTCATTTACATATGTTTTAAGGCATCATAGTCATTTAGTATCAATTTATGACGTTAGCTTATCCATAAACCTAAATCTAGGATATTATAGCTTTCATATCTTGCCTAGATTTTGGGGGAGCTTAATATTATTGTCTTATTACTAGCTCCTTTGTTTTATTTTGTTCTTCCTAATATTTTTGTTGAGTATTCAATCTAGAGGGAGAAAAAGTTATTCTTTTTGGGATTAATGACAAAGGGGGAGAATTTATGGATTTATCAATTGCCCCCTAATCGATTGACAAAAAGAGGGAGAATATTTGGGGAGAATTTATGGACTTATCAAATGCCCCCTAATCGATTGACAAAAAGGGACAATAAAAAAGAGGGAGAATATTTGTAAGTATGATCTCTTACTCATTCTCCGTGTTCATTTCAAAGCTAAATATCTTTATGTTGTCCTTTGGTGCATTTGTTAAATCGTTTGTCATAAATCACCAAAAAGAGGGAGATTGAAAGTGCGTCTAGGCACTTATGTTGTTTTGGTGATTAATGACAAACGCATGTAATATCAATCAATGTAATTGTATAAATATTAACTTAGTGCTTAACAAATGACAAACCTCTAATATATTTATATTGTTATGAGACTAACATGTTTATTGCCTAGTTGAATATTAGTCTCATCTATTTTAGAGGAAAATCAATTGGGATGGTTAAGCAAAAATGAGGTATGCAATCTCGGTATTCCTTCCATATTTGTCATTGCATTCCTCTTTAGCAAATGCATATTGAACTCTAAGTAACTTGTTGATTTCATATGTGCACATAGATTCATGTCATAATTGCTTGTGCATATATATATATATTCATTTGAGTTCATTATGTGTTTTGTTTTTAATATGCTTGTGTTAACTAGAGTTAAACTTCATTGCTTCATATTGACTTGGTGCATACATGTCTTAGTTGTGTATCTTCTAATGCACCTCTCTTAGCGAAGTTTAATCTAAAATTGGATCACATTATTTATTCGCATTCCAAATATTGTTTGCACATGTGTAATTCGCGTATATTCTATCATGTGCTTCATTTAAGCAAAGTCTGTGGTCCTTGCCATGATTTAATTGATTCTTCATATTGGCAATTATCTCTCTAGTGCAGTTAGATCAATCATATATTCATCATAATGCACTTAGCAGAGAATATTTCTATTGTCAAGTGTTTCCATTCATATTGTGCTTCTTGATATGAAACACTTGTTATTATCAATCTATTCAATATATCTTTTAAGCTTGTGGGACTAATATGTTTGCTGAGTGCTTTGATAAGAGTTAGGTCCCAAAGCTGTGTGTATGATGACCAAGATGGTTTGAAGGATGACAATCGAGTCAAAGTCAAATAAGACGGCGGTGTCACCAAGAGCTGAGGACTAAGTCAAGAACGACTTGGCGTGAGGATCATCTTGGTGATGATCGAGGTCAAGGTCGGAGAAGACGAGAGTCTCATGAGGTGAATCGCGTCGAGGTTGACAAGACGAAGGGCGTCATCAATCTTTGTGGAAGCGTCATCATGCACCGTACATCCAAGAAGTCGGCATGCAAGCTTAGTGTAAGACTTAGATTTTGTGTTAAATTTGAGTCTAAGGATTGCCGTACTATTAAGAGGGTTGCAATCGTTGAAATCACTTAGATAAGTCTCAAGTGCTCAAAAGTGGTCTATCCTTGTCTAAGGTTGAGAAACCCAAGTCACACTTTGTTCACCTAGGTGTAGGTGGGTTGGTGTGAGGGTTAGAAGTGTTGTTAGTTTCGGAAAGTGAGAATTTGAGGTCACCTTGTGGATTCTTTGTGCAATCTGATTTTATCCTTTGTGATTTGGGTAGTGAGACCTTGTTAGTTGGATAGCCACCGTTCATAGCTTTCCGAAAAGTCCGACTGGCCAAATCGGAGTCCGGGATCAAAAGTTATGCCCGTTTTCGTCGGGCTGCTGAGTGCTGCCTGGGAGATCCGGAGTATCCGGACATTTAACCCGGAGTCTCCGGGTTATCCGGAGTATCCGGACAATCCGGAGTGTCCGGATGATCCGGAGTGTCCGGGTTAATTATCCGGAGTTTCCGGGTTGACCAGTTCGGTCCAAACGGCTAGTTTTTGGGGTTCCTCTATTTAAAGCCCCCTTCTTGCCCACTTCAAAGGAGCCGTTGGGGGATGTTTTGCTGGGTATTAGAGGTGTTCTTTGTGAGTGTTTGAGCCCCCAATACTCCTCCCTACTCCTTAGATCTTAGTGATCCCCTTTTGTGAAGGGTTGGGTAGTGGAGAGAAGTGTTTGGATTGAGAATTGATTTGAGGAGTGGAGCTGGTTCCTTGGTGCTTTGAGGTATTATTCTTAGTGATCTTGAGCTCCCAAAAGCCCCTCTAACCCTAGATCTTAGTGATCCCTTTTGAGTGAAGGTTTGGGTGTGAGAGTGGGTAGTGATCGGATTGAGTGTGATTAGTGTGTTGAGCACTTGAGGTGGACTCTAAGTGAGTTCTTCGGGAGCATTTGTTGCTCTTGGAGGTTGAGGTCTCCTAGACGGCTAGGAGTTGCCGGTGAGCTTCCAAGCTTTGTGTGGAAGGCCATCGAAGGTTTGTGAAGGTCCGATTCCGCCTCCGCAAGGAAAGGAATCAAAGAAGTGAAGACCGGCGAGTGCATTGTGCAACACCGGGAGGAAGAGGGTTGAAAGAGACCCCGGCTCAAGTGTGACCGAGCCGCCTCAACGGAGACGTAGGATCCCCTCAAGGATCCGAACTTCGGGATAAAATCTTCGTGTCTCCATCTTCATTTTGATTTCATCTCTTTCATTACTTGCTTGAATTCATTCCTATATGTGTGATTGAGTTGATTGTATAGGGTTGATTTATTTAGGAGCCCTGATCTATCTTGTTTTTGTGCTTGACTCCCGTCCTCTACTTGATATAGGTTCTTGGTAGTATTTACTTACTTCTTGTTCAAGTGGATTGCTTCTAGTTTGCTCAGATCTTGAATTCTTGGCCGAGACACTCAACCCGGAGTATCCGGTATTTTATCCGAACTATCCGGATCATCCGGAGTATCCGGTACATTGATCCGGAGTATCCGGACTAAATATCCGGAGTCTCCGAGTTAATTTTCTCGGGCTAAATTGTTTAAGTTGCAAAACTTAATTATACCCTTTGCTTCCGCATTATCTCTGTTTGTTTAATTTTAATTGGGTATAATTTTGTAATCGCCTATTCACCCCCCTCTAGGCCGACATCCCGGTCCTTTCACTCTGACATATGTCGCATAACGCAACCTGTTCGGCAACCTCGCGTTTCATGCTCGGCCACCAGAATCTTCCCTTCAGGTCTTGATACATCTTAGCGCTTCCTGGATGAATGGAATACTTGGAATCATGGGCTTCTTCCAGAATCAGCTGTTTCAGCTCCTTCTTGTTCGGCACACAGATGCGATCCTTAATCTACAACATGCCTTACTCATCCAATCTGAAGTCCTTTGCCTTGCCTTCCTCTATCTTGGACTTAATTCTCTGAACCTTGAAATCGTCCTTCTGTCCTTCTCAGATCTGGTCTTTCAGAGTAGGCTTTACTTCCAACGCAGCTAAAAATCCTTCCGGTACTACCTCAATCTGCATTTTCTGAAATTCCTTGCATAACTCGACCTGACTTTTATCGATCAACATATTGACAGTGTGGCTTTTCCAGCTCACAGCATCGGCTACCACATTGGCCTTCCCAGGATGGTAATGGATTCTGACATTGTAGTCCTTGATCAACTCTAACCATCTCCTTTGCCTCATGTTCAGATCCGATTGGGTGAATATGTACTTAAGACTTTTATGGTTTGTATACACATCACATCTGTTTCCAATCAGATAGTGAGACCATAACTTTAAGGCATGTACTACGGCTGCTAACTCTAGATCATGCATCGGGTAGTTCTCTTCATGTGGCATCAACTACCTCGATGCATATGCAACGACCTTCCGATTCTGCATCAGCACGCATCCAAGTCCCTGGCATGATGCATCATAGTATATATCGAAGCTTTGGTTAACATCCGGTAGAACCAACACCGGTGCTAGCGTCAAACACTTTTTTAGCTCTTGAAAACCCTTTTTGCACTCAGGTGTCCAGTTAAACTTCTTTTCCTTTTTCAACAATTGCGTAAGAGGTTTCGCAATCGTCGAAAATCCCTCAATAAAATGGCGGTAATAACCAGCCATCCCCAGAAAACTACGGATCTGGGTCACTGTCTTCTGCCATCCCCAGAACTCTACCTTGTCTTTCCCGAAATCACACTTGCTGAATTTGGCGAAGAGTTGTTGTTCCCTCAGTTTCTCCAAAACTAGCCTCAGGTGCTCTACGTGCTCTTCCCTTGTCTTGGAGTAGACTAAGATGTCATCTATGAATACAACAACGAACTTGTCCAAATACTCCATGAAGACCTTATTCATCAAATTCATAAAATAAGCTGGCGCATTCGTCAGACCAAAGGACATAACAGTAAACTCGTAATGTCCATATCTTGACAAGAATGCGGTCTTCGAAATATCCTCCGATCGGATCTTCAACTGGTGATATCCCGATCTCAAGTCAATCTTAGAGAATACTCCGGCTCCTCTCAACTGATCAAACAGATCATCAATCCTGGGTAGCGGGTACTTGTTCTTCACGGTGACTTCATTGAGTGCACAGTAATGAATGCACATCCTGAAACTCCCATCCTTCTTCTTGACGGACAGAACAGGTGCTCCCCACGGCAACGAACTAGCTATAGGTCTGATGAACCCTTTTTCCATCAGTTCCTCGAGCTGCTTCTTCATCTCCACCAACTCCTCGGTTGACATCCGATAAGGTCTCTTTGCTATCAGTGTTGTACCAGGTACTAGCTCAATTACAAACTCTAAATCTCTATTTGGCGGCATACCAGGTAAATCTCCATGAAAAACGTCTGGGTACTCATTAACTACTGGAACAACTTCAATGCTGACTACTTCCATGCTGTTGACCATTAACTGCCCATCACGAACGGCGGTCGCGTGAAACTCCACTTTTCTTCCACAAGGGCTCTCAACTAATATGACTCTTTGTCCACAGTCTAACACGGCCTTGTGCTTGGTCAACCAGTCCATTCCCAAGAAAACATCTAGAGTCTGGGTTCCCAATATTATGAGGTTTGCTAGGAATTCTACCCCTTTTATCAATATTCTCACCGTAGAACATCCTACTTGAGATCGGAGTTCTGACCCAGGGGTTTGAACTATAAGCATGCCTTTAAGATCCACAATTCCCAAATCATTTCTAGCAACAAAATCTCGAGAAACAAACGAATGCGAAGCTCCAGAGTCAAACAAAACTGTTGCGGGTACTGAGTTGACAAGTAACTTACCCAGCACGACATCTGTAGCATTTTGCAGTGCCTCTGTAGTGACATGATTGACGCGACCTCACACCACTATCTGGGTTGTGCCTCCAGGCTGTGCGGCTCCACGGTTTGTTCCTGGTGCAGGTGCTCTTGTTGGTGTGGATCCCAGATTGAAGCGAACTGGGGTCATTCCTGCTGTTTTCTTGGGGTAGTTGTTGGAGAAGTGCCCTGGTTCATTCCACGTATAACAGCGTCTCACCACGCCCTGCTGACTGCTGGTTGCGACGTTCCTGGCTGGAGCTGGTGTCTGGTAGTTCTGGTTGGTAGATCTTGGTGCTGGTGACGGTGTTCTTGCAGCATTTTGCGGCTGGAATCTGAAGAATTGATTTGGTGCAACTCTCAGGCGTTGCCCTCCTTGGCGTGCTCCCTGCTGTGCCATCCTGCACTTTCGGTTGTCATCCAATTCCTTGCGCTTGTCCTCCAGGATGAGCGCCTTGTTCACAAGCTCTTGGAAGCCAGGAAAGGTGTGGGTAATCAGTCCCACCTGTAGTCCATAATTTAGTCCCTTTAAGAAGCGAGACTGCTTGGCCTTGTCTATTGCTACATCTTCAGGTGCGTAGCGAGCTAGCTGAGTAAACTTATTAAGATATTTAGCCACTTACTGACTGCCCTGCTTTAAAGCTCTGATCTCTTCCTTCATGAGGTCCATTATTCCCTCTGGCACGTGATACTGATGGAAGGCGGTGGTGAACTCCTCCCAAGTGATATCTTGTGGGTTCTCCTGCGTAGCGCAGTAATTCTCCCACCATTCCACTGCAGTCCCTCTCATTCCCCACGCACTGGGTGATGTGTAGCTTTCTTTCTATAGACCTTAGCCAATCATCCGCCTCCAATGGATTGGCGTTCCCAGATAAGGTGGGCAGATGAGTCCTCATGAACTCTGACAGTCTGGAGTACGGCCGCTGTGCTTGATTAGCTTGATTAGCCTGGGCGGCCTGGTTAGCAGCAACTTGGGCAGTGACCTTCTGCATCTGTTGCATCATGGCATGCATCAGCTGGGTCTATGCAGCAAGGAAAGCTCCAAAGTTCTGCATGTCCACTGGCGGTGCTGGTTGGGGTGCAGGTGCTCCATCATTGGGGTTTCCGGCAGGGTGAGAACCACTTCCGTAGCCTCCAAGTTTTCCGCGAGTGTTCACCATCTGTTGATTGTTCCAAGGTTTAGAGACGAGAGGGAAACAAGAATAGGCAAGTAGTAGAGAAACTTATGCGGGGTGGAAGGTGTATCTCAAAATCCCAACTTTATTATTTATTCAATAATAACTTGGTATGGTTGCTTACAAATGCCTAAGGGCCTTGCAACACATACCAACATTCACAAGCATGAAAGAATCAAAGCAAACTAGCACACCTGAATCAAAGCACTCGACAAAGGAGTCTCAACCACTAATCTGAACGCTCACTCCTCGACCCAACCTCCACTGCCTCCACGTGGTGGGTGCCGCGGCATAGGCGCAAAGCAATCGCCATGCCCCACAACAACTGTATTCGAAGAAACGGCATCCCCCTCGGGCTATGGCGTGGTCTGTGGCTCTGGCTGCGGCTCCTTGGGATCTAGTTTGTGCAGTTCCAGCACTCGCTCTGGCCCCTATCCATACAATGCCATTTCCAGCTCATCAATCCTTCGCAGAAGTTGAGACATACACTCTCGAACCTCCTGCAGACTTCTCTTCTCTTTCTTGACCTCCTCACGGGCCTTCTGCAGCTCCTGCACTGTATCATCGAGTGCATCATCCTGTGCGACGACGAATCTCACCAAGTGTGTGACAGTGACATCCTCATCCTCTATCGGCTCCCGCTCAACCCTGTTGTCTCGACGTGGGTGGTGGCGAAACACTGTGCCCTCCAGCTCTCTAGAGTGGCGTGACATTTCCTGAATCCCCATCTGGAAGGTGGACCTCCTGGCTGTGAAGTAGCATGGGCGGCTGAACTTCGTCTTCTCACAAGCATACACGGTGATCTTGACGTCCCATGCCTTGACCAATCCATCCTGCACTACGGTGGTCCCTTTGCTAATGTGGCCTCTCAAAACCTCCTAGCACCTGTATCATATGCCATAACTCAGTGGCGTAGCCTTCTTCACGCTGGGCGTAGTTGTTGATCATCTTTATCTGCCAAAAAATACTCACGTGAGAATGCAACCTTTTAAAACAAAAGTGGAGACAAAAAGAATTCAGCAAGGGGTATCAACAAGAGAGAAGGGGATAAGTCGAGAATTCATTCATTATCTTGACAACTTTTAATTTCAGAAAATAGTTTTTAACCTCACTACGACCATTCTAACTATGGGTAAGTCCTACAGTTAGTATGGCTGTAACACCCCGGCATTTAATATGCCTGAATGCTACCAAACATAAGCTAAACAACATCTAAATACCACAATTAAACATAAATTCCAACAAAGGCGCACATGCTAAAAACCGAGATTTCGGCAGCATCTCCTTTGTTTTTCCATGAATTAACACAATATAAATATCATGGCAAGATATGTCATAGCACACGACAAATGAAACATCAACATAAATGGATATATCATCAAATTACGCCAATAAAAGCATGCTCAACCACTTCATAAGCTATAACCAAGCAAATAAGGAATCACAAGCATGCTAAATTAAACCCTACATTAAGTTTATGGCACAACTCTTAATATCATGTCTCCAAGTGATTAATTATGGACTATGATGGTGGAGCTACGTGTAGAAGTGTAGCTAGACCCCTTTTTCCCGCATGCCGATCTCAAAGTACCTAAAAACAACATAAAACACAAGCGTGAGTTCGAAAACTCAGCAAGCATATTGTAATGGACAACAAGATCATTTACAAGACAATAATACCTTACATCACATATAACATCTCATACTTGAGCACATAACAACATCATCATCATTAAATATGTATTGCAATGCAATGCAATGCAATGTTATGCTCAGATCTCCTTGGAAACTCATACCGGTATGGTTGAGTACACACCCGTCGGTGTGCACCCTCTCCCCCCTTCCATCCCGAAGATGGAGGGTGCCTACTCCTCGCTTCCATTCACCACGTGAATGGAATCACGATGTAGGTCTTACTCAATGGCGTTCCGGACTAGTCATAACTTTCTCACCGGCCTTTCCCGGATTAGTTAATGACTTTCTCACCGCCCTCGCCCCATCTCATGTCATGCATGCAACTATGCCAATTATCATATTTCACATGTACATAAACATATGACATCTCATCATGACAAATATTACACATGGGATCGAATCATGATAAGTATAGACACATAGCATCATATCATGATAATCATACTCAATATATCATTGGAAAACAGCAAGCAAGGCAAGTGATCATAGCACGTATTCAATCTTTCATCCAATATCAACAAGCAACCTACAAATAGCTATACATTACAACACACTTGCCTCAACCGCGGGCGACGGATTTGTGGGAAGTCGAGGGCACTCCCGGTATCACACCACCTGCACATAGGCATCACACACTCACAATCATGCCCACAAAACAGTACGCAAAACCCCATCTAACCCGACATTGCCCACTACTTGCAAAACCTAAAAACAGAGGTTCTGTCCCGACGGGACAGCAGCCTTGCAAAAAGCATAACTTGAGTTATGGGACTCCGAATCAATTAAACGAGTACATCCTCGCGTAGCTTAGGAAATTTCCCAACTTTCTCTAGGTATAGGGAAAGACTGATTCGGACTCTAATGTCGTCTAATCTACAGATTACCATGATCTGTTCTAATTACGTCACAGATTTTTACATGCTCAGTAAAACAGCCATAACTTTTAAACGGCTGGGCGGAATTTAACTTTCTTTATATCCACGGAAAGATAATTAAATTATCTACAACTTCTTAAACATCTGTACAACAAGATTCGGAATCTAAATTGGCGAAAACGCGAATCCTAGCTCGACTGCTCAATCTGCCCGAAAACAGAAACGTGGCAACATCAAGATCTAACCCAAATTACTCAAATCCAGCACCACCAATTGATCTAAAAACTTGATAAACTCCCTAATAACAGTACCTAGCTCATCCCCGAGGAGCCCCAAGATCATACCTTTGCCCGACGCACGAAAACTCCAATCGATCTCCTCGCTCCTCGCTCCTCGCTCCTCGCACCTCGCTCCTCGCTCCTCGCTCCTCGGATGGATCCATGAGGATGCAGGGGTGGGGAGGTCACCCTAGGGCAGCAAGGGGGGTGGAGGAGAGGTGGTGTGCAATGGGGAGCAATGGGGCACCATGGGGGCAAGAGATGGGGCGGCTAGGAGGTGGAGGGAGGAGGAAGGGTGGCGGCTAGGGTTAGGGGCGCATGGGGCAGGGGTGGACGTCCCAAGGGCTGGTGGGGAGCCCTTTTACCAGCCCCTACACCCAAACCTAGTCCGTTACGGAGACCTACTCCATCCCACCAAAGCCCACCAAGGCCCAAACTCCCCCGGGAAGGCCCAAAACCCCGGAAACGGCCCGGAAAAGCTATTAACCTCCATATCCTATAGTTTTAACCTTAATTCCATATCTCATAATGTTATTAACCTTATCATGCACGTTAAATAAGGTTACGACACTCCGTGGTGACACCACGCTTCAAAAGGCCCAAAAACGCGAGTAAACCTCAAGCCGTAAGATTTTCTTCTCTAATTTCGCAATTTGTAATGTCACACCAAAACGTAGTGTCACATTCTTCCCCCCTTCAACTGGATTCGACCTCGAATCCGAAGGACACCAAAAACAACTACCAAGTCCCCAAGGGACAAAAGGCTTCTCAGCCGCGAAGGCTCCATCAACCCAAAACGCTCGAATCCTCACGACAAACATTTCGCACTTCTATCACAACCAACCTAACTACCACACTCCATCAAACTCAATCATGACACAAAATCCCATCTCTTCCAATTATTTGACCCTTTTCACAAAGAATCAAAATTAACTAATGTCACTCATTACATAGCCTTCATCGACAAAACTTTTCTTTTCTTCCACAAACCACGCTACACTTTCATTCTACCCCTCCCGGGCATAACACACACCCAGTGGACAACTAGCTACGACAAAGTTCACGACAGATCACTATATTTCAAATTATCATCACTTTTTAACAATCCAACCATATTCTCAACAAGGTTTGGACCGACATCACCAACTTCCAACATGACCACCCTTCGAACCACAACCAAAGTTCTACGCCTAGCCCAAGGTAGAGTCAGAATTATTACCAAACCTCAACTGGTTCTTTTCCTATGAGGGTCTCGCCCTCACACTTTCTCACTCAAAAACTACCAAACCCATGAGTATAATCCTACATTATGCTCAACAATTCCATAGACATTTCTATTCACATCTCAAACGAGAATGCCAACAAAGAGCAACTCCTTAGTCGGATGAACCACATTCATCAACTCGAACCCAAAACACAACAAATCACTTGGAACAAAGGTTTGACAACCTCGAAAGATCACTCGATCTTTTTCCTAAGTCAAGTCGCAAAGGAAAAACTCCAATCTCAAATCAATGCGATACATCTCGATCGGGACCACTCAAACAAAAGAGAGACTCCACACAATTCTTTGTCGTAAATTCTCAACAATCAATGACAACTCGACTCACTTTCACCACAGCCAAGCATCTCATAAAAACAACATTGTGGAAGAGAAAACCGATTCTCAAACCAATCGAAAGAATCCACAACCGCCATAATAACTCTCAAGGAAACAAGGAAACCCAATCCTCTTACAACAAAGCCAAGTGCCAGGAACTCTTCACTCTTTCTTTTCATGCTAAAGAGCAAATGGAAATCTAGATTCATGACATGAATCCAAGCTTTTTGAGAGCACACCGGATTAGTCATATTTCCCTATATAACTTACTCACTGACCTGGCTCAACGACTCTTTTATCAATAGACATCTATAAATGATGTCATGTTTCCTTTTCACCATTCATTCATCATGTACAACGCTACCAAATGCCATTCACAAGACAACTTCTTCCTCTGCATCACATGATTAAAACTTGGATAGCATCGATGATTGCGCCCAATCATAAAACTATGAGGGGAACACCATTAACAGGAAAACACCACGTCATACATAACCCGTCGACAATTGAAAGCCAAATTTGTAAAGCATCGCGTTTTAACCAAAATCAACATTTTGAAAGAGAACATCAATTCTCAAAGAGAAATGGGAGACTCATTTTCCCAAAATGAGAACACTTCACCAACCTGAATCACTTATAAACATTCATAAAATCCACCCTTTTGAAACACTCGCAAACACCACATGACCTTTTCCAAATAAATCTAGTTCCAATCAAATAGACTTACAAATTAAATCTCAAGAATTTTCAACACAGCCCACTATGTCCATCGGCTTCCTTTTAAGATTTACTCCAAGTATGCTTCAGTCTGAACGCCGAAGGAGCGCGATCCACTCAAAGGCTTTTGGGTGCAAAATCAAACTCATAGCATAAACCGAACAACTTAGCCAAAACCAAAGATGGGCACCAACCTCTACGAGTTTTAGGAAACTCGAAAATGCAACATAAAGAACACCTTGACCAAAAAACATTTAACCAAGATAGCAAACCACCAACCTGCACCAAAAGGTTTTATACACAAGCTCGGCATGAGACTCACCATAACCAAGTGTCCCACTATCCTTAACATTTAAGCATTCCATAATCACTATTTACTTATCGAGAAAACCCATCTTAAATCAATCCATACTACCTCCTCAAGAACCCCACAAACCAACACATCATAAAACAACGTATTCTATATTTCAAACGTAGTACTTCAACAGATACTTAAGCATGATCATCCTATCAATTTTTATACCATAAATACGTCAACATCTTGACAATCAAAACTTATTCCATTAACAAATGACTTCAACATACAAATAGTATCTCCATAAGACAAAGTCGAAAATTATGATTCTAAGATATACCTTCTTTAGGATACAATTCTATATCATGCTAAAATATCCATGGTTCACTTCATCGCCACATGTTATAATAACCTCTATTTTACAATGGCTTCCAAAAAGTAATCCAAACAATTACCACCACTACTAAATCATCAATATCCATAAATAGGCATAATAATAAAAACAACTACATTGTTTTTAGTTACACTATCCATATACCATAACAAATTGTCACTACACAACATACTCCAACTATAAAAACAAATTTAATAGGTTAGATCATCCCAATGCTTTAGCAATAACATAAACAGCAAAGCCTATGTCTTCACAATTGACAACGATACTAGCATCGTAGGAACACAACTGCATACTTCCAATTATACTAATGGTTTGCGACTATATAAAAAGCAACTCTAATCAACTTCCAAATTAAAGTCACTAGTCAACACGATTAAATCTCTCTATTAATCCATTAGATTAGAACATCTTTAGACAACCAGCAAAGTTTCTTTAACAATATCGGCAGTCTACATCATCTTAATGTTTTAACTATGCATTAGGGTTTAAAACTTTAAACATATTCGAGGGTCATAAGCACTTTCAAAGCAAGGCAACAGATTCTAAGCATGTACATTTGTTGGGATCGGGTAGGCTACGCGAGCATAAAATCAAAATTTCTACCACGAACACCCAAGATCACATGGAAGTAAAGGATCACAGATCGTTACCCTTGTCGCGCAGATGCAGCGGAAGCAGATTCACGCGCGTTGAGGAAGTAGTTGATCACCTCCCGATCGGCACCGATCTCCACCGAGTTGTTGCCGTCCTCGTCCGAGTGGTCGCCGACCTCGTCCGAGTGGTCGCCGACCTCGTCCGAGCGGTCGCCGATTTCGTCCGAGTGGTCGCCGATCTCGTCCGCGCGGTCGCCGACCTCGTCCGAGTGGTCGCCGATCTCGTCCGCGCGGTCGCCGATGAAAGTCGTCGAAGATCCAACCGAAAAGCGCGTCCACGGATGGCAGCGCCTAACAAGATTCACACGCATCGAGCAGAACGCCGTGCGGGTGTGCTAGCACCTCGCGCAGCCTTGGGTTTCGGGAGCAGGAGGGATGCACGGCGGTGAACGTGGTGAGGGTTCTAACTGCGCCATGCACTGTTCCTGGCCTCCCCTTTTATAGACACGCTAGTGGGCCGAAGCCCGCTAGGTTTCCATCTCCAATGCGGATCCTATCCATGCACAAACCCGTAAACTATTCCAACTCGTTAAGTGTGTGACCCGTTAGGTTCAGTGCAAGTCGGTTATGAATTCGAACCCGCTTTCCAATTCATTGATCAACAGCGCACCTAGCAAGACGTATTGACCCCCAGATGCACGTAATCAATATTCGGCTGAACCTTGATACACTCACATACCGATCCCTTCACCACACGATACCGCCAAGCTCAAGGCGAGATGCGTGCCACCCTTGTTGATAGCTCGACCACTTCACTCGACAAGGTGATGGATACAAACCATGACCAACTCTTTAGTCATATTAGCACGGCCGTGCATTTTCCTTATCCATCCACTCGAGGGGCCCAGAGGTATCTCTCCCGTTATCTAGGAGGGGCAAATCCCATCTTGATCATCACACCCTTGGCAATGTATCGTGGCATACCCAGTATTTCATCTTTATGACTACCCTGTTACGGTGTAGCGTTTGATGATACCAAAGCATACAAGTCTACATGCTAGGCATCCATGACAATCTCAGGTCTAAGGACCATATAGGCGTACCACTCGAGACTATACGCTGATGGCACTATAAGAGATAACAACTCACAGCGTCTCGGAGTGGGTCTTGTCCGACTACCCATGTTCTCCAACATGTGTCCACATTATTGGTTTGATATCTCCATATCTATGGTATGCGAAACATTACCATCAACCAATACATGTGCTGATCAAATTATCACCGCTCCTCGTAATGATATGGATCAGGACCCGTTTAGAATAATGTCACTTGACAATGTGTTTCACAATCAGATCGTATCCAATGAACAAAGTCGTAACATATATTCAGGAACCGATAAACAAAGTTATCATTATTACATGAACAAAGACGATTACAATCATCACCATGATTGATCTAGGCATATTCCTTCCATCTCCCACTTGCACTAGAGTCAATCATATAGGTACCGAATACCCATTGCTCTTGTGTGCGCCTCATGCTTTGGTTGTGGAAGGGGCTGTGTCAACGGATCAGCCATATTTAGATCCGTGTGCACTTTGCTTATCTTCATATCACCTCTCTCAATGATCTCTCGGATCGGTGGTATCGCCTCGAGTATATGTTTGGATTTTTGGTGAGATCTAGGCTCCTTTGCTTGTGCAATGGCACCACTATTGTCACAATAGAGGTCCACCGAAAGGATGCACTAGTGACCACTCCCAATTCAGAAATAAATTTCTGATCCAAATCGGCTTCCTTCTTTGCTTGAAGGCTGCAATGTACTCGGCCTCCGCTGTGGAATCAGCCATCGCCTCTTGCTTGGAACTTTTCCAGCTCACCGCCCCACCGTTGAGACAGAATACAAACCCGGATTGCGATCGCGAATCATCTCTCGCCGGTTTGGAAGCTAGCATCGGCGTAACCTTTACGACGAGCTCCTCCTCTCCTCCAAAGACCAAGAACATCTCCTTAGTCCTTCGCAAGTATTTGAGGATGTTCTTTACAGCCACCCAAAGTGACTATCACCAGGATTCGATTGGTACCGCCGTGACACTCAGAGCATATGACACATCTGGCGCGTACACAACATGGCATACATGATGGATCCAATAGCCGGCGTATGGGATCCGACTCATTCTCTCTTGCTCATCGGTGTCGAAGCACACCGAGTCTTGCTAAGACTTACACCATGTGACATTGGCAAGAAACCTTTCTTGGAATCATGCATGTTAAACCGCTTTAGTATCTTGTCAATGTAATGCGTACTTTGGCTCAATCCAATTAGCCTTTTGATCTATCTCTATAGATCTTTATGCCCAAAATATATGCTGCATCTCCCAAGTCTTTCATCGAGAAACTCTTTCTCGAGATAAGATTGTGCAAAGATCCAACATCGGAATATCATTTCCGATCAATAGTATGTCATCCACATACAAGACCAGAAATACAAGTGCGCTCCCACTAGCCTTCTTGTAAATACAAGGCTCTTCCTCATTTTTGATGAAGCCAAACTGTTTGATCACTTCATCAAAACGAAGGTTCCAACTCCGAGATGCTTGCTTCAGTCCATAAATGGACTTCCTAAGCTTGCATACTTTGCCAAAGATTAGTAGGATCGACAAAACCCTCGGCTGTACCATGTACACATCCTCTATTAGGTTTCCATTTAGGAAAGCAGTTTTGACATCAATTTGCAGAATCTCATAATCATGATATGCGGCAATTGCTAGCATGATCCGGATAGATTTTACCATGGCGATCGCGAATAAGTTTCATCATAGTCCACACCATGAATCTGCTTATACCCTTTTGCCACTAATCGTGCCTTAAAAATGTGAACATTTCCATCGGCGTCTATCTTCTTCTTAAAGACCCATTTGCACTCGATAGTTTTTACACCATCAGGCAGATCAACCAAGCTCCAAACTTGATTATCATACATGGACTTTAACTCGGATCTCATGGCCTCCAGCCATTTCTCAGAGTCTGGGCCCACCATAGCTTCCTCATAATCCTTGGGCTCGTCATTTTCCAATAATAACACATCGCGTTGCTCCGCCATGAGGAACATGAACCTCTCAGAGCGCGGCTTGCCCGTGAGGACCTCCGTGGGCTGGCACCTCATCAACAGGTTCAACAACACGTTGCTCATCCTGCCGAGGACTAGCCGAGCTGAAGCATTTTCAGGTATTTCTTGAACTTCTTCGAGTTGCACCTTGCTCCCACTAGCTCTTTTGAAAAACTCATTCTCCAAAAAGACACCAGTCCGGGCGACAAACACTTTGCCTTCTTCCCGGTTATAAAAATAATACCCTTTGGTTTCCCTTGGGTACCCCACAAAGAAGCATTTATCCGACTTGGCGTAAAGCTTATCAGACGTCACATCGCTTTACATAAGCCTCACAGCCCCAAATTTTAAGAAAAGACAAGTCGATGTTTCCCTTTCCATAACTCATATGGTGTCTTATCAACGGATTTAGATGGAACCCTATTCAGATGAACGCAATTGTTTCTAGAGCGTGTCCCCGAATGACAATGGAAGATCGACTTGACTCATCATAGACCGTACCATGTCCAACAAAGTTCGGTTCCTCCGCTCGGATACCCCATTCCATTGAGGTGTCCCGGCGGAGTCAATTGTGGAACAATTCCACAACTCTTTAGATGATCACTAAACTCTTGGCTTAAATATTCACCTCCACGGTCGGACCGTAGAAATTTAATTTTCTTGCCCAAATGATTTTCTACTTCATTCAAACTCTTTGAATTTTTCAAAAGATTCAGACTTATGCCTCATTAGATAGATATAGCCATATCTACTAAAGTCATCGGTGAAAGTAATGAAGTAATCGATAACCACCTCGGCAATTGAGCTCATTGGTCCACATACATCAAGATGTATGAGAGCCAACAACTCGCGCATTCTCTCACTTGTGCCGTTGAAAGGTGCCTTTGTCATCTTGCCAAGTAAACAAGACTCGCATGTTTCAAAAGATTCTAAATCTAATGGACCAAGAAAACCATCTTTATGGAGCTTCTCCATGCGTCTTTTATTTATATGGCCCAAGCGACAATGCCATAAATAAGTGGAATTAGCATCATTTGTTTTGAGTCTTTTAGTATTAACATTGTTTATAGAAGCATTGCCAAGATCTAGAACATACAACCCATTCACCAATGGACAAGCTACCATAGAGCAAGCCTTTGAAATAAATAGAACAATTCCTGTTCTTTATTACAAAATCATATCCATCTTCCTCTAAACAAGAAGAAGAGATAATGTTCTTACTCAAGGCAGGAATGTAATAACAATTATTCAATTCCATGACTAAACCAGAAGGTAATGACAAGGGATAGACACCAACGGCCTTTGCAAAGCAACCATTGCTCCATTGCCGACGCAATTTCCAACTCGCCAATCTTGCAATCTCTAGTCCTTCTTAACCCCTCGCAACGATTTGCAAGTATGAATCATTGATCCGGTATCAAATACCCAAGACTCGGTAGGACAAGTTGCAAGATTAACTTCTATAACATTAATACCTGAAGTAGAAGGAACCTTTCCTTTCTTTCTGCCTTCCAGTACTTTAGACGCTTTCTCTTCCAATGCCCACAACCCTTGCAGAGTGACATTTATCGAAGCATTAGGGCCAAACTTTGGCCTTTCTTTAGGCTTTGGTTTTGGGTCTTGGATCTTATCCTCACCACAACTTATAGCCTTGCGCTTCCTTTTCTTATCCTTTTGAATCATCATCACATGATTTGTGCCTTTCTTTATGCTCTCTTCCAGCTTTCAGCATTCCATGCAGTTCGGTCGATTCTTCTCCAGTCGTTCATATGAAAGTTCGTAATGAACGGTTCATAGCTCGCAGGAGCAACCGGAGAATCACATCTGTGGCCAACTCATTTTGCAAGGGAAAACCGAGCTTCTCCAAGCTCTCAATGTAACCAATCAACTTGATTACATGAGGGCTAACTAAGCACCCTCACCAGCTTGCACGCAAACAATGCTTTAGATATCGAATATCTTTCAGCCCTTGCTTGGTTCTCAAACATGCCCTTAAGGCCTACAATCATAGTGTAGGCATCGGCGTGCTCATATTGCTTTTGAAGCTCAGAGTTCATTGTGGCAAGCATGAGACAAATGACATCTAGGGCGTCGTTAGTGTGCTTCTCATAAGCACGCTTATCGCCAGCGGATGCATTTTCGTGCAATTCATCAGGATATGGACCGTCTAGAACATATTCCTTCTTTTCAGCCTTGAGAACAATTCTCAAGCTTCGATACCAATCCATAAAATTCGTCCCCAGAGAGTTTTTCCCTCTCTAGAATCGATCGCAAGTTAAAACCAGAGTTTGCATTAACAGCGTTTGGTGCCATCTACAACATAAATAAGCAAAGTTTCAGGCACTAAGTTCATGTTAATCTCTTATTAAATAATTTTAATAAAAGATGCTTCCATTAAGATCACTTTCCCTGGCGATCTCCATGGAACAAGATCCATGGTCACTACGGTTCGGGTAATGACTTGTCAATACCACTTGAACCCGTGACATAGGTAGGCAACACCTTGCCAATCACATCATATGTGACTCTTGCTTGTTGGGGTGGCATCATATGCCCCGCGCCTAACATCGATGCCCCGAAGTCCCAAATCCTATTTGGATGACTCCGTTAAGCAAACCAATACTATGCTCGTGGAGTGCACGGGTTAGGCTACACTCACTCTATTGTACAAGTAAGAGGGTGGCGTTCTCGACTTGTCAAGACCTTATCCACCATCGTACAAGACAAGAGACGCAGCCTATTGAAAAAGGGCATCTTACTCTTAATTTTCGAGGGAAACTATTCAATCAGATTAACATATTCACCACATATGACGTGAAAGAATAGCAATGCAAGGTAAATCATCACAGCAAAGCAAATAGATCGTGAACTAGTATGGCCTATGGCGTGGCGATCTCCATCTTCCACGACCTTCCTTGCACACCCGGCCATCGTAATTGAAGCCTCCAAGAACATGTACTAAACTACTACATCTAGCGACTAGTAGCAAAATTACATGAGGATTCAAGGCATCACATGCCGCACGCAGGCCGTTATACAATAATATGACAGCCCACAGCTGCAATTAATCATGACACGCAGGCCATGAATTTCACAATCATGCATCAAATACACAAAGGGTCCATACTGTTCACAACATACCCTGCAAAAACAAGTTAGGCGCTGGATCGATTCTAGCGCGCGGGAAGTGAACAAGTTTTAATTTATGGACACTATGCTGACTATCACGCGGTCCCGCTTAGCCGGAAGCGGGCGGGGTTCGGCGCGCTGCCTTTCGCGGTGCGGCAGCTCAGAGAAAATTTTTTTTGGGGTACGTAGATCGCATCTATGAAAACGCTATGGAAATTCAATCGGATTGATCTCATCAAGCCGATTCCGAGCCATCAGAATGTCTCAGTTTCCATAGGATCGATCTTCATCGATCCATCGCGCGAGGTCCCCTTGAGAGGGTGGCAACCACACCGATCTCGATCTGTTGGCTCGATATGTTCGGCACTTGCTACTACCCCGATGGTGTTACCAGCCGGTAGGGGTAATGCATGGCACGAATCTGAAACGAGCACGAACTAATCTTTTTGATCGTGTAGAGCCACCAACTCATACCTCATACTTCCCCAATACCGATTGATTCAATCAACCCGTGATAAACATAACAGCACATCGACATGTGCGCGTGATCCAGATCCAAAACTACACATAATCGGCTCTGATACCACTGTTGGGATCGGGTAGGCTACGCGAGCATAAAATCAAAATTTCTACCACGAACACCCAAGATCACATGGAAGTAAAGGATCACAGATCGTTACCCTTGTCGCGCAGATGCAGCCGGAAGCATTCACGCCAGTTGAGGAAGTAGTTGATCACCTCCCGATCGGCACCGATCTCCACCGAAGTTGTTGCCGCCCTCGTCCGAAAGTGGTCGCCGACCTGGCCCGAGTGGTCGCCGACCTCGTCCGAGCGGCCGCCGACCTCGCCCGAAGCGGTCGCCGATCTCGTCACATGGCCGCCGACCTCGTCCGAGTGGTCGCCGATCTCGCCCGCGGTCGCCGATGAAAGTCGCCGGAGATCCAACCGAGCGCGCCCACGGATGGCAGCGCCTCTAACAAGATCCACACGTGCGAGCAGAACGCCGTGCGGGTGTGCTAGCACCTCGCCCGCAGCCTTGGGTTTCGGGAGCAGGAGGGATGCACGGCTGAACGTGGTGAGGGTTCTAATCCGTGCCATGCACTGTTCCTGGCCTCCTTTTATAGACACGCTAGTGGGCCGAAGCCCGCTAGGTTTCCATCTCCAATGCGGATCCTATCCATGCACAAACCCGTAAACAATTCCAACTCGTTAAGTGTGTGACCCGTTAGGTTCAGTGCAAGTCGGTTATGAATTCGAACCCGTTTCCAATTCATTGATCAACAAATGCACCTAGCAGTACGTATTGACCCCCAGATGCACAGAATCAATATTCGGCTGAACCTTGATACACTCACATACCGATCCCTTCACCACACGATACCAGTCAAGCTCAAGGCGAGATGCGTGCCACCCTTGTTGATAGCTCGACCACTTCACTCGGACAAAGGTGATGGATACAAACCATGACCAACTCTTTAGTCATATTAGCACGGCCGTGCATTTTCCTTATCCATCCACTCGAGGGGCCCAGAGGTATCTCTCCGTTATCTAGGAGGGGCAAATCCCATCTTGATCATCACACCCTTGGCAATGTATCGTGGCATACCCAAGATTTCATCTTTATGACTACCCTGTTACGG
Source organism: Rhipidocladum racemiflorum (assembly GCA_036346355.1). Taxonomy (NCBI): domain Eukaryota; kingdom Viridiplantae; phylum Streptophyta; class Magnoliopsida; order Poales; family Poaceae; genus Rhipidocladum; species Rhipidocladum racemiflorum. The sequence continues at coordinate 61,877,478 of CM070580.1, read as the reverse complement.
TGTAGCGTTTGATGATACCAAAGCATACAAGTCTACATGCTAGGCATCCATGACAATCTCAGGTCTAAGGACCATATAGGCGTACCACTCGAGACTATACGCTGATGGCACTATAAGAGATAACAACTCACAGCGTCTCGGAGTGGGTCTTGTCCGACTACCCATGTTCTCCAACATGTGTCCACATTATTGGTTTGATATCTCCATATCTATGGTATGCGAAACATTACCATCAACCAATACATGTGCTGATCAAATTATCACCGCTCCTCGTAATGATATGGATCAGGGACCCGTTTAGAATAATGTCACTTGACAATGTGTTTCACAATCAGATCGTATCCAATGAACAAAGTCGTAACATATATTCAGGGAACCGATAAACAAAGTTATCATTATTACATGAACAAAGACGTATTACAATCATCACCATGATTGATCTAGGGCATATTCCCTTCAACATTAACATATTTATTCATTCTCATTATAGGGTAATCTGCAACACTAGAAGTTCATTTAATCTTAAGCTAAGCACAAATATTACTTTTAACTGATTCAACTCACCAATTAACTTAAGAACAAATCATTTCCAATAACCACATTGTTACATACTACATGACATGCTAAACAACCATTTTCACTTTTGACAAACAGGATGCAACTCCACTTTTAAGGACAACCACAACTCAAGAACCAGAACGAACACCGATAGACAATTTCTCCTTTTTCTAGGCAAGGAAGAAAACAAAACTCTAACAGAAATGCAGGAGAGTTCCACTCTCAAGTTCCCAAATTTGCCCACAAAACTCTTCAAGAAATCTCAAGATCCATACTTCCAAGAAGGAAGAAGGATGCACTAGGGAAAACAAAATGTTCAACCAAACCTTTTCCGATAAAGTTACAAAACTTAGCTCCACCCAACCTAAGGTCGGCACTAGGATAACTTCAACTCTTTTCTCAGATAGGGAGGACAACAACCACATATGTTTCCTCCCTAAGACAAACCACAATAACCAGCAAAACCGGGTGTCAAAGCAAAGGCGACTAAAAAGGCGCAACTCTAAACTCTTCTTCTTCGTTTCCAACCAAGGAAGACCAAAAACCACAAATCGCATACGGAATGATCCGCGAAAAATCCAATACCAAACATTTTTCTTTTAGTTTCCATCAACTAAAACCAAGAAAACCAACCAAAACCAACCGTCAGAACGGTGAAGAACATACGAAGGAACCCACCACCAAACTCTTCTATTTGACTCCCGTCAACTACCCGATCTACGACAGAAAGGGTAAGCACTCTTCTCCTAAAGGGGTTAATAGTTCTTCGGTGATGGCGCTAACCGGCCACACCGTCACACTTCACCCTTACAATGAATAAAGAGAGGTGACCGAAACCCTTCGGCACCACAACCCCACTTTAACATAATAACATGAACAATTCAATTCAATTCTTTCATAAACATAGCAACATACATAAACAAATGTAGCATTCAACATCAAGGCTCAAATACAACATTTAAGCGTAACGCAACGATTCCCATACCCTTTCCTACTGTGCATCCATGTGTGTCAAATTTTTAAATTACTTATACCACGTTTGCAAGTTTTAATGTTGCTATCCTATAACAAAGTTTTAGTTAAGACCTAAGCCATGTTTCTAAGTTATTCCACATCACATTTTAGTTGTACCCTATAGCATGATACTAAAAATTCACATTCCAAGGACCTACAGCCCGCCTCGATACTAATCAGAATAACACCCCGGCATTTAAATGCCTGAATGATACCAAACATAAGCTAAACAACATCTAAATACCACAATTAAACATAAATTCCAGCAAAGGCGCACATGCTAAAAACCGAGATTTCGGCAGCATCTCCTTTGTTTTTCCATGAATTAACACAATATCAATATCATGGCAAGATATGTCATAGCACACGACAAATAAAACATCAACATAAGTGCAGATGACAGTCCTTTTCTCCTTGCTAACTCTTGAGCAATGACGGCTCGAAAATTCTCTCGCTGATGCCGAGTCACAGTGGTCACTAATGAATCCAGGGGGCATTGAGCTAGGCAATGATCCCTACCTTCACAAATATAGCATGTGACATTGCTCATAGGACATTCTCCAAGTAGATGGCTTCCTTCACAGCTAGAACAATTGATTGCATGTTCATCAGCAGTGTGTCCTATTTCTCCACAACGGATACATGCACGGTCTTTTGATTTGTTATAGGGTACAACTAAAATGTGATGTGGAATAACTTAGAAACATGGCTTAGGTTTTAACTAAAATTTTGTCATAGGATAGCAACATTAAAACTTGCAAAAGTGGTATAACTAATCTAAAATTTGACACACATGGATGCACAGTAGGAAAAGGGTATGGGTATCGTTTCTTTACGCTTAAATGTTGTATTTAAGCTTTGATGTTGAATGCTTCATTTGATAATGCATGTTTCTATGTCTATGAGATAAATGATTCAATTGTGCTTATTGTGGTGATAAAGTGGGGTTGTGGTGCCGAAGGGTTTCGGTCACCTCTTTTTGTTCATAGTATGTAACACCCCAAAATTTACTTGTCCTAAATTCATGTGTGATTTGGCACTTTGGTGAATTTTTGGAATTTTCTGGAATTTATTTGGATTTAATTGGAATTTATTTGAATTTATTCCATTTTGAAATAATTAAAGAATTTAATTTTGCAAATAAAATTTTGTTGGAAATATTTTATTTGAGTCCAAAATGATCCAAAGTATTTTCCAGAATTTTTCTGGAATTTTTCTGAGTCATTTGCTATTTTTAATGAATTAAATGAATTACTGGGAATTATTTTAAATATTAAATCGCTGGAAATTCAAACTCGGGTCAAGTACTGTTCATCCGACCGAGTCGGAACCCGAGTCGGACTCGAGTCCGACCCGAGCCACGTGACTCGACCGAACCCACTCCTAACCCTAATCAATCCCAACCGTTGGATCAAGATCCAACTACGAGATCCGCCGTCAGATTCGAGCCGTATCCGCCCGGATCCGATCGCCGCCGCGATCGTGGCCGTTGATCGCGCCACGTGGGCCGGTGAGAGTCGTCGTCTTCGCCGAGACCGAAGCCGGACTCCGCGCCGCGCCCGCGCCGTGTAGGATTAGGTTTCCGCTCAGGCACGAACGCCGAGGCTATTTAAAGCGTGAGACGTCCCCGAGGTTGCCCTCATCCTTGCGCACCGTTCCCAGAGCCATCTCGCTGAGCCGCCGCCCGTTGAGCCGCAATCGCCGCCGGAGTTGTCTCTTCCTCCGCCGAGGTTTGCGCCGCTTTAAAGTCGTCGTCCGTCGTCTTCCGCCGAGAAGGAGCTCAGATCTGGGATCCCCGCGACGAGACGCACCCGAAGGAAGGATTCATCTCGCCGGAGAAGCCCCGTAGCGCCGCGCCCTTGGTCATCGTTCCCGTCTCCGGTGCCCAGGCCTCGCCGTGCCATCGCCGGACTCCGAGAGCTCTGTGGACCGTCAGATCCAGATCGGACGGTTGAGGTGAGTTCACGTGTTATAAACCCGAGTAGATCTGGACCGTTGGATCAAGATCCAACGGTTCACAATCGCCACGTGCTGTAGCAGTGCGATTATAGGATTAGATCTGGACCGTCCGATCTAAATCGAACGGCCCACGATCAACGAGTAGTTTCAACGTGTTAACCCTGGATCTAATCCGCGCCGTTGAATTTCAAATCAACGGTCGTGATTGCGCCACGTGTCGGGAAGTTGGACCGACGCGGTCGGCCATCGCAGCAGCGTCGCGTGTCCCTGACACGCGGGGCCCGCGTGTCAGAGGGCCCGCATGTCAGTGGCTGACCCCGCCAAGCGCTGACGTCACCCATGACGTCACAGTGGGTCCCACCTGTCAGCACCGTGGGCTGAGCCCCGCTGACGTCAGCGATGACGTCACCCGAGTGGGCCCACATGTCAGTCTCACGTGGAGTCGTGGACCGAGTCCACGGTGGACCCGAGCCGAGCGTGGACCAAGTCCATGGACCAGCTGACGTCAGCCGCCCAATCAGAGGCTGCCACGTGTCCTTGCTGACGCAATAATTAATTTCCGAAAAAGAAAATGATTTATTAATTCGAAATATTGATTCAAATTTAGATTCAAACTTCAAACGCTTATAACTTTTGCGTTTCAACTCCGATTTGAGTGATTCAAATTTCTAAATTTGTATAAAATTCAGATCTACTCAAATATGAATTTTATTTAATTTTTGGACTAAAGTTTTTCTCTGTAATATTATTTAATTGATTATTTAAACTTTAATAAATCATAACTTTTGCGTTTTAACTCCAAATTTGACGATTCCAGTTTCTAAAAATCCAGAAAATTATGTTCTCTCTGTTTATGGATTTTATTTGGAGTTTTGGGATGTTTTTGCCTAGTGTTTATTTGTGTATTTGCTATTTGCACGCTTTACGAGTAGACGTTGAAGTGCCGGAAGGATTCGAGGGAGAAGTGTTGACTCAGGATCCAACTCAAGACCAAGAGCAAGTACTTTTTGAAGGCAAGTTGTGCTTTGACCATATTGATCCTATTTCGAAATCTATTTTGATTGAAACTATTGCATGCTAGTTCAAGTAGAAAGATACTTTGATTAAACATGGGGGTTAGATAAATACCAATTTGCTATATGACACCTTGATTACTTAAGTATGTGCCATGACCCTTTGTCACCCTAGTTGTGGTTTACTAGTTGGACATTATTAAATTGCCAACATGGGTTTAGAACGTTGTAGTATCTTTGCTTAGACACGCTACGTGCTCATGACATGATTTTGGATAATCAAATGCTAATATTGACTTAATGATATATTGAACCTGTTTTGGAAAAGTATCATGTGATGTTGATGGCACGTGGTGCATGGTAATCAATCGGGTTTGATAAACGCTGATTTCGGCCGGGCATGTGGCAAGAGTAATCAGGTGGGCAGTTGTGGCATTGGGGATGTTGATTTGGTTCTTGGGTAGTCTTGCCCTGGTCACTCTAAGGACTTAACCTTGCAAGCCTTTGAACTGGGTCATACTTGCAACCACATGGCTGGAATGGGACGGCCCTAGTTGACTAAGTCGCTAAGGACTCACTTGTGGAGCCTCAGGGTGTCAATTACACCGTTTGTGTGATTGTGCGGGGAGCGTGTCGTGGGTGTGGCCGATACCCATCTAACGGTGTTTTGGTTCCATTCGTCGCCTTGGGTAAGGGAAGGGATGGTGTAGAGCACGAACCGGAGAGGACCACCTGTGTTGTTTGAGGCTTCCAGAAGGCTTTATTACGGGAACTTCGCCTTTGTGGTGTTTGACTGTATCTTGTGGGTAAAGTGCATAACCTCTGCAGAGTGTAGAATCTATTTGAATAGCCGAGTCCACGTGATCGACAATGCTCGGGAATTACAGTCAAGGGTTAGACTTTCTGAAAATAACTTGGATTTGAAAAGTTGGGTTGGTTTAGTAATGAAGTTGATGGAAATGTGGTTTAGGATGGGGAAAAATGTTTATTAAATTTCTTGAGAAGTTATTTATTCTTTACTTATTTCTACTGCTTTCGAATCTACTTTTATTACTTGTCAAAAACTGTTTACTGCAAATATACCTTGAGCTATTCCTTTGTACCAAGCCATGCATATAGTATATTAGCTTGCATTCAGGCATGACTTGCCGAGTACCAAGTACTCACCCTTGCCTCAACACAATACCAGTTGAAGAGGAGATTACGCCAGCTGAGGAGGATTTCCAAGAAGACCCGTCTACTTAGGGGATGCGAGCCCGATCAGTTGCCTGTGGTATCTTGGATGGCGCCACGAGTTATTTGATTTTCATTCTTTGTTATTTCTCTTTTAATAAGTTTCGCCTTGCGAGGCATATATTTGTAACTTGGCCATAAGGTCGAGTAACCCTTTGATTATTTAAATAAAGTACTTTGATAGTATCGTTTGGTATGATTGTGATATATACCGATGTTAAGACTGTGTGCACTAGCGCGTTCCTGGACTAGTGCTGAATACACAGAGGGTCCGGATTTGCAAATTCGGGGTCCCGACATAGTAAGGGTGTGGTTTGACGGTATGGCCGGTTAAAGCCATCACCGAAGAACTATTAACCCCTTGTGGGGAAAGAGTGCTTACCTTTTCTATCGTAAATCGGGTAGTTGACTGGAGACAAATAGAAGAGTTTGGTGGTGGATTCCTTCGTATGTTCTTTACCGTTCTGACGGTCGATTTTGGTTGTTTTTCTTGACTTTAGTTGATTGAAATCAAAAGAAAAGTGTTTGGAATTGGATTTTTCGTGGAGTGTCGTATCTTATAAAATGTGAATGTTGAGGTCAAAAACTTTATAAAATGTGAAAATGGAGGTTAAAACTTTACGTTATGCCGTTTATAGCGTGTTTTTATGCCGTTTTCGGGTGTTTGGGCCTCTCCGGGGGACTTTGGGACTTGGGGGTTGAGTTGGGCCTCCGGTGGAAGGGTTTGGGCCCAAGGGGGGGGGGACTTTTGGGCAGCCAAATCTGGCCCCCACCCCTTGGTGCGCCCCCCACTCCTTCTCCCAACTCTAGCCGCCACCCCCTAGCCCCCCCCATGCGCCTCCACCCTTCCAAAAGGCATAATTCGGGTTCTAAGACTCCGAATCGAATAAACGAGTACATCCTCGCGTAGCTTAGGAAATTTTGTAACTTTTTCTAAGTATATGGAAAAGCTGATTCGGACTCTAAAGTTGTTTAATCTACAAAATACCGTGATCTGTTACAATCACGTCACAGATTTTAACACGTTCGGTAAAACTAGCATAACTTTCAAAAGGCTGGGCGGAATTGGACGTTCTTTATACCCACTAAAAGGTATTGAAATTATCTACAACTTTTTCAACAGGCGGACGACCAAATTCGGAATCTAAATTGGCAAAAAACTAAACCCTAGGTCGACTACTCATGTTGTCCAAAACAGAGAACGTGGCAACTTCTAGATCTAATCCAATCTACTCAATTCCAGCACCACCAATTGATCTAAAAACATGATATTAACCCTTAGAACAGATCCTAGACCAACCTCAAGGATCCCCATGGCCATACCTTCCCCCGACGAACGAAAAACCAATAGATCTCCCGGTTCGCGCGATCTCCTTCCTCGCTCCAAATCCACCGAATCTCCTCATCGCGGAGCGCTCCAATGGACGGATCTTCGAGGTGTTGAGGTGGAGAACTCCCCTAGGGGCAGCAAGGGAGGTGGAGAGGGGAGGAGAGGGGTGGTTGCACCATGGGGGAAGATGGAGCGCTCCAATGGACGGATATTCAGGGTGGTGAGGTGGAGAGGCTTACCTAGGGCAGCAAGGGGTGGTGGAGAGGGGAGGGGATGGCGCAAGGGGCAGAGGAGGCGCCCAAAGTGGGGGGTGGTGGCTTGGTTGGTGGGAAAAGGAGGTGGAGTGGCGGCTAGGGTTGTGGGGCGCATGTGGGCAGGGGGAGGACGCCCCAAGGCAGGTTATCCTGCCTCCCCCTCCCTCATGGGCCCAAAAATCCTCCCACCAAGGCCCACGACACATCCCCCTTGGCCCAAAAATCCTTCCACAAGTCATTCAATTAGTTTTTGATAATAAATTGCGTGTGATGATTATTGTTTTAAGGTTTAGCTTTGCTAAATGAGAGTTTTATTGTTCGTTTGACTCTCGGAGACATTAAATGTTTGAAACTAGACTTATATTGTTTCTAAGTCGTTAATTATTGCTGTTTTTAGTTGTCTCTCATATTCCATATATTGCTATACTGTTGTTGCTCCTTCAAATCATGTTAAAACAAAGGAGATGCTGCCGAAATCTCAGGTTTTAGCATTTACTCCTTTGCTGTAATTTACCTTAAATCATGGTAAATTACAATATCTCCTTTGTATAGTATCAGGTGCGGAGGTACCCTTCTTCCTTGGTCTTACTATGGTTCCACTGTCTTCTGACAACAGGAAGTGCTGACGAAAGACGGTGGCAAACTCCATCCAAGTGATGGTATGTCCATCCTCAGAAGTGGCGTAGAAATCTTTCCACCAGGCTAATGCATTTCCTTCTAACTGGCACATAGCGTAGGGAACTTTCTCCTTATCCTCACATTGCACCAAGGCTAGCTTCTCTTCTATGATGTGAAGCCAAATTTCTGCATCTCTAGGAGTAGCTGATCCATCAAATGTGGGTGGTTTAGTCTTCATGAACAAGGAGAACTTTGGTTGCGGACATGCTGTTGTGTCTGCAGTTGTAGGGGTATTGGTTTTGGAACCATTAGCATTCATCTGTTGCATCACCATCTGCATAAGCTGAGTTTGAGCGGTGAGAAACTGATCCAAGTTATGACTAGTTACTGCTGGTAGCCTGGCATGGTATATAGTTGCTTGTTTGTCTCTGATTTATCATTGGTAAAGGTAGCAGCAACTGTATTCACTTGAACTACTTCCAGAACATTGGTGTAGTCGGTCCTTTCCATCTGTGGACATGCCAAGGTTTAGTTGAGAGGGAAGAGCAAAGGTAAGGTTGAAGAATCCTAGTGCAGGGAAGCAGGCTTAACCCAAAAACTTAAGCACATAATATTAATAACTTGGTATGGTTGCTTACAAAAGCCTAATAGCTATGCAACGCATACTGCACACCCAGCAATCAATAAAGAACCAAATTAACCTAAGCACACACAATAATCTATTGGCTAAAAGGGTAACCCTCCTATTTTAATAGACGCGACTCTCACACATGAGTCTCAACTAACTACTAAAGCACTGGTTCTTCAAGCTTCAGGAAGACTTCATCGATCTAATTCTCTTCGAGCTCGATGATTCCTTGCTTCATGATCTTCAGGGTTGACAGCAACATCCAGTACTTTCTCCTTAAGTGTGAAATAAAGTTGATTATTTAGAATGCCTCAGGTAAGATTTCCATTTAAATCAGTGGGGAGGGATAGAAATTTCAGCAAAGTGAAAAGAATTGAATAATAAGATAAGTTAAGAACTTATTATTCTTTCAAGTTAAATTTTCTCTTTAGAAAATAATTTTGAAGCTCCTAAAGTCGGCCAATCTATCTAGGGTCAAGACCTATAGTCAGTATGGCTCTGATACCACCTTGTTGGAACCCGAATGTGCAAATCTGGACCCTCTGTGTATTCTGTACTAGTCCAGGATCACGCTAGTACACACAGTTAAACAGGGTTGAATATCACATCCATACACAGCGGAAATAATAATAAAGTACTTCAAACATTAAATAAACTGGTCACAAGACCTTAAGGTCACCTTACAAATAGTCTGCCACGCAGGGCTTCCAATAACAAAAGTAAATAATCAGCAGCGGAATGAAGAACGTCGGTGACCCCCATCAACCTGTCACAGGCAACTGACAAGGTTCAACTCCTAGATAATTGCCTCCTCGTGGAACTTCTCCTTCGAAGTTGAAGTATTCTCCTGAACTAATAATTGTGTTGAAAGCAAGGGTGAGTATACAACATACTCAGCAAGTCATGCATAGAGGTGCAACCCTATTACTATATGCACGGCTTCTTCCAAAGGAATGGCGTAAGTGGTTGTTTTGCATCAAACAACATTTTGCTTTGATTAAATAACCTTAATAGATTCAAAAGCAGCAAAACCTTATTATGTAATAAGTTACCAATCTCTTTTCAATAGTTTGGCACAAAGCCCTAAATCACTTTAGCAATTATCTCTGGCATACAGCCACCCATTCCCACATTTTGATTTTATAAAATCTAACCATTAACTGTAATCCCCGAGTTTTGTCCAGTACCGTGGACTTGGCTATTCGAATAGTTTTGACAGACTCTGCAGAGGTTGTACACTTTACCCACATGATACAGTCGCACACCACAAAGGCGATTGACCGTAACGAAGTTTTTCATAAACTTCTATCTACACCTATGACCCTCTCCGGTGTTGCCTTCACTATCACTTCCCCCACGAAGGATCGAAGTGTAGAACCGACAATCACCGTTGGATAGGGTACCAAGCCGTAGCCCAGGTACGCTCCCCCTCACAGTTACCCCAGTGTAACTGTCACCCTGAGGTATCAAAGGTAAGACTTCAGAATCCTACTAAACTAAGACCGTCCCACTCCAGCCATGTGGTTGTACGAAAGGCCCTGTTCAAAGGCTTGTAAGGTTAAGTCCTTAACTGTCCAGGGCAAGACATCCTTCTCACAAACCCTGACCCAAATCTTCTCACATCACTCATCCCATTGCCGCAAAGGCTGTTATCTCAAAATCTATGCCATAAAGGCCCACCTAGCATAAAGCCTCATACCACTTGCCCCAGACTAAATCTTTTCCCACCCCTGTTCCATTATTGTGCAACACATGCCAATAATATCAGTTACCATGTAGAACCACAAAGGTACCTACACTTCACATCATCACGTGACAAGATCACACTTAACTTCCAAAATCATTCCATTTGTCATTAGTCAATATTATTTTGCTATTTGAAATATATTTTGCGCAAGCATAGCTAAGCAACTAGTCACGATCTAGCCTCCTGTCGGGACCCCGAATTTGCAAATCCGGACCCTCTGTGTATTCAGCACTAGTCCAGAAACGCGCTAGTGCACACAGTCTTAACATTGGTAAATATCACAATCATACCATTCGATATTATCAAAGTACTTTATTTAAATAACCAAAGTGGTTACTCGACCTTATGGCCAAGTTACAAATGTATGCCTCGCAAGGCAAAACTTATTCAGAGAAAAATAATAGCAATGAAAATCAAATAACTTCATGGCGCCATCCAAGTATACCACGAGCAACCGATCGGCTCGCATCCCTAAGTAGACGGATCCTCTTGGAATTCCTCCTCCGGGCGTAGTCTCCTCTTCAACTGGTGTTGTGTTGAGGCAAGGGTGAGTACTTGGTACTCAGCAAGTCATGCACAGAATGCAGGCTAATATACTATATGCATGGCTTGGTACAAAGGAATAGCTCAAGGTATATTTGCAATAAACAGCATTTGAAAAGTAATATAAGTAGATTCGAAAGCAGTAGAAATAAGTAAAGCGTAAATAACTTTTCAAGAAGTTTAATAAACATTTTTCCCCATCCTAAACCACATTTCTATCATCTGCATTTTTAGACCAACCCAACTTTTCAAACCAAAGTTATTTTTGAGAAAATCTAACCCTTGACTGTAATTCCCGAGCGATGTCCAATACCGCGGACACGGCTATTCGAATAGATTCTACACTCTGCAGAGGTTATGCACTTTACCCACAAGATACAGTCAAACACCACAAAGGCGAGTTCCCGTAACAAAGCCTTTCGGAAGCCTCAAACAACACAGGTGGTCCTCTCCGGTTCGTGCTCTACACCATCCCTTCCCTTAGCCAAGGCGAAGTATGGGACCAACACACCGTTAGATGGGTATCTGGCCACAGCCACGATACGCTCCCCCGTACAATCACACAAACGGTGTAATTGACACCCTGAGGCTCCACAAGTGAGTCCTTAGCGACTTAGTCAACTAGGGCCGTCCCATTCCAGCCATGTGGTTGCAAGTATGACCCAGTTCAAAGGCTTGCAAGGTTAAGTCCTTAGAGTGACCAGGGCAAGACTACCCGAAGAACCAAATCAACATCCCCAATGCCACAACTGGCCCACCTGATTACTCTTGCCACATGCCCCTGGCCGAAAACTATTTATCAAAACCCCAGTTGATTACCAAGCACCACGTGCCATCAACATCACATGATACTTTTCCAAAACAGGTTCAATATATCATTAAGTCAATATTAACATTTGATTGTCCAAAATCATGTCATGAGCACGTAGCAGGTCTAAGCAGTATACTACAACGGTCTATAACCCATGTTGGCAACTTAATAATGTCCAACTAGTAATCCATAACTAGGGTGACAAAAGGGTCATGGCACATACTTAAATAATCAAGGTGTCATACAGCAAATTGGTATTTATCTAACCCCCATGTTTAAACCAAGTATTTTTCTAATTGAACTAGCATGCAATAGTTTAAATCAAAATAGGTTTCAAAATGGGATCAACATGGTCAAAGCACAACTTGCCTTCAAAAAGTACTTGTTCTTGGTCTTGAGTTGGATCCTGAGTTAATACTTCTCCTTCGAATCCTTCCCACTTCAACGTCTACTCGTAAAATCGTGCAAATAGCAAATACACAAATAAACAATAGGCAAAAAGTGTCCAAACATCCAAATAAAATCCATAAACAGAAAGAACATAATTTTATGGATTTTTAGAAACTGGAATCGTCAAATTTGGAGTTAAGACGCAAAAGTTATGATTTATTAAAGTTTAAATAATCAATTAAATAATATTACAGAGAAAAACTTTAGTCCAAAAATTAAATAAAATTCATATTTGAGTAGATCTGAATTTTATACAAATTTAGAAATTTGAATCACTCAAATCGGAATTGAAACGCAGAAGTTATAAGCGTTTGAAGTTTGAATCTAAATTTGAATCAATATTTCGAATTAATAAATCATTTCTTTTTCAGAAATTAATTATTGCGTCATCATGACACGCGTCGGCTCCTGATTGGCTGGCTAACGTCAGCCGGCTCATGGGCTCAGCCCACGGCGCGGTTCGGTCCATGGTGAACCTGGTCCACGGCTCGGGTGAGACTGACAGATGGGACCCACCTGTCTGTGCGGGGTCTCACGCAAACGCGACTGACGCGTGGGCCCTCTTACTTGCGGGGCCCGCGTGTCAGGGACACGCGCTCACACGCGTGGGTGCGACTAGGCACACGTGGCGCAATCTCGGCCGCACAAGTTTGGATGGACGGCTGAGATTCGCCCGAGACTACCCTATAAGCAATAACCCAGATCTAATCGGTGCCCTACGATCTTGATCCTACGGTGGGGATCTAATACGCCAAAGCAGAGGTGGACTCACCTCAGCGTCGATGATGATCCAACGGCGGTGGAGCTCCAAGTAAAGTCGTGGTGGCGGTCTTGGCGGCAGACCGGGCAGGAAGCGACACCCAAGCAGCGTCTGGGCGTGTCTGGCGAGAAGGAGAGCACGCTGGGCGCCTCAACGTGGGGTTTTGAGATCCAGCCTCGAGCGCGGCGGAGGATGGCTAATGGCGGAATCGCTCTAAACCGTAGCCAACCTCGACTACTCGGTGAGGATTCCTTGGCGGCGGCGGCGGCGGCAGCGCGAAACCTAGGGCAAAGCGGTGCGAAGCGGTGGCGATCCTCGGGCGGCGGGGCTTTAAATAGCCTCGGCGTTCGCGCGGAACCGGAGGTCAAGACCCACACGGCGGAGCCGTTCGTGCCAGTCGAATCGGAGGCGATGGCTGAGAACCGTCCACGTGTCGGATGGGCCGGTAGGATCGCCGCAGCGTGAGCAGGTTCGGGCCGGACCGCGGCTCGGCCGTGCGGGCGATTCTCGGCCGTTGGATCTTGATCCAACGGTCGGAGAATTAGGGTTCGATGACTTGGTTTGATCGAAGCGGTTGGCTCGGTCGGGTTGGTCGGACTCGAGTCCGACTTCGGACCCGAGAAACGATACTACACCAAGCGATTTTAATATTCAAAATAATTCCCATAATTCATTTAATTCATTAAAAATATCAAAAGACTCGAGAAAAATTCGGAAAAATTCTGGAAAATATTTTGGATCATTTTGGACTCAAATAAAATATTTCCAACAAAATTTTATTTGCAAGATTAAATTCTTTAATTATTTCAAAATGGAATAAATTCAAATAAATTCCAAATAAATCCAAATAAATTCTAGAAAATTCCAAAAATTCACCAAAGTGCCAAATCACACATGAATTTAAGAAAAGCAAAATTTTGGGGTGTTACAAACCTCCCCCCTTAATAGAATCTTGTCCAGAGATTCGGGGCTCACTCTGAGAATAGGCTTGGAAACTCTTTCTTCAAATCCTCTTCAAGGCTCCCAAGTCGCTTCGCTTTCTTCATGGTTGCTCCACTTTGAACTCTCTGAAGCGGGTTGACTTGTTTCTAGTTTCTCGATCCATTGTGTCTAGAATCCTCACGGGATGCTCCTTATAAGTCAAATCCTCTTGCAACTCAATTGACTCTAGCGGTGTCCGTTCCTCAGGAACTCGGAGACACTTCTTCAACTGAGACACATGGAATACGTCATGTACTCCTGCTAACGATTGTGGCAACTCCAGCTGATAAGCAACTTCGCCTCTGCGACCCAAAATCTTAAATGGTCCAACATAACGGGGTGCGAGTTTCCCTTTGGCATGGAACCTCCTAACTCCCCTGAGAGGCGTAACTCTGAGGTATACAAAGTCTTCTGATTCAAAACTCAAATCCCTGCGACGATTATCAGCATAACTCTTTTGTCGTGATTGGGCTATCTTCAACCTTTCCCTAATCATGGCGATCTGTTCTTCAGCCTCTTGAAGAATATCAGGCCCAAAGACACGGCGCTCGCCGGTCTCATTCCAATTCAATGGCGTCCGACAGTCGACCATCTGATTGCCTCAAAGGTGACATCTGTAAACTAGCCTGATAACTATTGTTGTAATCGAACTCGGCATACGGTAAACTCTTATCCCAAGAAGTAGCATAAGCTAATGCACAAGCTCTCAACATATCCTCCGAATCTGGTTGACTCTTTCGGTCTGTCCGTCTGCGTGGATGATAAGGTATCTTGAAGTTCAAGCGGGTTCCCATGGCTTCATGCAACCTATTCCGAGAACCTTGAGGTAAGCTGGGTACCTCTGTCCGATACAATCCTCTTTGGCACTCCGTGCAAGCAGACAATCTGATCATGTATAATTACGCTAATTTATCTCCGAGTAAGTGGTCTTCACGGGATAAAATGGGCTACTTTAGTCAAGCGATCCACTATAACCCATATGGAGTCATAACCTCCTTGAGTCTTTGGCAAACCGGTAATGAAATCCATTCCGATTTCCTCCCACTTCCACTCAGGTATTTTCAGTGGTTGTAGCAACCCTGCTGGTCTCTGATGCATTGCCTTGACTCTCTGGCATACGTCGCACAATGCAACATGCTCGGCAACTTTACGTTTCATACTCGGCCACGAATCTCTCCTTGAGATCCTGGTACATCTTGGCGCTTCGGGATGAATTGAGTACTTGGAGTCATGGGCTTCTTCCAAAATTAGTTGCTTTAACTCCTTCTTGTTAGGCACACAAATCCGATCCTTCATCCATAACGTGCCTTGCTCATCCAACTTGAAGTCCTCTGCCTTGCCTTCTTCCTTGATGGACTTAATCCTGCGGATCTTGTCATCATCCTTCTGTCCTTCTCGGATCTGATCCTCTAGGGTAGGCTTTACTTCTAATGCGGCCAAGAATCCGCTAGGTACTACCTCAATCCTCATTTTCTGAAAATCCTCACATAACTCATCTTGACTTGTGGCTAGCAACGTACTCACGGTATGGCTTTTCCGACTCAGGGCATCGGCTACTACGTTGGCCTTCCCGGGATGGTAATGGATTCCAACATTATAGTCCTTGATCAACTCCAACCATCTCCTCTGCCTCATATTCAGATCCGACTGGGTGAATATGTACTTAAGGCTCTTATGATCCGTATATACTTCACATCTGTTTCCAATCAGATAGTGACGCCATATCTTCAAAGCATGCACTACGGCAGCTAACTCTAAGTCATGTGTCGGATAATTTTCCTCATGCGGCCTCAACTGCCTTGATGCATAGCGGCGACCTTTCCGTTCTGCATCAAAGACACATCCAAGTCCTTGGCGCGATCGTCACAATAAATATTGAAGCTTTGAGCAACATCCGTAGAACTAACACCGGTCTTGGCGTCAATCGCTTCTTGACTCCTGAAATCCTTTCTCACATTCTGGCGTCCATGCAAACTTCTTTTCCTTCTTCAAGATTGCGTAAGAGGTTTCGCAATCATCGAGAAAGCCTTCGATGAAAGCAGCGGTAGTATCCTGCCATTCCAAGGAAACTCGAATCTGGGTCACGATCTTGGCTGCTCCCAATGTAACACAGCTTCTACTTTGCTTGGATCTACTGGCGACTCCTTCTGCGGTCATTACATGTCCAAGAAACTCCACCTTGTCCTTCCAAAAATCACACTTGCTGAACTTGGCGAAAAGTTCTTTGTTCCTCGGCTTTTCCAAAACTTCGCCTTAAGTGTTCGGCATGTTCATCCTCTGTCTTGGAGTAGATTAGGATATCATCTATGAACACGACGACAAACTTGTCCAAATATTCCATGAACACCTTATTCATCATATTCATGAAATAAATTTGGCGCATTTGTCGATCCAAAGGACATAATCAGAAACTCGTAATGTCCATATCTTGACGAGAATGCAGTCTTGAATATCTTACGATCGGATCTTCAACTGATGGTATCCCGACCTAAGATCAATCTTGGAGAAAACTCCGGCTCCTCTCAACCGATCAAACAAATCATCAATCTGGGTAGCGGATACTTATTCTTCACGGTGACTTCATTGAGTGCACGGTAGTCAATGCACATCCTGAAACTTCCGTCCTTTTTCTTGACAAACAAAGCGGTGCTCCCCACGGCGACGAACTCGGCCTGATAAATCCTTTCTCCATTAACTCTTCTAGCTGTTTCTTCATTTCTACCAACTCCTCGGTGGACATCCGATAGGGTCTCTTTGCTATCGGTGCTTTGTGCAGTACAAGCTCTATCACAAACTCTATGTCCCCTGTCTGCGGCATACTGTAGATCCTCGGGAAAAACATCTGGGTACTCATTCACTCTTGAAACATCCTCTATGCCGATTGTCGTGGTACTTTCGTTAAGCATCAATCTGTCCATCTCTAAGCTGCAGTGGCTTGAAATTCCACTTTCTTCCCACACGGGCTCTCAATCGAGATAGTCCTTCGTCCACAATCCAATACGGCCTTGTGCTTGGATAACCAATCCATTCCCAATATGACGTCTAAGGTGCAGGTCTCCAAAATTATAAGGTTTGCTAGGAACTCTATTCCACCTATCAAGATTCTCACCCCGGAACATCCTACTTTCGTTCGGAGTTCGGAACCAGGGGTTTGAACTAAAGCATGCACTTAAGTCTTGCAATCCTCAAATCATTTCTAGTAGCAAAGCCTTGCGAAACAAACGAATGCGAAGCTCCAGAGTCAAACAAAGCGTGGCGAGTCTTGAGTTAACAAGTAACTTACCCCGATCTGACGTCAGTAGCATTATGCAAAGGTATCTGCGGTGACATGGTTGACTCGGCCTCTCACCACGATGCAGGGTGTGGCTCCAGTCTTTGGCGTCCTAGCTGGGTGGTTCCTAGATTGAAGCGAATCGGGTCACTCCTGCTGTCTTCTTTGGACAAGCTGTTGGCAAAGTGTCACGGCTCGTTGCGATTGTAGCGGCGTCTCCTGTTCCTTCTTGTTGCACGAGTAAGCGTTTCTAGCGAAGTGGGGTCCGTAGTTCTGATTGGCAGGTCTGGTGCTGAGGATGGTGTCCTTGTTGCATTCGTGGTTGGAATCTGAAGAATTGATTTGGTGCAACTCTCGGTATTGCGTTCCTGGCGTGATCCTTCTTTGTTGCATCCTGCGCTTCTGTTCTCATCCAGTTCCTTGCGCTTGTCCTCAAGAATAAGCGCCTTATTCACCAACTCTTGGAAATCTGGAAAGGTGTGGGTGATCAATCCTACTTGCAATCCCGAGTTAAGTCCCTTCATAAAACGAGGTATGCGGATTTATCTGTTGCTACATCCTCAGTGCGTAGCGTGCTAGCTGTGTGAACTTGTTCAGTAGTCGACCAGCTGGTGATTACCTTGCTTCGATGTCCTGAACTCCTCCTTCTTAAGGTCCATGATTCCTTCAGGCACGTGATCTTTGTCGGAATGCATTGTGAACTCTTCCCAAGTGATATCTTGAGGGTTCTCTTGCGTGGCACGAAGTTCTCCCACCATTCGGTACATTTGTTCCTTCGGTGATGAGAAGCGTAGAGTACCTTCTCATTTCCTATGCATTGAGCTATGTGTAGCTTCCTCTCGATCGATCTTAACCAATCATCGGCCTCCAATGGATTGGCATTCCCAGAGAAAGTGGGTGGGTGAGTCCTCATGAACTCTGGTAGTCTTGTATTCTGGCGTGGTCCCTGATTAACTTGATTGGCTGTGGCCTGAGCGGTGACGTGCTGCATTTGTTGCATCATAGCATGCATCAACTGAGTCTGTGCAGCAAGAAAAGCTCCGAAATTCTGCATATCCAGTGGCGGTGCTGGTGCTCCATCATTGGGGTTTTCTGCTGGGCGAGAACCACTCCCATTGCTTCCAAAGTTTCCACGGGTGTTCACCATCTGTCGATTTGCTCTAGGTTTAGAGATGAGGGGGAAACAAGAATAGGCAAGTAATATGGAACTTATGCGGGGCGAAAGGGGTAGCTTTAAGGTCCAACTTTATTATTTTAATCAATAGTAACTTGGTATGGTTGCTTACAATGCCTAGGGGCCTTGCAACACATACTGCACACTCAGCAAGCAATGAAAATCCAAATCGAACTAACACTGGAGTCTAACGCCTAAAGGGTGACTCTTTATTCTATAACGCGACTCGGCGAAGGAGTCTCACTATAGAACCTATGCTCACTCATCGAGAAAACCTCCACGGCCTGGGTACGGGTCTTTGCGGCATAGGCGCGGCGATTGCCATGTCCAAAGAATCAGTATCATCTGTGGTAGTCGAAGATGCAAATGTCCTCATCGAGATCGACTCCTCTGGATCTGGCTCGTGTAGCTCAATCTTGGCTCTGGGTGCAGTCCGTACAAGGTCATCTCCAACTCGTCAATCCTTTGTAGAAGGTGTGCCACATAGTCTTGAGCTTCCCGCCATCTGTTCTTCTCTGTCGTGATCTCCTTGCGGGCCTTCTGTAGCTCCTTGCTTGTATTATCTAGTACATCCTCCTGGGCGACGACAAATCGTGCCAACTTTGTAACCGTGGCATCCTCATCCTGAATCGCCTTCGGGTCAAGAAGGTTATCGCTGCGCGGATGATAACGGAACACCGTACTCTCCAACTCTCTGGCGTAGATACGGGTAATGTGCCGCATTGCTCGTCGTGATACTTCTTGGATACCCATCTGCATTGTAGATCTCCTGGCGGTCTGATGTATCGGCGATTGCACTGGCCCTTTTTCCTAGCAGGTACCTCAATCTTCACGTCACAAGCCTTGATCAATCCCGCTTGTCTGATCACTTCCACTTGGTATTGGGGCTTCTCAAAATCTCCGAGAGTCTGTAGCATATGCCAAAGTTCCGCGGCGTGACCAACTCCCAGATCAACTAGTTGAACTCTTCCTCCATCTGTCACAAGAGTGCTTTACGTAAGAACTCGGAATTTTTAAATTGTGACAAGGTAAGGAAAAAAAATTCAGCAAGAGACAAGAAAAGAGAGAAGGGGATAAGTTGAGATGTCATTTCTTGTCTTCACAAATTTTTAGCTTTAGAAAATAGGTTTTATCCTCACTACGACCATTCTATCTTAGGGTTGAGCCTACAGTCAAGTATGGCTCTGATACCACCTCTGTCGGGACCCCGAATTTGCAAATCCGGACCCTCTGTGTATTCAGCACTAGTCCAGAACGCCGCTTAGTGCACACAGTCTTAACATTGGTAAATATCACAATCATACCATTCGATATTATCAAAGTACTTTATTTAAATAACCAAAGTGGTTACTCGACCTTATGGCCAAGTTACAAATGTATGCCTCGCAAGGCAAAACTTATTCAGAGAAAAATAATAGCAGCGGAAAATCAAATAACTTCATGGCGCCATCCAGTATACCACGAGCAATCGATCGGGCTCGCATCCCTAAGTAGACGGATCCTCTTGGAATTCCTCCTCCGGTGGCGTAGTCTCCTCTTCAAGCGGTGTTGTGTTGAGGCAAGGGTGAGTACTTGGTACTCGACAAGTCATGCCATGCAGAATCTTGAGCTAATATACTATATGCATGGCTTGGTACAAAGGAATAGCTCAAGGTATATTTGCAATAAACAGCATTTGAAAAGTAATATAAGTAGATTCAAAGCAAAGAGGAAATAAGTAAAGCGTAAATAACTTTTCAAGAAGTTTAATAAACATTTTTCCCCATCCTAAACCACATTTCTATCATCTGCATTTTTAGACCAACCCAACTTTTCAAACCAAAGTTATTTGTGAGAAAATCTAACCCTTGATCAGTAATTCCCGGCGATGTCCATTACAGCGGACACGGCTATTCGAATAGATTCTACACTCTGCAGAGGTTATGCACTTTACCCACAAGATACGACCAAACACCACAAAGGCGAGTTCAGTAACAAAGCCTTTCGGAAGCCTCAAACAACACAGGTGGTCCTCTCAGGTTCGTGCTCTACACCATCCCTTCCCTTAGCCAAGGCGAAGTATGGGACCAACACACCGTTAGATGGGTATCTGGCCACGACCACGATCGCTCCCCGTACAATCACACAAACGGTGTAATTGACACCCTGAGGCTCCACAAGTGAGTCCTTAGCGACTTAGTCAACTAGGGCCGTCCCATTCCAGCCATGTGGTTGCAAGTATGACCCAGTTCAAAGGCTTGCAAGGTTAAGTCCTTAGAGTGACCAGGGCAAGACTACCCGAAGAACCAAATCAACATCCCCAATGCCACAACTGGCCCACCTGATTACTCTTGCCACATGCCCCGGTCGAAAACTATTTATCAAAACCCCAGTTGATTACCAAGCACCACGTGCCATCAACATCACATGATACTTTTCCAAAACAGGTTCAATATATCATTAAGTCAATATTAACATTTGATTGTCCAAAATCATGTCATGAGCACGTAGCAGGTCTAAGCAGTATACTACAACGGTCTATAACCCATGTTGGCAACTTAATAATGTCCAACTAGTAATCCATAACTAGGGTGACAAAAGGGTCATGGCACATACTTAAATAATCAAGGTGTCATACAGCAAATTGGTATTTATCTAACCCCCATGTTTAAACCAAGTATTTTTCTAATGGAACTAGCATGCAATAGTTTAAATCAAAATAGGTTTCAAAATGGGATCAACATGGTCAAAGCACAACTTGCCTTCAAAAAGTACTTGTTCTTGGTCTTGAGTTGGATCCTGAGTTAATACTTCTCCTTCGAATCCTTCCGGCACTTCAACGTCTACTCGTAAAGCGTGCAAATAGCAAATACACAAATAAACAATAGGAAAAAAGTGTCCAAACATCCAAATAAAATCCATAAACAGAAAGAACATAATTTTATGGATTTTTAGAAACTGGAATCGTCAAATTTGGAGTTAAGACGCAAAAGTTATGATTTATTAAAGTTTAAATAATCAATTAAATAATATTACAGAGAAAAACTTTAGTCCAAAAATTAAATAAAATTCATATTTGAGTAGATCTGAATTTTATACAAATTTAGAAATTTGAATCACTCAAATCGGAATTGAAACGCAGAAGTTATAAGCGTTTGAAGTTTGAATCTAAATTTGAATCAATATTTCGAATTAATAAATCATTTCTTTTTCAGAAATTAATTATTGCGTCATCATGACAGCGTCGGCTCTGATTGGCTGGCTAACGTCAGTCGGCTCATGGGCTCAGCCCACGGCGCGGTTCGGTCCATGGTGAACCCGGTCCACGGCTCGGGTGAGACTGACAGATGGGACCCACCTGTCTGTGCGGGGTCTCACGCAAACGCGGCTGACGCGTGGGCCCTCTGACTTGCGGGGCCCGCGTGTCAGGGACACGCGCTCACACGCGTGGGTGCGACTAGGCACACGTGGCGCAATCTCGGCCGCACAAGTTTGGATGGACGGCTGAGATTCGCCCGAGACTACCCTATAAGCAATAACCCAGATCTAATCGGTGCCCTACGATCTTGATCCTACGGTGGGGATCTAATACGCCGAAACAGAGAGGTGGACTCACCTCAAGCATCAGATGATGATCCAACGGCCGGTGGAGCTCCAAGGTCGCGGTGGCGGTCTTGTGTGGCGGCCGGAGCAGGGAAGACGACACCGAAAGCGGCCTCTGGGCGTGTCCTGGCGAGAAGGAGAGCACGCTCGGGGGCGCCTCAACGTGGGGTTTTCAGATCCAGCCTCGGTAGCGGCGGAGGATGGCTAACGGCGGCGGAATCGCTCTAAACCCGTAGCCAACCCTCGACTACTCGGTGAGGATTCCTTGGCGGTGGCGGCGGCTGAGCGCGAAACCTAGGGCAAGCGGTGCGAAGCGGTGGCGATCCTCGGACGAGGGGTGGGGCTTTAACGAGCCTCGGCGTTCGCGCGGAACCCGGAGGTCAAGACCCACACGGCGGAGCCGTTCGTGCCCGAGTCGGAATCGGAGACGATGGCTGGGAACCGTCCACATGTCCGGATGGGCCGGTAGGATCGCCGCAGCGTGAAGCAGGTTCGGGCGGACCGCGGCTCGGCCGTGCAGGCGATTCTCGGCCGTTGGATCTTGATCCAACGGTCGGAGAATTAGGGTTCGATGACTTGGTTTGATCGAAACGGTTGGCTCGGTCGGGTTCGGGTCGGACTCGAGTCCGACTCGGACCGAGGAACGATACTACACCGGCGATTTTAATATTCAAAATAATTCCCAGTAATTCATTTAATTCATTAAAAATATCAAAAGACTCAGAAAAATTCCAGAAAAATTCTGGAAAATATTTTGGATCATTTTGGACTCAAATAAAATATTTCCAACAAAATTTTATTTGCAAGATTAAATTCTTTAATTATTTCAAAATGGAATAAATTCAAATAAATTCCAAATAAATCCAAATAAATTCCAGAAAATTCCAAAAATTCACCAAAGTGCCAAATCACACATGAATTTAAGAAAAGCAAAATTTTGGGGTGTTACACCTCCCGTGTTGGCATAATCATAGCAATTTAATCCCAACTTTAGGTGACAATGGAATATATGGCATACAAATATTATTAACAAGGATGGAATTAACAATTAGGTGGATTAACTAGTTATCCCAAATTAAACTATTCATTTTAATCAACATAACATGCATAATTTAAAACAAAATTGTCGACGATTGGAGAACGGGCTCCCGTCGAGCTTACTTGTTGAATGGGGGATCAACAGAGCCCCGTCGCACGGATCGAAGAGGGCGTTCGAGCGACGCGAGGTCGGGAGAAGGAGGCCGGAAAAAAGTGACGCAGTGTTTTATCCTGGTTCGGGCCTTCACCGCCGAGATAATGACCCTACTCCAAAGTGTATTGTGTTCTATCTTTCGTGTGCCCTCACTCACATGATCTTGTGGGTTTAAATACTATGACTAGAGATGGTAAAAAGTAATCGCCTCAGGATCACGCTATGTATCCATATCCGTGATGTCGCCTTGATTCCGCGTTATTTGAATTTCGGGTATGATTTCCCTTGATCTCGGTGATTGGTTGTTCTCCTTCCTTCCTCACTAGGCATTGACCTCCGACCAAACACCCGAGCAAAGGTCGTGGCCTCCACGAGCATGCTTGCTCGTGGGGGTGTGTTTGGTGCTTCATGGAATCGGAGGCGCAAACGCGTATGCTCGGAGGAGAAGGAGGGATGCTCGTTTGCTCTCCCGAGCATCTTCCCTAGTGCCGCTTGGTCGGCGGGTTTAGCTTTTCACGGGTACCGTGGTCTTTTGCGGATAGCCAATCTGACAGCTTAGCCCTCGGAGGTCTGGCTGGGAACCCTCGGGCTTCCCTCTGAGCCTAAGAAGACTTGAGGGGATTGAATTTCCTTTGGTGGCTCACGACCATTTTACGTCAGGGAGGCGAGCTTCTTTACTCCGCGTGCTTGCTCTGCTTGTGAGCGCGTCGTTGTGGATTAGCTTCCTTCTCCGAAGCCTCCTCAGAATCTGCACGGTAGTTTCTGAAGCGGCGCTTTTCCGGCCAGGTGTTCTTTGGCTTTGATAGGCGGCGATTTTTATCCCGCCTCTTCACTATCCTTTTAACCCTTTCTGGAGAGGTGGAGTCCCATTGCGTCTCTTTGCTCGTCTTCGCGAAAAATCTTCCAAGAGCTCCTAGCGCCAAGAACCCTTTTTCGCTCTCCTTCCTTCTTCGGCCATGGCGCGTTCTGCTGTTAGCGAGATGACCCGAAGGAGGCTCGGTGCTCACGGACGAGGGGTACGCCGACCAGGCTCGCCGAGTGCCTCGGGGATGATCTGTGGCCGGTCAGCGAGAGGCGGAGATCGTCTCTCTCGCGAGTTGTACGCCATCAACGGGCCGTCTGCCCCGAGAGCGACTCCTCGCCTCCGCTTGCCTTCTCGCAGTGCGAGATCTCTCATCTCCACCCCAACTCCATCCTTTCCTCGCAATCTTCTCTCACCTTTGCGAGGCTTACGTGGAGTGTAATGCCCACGGCTAGCCTCTTCTTTCACTTCTATTCCCCTTCTCTTGGCCGGAGATGGTTCCGCCGGCTGCGTTTATCTTCGCCTTAACCGACCATACAGTACCCTTCGTTGCTGCAAGGACTCGGTGTCGGGTTGGGCCGACTCTAATTCTACCGTGAAGAAGGCGGAGGGGTCCGGTTGGTCTGCACCGAGGGACGCCCGCCCTTTCGAGACGGCGGCCGCCTGCAACCCGAGGAAGAGCGGGTGCTCAGATCGGTGAGCTTGCCGAGATGGGGCTCATCGGTCGGGATATCGCCTTGGACTTTACCTTCAACCGGTGTCCCCTGAGCGCGCCGCGAGCATCCTTCTTCGAGGTGACCGGTGGCACGACTTCACCCGCGAGGACAACGCAGGTATGTTCCTGGACCTCTTTCCCGAGCATCGCTGCTACGGTGAATCTGCGCTTATGCATCCGTATATGCCTTTTGTCTTAGTCTTCGGTTGTGGCGCAGCTCAGGGATCGATTGGAGTTGGCGATAGGGTCGCGAGATGTTAGCGCCCGAAGGAAGAAGGAGCCGACGCCAATCGCCAGGTTCCCTAAGAATATTTTTGATCGCAAGGCACGCCGGTAAGTACATTTTTCCACTTCCGCTCGAGGGCATGTTTTCCGAGCTCATTCCTCCCGATTTCTGTTGGCGGAGAAGGTCGCCTTGAGCTTATGGTGTCGGCGCTCAGCGCCGCCAGACTCCAGGCCAGGGTTCCCGTGAAGAGGCGGGGTCGAGGTCGCCGAGCATCCGCCGCCGCCTCGCGCCAAGCGGTCGAGGCGCCGAGCCGACCAGGACCCCTACCCCGCACCTTGAGTATCGCCGACCGCCAGAGGTGTTTAACTCGCATTTGGTTCGATGACTTCAAGCGGAGGAAGCGGCGAGCCGATCAATCAGCCGTGAGCGGCGAGGAAGGCCGAGAGGATGCTGTCTCTCCCGACCAAGGAGCGGCCGAGAGGCGGATCAAGGCCTCGGGACGGCTCACTCGGGTGGTTGATGCTCTTGAGGAGGAGGAAGAAGAGGAGGAGGCCGCCTATGCTCTGGTTAGAAGGAGCAGGAGGTCGACCTCTCAAACCGCCGGCCGGAAGAGGCATTCGACATGGACGATGTCGACCGGCGATGGCACGCGCCCGACGCGCAGAGGAGCGCGTGGCCGTGGCCGAGGCCTACGAGGCCAGCTGCAGAGTCGCCCGTGGCCCGGCGAGGCCGAGGAGGATGGCGCGCTCGCCGGCCGCGTAGGTCGTTCTTCATTCTCTTATTCCGCTCTTGTCTTGCGACTTTCTTCGCCAACACCCACTGCTTTGGCGTGGGCGTGATAGCCTGATGTCGTTTTGGACTTCGCCCGATGGCTGAGAGATTATCAACTCGCAGTGGGCCGAGCTCGACCGTCGTCGGACCGAGGTGATGGCCAGACGAGGGAGGAGGCGGTGCTAGCCCGGACTCAGTGGGCCGGGCTTCCCTTCGGCGTGACTCCGCGCTTCCCTTCAGCGGCCGTGGAGCCTATCCCTACCAGCTGGAGGAGCAGGAGCCGCAGGACCGAGGACCAAGACGCCTTGGCCTTGGCCACTTGCGAAGAGATGATCAAGGGCGAGGCTCAAGCGCGAGCCTCGGAAGGAGGAGCTTGGTCGCTCGACCGATTCAGCCCTGCCATGAGCCAAGGAGAGGAGGAGGAGGAGGTCGTCCCTCGGCCCTAACTCCTTCGGTCTCGAGGCACCAGCGCCGCCACGGAGGTGCAAAGGCGGCGAGGTGATCGTGCTTGATCAATCGCCTCGGCCCGCGGAGCATCGGTCGCTTCCGACTATGGAGGGACAAGCGGAGGTGATCGCCTCGATCCAATGCCTCTGGTCGAGAGCATTGGTCGCCCGGTGAAGAGGCAGAGGCGGAGGTGGTTGCTAACTCCACCAACCGCCTCAGCCGCGAGCATGGAGTGGCAGCGCTTCGTGGTTGGCGTCTGACCCGTATGTGATGGCTGGCCACCATGGGGAAGCGGCCACGAGCCGCTTCTTGTGGGCGAGGATCAGGCGACCGGGTTGATCGAAGGTGTGGTAATACAGCTCTCTGGGAGCACGGGTGCTCAGGAGAGCAAAGACCTTGACGCGCCGGCCCGGATGACTTGGTCAATCCTTCTTTCGCCGGCGCGACCGACCGCCAGCTTCGTGAACAAGCCTAGTCGGCTCTTCCGTAAGTTTCCATGTTTCTTCTTCACGCGAACGATCTTCCGGGAATCGCTCCGGCTCTTTCCTTTCTCCTTTCTCTTTCTGCCGAAGTTTGCCGCTGGCTATGGTGGAGGATATCGGCGCCCTCGGTCTCGTAAGAGCATCGGTCGAGCCACCGCGAGCAAGACGCCAAGATCGCCCGATCTTGAGCGTCGTCTCCGAGGTGCGCGAGGCCGACCTGGCTCCGACCCATCGGCGAGAGCCTCATCGCGAGCGGACCAGCTCTTCCAGCGAGATTCGCCGAAGAGCACTTCGTGAGCGTATGCGCGAGCTTGGCGAAGAGTAGTGAAGCCGCTAGACTTTCGGGCCGAGCGCGAAGCGAGAAGCTCAAGGAAGCGCGGCGCCCTCGGAAAGGCGGCCAAGGTCGCACCGTTCAATGGAAGGTCCCCGACCTAGAGGCGGAGTGTCGACTCCTTAAGGAGTCGGCTGCCAGCTGCTCCAGCGGTCGTGGACTTAGCTCTTTCTTTTTTATTTTATCTTGTGTAAAACCTCGTAAAAATAACGTTTTGGATTAAATGAGCATATTCGCAGAGTTTGGTCCTTGCCTGCTTTTTTTGCTTGAACTCGCCAGCATATGCCGTATGATCCCGGTTGCGAGAAAAGAAAGCAAGTTCCTGCATGGAGGAATACGAGCAAAGAAAACAAGTTCTGCGTGAATCAAATATCATAGACACGCAGCAAAGGATCCTTGGTAAGGAGGGACGGAACGTTCTATCATACGTAGCCCCTCGCCATGGACAAAGGTCGTGTCCTCACCGCTATGAGCACGAGTTTGTTCATGGGAGTTTTTAAGGGTCGCTTTGGTCGTACGATTTTTGAATTACTCGAATAGATCGGTTGTGTTTGAGTGGAACTGTGAGCCTGAGCGACAGGCGAGCTTTAAAACCAACAATACGTAGCCACCATACCCAGTGGTCACCGAACTGGCTTAGAGTGGATGCTCGCTGACCATGCATACGTGAAGAGCCACCATGGAAAGTGACGATTAGGCGAGCATCGGCCGGGGCCAAGGGAGATGGCGTGCACATACTTGTTGGATAAGTTCGTCTGTAGTGCTGGTAGGCAACGATGCTCGCTCGATAAGCGAGGACGGAAACTTCGAGAAAGAGGGAAAATGATTTATTGAAAGAACGCAAGGCGCGAGATAGGAGTACTCGTCTAAGCGTAGAATTTACGCAGCTTGATCGATGTTCCAGTCTTTGGTGAGCTCCCGACCATCCTGGCATCGCGAGGCTTAACAGCCCCTCGTGTGGGCCGTGAGACATGACCGTGTAGGGTCCTTCCCACCTTGGGTCACTTGTTGGCCTTCGACAGTCTTGAACTCTTCAGAAGACCATGTCGCCGACTTATGGAGCCCTAGGCTCTGACCGCCTTGGCTGCATGCCCTACGAAGAGCTTGTAGGTAAATTGCAGACCGAACAACGCCCGTTCGCTGTCGGCTTGGCGAGTCCGGTGTCGACGAGGCGCTCAACCTCTTGATCGATGGAATCGATCAGATTGCACCACTTGGGGAACCCACGCATTTACTTCAGCGAGAATGGCCTCCGCGCCGTGAAACGAGTTGGAAAGCGTCTACTTGTGGCTCCGACTTGTCGTGGTGCGGATAGACCAAAGAACGGCGGGAAGCTCCTCCACCCACTTCTTGCCTTGTGCTGGTTGAGGGTCTTAAAGACTCTCTTTTTATGCCCTGGACTAGCTGCCCATTTGCTCGCTTCGCTCATTTGCTCGTTACTCGTGGATGTGCCATGTGGCGAGACCTTGGTCCCGACCTCCTCACAGCGATAACTTTGGAACAGTTCACTTGAACTGGTCCCATTGTCTGTGATAAGGCAGTTGGGTATCCCGAACCAGGTTACCACGTTGTCGCGGAGGAACCTCTTGGCGCTGGGCCGAGATGGTCGAGACGGCTCGGCCTCTATCCACTTAGTGAAAGTGTCGATGGCCACGAGCAAATGCAACTTTCGACCTCGGGAAAGGGTCCAAGGCGCCGAGCCCCTGTGTCGAATGGCCTGGCAGTTGTATGGTTTGTAGGGCATATGCCCGATTGGCGGGTTTTGCGAGCATGGAAACTGCATGCTCGGCGGTCGTTACGATTGACCCGCGCGTCCGCCAAGGCGTCGGCGGTAGTAACCCAATCGAAGGCTTTGCTCTAGCGTTCAGAAGACGAATGAGCTCCGTGACATTCCTTCGTGGATATCACGAAGAAGGTACGGCCTTCCTCCCGGGAGACGATTTGGAAAGGATTCCCTAATGCTTTTCCGGTATAGGTCGCTTCGATCACCAGATCGAGAAGATCGCCTTGTTAGCCGAAGCAGCTTTCGCTTCACCTGCAATGTCCCATAAGGCATTGGATGAATGGCGTCATCCAATTTGCGCTTTGTTTCGAGGAATGAGACCCCTACCGCCGGTCTCACGGTGCCTCCTCTTCGTGAGGGAATGGAGGGCTTATGTAGGTGCTCGACGAGCACCCCGAGCGGCGGTTTGGGGAGGAACCGACCTTAGACATTTGGTCGGCAGGAATTATCCTTCTGGGGATGTAGATTACTAAATTCTTGAGTATTTCTCCATCTTCCTTACTTCGGCGAATGCCTGGCCATTGAGTGTATCGAACATGATACTCCTTGTTGACCTGGTTCACGACCAACTGTGAATCGCCCTTCACGATGAGCCGTTGGACTCCTAGCGATTTGCATGCTCAAGTCCGGCCAAAGGCCTTCAGATTCGCCAGCGTTGTTAGTCGCAGCGAAATGTAGTTGGATGGCGATCTTGTAGCTGTTCTCTCGTCTGGAGACCAAGATGACGCCTTGACCCGAGTGCTCGATGCTCGGGATCCGTCAAAATACAAGGTCCGGAGTTTCCTCGAATCATTGGTCCTGGTGGTGGTGCCGAGCCGACCATTCGCCACGAAATCGGCCCAGGACTTGTGATTTTATCGTCTGCAAGGGTGAGAATACCACCGAACTTCGGCGAGTTCCATTGCCCACTTGGCTATGCGACCCATCGCGCCCGATTTTTCAGGATTTCCTGAGTGGGAAGTGGTCGGCACCACGATCTTGTGTGCTTGAAAGTAGTGACGCAACTTCGGAGGCCATCGATGGTACAGTGAGTTTCGACCTCGAACGCTCCTTTGGTCCATGAAGCACTTGGCGTAATAGATAGGTCGGGTACCATCTCTTTCTCTTGCCAACACCGAGCTCACCGCTGCGCGGGTTGCTTTGCCAGTGATAATAGCAATTCTTCCCCTGCTGGGTGTGGCAGGACGGGCGGCAGAGAGAGTCTTGCTTAGCTCTTGAACGCTGCGATCAGCTTCCTCCGTCCATGTGAAGCCATCATGTTTGCGGAGGGCTTTAAAGAAAGGTAGTCCTCGCTCCCGATGGAGAGCGAACGGCTTAAAGCGGCCATCCTGGCCGAGCTTGTACTTCCTTTACGCATGTGGGCGACCTCATGTTCTCAATGGCTTGATCTTCTCTGGGTTAGCCCTAACGCCATGTGGCCCTACCATGTAGCCGAGCACCTTGCTGCCTTCACGCGAATCGCATTTTTCTGGATTTAGCTTTATTCGGTGCTTATTGAGGTTACGAAAGTTTCTTCTAAGTCAGCAACGTGACACGAAGTACTCTTGCTCTTGACAACTATGTCGCCGACATATACTCTCAAATTACCTATTTGGTCCTGCGAAAGTCTTCTGCATGAGGGCGTTGAAAGGTTGCTCCGCATTTTCGCACTGAAAGACATGGTCGTATGAGCGAAAATGAACGGGTGATGAAGAAGTCTTTCCTCGTCTTTCGCGCGATGTGATCTCGATGATAGCCTGAATAGGCGTCTGAGAAGCTCATGGTTCGTGACCCCGCCGTCGCGTCCACCAATTGGTCTATGCGAGGCAACGGATAGTTGTCTTTTGGGCACGCTGCGCTTCAAACCCGTGTGGTCGACGCACATGCGCCACTTGCCTCCTTTCTTCCTCGACCAGACTGGATTGGCTAGCCACTCGGAGTGCTCAATCTCTCACGATGAAGCCGCTTTAGGAGTTTATCAAGTTCCTCCCGATGATTGCTTGTTTTTCCGGGAAAAGCGTCTAAGTTTGTCTCGGTTTTGTCGAACCGCTAGCACTGGTCACCTCACCTTGGGACTCGCATGTCGGATGGTTCCCGAGCGAACACATCCGACCTTGCTCGGAGGAAAGTGATTTAGCTCGAGTTCCTATTTGGGATCTAGGAAGATCCCAAATGAGCGACCTTGGCCGGTTCCGACTGCGTTGAGCCGGAACAGCCTTGGTCTCTCCTCCAGGTTGGAGGGCAAGTTTAGGCCGAATGCTTGGCTCTTGAGTCGTGGCAGCGGCGGGCAATCACCGACCATATCCAGCGCTCTTCCGTCCAACTTGGTGAGTGCGGACTTTGTGGTTCCTTTGAGCGGTTATGACTCCGTTTGGCCGGGAATCTTTAGGCACTTTTCGACACGCGTGATGCGGCGGCCATGAACTTGGCCAAGGCCGGCCTGAGGATGGCGCTTGTAGGCGGACTCAAGTCTACCACCTCGAAGGTGATTAGCTCCGTCTGAAGTTACTTGGGCGCCCGAAACTTACGGGCAAGACGACCTGCCCCGGAGGTTTGATCGAGGTGCCGGACTATCCCGAAGAAGGGCACGGCCACACTCTTGATTTTGGAACGAGAATCGCATCTCGTCAATACCTTGGCTGCAAATAAGGTCCAAAGAGCTCCGGAGTCTATGAGGACCCGACCGGCCAGGTATTGCGATGGAGGGGGGTTCACGACCATCGAAGCCTTCTGGGTTTGGTCATCCCCAAGGGACAATCGTCTGCGGAGAATGTGAGGATACCTCCGAGCCATTTCATTTGCTGCACCGAGGCTTACCCCAGGTAACATGGTGCACTTCCCTTGCAGCCTCCTTTAAGTCCTAAGCGGGACTTATAGGCGGAGGAGCCTCAAGATGACCAGCTATGTGATTCCTTGGTTCTTGATATTCCATTTCATCCTCACTTTCCTCGTGGGCTGTTTTCCTTTGTCGTTGTCACCCTGATCGAAGCGTCGGCATGGGACCCTGCCATGTAAAATCGCTCGAAGCGGTAGGTCCACGTTCGGCAATTCCGTGGGTCGTGCCCGTGCGCCTGGTGAAGTGGACAGAGGTCGCCTGCCGTCGGTCCGCTTGGTCGCCTCGTCGGTCCGGCTTGGTCGCCCTGCCTCGAGGCACAGGTGGTTGTCCTCTTCCTGAGCATTAGGCTCACTGGCACAATGGGTTTGAGTTGCGGTCGTTGTTGTTCCACCTGCGGCTACCATGGCGAAGCGAGGTTGCTTTTTCTTCTTCTTCTTGATCTTCTTGTCTACAGAATTGAACCCTTTTTGCTAGCCGAGGTCTCTAGACCAGCCGAGGCGGCTTCCCTTCATCCAAAGATTTTCTTCCATTGGACGGCTTCATCTGCGTTGGCGTATCGATCGGCCATTCGGAAGAGCTGCGTTATTCGCCGTTAGATCCAGGGTGGATCTCCAGTCTGGTGAAAGCGCACGTCTGCACTCAACTTGAAAGCTTGGACGAGCCTCGTCCGATATGTTCGGATCGAGTTCCGACTGGATGAACCTCGGACGAATTGTCGCGAGGTTTCCCGTCCTGGCTCAGATCAAGCGCTCCAGTGTCGCGCTCTTTTTCCCGGGCGGATGTAGCAGCTGAAATTGCTCGAGTGCGGCGAGCTGCCTCAGGACCGTATGGATCCTTCCTTTTGATTGAAAAGCCACGTCTGGCAGCTCCGTCCAGGACCGTCTTCGGGTAATTTGCCATTACCTCATCACCTCGGCGAGGATGGCGGTGTATATCGAGAGGAATTCATCCGGGTTAGGTCGCGTTGAATCTCTCGGCGCGTGGCGTGCTTGAACCTGTTCGCCATGCGACGTCCGGAGGAGCTCGTGAAGGCCCGGCACCGGCCTTCGGGGTTTCGCGAAAACCTCGGTCACGGCGACCTCCACGCGGATCTTCCACCCAACGCCCGCGGCGCTGGCCGAAGTCGGAGAAAACCTCATGCGCGCCGGTCGTGCGATGACCGCGTATGGTTGCGGAGTGCTTTCGAGCGGCTCGTAATCTGAAGCGACAGGCTGATGTCGCCGAGGTTGCTCATGGATCGTTCCGGCCTTTCCCGGATCGGTCGCGACCTGGGGCGATCTCCGAGCATGGCCTCGAGATTCATCTGTGCGAACGCGACGGAGCGCGTTGTGATGGTCCCGAAACACTCAGGGCATCCCGACCATGGGGAGGATCCGAGACTTTTAGCTCAAGCAAGCCTCTTCCAAATCTTCGCCACGACCACGCCGCATGGCCTCTAAGTCTACTTGCTCGGGGAAAGCTGCGCGAGTCACGCCACGACGCGCCAAGGCCTGTAACCCGTTCGCTTACGGTGAAGCTGGCGCGAGCTTTGACGGGCATTTCCGAGGCGATCGGGAGTTCGGTACCGCGAAGTTCCTTTCCGTGAGGCGCACCTCCTTTGCCTGGCGGCGAATGCTCGCAAGCGTCTTTCCC
Organism: Rhipidocladum racemiflorum; assembly: GCA_036346355.1. Classification (NCBI taxonomy): domain Eukaryota; kingdom Viridiplantae; phylum Streptophyta; class Magnoliopsida; order Poales; family Poaceae; genus Rhipidocladum; species Rhipidocladum racemiflorum. Next base: position 61,844,356 of record CM070580.1, on the reverse strand, counting down.
AAAGACGCCTCCAAGTGGCGTCGGCCGCCTCATAGTGGTCGTGCTCGGCGCCCGAGATCCTCTCGGCTCGCGTGGCTCCCGACCATGTTGACTCGACGAGAGCGAGGACGAAAGCGATGGGGACATCATTGTATCCCCTTGGGACGCGGTCTCTCGGCCGAGCTCTAGGTCGCCTGCAGTATGTCCAGGCCATCGTGAGAGCTCGTTGCGGTCATCCTCGGGGTCTCGAGGTAATGTCTGGGAATGGAGGATCTGCCTCGCATTCCCGTGTCCGAGGAAAAGCTCCACTCGGTGTGATCGATGGGATCGGTCACCCCGCACGTTGTCGGCGGCGTAGTACACGCCGTCATCCTCAACGTGGTCAAAGACACAAAGGTCCCGAGTGTCTCCAGAGTTTGGCATCCTCGAGGATCTTGATCCGCATCGGAATCAAACTGCCGTCCCCCGCAGACGGCGCCACCGTCGGCGATTGGAGAACGGGCTCCCGAGGCTTACTTGTTGAATGGGGATCAACGAGCCGTCGCCGCGGATCGGCGAAGGGCGTTCGAGCGACGCGAGGTCGAGAAGGAGGCCTAAAAAAAAGGGGGACGCGGTGTTTTTTATCCTGATTCGGGCCTCTCACCGCCGAGATAATGACCCTACTCCAGTTGTATTGTGTTCTATCTTTCGTGTGCCCTCCATGTTCAGATCTTCGAGGGGTTTAAATACTATGACTAGAGATAAAAGTAATCGCTTCCTCAGGATCACGCTATGTATCCATATCCGTGATCTGCCCTTGATTCAGCGTTATTTGAATTTTGGGTATGATTTCCCTTGATCTCCGGATTGGTTGCCTCCTTCCTTCCTCACACAGTCGGCTGAGCCTCCGACCAAAACACCCGAGCAAAGGTCGTGGCCTCCACGCAGCATGCTTGCTCGTGGGGTGTGTTTGGTGCTTCGCGAACGGAGGCGCAACGCCAGTATGCTCGGAGGAGAAGGAGGGATGCTCGTTTCGTTCTCCCGAGCATCTTCCCTTAGTGCCGCTTGGTCGGCGGGTTTAGCTTTTCACGGGGGTACCGTGGTCTTTTGCCAGATAGCCAATCCCCGACAAAAATATATTTTCAAAAGCTAGGAACAATATGGTCAAAGCACAACTTGTCTTCGTAAAGCAGCGAGTCTTGGTCTGGAGCTTGATCTTCGAAATCCGTGTCCTCACACAGCTCGACGTCTACGCATAACAGATAAAGAACCAGGTAAACCCGCAAAACAACGTACAAACACACATTTGAAAACAATGTTACAAATCAAACTAGCTTAAAAACCCCCATGCAAATTTCTAACTAATTATTTTAGCATTTTCTAAAATTTATAAAATTTATTTTGAAATTTTTGGACGTATAGTTTAAGAGCTACAAAATTCATAAATTTGGACTTTCCGCAAATAATTTAACATTATATATTTATTTATAAAATTTCATTAAAATTACTGTAGAAAGGTATTAATTTTTAGTAATTAACAAAACTTGTCGCAAGTGATTTGGACTTAAAACGAATTTGTAGCGAAAAAGACAAAATTCATAATTCCTGGAAATTAACACGTACAAACTAACTTCTAGTTTCCATTGCATGGCACTGTTCACAGCATATTCATGTATCCTTGTATTCGGTTAGCTATGTGAGAAAAAAATCGAATGAAAGTTTTACAACACATGTATTCACATGTACTGCATGCCTAATATTTTTTTGTACACATGCATGCGGTTGCCTAATATATACGTATATACACACTAGCATATATATGTAGAACACACACACATCTAACATATATAAAATTAACACATAAATACGTACTAACATGTATGTACAGGCATAAATACACGTGACAAGATTAACTGATCGAGATAAACAGAGCGCATGAAGGAGGGATGAGTGATATCGATCGGCTCAGGCGGTAGCGCAGACCGTCGACGCAGAAGAAGGGTTTAGAATGCGAGGCCAAAGAGTGCGCTGGCGGCGACAGCGTAAACGGTGGTGGCAACGACGGCAGCGGCAATGCGACGGCGACGACGATGGCGGCGACCAACGGCGGCGACGACGGTGGTGGCGACAACGGCGAGACGACAGCGGCGACCAAGTCGGAAAGGATGGCAGGGAGGCGTGGATGTACAGAAGAGGTACTTGACCATGGGATGGTGCAAAATAAAATGATGTGAGGAAATGGCTGGAATGAACAATGGAGATGGCAGTGTGAGTAGAAATGCTTTGAGTACAATGGGTATGAACTAGTAACACTAGGAGGCCATGCAATGGAAAAGGTAACGTTGTAAAAGGAGAGCTAGACAAGGCTTCCAGTGCCATGCGTCCATACCAACATGTAGTAACGGCTGCAAGCATGATTAGAGAAACGGCTGGAATTGTAACGGTTTGCCTTCATGCATGTAAGAAAGGGATGAAATGAATTTCCATTTCCTTGGGCAATCAAGTCCCTAATTCATGCATTGGAAACAGCATGCAAGGAATGTCGTGCAGAGGAAACGACTGGAAGGTGGGAACGTTCAGATTCAAGCATAAAGGAATATATATGCTTACACGTGAGTACCAGCACATATACATATATACGAACACGCGTTTGTAAAACGTGTTTAGAATAAAATAGCAGGAGGGTTCCAAAAATCCTGAAAAATTCCTCTAAAATACTGGGAACTATTTGGAACCTAACGAAGTTAGTTTCGTGATTTTTCGACGTATAGATTTTTCGTTAAAAATCTTTTAGTGAATCAGACACCTGTACAGATTTCGGTAAAATCAACGATTTACGTTATATAACATGTTTTTCGAAAATATTTGTAGAGAACACCCTCGTCTACCCATTATGTTAATTATAAACACAATTTTTAGATTTTATGCTTATTCGGAAATGCAGGATCTTTCTTTAACGTGATTAGTTCAATAAACTGGAATCCGAATTACTCGCGAGGCTTCCAAGTAAGTTTCAGAAAATTACAAAATAATCCCAGAAACACACTAAATATATTAAAAGAAAATTTTGGGATGTTACAGATCTGGATCTAACGGCTATGATTGGATCTAGCACGGTGCGGTCAAAGGGCTACGTGGCTCAATCTCGTGCATTGGATCTAGATGCAACGGTTGATATTAGATAAAAAAAACGTAACATGGATTTCGTATGGGTGACATGGACGAACCTGAGCCCTTGGATCTTGATCGGACGGCTGATAGAGCTCGCAGGTTTCGGCGATGTCGCAGCGGATCTAGGTCACCAGAGCTGGGGACGACGACAAGCCCAACGATGTTTCCGCGCATCTCCGGTGAGGTGAGTGGTCCCTTCCGAAGTGCCTCGATGCGGGGAGTCCGGATCTGGGATCGGTGGCAGCGGAGATGGCTCGACGGCGGCGGAAAACGGCAATAACCGCGGCGGATCACGATTCCAACTTCGGCAAGCGATTGCGGGCTGGCGGCGGTGGCTGGAGCTCGGTGGCCTAGGGCCACGGCTGCGAACAGAAATGGCGGTCACGACACGGGTGGCGGCGCATTAAATACTGCACTCGGCGTCAGTGAAATCCGCGGAAAACGAGGCACACACGCGCGCGGTGGCGGAATCCTGCGAGGACTCAGACACAATGACGTGGTCGCATCCTGGTCGTACACGTGTCCACGATCGATGACCACAATCGCGTCGGGCGAGAATGGGTTCGCACAGGCACGGGCTGGGGTGACGTGGCGCAATCTCGACCATTGGATGAAGATCCAACGGTCGCGCTAAATCATGCGAGGGATTTTTAAATTACAATCCTTGTTGTCAAGTTTCCAAAATAAAGAGGAATCAATTCAAATACCTCGTTTCAAAAAGAGATCAAGCCAAATCACAAAAATCCTCTTTTAGAAAAGCAAAAGCAGATTTTTTATGAATTGTCCTCAATTGGGGCAGGTAGTTAGTGGACTTCTATTGCTCGAAAAATTTTGAGAATTTTTCACCCTGTGAGCAGATGAGCTTCAAACACTCCACCAAAAATCACCTCCAAAAGTCTTGTAGAAAAACAGGAAAAATCAAGGACTACAGATAGTTAGGAACTTCAATCAAGAAATTTGGGGCTCGGTTTTCACCTCATAGCTCCCAAATGGTGCAACCAGTGGACTCTAAAATTTTTACATAGATGGAAATATGAGTCAAGCACCTTCTCGAATAAGAATCACTGAAAAGGAGTTTTCTATATTTTTCTAAATATCAAAGACTTACAACTGCACGAAGAACAAGTCCAGGACAGATTTGCAATCTTGATAGAAACTTGATCTCTAGTCTATCTTAGTGTGCAAGAAAGATGTAAAACCAATGAGCACTATCAATATATCCTTGATCAACAGCATTTAGAAGGAGAGGAGGCAAATCCAAATTGCGAGAATTTATATGCGGGAAAGTAAATGCTGAATTTAAATTGCATAAAGTAGAGACAAATGTAAATGCGGAATTTAAATTCACAAGAATATAAAGAAAATCTTTCTATTTTCTGGTTGGAAGGTTTACAAAGCCTCACTTCATGTGGGCAATGCTCAAAGGAGCAACTCAAACCTTCAAGTGAGGGAGGGCACCCCTCCCCCACTATTTATACTACTCTTGGGCCACCTACCACCCTTGGATGAGTCCCAAACCCTAGAGCACTCCACCAAGGGCTAGGATTAATCCACTCATTCCACCCCTACACATGGGCTTTACATGGGCCACATAGGCCATACATGGGTTTTCAACAAAACCCAGTCAACCCAATGCAACGGGCCTTCATCCGCCGGACTTGACTACTCCATTTCTGCCTCATTGAGCCTCCAACCCGAACCAAAAACCTTGAACCACCTCAAGTCCATTTCCATGACCTCCAAGTGATCCTGGTTTGAGCCCAACCATCTTGTCGGCATCCTCGACCATTCTGGACCTCGGTTCTCCCAACCTAGTCCCGATACTCACCAGCGGCCACAACTACCTCAATAACCTGTACCACAAGGACCAAACCATTTTGCACAATCTAAAATACACTCTTACCTTTTTATTCAATTTGGAGTTCATTTGCACAAATTTTATATTGAGCATGTTGTAGGATTTTAGTTTAAATTTGAAATTCAATTATGCATAAAGTAAAATTAAAAATATTTTCACTTAATCTGAATCTACATTAATTTATATGAATTTAGAAACTTGTTTCACTGGATTTGGACTTAAGATGCCAAAGTTATGCAAGTTTAAATCGGCTTGGGTTGAAAAATAGCTGAAAATGGAAAATACGCTTTCTAGTATTAAAAGTTCCTTTCTACTGGCCGGTTTTGAAATAAACCATGCACTAACAAGCTGGCTCATGCAGCAGTGCATGTACAACGGGCTAGAGACTGACCACGCAGGCCCAAATATTAGCAACAGTAAACACATGAGGCAGTTGAGGTGGTTACCGGTGGTAGGCGAAGCGCGGAGGCTAGCGACCAATGGCTCGGTGGGGATCACTGCGTCGGGGCGTATCTAGTTGTAGACTTGGCAACAATAGTGTGCGGTGGAGGCAATGGTCAACTAGTCGCGAGTGAAGATGGGGATGACTCGTGCTCGAAGGAGAGGTGGGGACCATCAGGGTGTGATGTAAAGCCCATTTTATTACTTTTACATGGTAGTGCGTGGCCGAGGTGGGCTTATGTGACAATACGGTAAAGAGTTTATGTCGTATTTTTGGTTTTTCAGGGGGTTTGGGCTTTTCCAAGAGAGTTGGGCCTTGGGGGGATTGAGTTCTGGGTTTTCCAGGAGAGTTTGGGCCTTCTGTGGGGGGTTCCGGCCCATGTTGGGGGAGAAAAACCTGCCTAACCCTAATCTTCACCCACCCCATGCGCACCCCCATCCCCTGGCTGTGAGCCCCGCCTAGCCGCCGCTCCTCCCCTCCCCACCCCTCCCACCCTTGCGCCACCTCCCCCTCCACCCTAGCCAGCACTAGCTAGGGTTCTTCTTCCCCATAGCTGCCACACCTTCCCCTCCGTTGATCTCTCCATTGGGAAGCCTTTCCACCGAGAGGATCTGGCGTTTGGAGGGAGTTCGAGGCCGGGAGAAGGAGTCTTTCGTTGGGTTTTTTATTCTTCAAATCTAACTGAAAAATTGGCTTATATTTGAATTTGCGAATATTGCTTTAGTGCTCGTGCGTGTTTGATTTCAGAAACAGAGATTCTTCCTTTGGTGCCGGACCAAATTTTTTTTGGTCCACCATCATTTTTTTTGAGGATTCAAGTTAATTCAGAAACCTTATTTTCCCATGTACGACAAACCAAGTTTTTTGGTCTGTCGTAAACATGTTTTTGGCAACCTCATTTTCCCATGTACGACAAACCAAGTTTTTTGGTTTGTCGTAAACATCAATCTGAGTCCTTTTGTGCTAGACCAAGTTCTTAAAAAACAGTAAGTTTTACATGTACGCCGGACCAAATTTTTTGGTTTGTCGTGAATGGGTTTTTGAGTGTCTTTTTCATGTGTACGCCAGACCATATTTTTTTTGGTCCGTCGTGAATGCATTTTTGCTTGATTAGGGTTTTGAGCAAATTTGGAATTGAATTTTGGTTTGAATTTGAGATTATGAAATTTGTGAGAATTTCATGATGCTTGTTTTGAAGTGGAATTTATGCAATGCTCGTGTGAGTATTTGCATGGACTAATGTTGAGTCAAGTCGCAGACTTGTGCTCGAAATTGTTTTGTGGTTTGTTCATGTGCAGGTATTGCTCGAGGGCGAATGTGGTCGATGACGGGACCGGAACTAGGTTCATGGAGGAACTGAGGTTCAGAACTAAGTTCTGGAGGAACTGAGGTCTTGGTGGTCAAGGATGTCATGCGGGACGTTCGAGCTAAAAGAATGGTGCACATGAAGAATGGTTAGTCACGTGAGTATGGCAGGTGGCCATACGCGTGCAAAGTGTTAGTCACGTGAGTATGGTAGGGTTGCCATACGCGTGCAAGAGTTGTACTTGTCCATATTGGGCCAAGTGGAGTTGTGTTGAATACATACCCTTTCTAGGATTAGGAGTGGGACTCCTACTAGGATTAGGAATTGTATTCAGGACTCCTTGTGTTTTGCTCCTTTAAATAGGAGGGTTGTCTCCTGTTGAAGGGCATTAAGGTGAGCAAGGCGCATTGAGAGCCTCAAGCTCAGTTTTAGGGTTTGTACTCTTTTGATGGGAGTACTTTAGACAAAAGAAATAAAGATCAATTCTTCCAAGATTCTTGCATGCTACAGTAGTAGCATTGCTACAGTGTTTTCTGTTTTGGTTCTTGATTGCATGCTTGTTCTTGTTCTAGATTGGTTCTTGTTCTTTGAGTTTCATCTTGATTTGATCCATCAAAAACCTTTCTAGGGTATTGATATAGAGTTCCTCAAAGTTTAGTTGATTAATCTTTTGAAGATCTTATTTAATCTTGAAGTTTTGATTAGATCAATTCTCGTCAAGTTTTGGAACAACAAACTTGTGAAGCTCATAACTTTTGATCCATAAGTTCGATTGAGATGATTCTTTTTCTGGTTTGAGTTGTATTGAAATCTGGTTTCTTGTGTCCAAATTTCAGATCGATCTAACGGTTGGATTTCTGTGAATTCGCGTTTTACCAAACCTCTCTTATTCTGTTTTTGTCGAATACGAGGCAATTATTTGGTTCCGTTTTGGGGTGAACTTTTAGTAGATTGAAATTTTGGTTTTAGCTTCCGCACAATTATTCACCCCCCCTCTGATTGCTATATTCGTTTACTTCGATCCTACAAGTGGTATCACAGCAAGGTTATTCTAATCTATCTTAACCGGTGATTAGATCAATGGATCGTTATTCGACAAAACCATGTGTGTTCGATGGTGTTGATTTTCAGTTTTTGAAAGCCAAGATGGAGGCGTTCATCCAAGCACAAGGCTTCACAATTTTGGAGAAGGTCTACAAGCCATATGAAGTCCCTGCAAACGACAACGTCAATGGCACCAATCGCACACATGTTGAAGCAAACAGCAAGGCGCGCAACTTGATCATCCAAGGTTTGGGACGCAGCGATTTTGACCGTGTGATCCATTTCAAATTCGCATATGAGGTATGGAAATCTCTTTGTGATTACCATGAGGGTTCGAACACTATCAAAGAGGTTCGTCAAGATCTTTACAAAAAGGAACACATGCGATTTGAGATGAAGCCTGGTAAGTCACTAGATGATTTCTTTGCACGCTTTAATAAAATTCTTAGCAATTTGCGTGCTGTTGGAGTTAGCTTTGATGATGTTGCTAATGCTAGACAATTTCTTGGTGCATTAGACATGTCTATTTGGGAGATGAAAGTTACATCCATTAGAGAATCTACTGTCATGAGTACACTAACATTAGATGTTTTGTATTCTAAGTTGAAAACTCATGAGTTGGATGTTTTTGCCAGAAAGGGTAATGTTAATTTAATTGCTTTGATCTCTAACCCTAACATGTCAAATGCAAATTTTTCTTCTAGTTTTTCCTTGTCCTCCTTGTCTTCTTTAACAGATGAGCAAATAGAAGAATTTCCTGAAGAAGACTTGGCACTACTCTCTTCTCGCTTTAACAAAGCTTTGCAGAATGTGAGAATGAGAAAGAGAGGTGGTCCTCCAAGGTGCTATGAGTGTGGTGATCTCAACCACATGAGATCAAATTGTCCAAAGCTTGTAGGTAAAGCATCATGGGAGGAGAAGGACAACGACAGAAGAAAAGAGAAGAAGAAGTTCCCTTCAAGTGATAGAAAGAAGAAGAGCTTCATCAACCGCAAAATGGTCCACCGAGTTCTTTCCGCTCTTGAACAAGTCAATTTGAGCGATGTGGATTCGGAGAGCAGCGAGGATGATGCAACTCCAAGCAAGCATGATTTGACGGGGTTGTGTCTCATGGCAAGCAGCAAGGATAGCTTCACCGGGGACGATCACGATAGCGACTTCAATGAGGCTTCTCGCGCGAGGAAGGAGAACATATGGCTAGTGGATTCCGGATGCTCACGCCACATGTCCGGTGATAAGAATTGGTTCTCCTCCCTCACTCGTGCATCTCGTGCTAAAAGTGTTACTTTTGGAGATGTTTCTTCCTCTTCTGTTGTGGCAAAAGGTACAATAAAGGTAAGTGACAAGTTTATGTTCAAGGATGTTGTGACACCACGGAGTGTCCTAACCTTATTTAATGTGCATAATGAGGTTAAAAACATTATGAAATATGGTATTGGAGGTTAAAACCATATGGTATGAGGTTTAATCGCGTTTCCGGGCCGTTTTCGGGAGTTTGGGCCTTTCTGGAGGAGTTTGGGCCTAAAAGAAGGGGTTCTGGGCTTTGGTGGGATGGAGTATGAGTCCATTTAGGACAAGGATTCTTGTGTGGGCAGGTAAAAGGGGCCTCCCCCTGCCCTCCTTGCGCCCCCACCCCCACTTGCGCTCCCACACCTCCACCTCCCTTGCCCTAGCCGCCCCACCCCCACTCCTTGGCCGTGCGCCCCCACCCCCTTGCCCCCTTTGCTATCCCACCTCTCCACCACCTCTCCTCCACCCCCTTGCTTCCCTAGGGCAGCCTCCCCACCCGCTGCACCTCGAGGATCCATCCGTTGGAGCGAGGAGCGAGGAGAGATCCGGGAGAAGATCTATTGGGTTTTCGTGCGTCGGGCGAAGGTATGGCCATGGGACTCCTTGGGGTTGGGCTAGGTACTGTTATAAGGATCAATATCATGTTTTTAGATCAATTGGTGGTGCTGGAATTGAGTAGATTGGATTAGATCTAGATGTTGCCACGTTCTCTGTTTTGGACAGCATGAGCAGTCGACCTAGGGTTTAGTTTTTCGCCAATTTTGAGTCCGAATTTGATCGTCCGCCTGTTGAAGAAGTTGTAGATAATTTCAATATATTTTTGTGGGTATAAAGAACGTCCAATTCTGATGAGCCGTTTGAAAGTTATGGCTGTTTTACCGAGCGTGTTAAAATCTGTGACGTGATTGGAACAGATCACGGTATTCTGTAGATTAAACCACTTTAGAGTCCGAATCAGTCTTTGCTTATACTTAGAAAAAGTTGAGAAATTTCCTAAGCTATGTGAGGATGTACTCGTTTAATTGATTCGGAGTCCCAGAACTCAAGTTATGCCTTTTGGAAAGCTGCTGTCCCGACGGGACAGAACCTCTGTTTTTGGGTGTTGCGAGTAGTTGGCAATGTCATGGTAGATGAGGGTTTGCGTACTATTTTGTGGACATGATTGTGAGTGTGTGGTACCTAGTTGAGGACTTTGTGGCTCGTTTCCGAGCCAAGTTCTACCCAGAGTCTTTCCTTGAGCGGATGGAGCATACTCTGACGACTCTTTCCCAGGGAAAGAGGTCGGTGGCAGAGTATGAGGCGGAGTTCAACAGCGTGGTGCGCTTCGTGCCGGCGGTGGCAGCCGACGACAGGGAGAAGGCGAGGAGGTTCCGTAGAGGCCTCAACCAGGAGTTCAGAGTTGTCATGGGAGCGACCGTCCCTCATGACTTCTGCTCCGTGGTGGAGTAGGTGAAGGGCATGGAGCTCGAGTTGGAGCTCTCCCGGGATAGGCAGAACCCGGGTGGTTCAGGGGTTCCTGCGGCCCCAGGCGGGGGCCAGAAGAGGACCTTTGGTGGAGGAGGTGGGTCTTCTCAGCGACCCACCTTCAAGAAGTTCAAGGGAGGACAGGGCTCCTCCTTTGGGGCTAAGATGAGGCCGCCTCAGTCGTCTTCCTCGCGAGCGGCTGTTCGTCCTGTGCCCGGGCAGGGCATGATGTGTTTCAAGTGCGGTGGCGAGCACCGTGCTTCGGAGTGTGGTTGGACTGGAAGTTGCAACCACTGTGGCAAGCCTGGCCACATGGGATGAGTCTGCCGGATGAATCCCGATAGCATCATCAAGTGGGAGACGGTGCCTTCTCCTCCCACTCCAGCGGCATCTTCCAGAGGATCGGTGCACATGATGGCAGCTCCAGCTCCTCAGCCACCCTTTGCGTAGGCGCCACTAGCAGCTTACTGGTGCCCGCAGCCGTCTGCTCCTCCTCAGTTGCCTCCTCCGCCCCCAGCTTTGTTGGGGCATCAGCCGGGAGTCGGGGCTCCTACTGTCTCGGTGCCACCAGGAGTGTACGCCTTGCCGACCGCTGAGTCAGCCGGGCATCCAGAGGTGGTTTTAGGTACTCTGCTCGTGGATTCCGTTGATGCCTTTGTTTTGTTTGATTCCGGAGCATCCTATTCCTTTGTGTCGGCTGAGTTTGCTAGTAGGGCTAAGTTGGGAGTTCAGCAGATTTCTGAGTCCGTGTTAGTCAGTTCTCCTGGGGGTTTGATTGCTAGTTCTTTGGTTTGCCCCGGTTGCACCATTGCCATTGATGATGAGGTTTTCTTTGCCAATCTTATGGTGATCCAGTTGGCTCCTTTTGATGTCATTTTGGGCATGGACTGGTTGCATCGCATCGCTCCAAGATCTGTTGCTTTTTGCGCATCTGCCATTACCTTGGCAGCCCCATCGTGGGTAGAGTTGACCTTTCATGGTGGTTTACCTTCCAGCCTGTCTTTGCTTTGACTAGTCTATTTTCCGGTCGCCGTTTGAGGCAGTTGGGTTTCCTCATGACCTTGTCTCGAGAAGCCATCTTCTTCGATTTCCTATTGAGGAGATTCCTGTAGTGAAGGAGTTTGTTGATGTGTTCCCTGATGAGTTGCCTGGTCTACCTCCCGTGAGGAATGTGGAGTTTCGTATTGATCTTGTTCCTGGCACTCGACCTATTTCTATCTCTCCATACTGCTTGGCTCGTCCTTTTCAAGACGAGTTGAAGAAGCAGTTGGAGGATCTGTTGGCCAAGGGCTTTATTCAGCGTAGCATTTCGCCATGGGGAGCACCCGTCCTCTTCGTCTCGAAGAAGGATGGAAGTTGGCGTATGTGCATTGATTATCGTGCTCTTAATCAAGTGATAGTCAAGAACAAGTATCCTTTGCCTCGCATTGAGGATCTGTTTGACCAACTGAAGGGAGCCAAGGTGTTCTCCAAGATTGATCTTTAGTCGGGGTATAATCAGATCCGTGTGAGGGAGCAGGACATTGAGAAGACTGCTTTCTCCACTAGGTATGGGCATTATGAATTTAATGTTATGTCTTTTGGACTAACTAATGCTCCTGCTGTCTTTATGGAGGCGATGAACAGCATTCTACACAAGTACCTTGATGAGTTTGTGGTAGTGTTCATCGATGATATTCTGGTTTACTCTAAATCAGAAGAGGAGCATGAGCAGCATTTGAGGCTTGTGCTGAGCACCTTGAGGCAAAATCAGTTCTTTGCTAAACTGAAAAAGTGCGAATTCTGGATTTCAGAAGTGGGTTTACTTGGCCACATCATCAATCCAGAGGGCATATCCGTAGATCCTAGCAAAGTCTCAGCAGTTTTGGATTGGAAGAGGCCTTCCAATGTCAAAGAGGTGCGTAGTTTCCTTGGGTTGGCCGGCTACTATCGGTGTTTTTTGTAGGATTTCTCTATCATTGCCAAGCCGCTTTCGCAGCCGACTCAGAAGGGGATGAAATTCCAGTGGACTGCAGAGTGTGAGCACAGTTTCTGCACTTTGAAGGAGAAGTTAGTGACTGCTCCTGTTCTTACCCTTCCCGAGCCTGGGAAGTGCTTCACTGTTTATTCTGATGCTTCTCGGTTGGGACTTGGGTGTGTGCTCATGCAAGATGGCAAGGTGATTGCTTATGCATCAAGGCAGTTGAAAAAGCATGAGCAGAACTATCCCACGCATGATCTTGAGCTAGCAACTGTGGTGTTTGCATTGAAGATATGGAGGCATTAACTGTATGGCGAGTCCTGTGATATCTTCACTGATCACAAGAGCCTCAAGTACATCTTTACTCAGAAAGATTTGAATTTGAGGCAGAGGAGGTGGCTAGAATTGATAAAGGATTATGACCTCACTATCCAGTATCATCCGGGGAAGGCCAATGTGGTGGCTGACGCTCTCAGTCGCAAGACAATGCCCCCTGTCGTTGATTGTCTTGTTGCTGATTTTGAGCGATTGGGAGTCTCCTATCGCTTATGGGACCGTGCAAGCTGAAACTCAATTGATTCTTGAGTCGGGCCGATTCCCGAGCTGCAAAGCGGGAGGCACAAGAAGATGATCGGCTACTCCAGCAGGTGAGGAACGCCTTGAGGATGGCAAGTCTAGAGACTTTACCGTTGATGATGTAGGAGCTTTGAGGTTTCGTGGTCGTCAGGCGCACTTCGTAAATCCCAAGTGAAAGAGGATATTCTGAAAGAGGCTCATCGCACCCCGTACACGGTCCATCCTGGGGAGACCAAGATGTACAGGGACTTGAAAAAGAATTTCTAGTGGAAAAGGATGAGAGTGGATATTGCCAAGTATGTGGCGTCTTGTGGGATTTGTCAGAAGATCAAGGCCGAACACAAGCGTCCTGCTGGTCTGTTGCAGCCATTGGAGGTTCCTGTGTGGCCTTGGGATGACATCTCCATGGATTTTGTAGTTGGCCTACCTCGTACTCCACGAGGGAAGGATGCTGTTTGGGTCGTGGTGGACCGTTTTAGCAAGTCCGCGCATTTCATTCCTATCCGCACTACCAATTCAGCGAGCGATTTGACTCCCATCTATGTGCGGGAGATTGTGAGATTGCATGGTGTACCCAAGACCATTATTTTTGATCGGGATGCGAAGTTTGTCTCCAAGTTTTGGGAGAGCTTATAGAGTGCTTTGGGTACACAGCTTCGCCTTAGTACCGCTTTCCACCCTCAGACAGATGGGCAGTCGGAGCGTACCATTCAGACTTTGGAGGACGTGCTCAGGGCCTGTGTGATGGCTTGGAAAGGTAGTTGGGATGATCATTTGCCTCTGGCAGAGTTTGCTTATAACAACAGCTATCATTCCAGCATCCGGGCTGCTCCTTATGAGGTATTGTATGGCCGAAAGTGCAGATCGCCACTTTGTTGGGATGCTGTGGGTGAGAGAGCAGTTCTTGGACCAGATTAGGTTCAGCAGACTGTCGATCGCTTGGCAGAGGTACGACAGAACCTTCTTGCAGCGCAGAGCAGACAGAAAAGTTATGCTGATGTCAGGAGGCGAGATTTGGAGTTTGAGGTGGGTGATAGTGTACTCTTGCGAGTATCTCCCACCAAGGGTGTGGTTCGATTTGGCACCAAGGGAAAACTCAGTCCGAGGTATGTTGGGCCATTTCCTATCATCGCCCGAGTTGGTAAGCTGGCTTATCGTCTGGAGCTACCGGAGTCAATACAAGGTGTGCACAATGTGTTCCACGTCTCGATGTTGAGGAAATACTTGCTTGATCCGGAGTTGGTGGTTCCGTTGAACCATTAGTGCTTGAGCAGGACCTCACCTTCGAGTCCCGTCCTGTGAAAATTCTGGGGACCTCGGAGCGAGTGATGAAGAACAGGACGCTCAAGTTTGTCAAAGTCTTGTGGTCACATCAAACCGAGAGAGAAGCAACTAGGGAGCTGGAGTCTCGCATGCGTGAGAAGTATCCCGAGCTTTTCGCCTCAGGTATGTGATGTGAAACATAGCTATCTTCGGTTTTGCTGGGTTGCGTTTTGGTGTGTTTAGATTCGAGGTCGAATCCTGTTGAAGGGGGGAAGAATGTGACACCACGGAGTGTCGTAACCTTATTTAATGTGCATAATGAGGTTAAAAACATTATGAAATATGGTATTGGAGGTTAAAAACCATATGGTATGAGGTTTAATCGCGTTTCCGGGCTGTTTCCGAGAGTTTGGGCCTTTCCGGGGGAGTTTGGGCCTAAAAGAAGGGGTTGTGGGCTTTGGTGGGATGGAGTATGAGTCCATTTAGGACAAGGATTCTTGTGTGGGCTGGTAAAAGGGGCCTCCCCCTGCCCCCACCTCCACCTCCCTTGCCCTAGCCGCCCCACCCCCCACTCCTTGGCCGTGCGCCCCCACCCCCTTGCCCCCTTTACTCTCCCACCTCTCCACCACCTCTCCTCCACCCCCTTGCTGCCCTAGGGTAGCCTCCCCACCCGCTGCACCTTGAGGATCCATCCGTTGGAGCGAGGAGCGATCCGGGAGAAGATCTATTGGGTTTTCGTGCGTCGGGCGAAGGTATGGCCATGGGACTCCTTGGGGTTGGGCTAGGTACTGTTCTAAGGATCAATATCATGTTTTTAGATCAATTGGTGGTGCTGGAATTGAGTAGATTGGATTACATCTAGATGTTACCACGTTCTCTGTTTTGGACAGCATGAGCAGTCGACCTAGGGTTTCGTTTTTCGCCAATTTAGAGTCCAAATTTGGTCGTCCGCCTGTTGAAGAAGTTGTAGACAATTTCAATATCTTTCTGTGGGTTTAAAGAACGTCCAATTCAGATCAGCCGTTTGAAAGTTATGGCTGTTTTACCGAGCGTGTTAAAATCTGTGACGTGATTGGAACAGATCACGGTATTCTATAGATTAAACCACTTTAGAGTCCGAATCAGTCTTTCCTTATACTTATAAAAAGTTGGGAAATTTCCTAAGCTACGTGAGTATGTACTCGTTTAATTGATTCGGAGTCCCAGAACTCAAGTTATGCCTTTTGGAAGGCTGCTGTCCCGACGGGACAGAACCTCTGTTTTTGGGTGTTGCGAGTAGTTGGCAATGTCGAGGTAGATGAGGGTTTGCGTACTGTTTTGTGGACCATCTTGAGTTCAATCCTTTGGAGGCAAATGGTATGTGCTTGTTATTGTTGAGGATTACTCTAGATACTCTTGGGTATACTTTATGGCATCTAAGGATGAGGCTTTTAGTCATTTTAGAAGTCTTGTTCTTAGGCTTTCTATTGATCATCCAGGAGCTCTCAGAGCGATTAGAAGTGATAATGGAACTGAGTTTAAAAATTCTTCTTTTGATCACTTTTGTGCTGAAAAGGGAATTGATCATCAATTTTCATCACCTAGAGTGCCTCAACAGAATGGTGTAGTTGAAAGGAAAAATAGAACGTTGGTTGAGATGGCTAGAACCACGTTAGATGAACATCACACTCCTAAAAACTTTTGGGCTGAAGCGATTTCAACTACATGTTATGTTTCAAACCGTGTGTTTTTGAGATCAAAATTGGGTAAGACTCCATATGAGCTTCGGTTTGGGCATAGGCCTTCTGTCTCACACTTTAGAGTTTTTGGATGCAAATGCTTTGTCTTGAAATCTGGAAATCTTGATAAATTTGAAGCTAGATCAATGGATGGCATTTTTCTTGGATATCCTGCTCATACTCGTGGCTATCGTGTGCTTGTTTTGGAGACTAACAAAATTGTGGAAACTTGTGAAGTTACTTTTGATGAGGCTAGTCCAGGCACTAGTCCAAGTGATGCACAAAGCGCATACGTTCAGGGGGAGAAAATCTTTGAAGACAATGATGATGAGATTGAGGATGAAGTGTTGACTCTTCCCAATGCACAACCAGTTGTAGCACCTTCTGCGCCTACTTCTACTCTACCTACAACTGAACATCCACAAGCTACAGCATCTTCTGTACATGCTGAAAATGAAGGAGGAGAACAAGAAGTTTCTGAAGCTACAGCTCCCCTGCACATTCAGAAGAGACATCCACCTGAACAAATGATTGGAGATTTAAATGAGAGAATCACCCGGTCCAGGTTTATTCATTCTGACACTCATGCTCATTCTGCTTTAGTGGCTTCTTTTGAACCCAAAGATATATCTCATGCATTATCTGACGAATCTTAGATCAATGCCATGCATGAGGAATTAGAGAATTTTGAGCGAAATCAAGTCTGGAAGCTAGTTTCACCACCTCCTGATTTTAATGTCATTGGAACTAGATGGGTTTTCAAAAATAAACAAAGTGAGGATGGTGTTGTTGTTAGAAACAAGGCTAGATTGGTTGCTCAAGGTTTCGCTCAAATTGAAGGCTTAGATTTTGATGAAACTTTTGCTCCTGTTGCTAGAATTGAAGCCATTAGAATCCTTTTAGCATTTGCTGCATCAAAAGGTTTCAAATTGTATCAAATGGATGTGAAAAGTGCTTTTCTTAATGGCTACATAAATGAGGAGGTTTATGTTAAGCAACCTCCTGGTTTTGAAAATCCGAAGTTTCCAAATCATGTGTTCAAACTGTCAAAAGCTTTGTATGGTTTGAAACAAGCCCCTAGAGCATGGTATGATAGGCTAAAAACCTTTTTACTTGAAAAGGGGTTTTCATTGGGAAAGGTTGACAAAACTCTCTTTTTACTCAAGCAAGGCAATGATCAACTATTCGTTCAGATTTATGTTGATGATATTATCTTTGGTGGTTCCTCTCATGTTTTAGTGTCTAAGTTTTCAGAAACTATGAGGGATGAATTTGAAATGAGTATGATGGGTGAGTTGACATACTTTTTGGGACTGCAAATCAAGCAAACAAAGGATGGTACTTTTGTGCATCAAATCAAATACACAAAAGACTTGTTGCATCGATTTGGGATGGAAAACAGCAAGCCGATCATGACACCCATGGATAGCACTTGCACACTTGATCCGGATGAAGATGGTGAGCAGGTTGATCAAAAGGAATATAGAAGCATGATAGGTTCACTCTTGTACCTCACTGCATCAAGACCGGATATACAATTTGTTGTGTGCTTGTGTGCTTGTGTGCTCGTTTTCAAGCTTCCCCACGTGCCTCACATCGAAAAGCCGTCAAGTGAATTTTCAGGTATCTCCATGGTACTCAAGTTTTTGGCATTTGGCTTTCTGCTTCCTCATGCATTAGTTTAAGAGCTTTTTCTGATGCTGATTTTGGAGGATGTAGAATTGATAGAAAAAGCACATCTAGTACATGCCATTTCTTGGGTAACTCTCTTATTGCATGGTCATCAAGAAAACAATCTTCTGTTGCACAATCAACTGCTGAATCTGAATATGTGGCTGTTGCTAGTTGTTGTTCTCAAATTCTTTGGATAGTAGCTACACTTAAAGATTATGGGGTTAATTTGGATAGTGTTCCTCTTTTGTGTGATAACACTAGTGCAATTTGCATTGCTAAAAACCCCGTGCAACACTCTAGAACAAAACATATTGACATCAGATTTCACTTTCTCAGAGATCATGTGGAAAAAGGGAATATTGTTCTTCACCATGTGGATACTGAACATCAATTGGCAGACATTTTCACAAAACCTTTGTCTTCTTCTCGTTTTGCTTTTATTCGGGGGGAACTTGGGATTGTTCATCCAATGGGTTTGTTTTGAGGGGGAGTTTTCGTGCCAAGTTTTCACTTGATGAGCTTACTTTATCATATTACTTTATATATTATGTAATTGAGCTCGTATATGATAATCTAAATTGTTCCACTTGAACTAAAAATGACATTGTGGAATTCCTTGGTCTGATTGCCTATAGCTAAATACTCTATGATATCTTACTCTTCTAGGCTTAATATTGAATCTTCTTGACAAATTTGGGCTATGAAGCAAGTGTGTTTTCAACTTTATTCTTTCATAAAACCTTTTAATCTCTTTGCTGTTTACAATCAAAGAAAAAGGAAAAGAAAAAGGGAATCAATAAAAAAAAAGGTTGTTAAAAGCAAAAAGCCTCAAGTTATGTGTTTCAGGCATGCTTTCCCTAAAAAGATAAGATGTATGCTTCAAGCATGCCACTCCAAGGAAATAAAAGAAGTATGCTTCAAGCATGTCATATGCAGTTTAAGGATTAAATTGGTTTACTAGATTGGAGTTGAAACTACTTGCTCGCCCAGAATTGTTAGTTGCTTCAATTTTGAGCCTTTGCTTTTCTACTAAGGTCTTACTTAGTACTTGGCTATAGTTGACTGAATTGAGCTTAAGATGCATGTCATCCCCTAACTTGCTAAAATCACATTAAGTTCATGTATTTTGCGTATTATGTAATATATAAGGTTATATGATCGAATGAGCTCATCTTTTCCTATCTTGGCACTCTCTTGTTTCTCCTTGTGAATTCATTGCTACAAGGAAAATTCTGAACATGTTCTCTCGTTTGTATTCTTGATGAATCCATTGTCAAAGGGGGAGAAGTTTGGGAATCTTTGAAAATGTAGGACCGAATATAGCAATCAGAGGGGGGGTGAATGATTGTGCGGAAGCTAAAACCAAATTCTTGATCTATTAAAAGTTTACCCTAAAATAGAACCAAATAATTGCCTCGTTTTTGAAAAAAACAGAATGATAGAGGTTTGGTAAAACGCGAATTCCCGGAGATCCAACCGTCCGATCGATCTGAAATTTGGACACAAGAAACTAGATTCCAATACGAATCAAACCCAAAAAGAATCAGCTCAATCGGACTTACGGATCAAAAATTATGACCTTTGCAAGCTTACTATTCCAAAAGATGGCGAGAATAAATCTAACTAGAATTGTAGCTCGCCGAAAGATTTGATGAACTTGATCTTTATTTCTCCTTTCTTTTGTCTAAAATACTCCAAACAAAAGAGTACAACCCTAAAGCTTGCTCAAAGCTTGATTGCCTTCAACAGGAGGCAACCCCTCTATTTAAAGAAGGCAAACACACCTAATCCTAGAAGGAGTCCTAATCCTAGAAGGATTCCTAATCCTAAAAGGATTCTCACTCCTAATCCTAGAAAGAGCATGTATTCAGCACAACTCCACTTGGCCCAACCTGGCCGAGTACAACTCTTGCACGCGTATGGTAACCCTACCATACTCACGTGACTAACACTTTGCACGCGAATGACCTTATGCCATTCTCACGTGACTAACCATTCTTCATGTGCACCATTCTCTTAGCCCGAATGTCCCGCATGACATCCTTGACCACCAAGACCTCAGTTCCCCCTGAACCTAGTCCCGAACCTCAGTTCCTCCATGAACCTAGTTCCAGTCCCGTCATCGACCACATTCGCCCTCGAGCAATACCTGCACATGAACAAACCACAAAACGATTCCGAGCACAAGTCCGCGACTTGACTCACATTAAACCATGCAACCACTCACAGGAGTGCATTGCATTAAATATTCTAAGAACACGATTTCAAAACACAAACAAAAACCTTTGCAAAAATCAAAAAGCTTTTCAAATAATCAAACTGATTTCAGATCTTTTCAAATAAAGAAACCAAAAAATAAATCTTGTCGAAATATCAAACTGGTTTCAAATCTTTTTCAAATACTCATCATCAAAATCAACTGGATCAAAAATAACGATCCTTCAATCTCCCCCTTGATGAGTAATTTGACAAAACACAATATAAGATTTGACAAGAGATTGAGCAAGAACCAAAACACCAAATAATCCCAATTCAAAAACCTCCTTGACTTGTTCTCCCCCTTTTTGACAAAATAGTCATCAAGATCAAAACTCCCCCTTAATAAATGCAGTATCTCAAGCTTTGAAGTATATTCAAGGTATATAATCAAAGTAAAGCATTTGAAGAGTTTTTAGGAGAACTTTCTCATTTTGTATCAAATTATCCAATGAGAAAGCAAATTGTGAGAATATGGAGGCTCTAACACATAGAATAGTTATTGCATAAGCAAATTAGAGCAAACAAGTAAAATGTCATAAACAGATTTTGCCAAAGTGAAAAAGAAATCTATCATGAGCATAGAGAGACTTTCAAATTCACTAATATTTGTCTCAAGCCTTTTTCAACCATTTGAATTTCCTTTTTCTCTTTTAGCAAGTTTGACAATTTTGCTTTGTGATCAACAGGGATGACAAGTAACTGCACACTAGCCCATACTTGTGTATGAGTAGGTAGTTCTTTCTTGTATCTTTCTCAGTTTAAATTGGCAAGTGGCTTCACATTGTTCTGAACTTTTGTTTAGACAAGTAGCCTTTTCTTGCATCTTGTGCATTTAAATCCCTAGCAAGGAAGCTGCACATTGTACTAAACTTGTGTTTAGCCAAGTAGCTTTTGCTTGCATCTTTTTCAACTTGCTTTTAACATTAAAACACTGATTTTGCTTGAGACTCATAATGATCATTTGAAGTCCAACAAAAAACTCACACATAGTTTCTAATCAGCTCTAGCCTTTCAACAGATGACAAGAAACTTTTAAGCCTATTTCACAAATGCAATACCATAATGAGCAAGAGCCAAAATATTCTCGAAAAGCATCTCAAATTGAATTATTTTAGCCTTTTAGTGATAAGTAAAGCATTGAGCATTAACTTGGCTATATACACAAGAATAATCACCAAAGCTTTGTACTACATGATGCAATGTAAACAGGGGTTTGTACTACATGATACCACTTGTAGGACCGAATATAGCAATCAGAGGGGGGGTGAATGATTGTGCGGAAGCTAAAACCAAATTCTTGATCTATTAAAAGTTTACCCTAAAATAGAACCAAATAATTGCCTCGTTTTTGAAAAAAACAGAATGATAGAGGTTTGGTAAAACGCGAATTCCCGGAGATCCAACCGTCCGATCGATCTAAAATTTGGACACAAGAAACTAGATTCCAATACGAATCAAATCCAAAAAGAATCAGCTCAATCGAACTTACGGATCAAAAGTTATGACCTTTGCAAGCTTACTGTTCCAGAAGATGGCGAGAATAAATCTAACTAGAATTGTAGCTCGCCGAAAGATTTGATGAACTTGATCTTTATTTCTCCTTTCTTTTGTCTAAAATACTCCAAACAAAAGAGTACAACCCTAAAGCTTGCTCAAAGCTTGATTGCCTTCAACAGGAGGCAACCCCTCTATTTAAAGAAGGCAAACACACCTAATCCTAGAAGGAGTCCTAATCCTAGAAGGATTCCTAATCCTAAAAGGATTCTCACTCCTAATCCTAGAAAGAGCATGTATTCAGCACAACTCCACTTGGCCCAACCTGGCCGAGTACAACTCTTGCACGCGTATGGCAACCCTACCATACTCACGTGACTAACACTTTGCACGCGAATGACCTCATGCCATTCTCACATGACTAACCATTCTTCATGTGCACCATTCTCTTACCCCGAATGTCCCGCATGAAATCCTTGACCACCAAGACCTCAGTTCCCCCTGAACCTAGTCCCGAACCTCAGTTCCTCCATGAACCTAGTTCCAGTCCCGTCATCGACCACATTCGCCCTCGAGCAATACCTGCACATGAACAAACCACAAAACGATTCCGAGCACAAGTCCGTGACTTGACTCACATTAAACCATGCAACCACTCACAGGAGTGCATTGCATTAAATATTCTAAGAACACGATTTCAAAACACGAACAAAAACCTTTGCAAAAATCAAAAAGCTTTTCAAATAATCAAACTGATTTCAGATCTTTTCAAATAAAGAAACCAAAAAATAAATCTTGTCGAAATATCAAACTGGTTTCAAATCTTTTTCAAATACTCATCATCAAAATCAACTGGATCAAAAATAACGATCCTTCAGAAAAGTTTAAAGAATAGGGAGAGAAGTTTTTGAAAGGGGGAGAAGTTTTTGGCAATTCTTGAGAATTTTGGAAGACTTGGACACCCTTCGAGAAATTTGGAGAATTTGGACCACATTGCACATTCATTCACATGTTTCTTGTTAGAGGGAGTTTTTCTCTGTAGTTTTTGTCAAAGGGGGAGATCTTGCGTTTTTCTTTGACTTATGTTTCTAAACCTCTTGATTTCAATTTCTTTTGAAATGAATGCCAATGTTCAAATCCAAGTGGTGTTGCCAATATTTTCATCAAGGGGGAGATTGTGAAATCATGTGCTGAAAAATTGGCTTATATTTGAATATGCGAATATTACTTTAGTGCTCGTGCGTGTTTTATTTCAGAAACAGAGATTCTTCCTTTGGCGCCGGACCAAATTTTTTTTTGGTCCGCCATCATTTTTGTTGAGGATTCAAGTTAATTCAGAAACCTCATCTTCCCATGTACGACAAACCAAGTTTTTTGGTCTGTCGTAAACATGTTTTTGGCAACCTCATTTTCCCATGTACGACAAACCAAGTTTTTTGGTCTGTCGTAAACATAAATCTGAGTCCTTTTGTGCTAGACCAAGTTCTTGAAAAACAGTAAGTTTTACATGTACGCCGGACCAAATTTTTTGGTCCGTCGTGAATGGGTTTTTGAATGACTTTTTCATGTGTACGCCAGACCATATTTTTTTTGGTCCGTCGTGAATGCGTTTTTGCTTGATTAGGTTTTTGAGCAAATTTGGAATTGAATTTTGGTTTGAATTTGAGATTATGAAATTTGTGAGAATTTCATGATTCTTGTTTTGAAGTGGAATTTATGCAATGCTCGTGTGAGTATTTGCATGGACTAATGTTGAGTCAAGTCGCAGACTTGTGCTCGAAATTGTTTTGTGGTTTGTTCGTGTACAGGTATTGCTCGAGGGCGAATGTGGTCGATGACAGGACCGGAACTAGGTTCATAGAGGAACTAAGGTTCAGGACTAAGTTTTGGAGGAACTAAGGTCTTGGTGGTCAAGGATATCATGCGGGACGTTCGAGCTAAGAGAATGGTGCAGATGAAGAATGGTTAGTCACGTGAGTATGGCAGGTGGCCATACGCGTGCAAAGTGTTAGTCACGTGAGTATGGTAGGGTTGCCATATGCGTGCAAGAGTTGTACTTTGCCATATTGGGCCAAGTGGAGTTGTGTTGAATACATACCCTTTCTAGGATTAGGACTGGGACTCCTACTAGGATTAGGAATTGTATTTAGGACTCCTTGTGTTTTGCTCCTTTAAATAAGAGGTGTGTCTCCTGTTGAAGGGCATTAAGGTGAGCAAGGCGCATTGAGAGCCTCAAGCTCAGTTTTAGGGTTTGTACTCTTTTGATGGGAGTACTTTAGACAAAACAAATAAAGATTCTACTCTTTTGATGGGAGTACTTTAGACAAAACAAATAAAGATCAATTCTTCCAAGATTCTTGCGTGCTATAGTAACAGCGTTGCTACAGTGTTTTCTGTTTTGGCTCTTGTTTTCATGCTTGTTCTTGTTCTAGATTGGTTCTTGTTCTTTGAGTTTCATCTTGATTTGATCCATCAAAAACCTTTCTAGGGTATTGATATAGAGTTCCTCAAAGTTTAGTTGATTAATCTTTTGAAGATCTTGTTTAATCTTGAAGTTTTGATTAGATCAATTCTCATCATGTTCTGGAATAACAAACTTGTGAAGCTCATAACTTTTGATCCATAAGTCCGATTGAGCTGATTCTTTTTTTGGTTTGATTTGTATCGGAATCTAGTTTCTTGTGTCCCAATTTCAGATCGATCTAACAGTTGGATTTCTGGGAATTCACGTTTTACTGAACCTCTCTCATTCTGTTTTTGTCGAATACGAGGCAATTATTTGGTTCCGTTTTGGGGTGAACTTTTAGTAGATTGAAAATTTGGTTTTAGATTCTGCACAATCATTCACCCCCCTCTGATTGCTATATTCGTTTACTTCGATCCTACAAGGTGCTATTAGCCTCTAATGGTGTGCTGCAACTAGTTAGATTTGAAGAAAACTATATCTGAGATGGAGTTCTGTTCTCGGGCAGATTAGAGGTTTGTCTTCGAGAGCGATTTTGAAAATGTTAGAAGCATTTTCTAGGGGCCCAGCTGTTGCAAAAGTTGTAGATAATTGAATTACTTTTAATTAGATACTGAAATCACTAAGTTTCGTTCTGTCATTTAAAAGTTGTGGCCTTTTTACCAAACGCTATCCAATCTGTGTCGTGAATGGTACAGTCTGTGTTCATCTGCAGATTAGAGGAACTTTTAAGCCTAATGAGAATTTTTTTAATACTTAGAAAAAGATGGAAAATTTTTTGTAGTTTGATAAAATGTATTCGTTTACTTGATTTGGAGTTGTAGAACTCAAGTTATGGTCGTTAGAAGGCTGTTGTCCCGTTTGGACAGATTACTATTTTCGGGTTTTAGGAGTGGGTTGCAAAACCGATATAGTTATTGGTCTTGTGATGCTTTGTTGGCATGTTTTTTAGTGGAATGTATCTATTTGCAGGTGGTGTGACCCCGGGAGTGGCATCAACGTCTTGCCACACCGTTTCGAGAGGTTAAAGGCAAGTGTGTTGTGATGCATGATGTGTGAGAATGAATGAATGTTCATTGTTTTGCTTCACCCTCGTGGTAGAAATCCTTTTGTCGGGTTACTACCTCTCTTATTCATGAAACTGATTAGATGATTATGAATGTTAAGTAATGGATGTGAGCATTGTTGAGGATCATGTATTTAACTTATGGTTATGCAAGTTGTTAGAAATGAGTATAGTTGCAATTGATCTATGTTAATTGCATTGGCGCATTCATAGCATGAGGACAGGCCAGGTCGGTGAGAAAGTCATAACTAATCCAGTAAGGTCGGTGAGAAAGTTATGACTAATCCGGAGCGCCACTGAGAAAGACCTATCTCATAGTTCCATCCACAGTTGTGAATGGGAGCGAGTCAGTAAGAGTAGGCACCCTCCACGGGATGGAAGGGAAAGAGGGTGCACACCGACGGGTGTGCACTCGGTAATACCGGTATGTGCTAAGCAAAGAGTCATGATGCATTGCATTGCATAAATGAGAATATGAATGAATAAGTTTTTATGAATTGTTTCCCATTGTTTGTGACTGGCATAATGTGTGTATGTTAACTGTTATTATTTTGTTCCATTGCAATACACTTTGCTGAGTGATAAACTCACGCTTGTTGTTTAATGGTTTTTTTAGGTACCTTGAATCCAGCATGTGGGAAAGGGAGCTAGATTCACAACATCACTTAGCATCACTCAAATAAACAACTTCACACCCTTTCCGTAGTTGTGATGGTTACCTTATTGAACTATATTATGTTTTTATTGCCTCGTTGGTTGTCATGAATAAATGTTCATTGTTTTTTGGTTTATGTGACGGTTAAATTATGTGTTGGGCTTGAATTGATGCTGAAATCCTTGGTTGCCATGTTATTGTTGTATTCAATTATGCTATCTTGCTATGATTCTATTATTGATGCTTAAAACCATGGAAAAACAAAGTACATGCTGCCGTAATTTTGTTTAAGTCATTTGCGTAGTTGCTGTAATTAATGTTAAAGATGAGATTTGGTTGTTGCTAGTATCTGTTGTGGTGACATTCGGGGCATACTAGGTGCCGGGGTGTTACAACTTAGCACCTGCTTGCCGAAGCTAGGGAAGAGGGATGGTGCGATGGAGGTTCCTCAGTCTGTAATAGCTACAATTAATGCGGTGAAAAAAGCTCAAGGATCCTAGAGGGAGCTCTCAGCTCAACGAATTGGGAAATTCCTACTATGGTGCCTTAATCACGTTTTGCGCGTTTCTCTAGTCTTGCTAGCAATGGGGAAGAAGGCAGCTTAAATTGAGCCTAGCTCGGGTAGGAGAGGGAATTGAGGAAGTGTGGATGTGTCTTGGAGAGGCGATCAGTTGGTATTTTGTAACACCTCGGCATTTAATATGCCCGAATGCTACCAAACATAGACTAAACAACATCTAAATACCACAATTAAATATAAATTACAGCAAAGGCGCACATGCTAAAAACCGAGATTTTGGCAGCATCTCCTTTGTTTTAACACGAAATGAAGCAACAACAATAATAACATGTCAATATAGCATAATGAACGATAGCAATAACAAGATTAAACGGAAAAACAGCCACCATACCACTAAGGATATAAATTCTATCCGTCACATGACAAATATGGACTAATCATTTACTCATAACGACCAACGAATCATCGAAACCACAGTTTAGCTCAATGAATTAACCATAACCATAAGGGAAGGAACATGTCATTGTTTAAAATGTGGGATGCTAAGTGATGACGTGTGACTAGCTCCCTTTCCCGCATGTCGGATTCATGGTACCTAAGAAAAACAACATAAACACAAGCGTGAGTTCATCATCAGCAAGTATATTGCAATGGAACAAGGAAATACATTCCAATACCTTCATCACCACTTTTCACATACAACATCATACACATCTCATATTCATAGGGTAAGCATATCATTGACATCATCATAAATCATCCTCATTTAACATCCTCATATTATGCAATGCAATGTAATGCAATGCGATGCACATATCTCCTGGAAACTCATACCGGTATGGTTGAGTACACACCCGTCGGCGTGCACCCTCTCCCCCCTTCCATCCCGAAGATGGAGGGTGCCTACTCCTCGCCTGCTCATCATGCGGTGAATGGAATCACGATGTAGGACTTACTCATTGGCTCTCCGGATTAGTCATAACTTTCTCACCGACCTTCCCGGACTAGTTATGACTTTCTCACCGCCCGGGCCATGTAATCATGCCATGTATGCAAATATGCCAACATCAAAATTAACTTGTACAATAACACATGGCATCATCATGGATAACTTGTACATTAACACATGGCATCATCACATAATAAACATATTCATCGTATCAATGGCAAACATTAAAGCGTGGCATGTGAATCATATCATATATTCAAACTTCAATCTCAATCAATCAACAACGTACAATCCGCTACTCATTCCAATACACTTGCCTCAACCACGGTGACGGATTGGCGAGACGTAGAGGGCACTCCCGGGGTCATACCACCTGCACATAGGGACCACAAACTCACAATCAAGCCCGCAAAATAGTACGCAAACCCTCATCTACCCCGACATTGCCAACTACTCGCAAAACCCAAAAACAGCGGTTCTGTCCCATCGGACAGCAGCCTTCCAAAAGGCATAACTCGGGTTCTAAGACTCCGAATCAATTAAACGAGTACATCCTCGCGTAGATTAGGAAATTTCCCAACTTTTTCTAGGTATAGGTAAAGACTGATTCGGACTCTAAAGTTGTTTAATCTACAAAATACCGTGATCTGTTCCAATCACGTCACAGATTTTAACATGCTCGGTAAAACAGCCATAACTTTCAAACGGCTGGGCAGAATTTAAAGTTCTTTATATCCACGGAAATATAATTAAATTATATACAACTTCTTCAACATCCGTACGACCAGAGTCCGAATCTAAATTGGCTAAAAACCGAACCCTAGGTCGACTGCTCATGCTGCCCGAAACAGAGAACGTGGCAACTTCTAGATCTAATCCAATCTACTCAAATCCAGCACCACCAATTGATCTAAAAACTTTATAAACACCCTTATAACAGTACCTAGACCAACCCCAAGGATTCCCATGGCCATACCTTTGCCCAACGCACGAAAACCCAATAGATCTCCTCCCGGTTCGCCCGATCTCCTTCCTCGCTCCAATCCCGCCGGATCTCCTCATCGCGGAGCACTCCAACGGATGGATCTTTGAGGTGTGGAGGTGGAGAACTCCCCTAGGGGTAGCAAGGGAGGAGGAGAGGTGGTGGAGCAATGGGGAGCAATGGGGGAGGTGGAGGCGCCACAAGGAGGAGGTGGGGAGGTGTGGGGGGCGGCTAGGACTTGTGGGGGCGCAAGGGCAGGGGGTGAACGCCTAAAGGGGCTGGGGGAGGCCCCCAACCAGGTCTCCTACTCCTATTAGGACTCAAACTCCATCCCACCAAAGCCCACGACCCTTTCCTTTAGGCCCAAACTCCCCCGGAAACGGCCCGAAAACGGCCCGGAAATGCTATTAAGCCTCCTATCATATGGTTTTAACCTCCAATACCATATTTCATAAAGTTTTTGACCTTATCATTCACATTAAATAATGTCACACCATTCCGTAGTGTCACATATTTATTGATGAAGGAAGGGGCGCATTGCGTTGCGTCAATGATACCCGATTGCGGATAGAGTGATGGTGTGAACGGCAGTTTTGTGTGGCAGCTGCGTAGGGATTTCTGGGTCCTAGAGAATGTGGATAAGCTATTGTTGTAGGGCTTGGACTGCGGCTTGGCCTTGTATGTTTGGGCTTAAGTTGGTGCCGCAATTTTAATGGGTGAAAGTTTTTATCATTTGGTGAAAGTTGTAGATTAAAATTTTGTGTCTGTAAAATTTAAAATTTTTGATATGCTCTCTATCTCATTTAATTATTTTTTATTTTTATTTTTCTAGGGTTACAAAGTAGGTTCCATTTTTCTAAAACTTTTTTTATATGTTTTTATGATTCAGAAGATATTACTGTAAAAATTTTAGATGATGAAATTTCTATATATTTTACAGAAGTTCTAACATTACTTATGTTGAATTTTGAATGTATATGTTTCTGATTTTTTTAGTAGTACAAGATAAGGTCATTTATTTTTTATCTTTTTCTTGTACGATCCTTTAGTGATATAGATGTTGTCATAAATTTTTCAGAAGGTGATAAAGTATGTACAATTTCAATAAATTATGACATTACTACTATTGTTAGTTACAGTTACTATTTTGATATAATTAAGGCTTTAAATGTGTTCATACATCTTTAGGATTTTGCATGAGAGTTCTGGAAATATCTTGAATTTTAAATATATGTTTTCAAGATTTTGTTAGTATATGTTTTTAATTTCTATTGTTTACAAACAAAATCCGAAGATGAAAATAGTTTTATAAAAGATCAGAAATCTAATAAGCTAGAGAAAAGAGTGGAAATTCATAATAAAATCATAACTCTAACTTGAATAATATATTTTATTTCTTATATGGTTCTTAATTTCAAAGTTTTGAAAATAATAATTTTGGCATTAAAAGCATTTATCAAAAACTACAAATATAATAAAACCGATATAGAAACAGGAATTCAGATTAAAATCATAACTACATTTTAATTTATATTTTATTTATTTTGTATTTTTCTAGGATGTTAAAGTATACATGAGGTCGCCTGAACTCATAAGTTGTGATCATAAAAAATATCTGGAGAAATAGATGATACCACTAAGAAGTAATCATATGGGTAGGGCAACCAATAGGAGGTCTAGTAAAAATCATAGCTAGGTACTCAAATCGTATCTATTGTTATGTGAAGGATTGCAAAGATAGCTGCAAACTCTAGTAGTTGCTGAGGCGAAGGTGCGAATTGTTGGAAGAAGGAAGACGTGGTGGGACCAACCATATGGTATTGGTGAGCAGGTGGAGCTCAAAGGTGATATAAACATATGGTATAGAGCGATATAGAAATTATATGAGGTATGTTTAACCAAACTGCACAACAAAGGAGTCTTCAGGTGGAGGGTCTGGACAGGCTAGCTCGAACACCAATAAACACATTACGGTGATGTGTATGAGCTTAGGGGGGTGGGGGCAATCCAAAGGTGGGTGGGAGTAGAAAAAAATAAGAAAATGAAAAAAATAAAAAAGATAGAGCCGACTTGAAGGAGCACGGTGACTTCAATAGATAAGAATCAAGGTGATTGTTTAGCATGATGACTTATACCCTAAGCTACTTAAACTTTGAAATATGTACTACAGGGATTCCGAAATGAATCCTATTTATAGTAATTCCTATTTCTATTCTCTTTGGAAGAGAATTACGGAACACTATATAAAAACTTGAGAGGTGGTCATGGATATGTGGCACCACGGAGTGTCGTAACCTTATATAATGTGAATATTGAGGTCAAACACATTATAAAATATGGAATTAGATGTTGAAACCATACGGTATGGGGTTTATTCGCGTTTTCGGGCCGTTTTCGGGTGTTTTGGGCCTTTCCGGGGAAACTTGGGCCTTGGGGGGTCTTTTCGGGCCTTTAGTGGAGGCTTCTGGGCCCATGAGGGGAGGAGGGGGCAGCCAACCAGCCCTAGGGCGCCCCAAACCCTCCCCCCATGCGCCCCACCTCCTCCTCTCCCTCCCATAGCCGCCACCCTCCCCCTTGTGCGCCACCCTCCTCCTCCCTCCTCCCCATTGCACCACCACCCCTCTCCTCTCCACCACCCTTGCTGCCCCTAGGGGAGTTCTCCACCTCACCAACCCGAAGATCCATCCGTTGGAGCGCTCCGCGACGACGAGATCCGGTGGATTTGGAGTGAGGAAGGAGATCGCACGAACCGGGAGGAGATCCGTTGGGTTTTCGATCGTCCGGCGAAGGTATGGCCACGGGGATCCTTGGGGTTGGTCTAGGATCTGTTCTAAGGGGTATTATCATGTTTTTAGATCAATTGGTGGTGCTGGAATTGAGTAGATTAGATGGATTCTTGAGTTTGCCACGTTCTCTGTTTCGGGCAGCATGAGCAGTCGACCTAGGGTTTGGGTTTTTGCCAATTTAGAGACGGAATTTGGTTGTACGGCTGTTGAAGAAGTTGTAGGTAATTTCAATATCTTTCCGTGGGTATAAACATTGTCCAATTCCGCCCAGCCGTTTGAAAGTTATGCTCGTTTTACCGAACGTATTAAAATCTGTGACGTGATTGGAGCAAATCACGGTATTTTGTAGATTAAACAACTTTAGAGTCCGAATCAGTCTTTCCATATACTTAGAAAAAGTTAGGAAATTTCCTAAGCTACGTGAGGATGTACTCGTTTAATTGATTCGGAGTCTTAGAACACGAGTTATGCCTTTTGGAAGACTGCTGTCCCGACAGGACAGAACCTCTGTTTTTGGGTTTAGCGAGTAGTTTACGATGTCGGGGTAGACGAGGGTTTGCTTACTGTTTTTTGGACTTGATTGTGAGTGTGTGGTACCTATGTGCAGGTGGTGTGACCCCGGGAGTGCCTTCTACTTCTCGCCAATCCGTCGCCCGTGGTTGAGGCAAGTGTATTGGAATGGGTAGCGGGTTGTAGTTGCTAGATTGTAACACCCCAAAATTTTGCTTTTCTTAAATTCATGTGTGATTTGGCACTTTGGTGAATTTTTGGAATTTTCTGGAATTTATTTGGATTTATTTGGAATTTATTTGAATTTATTCCATTTTGAAATAATTAAAGAATTTGACTTTGCAAATAAAATTTTGTTGGAAATATTTTATTTGAGTCCAAAATGTTCCAAAATATTTTCCAGAATTTTTCTGGAATTTTTCTGAGTATTTTACTATATTTAATGAATTAAATGAATTTCTGGGAATTAATTGAATTATTAAATCGCTGGAAAAATCAATCGGGTCGAGTACTGTTCATCCGACCGAGTCGGAACCCGAGTCGGACTCGAGTCCGACCCGAGCCAGCTGACTCGACCGAACCCAATCCTAACCCTACTCGATCCCGACCGTTGGATCGGGATCCAACGGTCCGGATTGGACCGCATCGGTTCAAGCCATGACCGGGCCGGATCCGGTTCCACCCGTGCGATCGTGGCCGTTGATCGCGCCACGTGGATGGTCGCCCGTCGTCGTCTCCACCGAGTCCGAAACGGACTCCGCCGCCGCGCCCGCCGCCGTGTGGGCCTAGGTTTCCGTTTTCCGCGCGGACACCGAGGGTATTTAATGCCCGGGTCGCACCTAGAGGACCACCTTGACCCCGCGCAGCCATTGCCCTAGCCGTCGCCGCCCGTAGTGCACCGTCGCGCCCGCGATTGCTCGCCGTAGTTGTGTAAAGCACCGCCGCGGTTCTTCGTTGTTTCCGCCGCCGCCCGCCGTCCTCCGCCGCCGACGACCCCAGATTCGAACTCCCCGCGACGAGGCGCACCCGAAGGGAGAACTCACCTCACCGGAGCGCGCCCGAAACGCCGTTGCCCGTGTCGCCGTCCCCAGCTCCGGCCAATCAGCACCGTCGCACGCCATCGCCGGGACTTGAGCTCCCTCAGCCGTCGGATCACAATCGCACGGTCCAGATCACGCCACATCGTCCCACCGGTGAGATCCCGTTCCAAACCCCAGATCCAATCTCAGTCGTTAGATCTAGATCGTACGGTTAGCGTTAGCAGCGTTATATGCGTTAGATTGGATCTCAACCATTGGATCTAGATCCAACGGTCCAGATTGGCCACGTTCACCCCAAACGTGCGTCACCAGATCCAATCTGGGCCGTTGATTTTCGAATCAACGGTCGAGATCGCGCCCGCGTGTCAGAGGGCCCACCTGTCAGCCACGCCGTGCGCGCGTGAACCCAGCCGTTGACAAGGCAGGCCCACACGTCAGTGACGTCACCCATGACATCACCAGTGGGTCCCACCTGTCAGTAGCGGACTGAGTCCCCGCTGACGTTAGCAATGACGTCACCCCAGTGGGTCCCACCTATCAGTCTCACGGGGAGCCGTGGACCGGGTCCACGGTAGACCCGAGCCAAACCATGGACCACGTCCATGGACCGACTGACGTCAGCCGCCCAATCAGGAGCTGACACGTGTCCCTGCTGACGCAATAAATGAATTTCCGAAAAAGAAAATGATTTATTAATCCGAATTATTGAATTCAAATTTGATTCAAACTTTAAATGCTTATAACTTTTGCATTTTAACTCCGATTTGAGTGATTCAAATTTCTAAATTTGTATAAAATTGAGATCTACCTAATGATGAATTTTATTTAATTTTTGGACTAAAGTTTTTCTCTGTAATATTATTTAATTGATTATTTAAACTTCAAAATGCTATAACTTTCGCGTTTAAACTCCGAATTTGACGATTCCAGTTTCTAAAAATTCATAAAATTATGTTCTCTCTGTTTATGAACTTTATTTGGATGTTTGGACAATTTTTGTCTACTGTTTTATTCATTTGTTGCTATTTGCACGCGTTACGAGTAGACGTTGAAGTGCCGGAAGGATTCGAAGGAGAAGTATTGACCCAGGAGCCACCGGGACCAAGAGCAAGTACTTTTTGAAGGCAAGTTGTGCTTTGACCATGTTGATCCCATTTTGAAACCTATTTTGATTCAATTTATTGCATGCTAGCTTAATTAGAAAATACTTTATTTAATCCCGGGGAATTAGATAAATGCCAATTTGTTGTATGACACCTTGATTAATTAAATATGTGCCATGACCCCTTGTCACCCTAGTTGTGGATTACTAGTTGGACACTACTAAATTGCCAACATGGGTTTGTAGATCGTTGTAGTATATGGCTTAGACCTGCTACGTGCTCATGACATGATTTTGGACAATCAAATGTTAATATTGACTTAATGATATATTGAACCTGATTTGGAAAGGTATCATGTGTTGTGCTGTTGATGGCATGTGGTGCATGGTAATCAACTGGGGTTTGATAAATAGTTTTCGACCAGGGCATGTGGCAAGAATGATCAGGTAGGCCAGCTGTGGCACCGGGAATGTTGGTTTGGTTCTTCGGGTAGTCTTGCCCTGGTCACCCTAAGGACTTAACCTTGCAAGCCTTTGAACTGAGTCAAGTGTGCAACCACTTGTCCGTAATGGGACGGACCTAGTTGATTAAGTTACCAATAACTTACTTGTGGGACCTCTGGGTGTCAACTACACCGTTTGTGTAGTTGTATGGGGGAGCGTACCGGGGCTGCGGCCAGGTACCCATCTAACGGTGGTTTGACCTAAACTTTGCCTTTGCTAAGGGAAGGGTTAGAGTGCAACACCGGACAGGACCACTGGTACTGTTATAAGTTTCCGAAAGACTTTGTTACAAGAACTCGCCTTTGTGGTGTTTGACTGTATCTTGTGGGTAAAGTGCATAACCTCTGCAGAGTGTAAAATCTATTCAAATAGCCGTGTCCGCGGTATTGGACATCGCTCGGGGATTACAGTCAAGGGTTAGACCTTCTCAAAAATAACTTGGACTTGAAAGGTTGGGTTTGGTTTAATAATGATGTTGATGGAAATGTGGATTAGGATTGGGAAAGATGTTTATTTAACTCCTGGAAAAGTTGTTAATGATATACTTATTTCTACTGCTTTTGAATCTACTTATATTATTTGTTAAATGCTGTTTACTGCAAATATACCTTGAGTTATTCCTTTGTATCAAGCCATGCATATAGTATATTAGCTTGCATTCTGTGCATGACTTGCTGAGTACCAAGTACTCACCCTTGCCGTAATACAACACCAGTTGAAGAGGAGACTACACCAGCTTTGGAGGAGGAGCTCCAAGAGGAACCGTCTACTTAGGGAGCGAGCCCAGTCAGTTGCCTGTGGTATACTGGATGGCGCCATGATGTTATCTTATTTTCCGCTGCTATTATTTCTCTTTTAATAAGTTTCGCCCTGCGAGGCGTATATTTGTAACTTGACCCTAAGGTCATGCAACCAGTTTGATTATTTGGTTAAAGTACTTTATTAGTATCGAGTGGTATGATTGTGATATTTACCAATGTTGAGACTGTGTGCACTAGCGCGTTCCTGGACTAGTGCTGAATACACAGAGGGTCCGGATTTGCAGATTCGGGTCCCGACATAGATTGATTGAGATTGAATTTGAATACATGATATGCTCACATGCCATGCCTTAATGATTTCTAATGATATGATGAATATGTTTATTATGTTATGATGCCATGGGATAGTGTACAAGTTATTTATGATGTTGGCATATTTGCATACATGGCATGTTACATGGCCCGGGCGGTGAGAAAGTCATAACTAGTCCGGGGAAGGTCGGTGAGAAAGTTATGACTATTCCGGAGAGCCAATGAGTAAGTCCTACATCGTGATTCCATTCATCGCGGTGAACAGAAGCGAGGAGTAGGCACCCTCCATCTTCGGGATGGAAGGGGGGAGAGGGTGCACACCGACGGGTGTGTACTCAACCATACCGGTATGAGTTTCCAAGGAGACATGAGCATCGCATCGCATTGCATACATAATGGTGATGATATTGATATCTGATCATGAATGAGATGAAAGACATGATATGAGTTGTTGTAGCCATGTAATTGTTTTTGTGTACCATTGCAATATGCTTGCTGAGTGTTGAACTCACGCTTGTGCTTTCTTGTTGTTTTAGGTACTATGAGATCGGCATGCGGGGAAGGGAATTAGTCATACTTCTACACGTAGCATCACTCAATTGTTCCCACAGTCGCTCAATTGGGTCTTGATAATAAATTAAGTGTGATGCCTATTGTTTTTGGTTTAGCTTTGCGATATGAGAGTCTTATTGTTCGTTTGGCTCATGGAGACAATAAATGTTTAGAATTAGACTTTTAAGGTCGTCATACCTTTAATTATTGCTATTTTAGATGTCTCTTATATTGCCTTATATTGCTATGCTATTGTGTTTCCTTCAATTCATGTTAAAACAAAGGAGATGCTGCCGAAATTTTGTTTTTTTTAGCATTTACTCCTTTGCTGTAATTTATCTTTATTTATGGTATTTAGATGTTGTTTGATCTATGTTTGGTAGCATTCGGGCATACTAGATGCCGGAGTGTTACAGGATAACTCAAGCTACAAACCAACTCATCGAAAGCAAGAGGCGTAAGGCCTAGGTTGTTCTTTAGCACTAGATTCTTTTATAGGGCAAGGATCTGAGGGTAGACACAAGATGGTTGTAAGAGAGCGGCAATCCCTTGTATTCTTTTAAAGTTGTGCTTAAAGCATTTGCGATTAGTTTCACCAAATTTTTCTCTCCTATCATTACTTTTTCGGCATATCATTTGGTTCTCTTGAGGGGGGTTCATCAACTTCATTTTTGATACCATGCACGTCTATATCGTACCTTATAACTCTCATCTAATCTGGAAGTTGCTGCATATAACATAGGGTATTTGTAACATCCTCAAAATTTATAAAAGGATAAAATCAAATATTAAAATGTGAAATTACTTTCATGATGCACTTCTTGATTTTATATGCATTTAGTGAATTGTTGATTGGTTGAAATGATTATTGGAATCAAATAAAAGAAGAAAAAAAAATGGTAAAATAGTAAAAGTGAGAAATTACCTTAGTAACTTTGGCCTAACCTTGGATTGCCAGGACGTGGCTTTGGCTGGTCAAAAGACCATGTGTATGCATTTATTGATAAAGAAAACAAATTAAAATAATGAACTAGATAGCTGTCTAGACCCATGTCAGATGTTTTAGAGAGAATGAGGAGTAATCTAGGCCTTGTAATTTTTACCATAAGACCTCAGACATATCACCTTCATCCACAAAAATTTGTGAAAATTATTAAGAAGGTTAGCTATTTATTTGCATTTAAATAAAGCAGATCTAAAATTTTGCAGGAAACAGTAAAAGAATTCTATAAAAATAAATAATGGGAATTTAGTGATGAAATTTTTATGGTATAACCTTGACGAAGATACACACCTCCAGTAAAAATTTCAAATTTATATATGTTTATTTATCCCTTAAAACAATGCAAAAACCGAAATGGATTTTCTGTACAGCCGGCACTGTCAGAATTTTTATAATTAAAATGTAAATTATTTTATCCTCAAAATTTTACTGAGGATTGGGAACTTACCCATAAGCTGGGTCAAAAAGTTTAGAAAAATCTAGTGATGAATTGGCCCAGGAATTTATTTGGATTGCTGTGCTGTCCAGGGAATGAGCTAGAGCTCTCCCTTCTTTTCTGTCGTACGGGGCCACCTAGTCAGAGGCCTTTCGGCCGGCCCATGCAGCGGTGTCGCTACCGACAGGGCCCAGATGCCTCCGTACCCACGCGTCAGCCCTCCTATCTTTCTCTCTTGTTTCTCTGCCGCGTGGGCCACCGTGGCCAGAACCATCGTCTTCCTCCCATTGCTCTCTCTGTCTCTCTCTCGCTTCTTTCCCTCTCTAGCGGAGCCAGCCAAGCGGCACCGAACCGCCTTCATTTTTGTTTGCTTCTGCGCTGCAATTACACATGCCCCGAAGGAGCCTTAGCCAGCTATTGCAGCTCTGTCCCTTGACCCTTGGTTGAGATGAAAGGAGAGCTTCCAGAGCCAACCTACAATTACCGTCATCCCCATCTCCGCCGGCCAAGCCCATCCTTAACCGCCTTCCCTGGCTATTTAATGGGCCAAACAAGTCCGCAATAGCCATATCAACCCAAGGCTTCTACCCATTCTTCCCCAAAACCGGCGAATCATCCGAGCGTCATCGTTCTTCCCCATTTCCGACAAAAACCCAAAAAGGGGGAAACTTGAAATTCCTGAGCTACGGTAGGAATTCTTCAAATTCATTTGATTTGAAGTATACTCGGATGCTTATAAACCGATTTCACTTGTTCTTCCAGCCTAAAACACTCTGGTACCTCCCGCACTGCGGCGACGTCGCCTCCGCCATTATCGAGCACGGTGAGAACACTTCATGCAACCCATTTCTTCTAAATTAGACCATGCACTAGCGTATTTAGGATCTCCAGATGCTTATGCGCATGATCTTCAAAGTCAAGGTGCTCTATTTTGTTGCCGAGCCGAACCTCACAAGAGAACTCCGCCACCCGTAACCATGCGCCCAAAACCTCCAAGCACTACCTCGCCTTGAACCATCCCCTGGGTTCACCTTGGTCTTGTGAAGCCGTGGTCGCCGCCAAACTCGATCGACGTCGCCGGAGAGCCGCCGGTGAGGCCGTCGGCCATCTCCTCTGCGCAGTGTCCCTGCCAAGCGGGCCCAGGTGTCAGCGACTGCGACCCTAGTTCAAAGATCCACCACAAGAAACGCCGAAGTACGCTTTCCTTTAAGGAAAACGTATTTCTCCTTTTCCTGGAATTTACTAACCAAATAAATTCAAAACCCTACAACTTTTTACCTATAGCTCCAAATTGAATGAGACAAAATTCTAAATTCATGTTAAATCATCTAGTTTCATAATATGGAAAAAATATACGAAACTTGTTTAGTAATTTAAATTAAAATTTGAATTTAAAAGAAAGATTCAAATATGTTGCATGTACAACTTTTGCAAAACTTGTCCGAATTGAATGAAACCAATTTTGTTAGATTCCTTATGTCATAATCTCTCTGTTTGTGCAATTAGATTTGAAATTGAAGTTGGTTTGTATTGATTTCCCCTTTAAGTTTGATTTCAATGCATAGATTATTCAAATTGCTATAGCTTGATTATTTTTCATCCAAATGATATGAAGCTTGTTCCGTTATGCTAGTTAAACAATATATAATATGATTCTACAAAAATATTTAGGGTGCATCATGCAATATTTAATTGAAAATAATCATGTTGCTTTATGTACGATTATAATTAATATAAACCATAGCTTCCGGAATCATAAAATGAGTCCTAAAGTGTTCCTAAGGACATATAAATATTTCCAGGATATAAAAATATTTCATGTTTAATTAAAGATTGAACTAAGTTAATAAATAATCATACTTGTATGATATGTGCTTAGAATATAATGCATGTATAAGCAATAATTCTATAGAACCTATCATGAATGATTCCCAGTACCGAACTATTTAATCTTACAAGAATAATTATACTTAACCCTAGCCATGTCGGATCTCATGTATAAATTAAACCTAACGTACTTTTGGCCGTTAGTTAACATATGTTTTCATATAATAGACATTTTGTATAAAGCCGTAACGCTCTTTTAATTGAAAAACATCGCGGACAAAAGTGAAATGTTGCAAAAATAACTTTAAAACACACTTAGTGATACCCCCAGCTAGTTCCTGAAAAATGGTTAAATAATTCTTTAAGTTGTAGCCGCAAACATAAAACGAAAACTGAATTGTTATCGCGTAAACTTTAATAACACTTAAGTCTTTT
Organism: Rhipidocladum racemiflorum; assembly: GCA_036346355.1. Lineage (NCBI taxonomy): Eukaryota > Viridiplantae > Streptophyta > Magnoliopsida > Poales > Poaceae > Rhipidocladum > Rhipidocladum racemiflorum. The sequence continues at coordinate 61,804,975 of CM070580.1, read as the reverse complement.
CGGTAGCCCATAGAATAACTCGTCTAAATGCAAATTTTAGAAGGAATGACTCAGAACCACTCTTTGGTATATGGACTACCACATTACAGAAAAATATTTAAGTTTAATCATGCTTTGCATCTGAATCCCGTTAGTGTAATAACCTTAAGTGTTATGGTTAAACAAAGACATTTATTGAATAGTTTCGCACAAGGGAACTTTAGTTAAAATACTTGCACCATAAGAATGATGGTGTAACCATGCAAATACAACCAATAGTCTCATTCGGTAAACCCGACTTGTATAAATCATTTATCTGTATAAAACATACTTAAGACTAAGTACTACTCATATAAACACCTCTCTAAGATCATAAACTTATAACTAATACCTTAAGCCTCACATACATTAGTGTTGGAGCATTAGTGTCTAGTATTCACTTAAATTTAACAATGCAATTTATACTTACAATCACCCCTGTTGTTTTATGTAATAAATTATATTAATATATACAATTTTAGCTTCTTGAATTCGTAAAATAAAATAGAATGAATCGTTAGGAATAGGTGTCGTGTGCGATACCGCCCTCAAACCGTTAATCAGTAATAAAGACTATAAACGAAGAAATAATACAATTGCTTACGCAATCACAAAACCCTAACTACAACCATGCTTGTTTCATGTATGTTTTATATTCGGTTTTTCCATCTGATTTCCTTTTGCCTCTATTGAAAGTGTTATTTGCTATTTGCTATCTTTTCCGCCTTACGACGTGTAGAGTACGACGTCTCGGACTTCGTCGTCAACGACTTCAAGATCATGTCTTCGACTTCGTCACTAAAAGCAATGGATAGCAAGGCAAGCACTCATGTAGATCCCAATTTTCTTTAACAAGAAGAATTTGATTAAAACTTGCATGCATATGCTATATTTTGTATACACTGCTATATTATGGGAAGAATGGTAGATATAACCTTCGTTGATGGCTTTCCTTAATCAGTAGTGATAGATGAAACCCTAGATTGTTGATGGACACAGAAAATGGGTATATTCGATTATTATTTGCATATGCTTAGCCCTGCTTTAGACTGGGAACACGAACGGATGGTTATACTGTTCGTGATGAACTAAAATTGTTGGACATGATGAACATTAATCTTGAACATGTTGAAATATTGTGATTATTGAAACTTTCTTTTTCTGAAAACAAAACTATGATTTTGATGCGGGTGATTATTGGCAATAGCCGGAAGTGCAATTGATGATGCACGTAGATAGGGGGAGATCTATCGCCCGTGTCGTATAAGAACCGAGCTGATGTGTTGTTTTCAGGCCAAGATAACCGTATATCCACAAGTATCGAGTGGGACAGTCTTAACTTATTAAATTATTTGGGAATTAGCTTTGCACATTGGTAGGCAGTTGTAGCACGGGCATTCCGTATATAGGTTTGCTCGAGGGAGGTGTCATCACCGAGGTGTTGGCATCTGCCGTTGTAACGGTGTACGCCTGGCTATGAATTTGGGGCTGTTGTTGTACCATTTGAGCCGCGGGCTCCTGAATACTATTGCTTCACTGTTTGTTTGCTTCCATCATAGTCGTGGGTAACGTCATTGGGCTAGTGCAAAGTTAAGGTCCAAATAACGAGCAGCTTCGTTATGAACTCTCTGGCGGCACACCAAAGGAAGTGTGTCAAATGCGCTTGCCACAAAGGGAGGACATATCTTGTGGGTAAAGCTGTACAAACTCTGCAGAGTCTAAACCTAATCGATTAGCGCTGCCATGATCATGAGCACTTGGTAAAGTCATCACATAGCTAGACATTTTACGTACTTTTATAAAATCGACCGGATAATTTGGAATTGGTGAGTTTACCCTTACAGATGATTCAATACTTGACATTACGTTGGCAAGGTTGAATTCAGCTATTGTGCCCTGTGTGGACAAAACTTTAATCTTCAGATAATATTTCATATGATGGGACTGAACGTTTTATCACTCACGAAGGGTTGTGGGTATTTTGTTACATTTTATTCGCGAAGGGCTGTGAGTTATCTATCTCTTCGCATTACCATTAAGTACATACTTGTTACTCTACTTATTTATTTACTTTTACAAATTTTCGCTTTTACTCTACTATTCAGTATTTATAATTCAATTTGGCTCCAAGCAAAAGTTAACCGTAGAAGCTTTATTCTAGGATCAGCCTGCATTCCAAACACACAACTCAAGTCTTGCTGAGTACGAAATGTACTCACCCTTGCTATCATTGTTGATTTTAGGTGAAGATGCAGGTATCTCGATGAATTTTACTTTGACGCAGGATTGCGGGATTATTAACGACTTTTCTTTCTAAGGCTTTACCTTGTCAGTTGCCTGTGGATTATGTGGCAAACTACAAGTCATCTGATTCTTTTGCTATGTTTAGTCGACCTTCTCGGTCATAATGTATCATTACTTCCGCTGTAATAAAATATGAAACTTTTGTATGGTTGTGATTCCAAATTGTGTTTTGTGCGTGCCAGCCACTGATCATGGGAATGGTACAGTATGCACATTAGAACCTTGCTTTTATGTTTGCACTGTAGCATAAAAGTGAGGGTCTTACAGTTTGGTATCAGAGCCATGCTGACTGCAGGCAAACCTTAGATAGAATGGTCGCTAGTTGAAACTTAAAGTTTGAAATAGACAAATTTATATTCAGGAATGAAAATTTGCTATATATGTTATTAACCTTCTCTTGTTCCATATTATCTGTTATTAATTCTTCTCTCATCACATTACATCTATTACTACTTATTCTTTATTATCTTATAAACATCTCCATTACCATCCTTTCCTTATTATATTATCTTTTATTAATCTTTTCTCGTCAATAAGTAACTTATCTGCCCTACATTTGATCTGGAATGATGATTCCTTATTAAATGTGCAGATGGAAGGTCATACCCCCTGTTACATATCTGCCCACCGAGAGAGTTACGGCATGATGGGAGTTCTTGCCCAAATGCTAGAAAATGCCCACTTTAATAACAATCCAAGATATACAGTGTTCCAAGTTCCAACTAGCCCGGTGTCGATGGAATATAGTGCTAGTGTGGAAATTCCTGCAAGAACCATATACGATGAAGAAGATCGATCTTTTGACGGGTCTGGCACCTCCATTCAAGACGCAATGAGCGAAGTTGCATATATAGCTGTCGTTCGTCTGCGTTATGCCTTACCAGAGCTCGCCACATTTTATCGAAGACTTCCTTCGCGTACACCGGGTGGAGAGAACATCTATACAGATCTCACCATTATTCAAAACGGAGCCCTTCGAAATTTGGTGGGATTCGTTAATGCTTCCGATCAACATCATCGACGTGCGGTTGCCGAGCTTGGCGAAACCCGCCGTCGGGTGGCGTTTTTGGAAGACACCATAGCCCCTTATGTTTCCATGGGAATCATATCTCGTTCAGTTTTAGGAGACGGTCTGTCACAAGTACCAACGCAAGGAATGCCAGGTGTTACCCCTGCCACGATGCCAGTACCAACCAGACGCCCACAACAAGCCAGAATGACTGTTGGTGGCAATCGTCCGCGTTCGATTCGCATCAATATCAACCTTAGTAATTGTAACACCCCGGCATTTACTATGCCTGAATGTTACCAAACATAAGCTAAACAACATCTAAATACCACATTTAACATCAAATTCCAGCAAAGGTGCATAGACTAAAAACCGAGATTTCGGCAGCACCTCCTTTGTTTTATCATGAATTTAAGAAACAGCAACAATATAGCATTATATGGCAATAAGAGAAACATCTAAAACAGCAATAAATAAAGTCTTAACGACAATAAGAGACTAACATTAAGCTCTTAAGGTTCCAAGTGTCAAACAAACAATAGAACTCTCATTAACCAAGCTAAGACTTAATTTTAAAGACCATCACACGCAATTTATTATCAAACTAAATGAATTGACTTGGGGAAACATTAAGGTGAAACAACGTGTGAGAGTGTGACTATTCCCCTTTCCGCATGCCGTTCTCATGGTACCTAAAAACAACAAGAAAACACAAGGGTGAGTTCGAAAACTCAAAGCAAGCATACCGCAATGGACAACAAGCATAACAACAAGTCAATAACATCTTTCATCATGTATAACATCTCATTCATGAATATTTATCAATATCATCATCAATTTGTATGCGATGTAATGCATTGCTCTCGACCCTCTGGAACCTCATACCGGTATGGGAAGTACACACCCGTCGGTGTGCACCCTTTCCCCTTCCATCCCGAAGATGGAGGGTGCCTACTCGCTTCCAAACACCACGTGGATGGAATCACGACATAGGACTTACTCAATGGCGTTCGGATTAGTCATAACTTCCTCACCGACCTTGCCTGACTAGTTAAGACTTTCTCACCGCCTCGCCCTATCTCATGACATGCATGCAACCATGCCAAATATCATATTCAATTCACATATTAACACATGGCATCATAATATGTTAAACATGCTCATCATATCATATCAATCATTAAAACATGGCAAGTGGACATATATCATGTAGGCAATTCCATCTAATTTCAACATGCAACCTACAACTTGCTATCCATCACAACACACTTGCCTCAACCACGTGCAACGGATTGGCGGGAAGAAGAGGGAACTCCCGGGGTCACACCACCTGCACATAGGCATCACACACTCACAATCATAACCTCAAAACAGTACACATGCCCCCATCTAACCCGACATTGCCAACTACTCGCAAAACCTAAAAACAGAGGTTCTGTCCCGGCGGGACAGCAGCCTTGCAAAAGGCATAACTTGAGTTCTGGGACTCCAAATCGAATAAACGAGTACACCGTCGCGAAGCTTAGGAAATTTCCCAACTTTTTCTAGTTATAGGGAAAGACTGATTCGGACTCTAAAATTGTTTAATCTACAGATTACCACAATCTGTTCCAGTTACGTCACAGATTTTTAGGCGCTCGGTAAAACAGCCATAACTTTCAAACGGCTGATCGGAAATTAACGTGCTTTACGTCCACGGAAAGATAATTAAATTATCTACAACTTCCTAGAAGTCCGTACGGTCTGATTCGGATTCTAAATCGACGGAAACTCGAACCCTAGTTCGACTGCTCAATCTGCCCGAAAACAGAAACGTGGACAAGTTTAGATCTAACCCAAATTACTTCAAACCAGCGCCTCCAATTGATCTAAAAACTTGATAAACACCCTAATAACAGTACCTAGATCATCCCCAAGGATCCCCAAGATCATACCTTTGCCCGACGCGCAAAACTCCAATCAATCTCCGCGAATCTCCTCGCGAATCGCTCCTCGCTCCACGTTCCTCGCTCCTCGCTCCTTGCTCCTCGCTCCTCGCTCCACGGGATGACTCCACAAGGTGCAGGGGTGGGGAGGCCACCCTAGGGCAGCAAGGGGTGGAGGGGAGGTGGTGTGGAGGTGGAGGAAAGGGAGGGGGTGCGCACGGTTTTGGGGGGCTAGGGCTTAGGGAGGGAGGGAGGAGAGGGGCGCAAGAGGGGAGGTGGGGCGCAAGGGGCTGAGGTGGGGCGCAAGGGGCAGGGGAGCCCCTTTAACAGCCCTCAACCCAATCCTAGTCCGTTACGGAGTCCTAATCCATCCCACCAAAGCCCACCAAGGCCCAAAACTCCCCCGGGAAGGCCCAAAACCCCGAAAACGGCCCGGAAACGGCCCGGAAACGTTATTAACCCCCGATCCTTATGATCTTAACCTTATTTCCACATCTCATACTGTATTTAACCTTATCATGCTCAATAATAAGGTTACGACACTCCGAGGTGTCACATTCTTCCCCCCTTCAACAGGATTCGACCTCGAATCTAAACGCACCAACACGAAACCCAGCAAAACCAAAAGGACGAATTTTCACATCACATACCTGAGGCGAACAGCTCGGGATACTTCTCGCATGCGAGATTCCAGCTCCCAAGTCGCTTCTCTCTCTGGCTCGATGTGACCACAGACCTTGACAAACTTAAGCGTCTGTTCTTCATCACTCGCTCGACGTCCCTGCATTTCCACAGGACGGGACTCGAAGGTGAGGTCCTGCTGAAGCACTAATGGTTCCAATGGAACCACCAACTCCGGATCGTGC